>CM024586.1:10642565-11242565 GCA_014182565.1 Eucalyptus marginata | reverse complement strand
GCACCTCGTGAGCCAGTTTTATTTCGATCAATTTGAGTATTTTTGGAAGCCATGGATATAGAATGAAGTAGATGGGGTTCTTTTTATGGTGGTTTTGCTTCAACCACTCGCATGTAAAATTGAATAAGCGCCTCCTCTAAATGTCTTTCTCTTTTCCTTATTCAGCCTGATCCCAAATGCTTGAAATAAGGCAAAATCAAATTATAGCCAAAAATATTTTTTATATATACAGGGCAATTGGTAATGATAGTTGTAAAGTTATACACATATTTCAACAGTATTGAATTACTCTGTCATCCATTTAATTTTGGTGCTCTTCCCTGGAATTTTGGTCAGTATTGTATATGTTTTTTCCTCTTTTAATAGTCAACGACTTCCTGGATTCAATTCACTCAGAAAAAGAGAAACGGAAAATCCTTGCAGTTGAGGCCTTCATGTACCAAATTAGATTAGTGCATTTGTCTATTTTATTTTATTATTATTATTTTTTTATGTAGGCACTTATATTTGGTTCAAGCATGCCAAGTCACGAGGTTTGAGTGACATTTGAAAACAATCAACCATAGAAACAGTTCATTTTATGCTAACTCTTTATTTTTAATTACATGTAATCTAAAAATATGTGCACAATACTCATGTGTCTAGGTCTGTGCATAGCCTGGATATGGACATTAGCAATTTTCATAGATTTTGAATTTCATAATTAAAGGACCTCATTAAGTGGGGTCAAATTCAAATATATTTTATATATCATAAACAAGATGTTTACTCACTAATTCTTTTTCAGCTCTTCATTCATAAATTTTAGAAAAAAGGGAAAAGAAATAATCAATAGGGCTTGTTAACGAGCGTGCTTGATCCCATTTATGCATGGGCTTATAACCATTGTGTATGTACTTTTAAAATTAATCTTTCATTTTAGGAATTCATGAGCAATAATTGAAAATTTCCAGAACTAATTGAATTTTTTTCTATCTTTTCGCTCCATCTTATTTAGAACAAGAGTTGGCTTCATCAACGACGGGCATGTCACAATGTTCAAGCTCGTCACTGGAAATTTCAGCGAGGGGCTCAACTTTAGCAGCAGAAGTGCTGACCGCAAAGTTCAAGTCTTTTTAATTACTTTGCGAGAAGAATAACAATACGGATTCCAATGTAAATTAATACTGTGATCTTGGTACTTCTAATGGTGTAAAATTATTTCATATCAGTGTGTGTTTAGTAAAACGAACAATGATAGAGAGATTAAAAATTAATCTTAACATCGTAATATTACTATCTAACAAAAATTGAAATAACAATTCTTTGTTATTAAACTTGTTATTAAACTTATCAAGTATTTCACATCAACTTCAATCAGGACCATAGGTAGGCATGAAATCGGTTTAAGATCCAAATTTCTGTTGCTGCTGCCGCCTTTTCTTTTGCTCAAGATATTGCTTTTGGCTCCATTAATAGAAAGATTTTTGACAGAATTGGCCGTTGCCCTCGTGTAATAAATGCCCACGAGATGCTTTCGGTAGCGAAGTTCTGGCTATATCAATTTGAGGGAAAAAGAAAGCAAGATGTCTCTTACCTTTTACGTGTAGACTTCTTGGAGTAGTCCGGTGAACGGGATTGGTATCAACCACGGCAATCCATGCAAGCACGGACGCTAGGTTCGGATGAGTAGGAGTAGAACACGGTTGAGCAGGGGACGAGCACGGGTTATGGTGAAGCAAAGTGATAAAATGAGCTAACGAAGAGAGAACTATAAAGTTCAAGAAGACCAAAACTTTCACCTACTAAAAACATTAAACAAAGACCAAGACTTTCAAGGATGCTCATAAGTGGTTAGAGGGATCAAAATTAAAGTCTCCCATCAACAAGTGCTTGTCTCCTAATGTTTAGAGATTATCTTTAGATATCTATAGTTTTCACAATCATATATAAATCATAAACTCAGGAAGACCAAGACTTTTCGTGATACAACAAGTCATCATAGACGGCTAACTTTGTTTGTTCAATAAGGACAAAGCTAACTTTATCTATTCGTCCACATTGAAGGAGGAATCAAGGAACTTCCTGTATTTCCACAATATAGACAAATCATTTCAGTCAATTATTTTCTTAAACATATGCAAATCTTTAGCACTGTAACTGTCACGTAATAGCCTATGTTGATCGCATGTTCACCAATAAAGCAGAAACGAAGACATTGAAATCACAAGGATATTGAGCCTATATAGAGAGAATATGTGTCCACTCGGAATTGATCATTGAAGAAAAATCACCTCTTATCCTCTGTTTTGGATGGCGACAAGAAAAGGTCATCTGTTTCATACACAAGCCAAAAGTCTTGGTTTGAAACAGATTTCAAAAGGTGACTTTTTGTCGTACGACCACTTAGAGTGCACGTAGATTGTCATAAAAAATTTATCACTTACGAGTGTTTTGTTGCCATTTTTATTTTTTTGCATCCATACATTCTTAGTAACCTTATGATTTCAATGTCTTTGTTTCATGCGTTATTGGTGAAAATGCCATCAATGCAGGCTTTTATGCAGCGGTTACGTGCTAAAAATTCACAGCAAGATGTGCAATAATAATTTGATGAAGGATGTTGAGGTAATAGTTGAGATCGGGATTGCTTGATAGGAGAATTGTGGTCCTTTGCACGATTTTACCTATTCATTAGTGTAATAGAGTATTTCTAGTAGATTATATATTGTTACTTTCCGACTTGTCTAGCGATGAATGAAGCTGACCACAATGAATAGGACTAATAAATAAGCATCTTTGGGCAACTTGCACCGACTAAAATAAATGTTGAGATTAACCTAACAATGGCTATCATACAGCTGCAAGTCATCAAAGATAGCTAGACGGTTTAATAAAAAGAACAAAAATACAGTGCTTTGGGCGAAACAACAAAAAGAGTTAGGCACACCAACTAATCGACCGAGCAAGTTGCTTTATCTAAAACGAGTCACATCACCAAGTAATCCATTAAACAACAAATTGTTTTGGGCTAACTTTTTCTATTCAAACGCCCTCAATTTCTCTCTCAATGACTCACGATCATCAACAACTACAGCACCCTTCGGTAGATCATCGCCGCCCATCTTCATCCATTACAGAATTCCCCGCACTTAGAGGAAGGTTAACAGAGCGAGAAGGACGAGAGATAAAAGAAAAAATCAGAGAGAGAAGGGAAAATGGACAGAGAACCTTACGAAAAGCTGATCCTCGTTATTCTTTAGTGATTTCCTGCACCATTTGCTGTTATTCCTCGTTGTAAACCATCGTCAATAGCTGCTCCCGCGTCAACCTTGTTCGGCTCTGTTTTTGGTTGGGAAGGTCTGAAGAGTCCAAATCTCCTATGAATCTCCTCCACTAATTCTAGTTTCGTTCATGGACGATGGTGAAAGCTTCAATCATTAACTCGTATGCTCGTTGCTCTCCCGGCATAGGTGACGAACTATGGAACCTCGGTTTTTGATCTGTCCTGTTTTGACGAGATTAAAGGCTGAACCATGTTGACTTTGCTAAATCATTTAAGATCTGAGTTGTTTCTCGATGATTGGTGCTGGTTTTTTTTTTTTTTTTTTTTTGTTCGTAGTAGTTTCGGATCTTCTATGTTCTGGGAATGGTTTTGTGAATGAATTGAGCGTAAGAAGAAAGTGAAGGGCAAAGAATAGAGAATAAGAAGATAGGGCTTTATATTGGAAAATAGAATCAGTGTGGGTTTAGGGCTTAATCCATCTAAAAATTGGCTTAAGGTAGGCTTGATGCGTTTAAAAAGTTGGGCTTATTGCAGTCGTCTTTCAAGATGGGCTTAACAGGAGTGTATCTGAAATTGGGCTTTAAAAGTTCCTTTTTAATTGAAGTGGGCTTTATATAGGAATTTAGTGATGTCCCAAGCTTAAGATCCAAAACCCGTGAGACCAGAGATCTGGCCCAAGTTCCAACCGGGCCTCGGGACCCGAGTCCCCATTTACCATAAATAAATATATACAATTCGAAAAATGACGAATTCAAGAATGGTTAGGTCTTGGTTAGGTTATTACTTATTAGTAGGAGTGTGTAAAGGAATTGAGAATCACTCGAAATCGAATCGGACCGACTCAAAACCGATAGTTCTCATGAGGACTAATTTGATTCTTGATTCCAATTTACTAGAGTCAGTGAACACCAAACCAATTTTTGGTTCTAAACGTGAAATTGATCATCCACCTATCCAAATTAGACCTATATATATATATTTTGAGCTATTAACCAGTTTTCATCCAATTCAATTTTAATGATCTAAATTTGACCCAACCCTTACTCGAAATCGACGAATTAAGTTGTTAGAATGCATCTATCGTTTTCACCGAAGTAAAAAATTTATCTAATATAGCACGAGAATCCATGCCTAGAAAAATATACATGATCTTGTGTAAAATAAGAAATATGAAAAATACTCAAATTGTAAATTACATAGGAAATGCGTAATTTGATATTCTAACTTCTACCTTCACAATGAGGTTACATTATTAAATCATTTTGTCATTAGTATGGTGACTATGTTGGTGTAGGTATAATAGACAAGCAATCAGTTTAATTTTAGGCATCATAATATACTCCAAAATATGCAAGATTTTATAAATTATTAACAAAGAATTTTTTGATATTAGGTAGATTATAAAGAGGGGTTGACTTATGACGTACCAAAAACGATATTTCTTCTTATTTCTAGAGGGAAAATTTTCAACTCTAGTAAAACCTTTTTCTATTTCAAGGATTTTAAACACAATCATTTGCAGCACTCGAAAATTGAAAAGAGAAAAACAAAAAACCGAAAAAAAGGCCAATGTTGCTTTGGGCCTGAAACTAACAGAGAAAGTGACAAACGGTCCACAGTACCTTCCTTTTGATTAGATTGGTCAAAAGTGGGTTCTTTCTAAACTTATTAAAACCCATCATTGGTTAGGAGTTATTTTATTAGATCCATTTGAACCTTTATTTAAGCAATCCATAGATCATCCATCCTATTAAATATGAATTAAAATACAGGTGTGTGACCCAATATGCCATCTCTACTAATCACATGTACGACATAGGGAAAAAAGCTCAAGGTAGACTTGTTAAGGACGAAATGGCAATTTTAGCGTTTAAGTTTTAAATCGATACAGCCTTTTTTTTCTACTCTTTTTTTTTTTTAAATAATTGAATAGTGCATTGAGTTCTTTCGAAGGATGATAATGCCAGGTTTGGAAAAGGTGTAGAAAGCAAGGCGACGAAAATATGGATGCAAAGTTGAGAAGAGTTTGAAATTTTTGTGAGAGTAGAAGAACAAGAAACCTTGCTAGTCAAAAGATCGTGCTAGAAAACGGAACTTTTTAATGAAGAAGACAAGCAAATTGGTTGCCGCCAAGGAGGAGGGAGGGCCACGTCCCTTACAAAAGCTCAAGTCGACTTAGCTCTTTACATTCGACTAGCTGAATTCAACCATTAAAACGAATTCCAAAGCCCAAAATAGGACTACACACTTCAAGTAGAGGTGGCAATATGGGCATGAACATTGCACAAATTTGAAATGTACCCACTTTAATTATATTGCTGAAAATTGGAACCTAAGTTATGTGGATGTGGGTTGGGTTGGAGTCAGATTGGGTTGGGTATTAGCAATTGAAAAATATATTGCACAAAAGTGGGTCAATATGAGTCAAACAACTTGATGTGGGTTGGATCATTTTTTATCAGACCCAAATCAACCGGATCTACCTCTTTAACATGTATCGGTTCAAGAAAGACTGCACAATACAATTGACTTCCCAAGAATATTGTTGTTGCAAGTGCTTTATACAGGCTTACAATTTTACAATTACATACTAGCTAAATAGCACGCATTTATCCATATCTAAAACAAATAAAAATATATATAAATGATTGTTGCGCAAGATAACTGTCTAAAGATACAAATTCATTTAGGAAAGTTGAATGAGTTTGACGTGAGAAATTCTAATTCAATATCAGGTTATAAGATATTTATGGGATTGGTTACTTGACCATCTTAAATTGCATTGTCCATTTTTAAGTCTATATCCGCAAGATATATGTCTTAACGAAAACTTTGTGTTTCATGAAAAATTTTAGCCAAAAATGGAGCTCGAAATATATTGCTTTAGTATTTTCTTTTTCGTATTTGCAATTCTAGAGAAACTCTACTTACTAATAAAATGGATTCTATTATTACTAATCAAGTGTCTTTTTCGTAAAAGGAAAAAACTATCCAAAAGAGTCAAGAAAAAGTTACCAAAATGGGGAAAAACAAAAAATCTAGTTAAGAAACTACAAGACTAATCATATTTAGATGAATTCATAGAGAACTTGGTTGCACTGTATGTCTTCTGTTACTGAAATCAAAGGACAATAGCAACATCAATTTGCTGCCGGGCCACTTGCAGGCCCTTTCCTATCACCCACTGGTCACTCTGTCTCTCACAATTTATTCATTACGGCCAAAACTCAATGGAACGTGGTAGAAATCTTACATGCACCGAGTAATCTGCCGCTTACTTGGCCTTTGCAAAACACAACAGCAAGATTGCCTTTACTGGTAAATTTAGTCATGCTTTTCTCATTATGTGATTTTTAATCCTTTGTTGTTCTTTCCTTTGTTTAGTGAACTTAGTCTCACGTGATCGTGTCGCATGCTCTTTTCAACTCTCTGTTCATTTTCTCCCGCAGTAGAATACTTTCTTGTCCATCATCCGTTCAGTTTGCTCTGATTTGTTCCTTCCCTGCACATTTTAAAGCTTTCTGTTGGGTCTACAGATGATGTTATGCATGTTGTACACCTGCTCATGCCCAATTCTCAAGATTCAGCTTTAGTTTGAATATCCAGCTGACAGTTTCTGTTTTTGAAGGAACTAAGTTGAAGGTTTCTACTCTTCACAGACACAGATAACTACTGCTCCACAACATCCCCATAGAGGATCCTCAAGAATTTTTCCATTCTACCACATGATAGACGCAGAGAGTTTAATGACGAGCTTATTGACAGAGAAGCTCTGCTCTAAAGGGCTGGAAGTTGAGCAGTGCCGAACTGAACTTGCAATGGCAGTAAGAAGCGCTGATATTGTCAAACACGAAGTTCAGAACGCACTAGGCAATCTTTCTTGCATCGCCCACAAGTTAAAAGGACATGGAACTTCAAGTATTCCATACTCTTTGAAGACAACCTGTGTGAATGATGAAAACAGTCGCATCTCCTTGCAAGATGGCCTCTACGTATATTTGTTTATCACTCTTGAGCATTTGCTTTACTTCCTGAAAGACTTCATCATAGGAATCACACAAAAAAGAAAAGAAAAAAAAAAGAAAAAACACAGATGCTGAAGAAGGACGAGAAGATAATAAGCAAGTTTGAGAACGACCTGCAAGACTCTTGGAAGGAGATGGGTGTCCTCAGGGGGATACTGCTGAAAGTGTTCGATGAAAGTGACCTCATGAGGGAGCAGGTGAAGTAGTTCAGCGAGAAGAACATGCTCCTGAACCCCAAAGGTCTCCGTGTTGAAGAAGAAAATCGACGTCCCTTGACAAGGACACACTCTTTAAGGATGGACAGACAACAATGTTGAGGGATTTTCTTGCTTGAGTGATCGTTTGCTTACATTGCACCTTTCTTTTACTGGAGATTGGTTGATTGCAAAGAAATTCGGTACATCCTTTTCTTTTCTGGTATCTTAGTCTCGATGACTTAAGAAAGTGCAGTTGCTTCATCAACAATAGATTGAGATCAAGGATTCACAGTAAAAACGATTGGTTGCTTGTCAAAGAAAGCACAAGTAAATCAATCTGGCTGTACATGCATGGACGGTCTTTGCTAATATCAGATCGAACCAGTTTGACCTCCAGTTCAATCACTAGATCAGCGAAACAGACCCTTTTTCAAAATTAGATCCACCCAGTTTTTGAGTCCTACGGGTACAAAACTGAGCTCGGCATCTAATTTGTAACAACAAGAGAGAGAATGCCGATGATCATATTGGAAGACAGGCTATGTTCTCCCTGACAGCTACTGCCCAATCATCTCTTTGACCCAACAATTGAGATCCAAATGCAGGGTGGCAATTTCATTTTCAGAACAGCGGATTAGTATTGCAGCACTCATTAAGTAGGGCCAATAACTGAGAATGAACCGGTCACCATACATAGATTGCTTCTGATGTACTTGGTGGCACCAAGGCGAGCTGAGAGTTGCCAAATGCATCATCCACACATTCTTTCTGAACCATTGATTTCAGGAGTTCCAGAGGCAATGTTTAGGACCAACGAGGAATAACATGGATCAGTCCGCCATTCGTTAACTTGGTTTATAGATGTAAGCAGAGTTTGTCTGATTAAATCTGTACAAATACATGAAACATTGAACTTGCGAAGAAGAAGACTGGAAAGCTAGTATCTTGACAGCTCGAATAAGAACACATGACCTTACAATGCATCGAGAGGCTTGTATTCATTGTCAATTTCATGTATATCCATGAAGGAGCTGTCTCTAACTGCAACATCCTCCAATTCACTGATGGCTTCTATTTGGTCAAGCTGCATAGGGGTGCCTTGATCCTCAGAGCTACCCCCAAGAAATTCATTATCCTCCACATCCGATAAGTCTGTAAAAGTTTCTATTCTTTTCTTCTTCCCTCTATAACCAATAAGGCTTAAGACCTTTTCCTTCCAAATAACCAGCGGTCATTTCTGAATCAGCTCCGCACCTTCGTAAGCTCCTGTCAAGAACACGCTAAACCTCTTCCCTCTCTCAGAGACATAGAAAATGCCAAAATGCTTCAACAAGAGTCTCATCAGCTTCTGAGGCATCACGAATTCTCGTCGAAAGTGGGTGAGGTGATCGGTTACCAACCTCTTTTCCATTGTGAAGCTCAGTAACTCATGCATCACCGCAATGGCCCTCTTATCGAATTCTTTCGATCCAGGTTGGAGGCCACGTGCATCAGCATAAAGGGGATAAGTAAGACCTTTTTCTGAAAGTGCTCAATCTTCCCTCCATATCTATACACCTTCTTATAAGTGGCAGGAAACTTCAAGGGGAAAGATAGGGAAAGCAACCCTGGAGTATGAGAGGCAGATTCTGATACCCCCAATACGGCTTTCTCCAACTCTGTGATGGCCCAAGCAGGATTCCACTCTACGAGCTTGAGATAATCAACTTCGTCCGGAGATTTAACCACTTTGAAGTGCTGTGGATACTCGTGTACCCACTTGCTCCTAAAATCAGCTGGCAAACCAAACTCTCTCCTGAAATGAGCAATTTTGTCCAGTGGAAGCTGTTTATCAGCTGACATCATCAGCATCCTAGTCACGTTTTCAGCAGCTTTGCCAGAGTGTTCTCTAATCAATTTCTCCTCTTCCTCTAATAAGTGTTCAGCTTCTTTAGTCATTCCACACCACAATACCCCCTTATGATCCTTTTACAACTCAAAAAGTTTCGGCGACTTCCGAATAAAATCCACTATACTGTGTGGCTTGGGCAAATTAATCTGATTCCGGCATCGATCCAGCGATCTCACAGGGATTATCATCTCGGGTTCCTTCTTCAACATTTCCATCAGAACCAGCACCTTCGACACCACTTTATGCTTCTCGGTGGCGATTTCGAGATCATGGACCCTCTTGTCCTTGCTCCTATCTTGCACTCTCTTGCTGGTGGTCATGAATCTATGCTGCGGCCACGTAAGTAAAACCTCGCCAAAACTCCAGTTTCTTCTCAGGGTAGGCGAACGCACTGGTGAGGCCACAAAGCAACCGAACTCTCTTGCCGCGCCCCATTCATTCGAGGAAGCTACGGTTTTACCAATGATTCGAAGATGGGTCATCTCAAGATGCTAGTGTCTCGGTCCAAATTCAAGAAACAAGCCCAAGAAAAGCAAACGTCTCTCACTCAGGACAAACATCAAACACCTTACGTTCAATATAACGAGGAACAAGAGGAACCCGAGACGAAAGTTTTCGAGAAGATCACCGTGAATGGCGATTATAACACCTCTCTTGGATCGCTCGATCAGCATCAGTTTCGACTTCGACAGCAGAAGAAGAAGAAGAAGCGAGGCGCGGAGAAGAGGGAATGGGCGGCAGAGACGGAACGGCTCGTCGTTTTGGTTTTTGCGTCTGTCGTCATGATAGAGATGATATTTTAATTTGAATAATTAAAAGAGCTCGAGGGTCTAATAAATGGTGATATATTGTTGCAATTTTATAAAATTGAGGTGTTCTAAAATTACATGAAAAATCCTATTTTAAAATCATAATAATGTTTGGTAAAAGAAATCAATTGAATCATATCGAAATCAAGCATTGTATTTTGTAATTTATAGATTGCTGAATTTCTTCTCGATTTATATAAGTTCAAAAACTTGTTTAAAAGAATAATTTAAAAAAATATATTGAAGAGATTACTAATCAAATTCTAAATATTAAACGTGCTTCATGCTTGTCACCCTTTGCTAAATCACCGAGTTACAAATTTACAACACAACCAAACTGGGTCATTTCGAATAACTTAGTTGTTGGTTCATATTTTCGTGACTTTATGTGTAGTAAGTATGGAGTCTGACCACAATGCGATTGAATTAAGAATTGACCACAATGTAGATCGGTTCATTTCCTTTTCTAAGAAGAACTTTATTTGATAAGATTTGAGAAAATTATAAATCACGTGGAACTAAAATTAGTACAAAATCGAGCTACCTCGAATTGATTATTCAATGGGAAATAAAAAAAGTCAAGTCCAGTTTTCTCTCTAGGAATGGATTTAAAAAGACTATAAGAATTTATCAGATCCGTCAAATCTTAATTTATAAGATCTATTTCAGAATAAACAAAACTTAATCGAATCTCCTTTTTCTTAAAAAAAGAAAAAAAGAAAGGAAAAGCCACGAGCCATTCTTCCCCGCTTCCCGCCTCTATATATAAGGTTCCCTCCAATTTGCGATCGTGATTCGAAAATCTCTTCTTCTGCGCAGACGCAGCGAACTCCATCACCGATCGTCAAACTCCATCGTCGTGCATTTCCCGTCGGTGCAATCGCCGGCAACGATTCTGAGCTTCGTCTCGCGTTCTCTCGTCGATGCTCGAGCCGAAGAGCAGAGCGACCAGCTGCAGATCGTGGAAAGAGAGGACAACGTCCACCACGAAGAAGACCTGCTCGAAACGATCGACAAACGTAAGTCAGGGGACAAAACAGAGTGCAGGCAACTCCGCTCTGTTCATCTCATCGCTTTCGTTTTCTCGTTGATGTTCCGGTGCGTCGTTTGATTCCGAGACGAGTATCGTGATCTTCTCGTCTCTGTTCTGATCATACAAGAGCAATTCCAGCCTTTGTTATGTCACGGGACATTGGAATTGCACCATTGTATTGTGAAGATGATGAACCAGATGAAGATAAGAAGATGAGCAATAAGCAGATGAAGATTTGTAGAGTAATCACTTCTAAAAGAGCTTCAAGCTTTTATTGTATTAACAGATCTTCAAAGTACAATGTATCATGAACATCAAAAGAAATACAGATTCCGATCTACTTTCTCTGTTGAATCTTACTTGCATCTTCAGTAGTCTACGATCATCATCTCTGCAGCTTCTCTGTAATACTAAACATCAATGGAGAATCCTTCTTTCTTCTTTCTAACTCTCTATCTCTTGAATGCTGCTTAGCTCATTCTATTTCTTTGCTTCAGTCTAACCTCTCATCTGAAGTTATATAAACGAGAACTTCCTAACAGAAAAACCGAAAGTAGTTTGTTTAGTAACTACAAACTATCATTAATGAGAATACAGCTCATAATGCACGTGTTAGTCTTGGCGATCCATGTCATGATCCAAGTCATTCTATGCTTCGGTGTCTCCTTCATTGATGTCGAGTTAAGCCGATCTTCATCGTTGATCATCTTTTCGTAATGCCGAATCTTCGCTTTCGTTGCCAACGAGATCTTCGCTTTTCGGTACCGCAAATGCTGTTCTTCTTCTTTACCTTTTGTTCTTTTATATTTAACATTCCCCGCAAATTGGGAAGGGTGAAGGATCCCATTCCCAATTTGATACGAAGAGACAGATGAGCTGATCGTGAGAGTGGTTTAGTGAAAATATCAGCTACCTGAAGATGACTAGGAATGTGGTGGACCTGAATGGAACCAGAAGACACCTTTTCACGTACGAAGTGAAAGTCAATTTCGATGTGCTTTGTCCGAGCATGTAAGATTGGATTAGCTGTGAGAGAGATAGCTGATCTGTTGTCACAAAATAGAGAGGTAGCTGCTGGAAGAGGGATGCCAAGATCACGTAACACAAAGCTTATCCAAGTAAGTTCAGCTGTGGTAGAAGCAAGTGCTCGATACTCTGCTTCTGTGGAGGATCTGGAGACAGTGGATTGTTTCTTGGCTGACCAAGAAATCAAATTAGAGCCAAGAAAGGTGCAAAAACCTGTAGTAGAGCGACGAGTAAGAGGACATCCCGCGCCGTCGGCATCCGAGAATCCATAGAGTTGAGTTGAACTCCTAGAGTGAAGATAGAAGCCAAACTAGACAAAGTGCCTTTGACATATCGAAGTACTCGTTTTAATTGTAGAAAATCTGCCTTTGTTGGATGTTGCATCTTTTGACAAAGAAGATTCGTGGCAAAGGCTAGATCTGGTCGAGTGATGGTTAAGTATTGAAGACCACCTACCAGGCTTCTGTATTCAACAGGATCAGTGAGTTGAGTTGCAGCTTTGTCCAAGAGAGCTGGTCTAGGTGGTAAGGGTGTTGCGATTGGTTTGCAATCTGTCATATGAGCTCGTTTGAGGAGGTCAATAGCATATTTCGTTTGGCAGAGAAACAAATGTTGTGATGTACGTTTAGCTTCAATGCCTAAGAAATAGTGAAGGTAGCCAAGATCCTTCATATGGCCCGAAGGCTTAGAGTCTCGAGTTAATGAGGTTAGAAGTTGAGAAGAGCTACCTGTCAAGATGATATCATCGACATAGAGCAACGAAATACCGTATGTGACTCGGTATGAAGGACAAATAAAGAAGGATCACCTGTACTACTGAGAAAAAACCAATTTCAAGAAGGAAATTGCTGAATTTGTCAAACCAGGCTCTTGGAGCTTGTCGAAGACCATATAGTGACTTATGAAGTAGACAGACATGGCTTGATTTGTGAGGATGTATAAAGCCAGGGGGTTGTTCCATGTAGACAGCTTCTTTCAAGTCTCCATGAAGAAAGGCATTCTTCACATCAAGTTGATGTATTGGCCATTGTTTTGTTAGAGCTATGGACAGGACTATGCGAATTGTGGCATGTTTCACAACAGGACTGAAAGTCTCAGTGAAGTCAAGTCCTGCTTCCTGATGAAAGCCTTTTGCTACTAGTCGAGCCTTTAGTCTATCTAGAGTTCCATCAGATGTTAGTTTGGTCTTGAAGACCCACTTACAGCCTACCACATTCATCTGGTTTGTTCGAGGAACTAATGTCCAAGTGTGATTGTCATACAGAGCATTCATTTCATCTTGCATTGCACTATACCAGCTTTATCGCCCAATGCCGACTTAATAGATCTTGGTTCCATAGGGACTTGATACTCAACTAAGCAAGCATATTTTGGGTTTGGCTTGATAATACCTGTTTTGAGTCGAGTCTGCATATGATGAACCACGAGATTACTTTGAGAAGAGGAGCCAGGATTGTGTTCTTCTGGTTCAAGGCTACTATTAGTAGATAGTTGAGATTGTGAGGATGGTGAACCAAAACCGGTTGTGGTTCTCGTGATAGGTTCGCCTGCCGGTGGTGCCGATGAAGTAACCGATGACAACCGATCATTGTAATAACTATCCACGAGAATGATATTGACTTTTGTATGCCGACCGAGGAGATGAACTAGTGATTGTTGTGTCAATACTTGGAGGGTCGAGCAACCGAACTTCTCCAATCCACCGTCTCGTATAATGGTGTGTACTTGTCCATATTCATTGATCACCCTTTTTGTGAAAGGAAAGAGTGTTTCATCAAAGATCACATGCCTACCGATATATACACGATTATCGGTAGGTACAAGACATCTATAGCCTTTATGTAGATCACTATATCCCAGAAAAACACAGAGAAGGGATCGAGGGTCAAATTTGTGTTTTGTATATGGTCTTAAGCATGGATAACATGCACAACCAAATACCCTCAAATGGTTATACTGTGGCTGACTATTATGAAGCTTGTTATAGGGTGTATCCATCTGTAATTTTGGTGTTGGAAGTATATTGACAAGATAATTAGCTGTGACAAAAGCATCTACCCAATATTTCAGAGGAACCTTAGAGTGATATAACATGGCTAATCCCAGTTCTACAATGTGACGATGTTTTCTCTATGGAATCCCATTTTGTTCTGGAGTGTGTGGACAAGAGAGATGTTGTTTTATGCCACAGCTTTGCAGATGACATTGAAAGCTATTAATCGACAAATTCCCCTCCTCCATCACTTTGGAAAATTTTGATTTGATGATTATACTTTGTTTCTCGACTAATTTCTCGGAATCGAACAAAGATATTATAGAACTCGACTTCAACTTCATAGGATATAGCCAGCTATATCGTGAGAAATTATCAACAAAAATCACATAATATCTAAACTATTTGGAATGAATTGACCGGTGAGGGTCCCCGGATATCACGGTGAATCTTTTCTAATGGTAAGTTTGATGTAGAATCGATAGAGGAAAGGATAGAGCTGTACTTTTAGCTATTTGACAAAGCTACGCAAACACCGGAAGAAGTTGAATTACATTGGATCAGCTTCGTTGGTTAAGATGTTGCACCTTGTTTGAGAATTCGTATGAGCTAGCCTCTCGGTGCCATATGTCTTTGCCAACAGTCTTCTGTCTTTGAGTAAAGAAAGCTGCTGTTGTTTCTGTATCAACTTGATAAAGACCTCTAGTCTTCCTTCCGAGCTTGACAGTTACTTTGGTATTGTTGTCCTTTACATAAACACCAAATTTGTCAAAGATAAAGGAGCAAGGATAGTCATCTGTGAGCTTTGAAACAGAGATAAGATTCTTCTTTATTTCTGGTACTATGAGAACATCATTAAGAGGCAATGTATTACCTTTTGTATTTAAACAAGTGTTACCAATATGTGTAACGGGTAAACATGATCCATTTCCTACCATCACAAAGGTATCGATCCTTGGTATTTAGAGAGGGTGTGAAGAATACCAGATTAGTGCCGATGTGGGCTGTAGCACCAAAGTGTCGTGGTACCATTCACTTCCTTTTGGATCTTCAATATGCATTCTTTGTCAATCCGCTGGAACATCTTCCACTTGATAAGAGTTGTCAAAACGATACCAAAGAACGAAGAGCATCATGCCCGGGACGTTTACATATTTGCCATTCCAATCTAGCAGAACCTATGTCTTTCTCATCTTGAAGATTTTTACTTGAATTTACGAGAGAACAGAGGATAAGATTTGGTATTCTCGGTACCTTTGAGAGTAGTTGGCATAGGGTCGAAATCCCCGATTAGAAGTAGAGAAGTTATTTTCTGTCTAAAGTGTTGATCTCCTTGCACTTGAATTGGTGCTTCTCCTCTATAGTTTGAACTTCTTTCAGTATAACCAAATCCTCGACCTCTATTGTTAGCAGTTCTGCCACGACCATAAATTGCGGCCACCTCTGTAGCTGCCTCTTTGAGCTATAAAACCAGAGGTTTGAGAAACATAATCTCCATCAGTGTTCTCTTTTGGCTGTATCCGAGATTGTCTGTCCAAAATAAGCCAAATTTGGATTGAACCGACTTCTGGAATAGGTCTTCATTCTTGATTCGAACCTTTCTAGGCGAGCAATAACCTCATCATAATCGGGTTGAGGTTTTAAACAAAGATATGGTGGTTCTAAGATTTTCATATTCAGGACCTAAACCTTCCATCACACCAAAGATCTTGGTTACTTCATCCACAGGTTTGCCTATTGCATTCAACTGATCACATATAGATTTGTATTCTCTAAGATAGGCAGAGAGATTTTGATCAAGTTTCTGGCAAGATTGTAGTTTTCCTCTGAGTTCAAATTCTCTAGCAATAGACTTCTGTGTAAATCGCTTTAGAAGAGTCTGCCATACTTCAAAGGATGTATCTAAGCCAATGATTAGACTTAAAATATTCTCAGTGACAGCTCCACTGATCCAAGATGATACCAACTGATCTGTTCTTGTCCAGTCAGCATTGTCAGGATTAACAAGTTCAGATTCACAACCTTCATCATCATTTTGCAGCATTCGAGAAGGTGAAGGAATATCACCATTAATGAAACCAAACAAATCCTGACTTTTCAGGAATCTTTGAATCTGTGCTTGCCACAGCAGAAAATTACCTTCAGTAAGTCTGATTGTGACAAAATTCAAGATGTTTACATGTATTGGGAATGGATACTTTGGTGCTCTTATTGCCATTGTCACAAAGTTTCAGCTTTGAGAATAGATATCAATCCTGCTCTGATACCATGTGAAGATGATGAACCGGATGAAGATAAGAAGATGAGCAATAAGCAGATGAAGATTTGTAGAGTAATCACTTCTAAAAGAGCTTCAAGCTTTTATTGTATTAACAGATCTTCAAAGTACAATGTATCATGAACATCAAAAGAAATACTGATTCCCGATCTACTTTCTCTCGTTGAATCTTACTTGCATCTTCGTAGTCTACGATCATCATCTCTCGCAGCTTCTCCGTAATACTAAACATCAATGGAGAATCCTTCTTTCTTCTTTCTAACTCTCTATCTCTTGAATGCTTTGCTTAGCTCATTCTATTTCTTTGCTTCGTCTAACCTCTCATCTGAAGTTATATAAACGAGAACTTCCTAACAGAAAAACCGAAAGTAGTTTGTTTAGTAACTACAAACTATCATTAACAGAATACAGCTCATAATGCACGTGTTAGTCTTGGCGATCCATGTCATGATCCAAGTCATTCTATGCTTCAGGTGTCTCCTTCATTGATGTCGAGTTAAGCTGATCTTCATCGTTGATCATCTTTTCGCAATGCCGAATCTTCGCTTTCGGTTGCCAACGGATCTTCGCTTTCGGCTGCAAATGATGTTCTTCTTCTTTACCTTTTGTTCTTTTATATTTAACATGTATGTCTTATTTTCCATGTATTGGTGATATTGCTGGATTAATAACGAACGTCCTAAGCTAAATTCATCAATAATCACTGTTGGAAAGCTAGATTGTCATTGATCATCTATGAAATGCATTTGTCCTGACATTCTACACGATGGTGAGTTGTTCTCATTTTCTTTCTCTGAACTTCTTCCTTTATTTTGTTTGCAGTTATTTCTCAAGGCATAAATGCAGGAATCTACACTTGCAGTGGCTTGATGATGCGTACAAAGAAGGTATATCTGATCTTTAGTCCTGAGAATTAAGTTGAGGAACGTATTCTTATTTGGCCAAGTGATTTGCCTTTTCTTTTCTTTTTTTATTCGGTAGCACTTAACTGGGATAAAAGGATTAACCGAGGCAAAAATTGACAAGATATGCGAAGCAGCTGAAAAAATATTGGTTAGAGCCTAAATTCTTCTTGATCTGAGATTGTGGCTCCATTGAATTTGAACTTCTATAAGCATCTTCGGAATACCTCAATGAGTTATTGACCCCTGAAATAAAGCCTGCAAATTGGCCTATGTGTTGCTCAAAGCACTTTTAATGTCTTTATTTCCAGAGAAAGTCAGTTGTTCGCAAGTCAGTTGTTCGCATCACAACTGGAAGCCAAGCCCTCGATGAGCTTTTAGGCAGTAAGGGTGCGTTTGGTAACATTTCGTTTAAAAATTGTTCCAGGGAAACGAAATAGAAAAGTGTTTCGTTCGGGGGAACAATTTTTGAACAAAAAGACGCGTTTGGTAAACTTGTTCGGGAATAAAAATTAACAGTAAAACACATTTGGTAAATTTGTATTCTTTTTTTTATTTTATTTATTTATTTTATTTTATTTTATTTTCTTTATTTTTTCTTTTTTTCTTTTTTTTTCTTCTTTTGGCCGGTCGCCGGCCTTGGCCATGGCCGACGACCGGCCGACGAGGGGCGGCCTCGCTTGGGCCGGGCGAGCTCGAGCCGCCGGATCCCGGCGAGCCCGAGCCCTTGCCACGGCGAGGCTCGGCCTCGCCGGGCCACCTCCGGGCCGGCGTCGCCGGGCGGTGGCCGGCGAGGCCGAGCCTCGCCGGTGGCCGGGCGGGCTTGGGCTCGCCGGACTGGCGAGCTCGAGCTCGCCCGCCTGCCCCGGCCGGGCGAGCTCGAGCTCGCCCCATCCGGCGAGCCCGAGCCCGCCTAGCCACCGGCGAGGCTCGGCCTCGCCGGGCCACCGCCGCGCGACGCCGGCCCGGAGGTGGCCCGGCGAGGCCGAGCTCGCCGTGGCCGGGCGAGCTCGGCTCGCCGGATCTGGGCGAGCTCGAGCTCGCCAGCCTAAGGCGAGGCCGAGCCTCGCTGGGGGCGGCGACGCTCGGCCTCGCCGGGGCCGGCGACGCGCCCGGCGACGTCGCCGACCCTCGACGGCCGGTCGCCGGCCATGGCCGAGGCCGGCGACCGGCCAAAGAAAAAGAAAGAAAAAAAGAAGAAGAAAAGAAGAAGAAAAAGAGAAGTATTTCTAAATTTTGTTTAAACGAGAAACAATTTTTTTTTGTTTCTTGTTTCGTTCCGTGCATGTGTTTCGGGAACAAAAACAATTTTGGAACAAAAACGCACCCAAACGCGTTTTGTTCCTTTTTGTTCCAGGGAACAAAAAAACAGAAAAGTTGTTCAAAAACAAAAAAAAGAAACGAAAACAAACGGGCCCTAATTGACTTTCTTTTTGCAGATCGTCTGTCTCATTCTTTATGCATTTCAACTGTTAGGAAATAATAATAAGGGCAAAGTAGTCAATACTTAATCTTGAGAGGGTTACTAGGGTTTCTATATATATATTGTATGTATTTTTGTAATCTTTTCAGATTAAGTGAATACAACACACAAAATACTCTCTCTTTCAACATGGTATCATAGCAAGGTCATCGACGCAGCCCGCTTCTCTTCTACACAGCATATCAGAGAGGATGCCGGTTCTTTAAGGTCTGAATTCCAGATCTGTCGTGTTCTCGATCATCTTTAACACCAGCGCCAATTTTGTCTCTCTCGATCTCCATCACTATTTTCATCTTGACCCGCACCGATGAACCCAGAGTGACTTTCTCATCCTCTTGATTACTATTTTGTCCTGTTTCACATGCGATCACATGTGGCATGTCTTCATCCAAATCGTCTTCGACTGCCTTCATCCAGAAATATTGAAAAAAAAAAAAAAAAAAGAGACTGCGTCACTAGATCCAAATTTAGATCCAGATTCGTCGCCCAACGCAAGAAGCCCTCGTCCCTCATCGGCGTCCTCGTCGTCACACGTCAATCGCTAAAGCCCATCCAGCAAAATCACTTATCCTTAGTGGCGAGTAAGCTTAGCGGTCTGTCCTGTGCAGCAAAATCACTGTCGAGGGCCCTCTCTCTCATCACAAAAAATTTGGTCGGGGTTAGTGCACATTATCTATTTTCACTTATCACGGCGTGGGGGATAGACAAGTGTCGAGCACCGCTGATAAGGCAAGGGACGTGGTCCTTTAGTCCGGAGTCCTTGGCAAGAAGATTGAATGCGTGTTCTAGACCATGAACCGACGGGTCACCCTCTCGAGGTTTCCTGTGGAGTTGGGAGACTTCAGGCAACGCGTCTTCGGAGACACAAGGAAGGAGCCGCATATGGCAGTTCGTCTTCTTAAGTTGGAGCACTCAAATTCAAGTTCCTTCCTTCATCACCAGCGTTGAAACTTATTGGTGACATCACAAGGACCTATCTTTTCTAATCATCAGTCGTGCTCAGTTATTGTTCCTGTTCAAGGTTCGTGAATTCATGCAAAAGCCAATCGTGTCTGAGTTGATCTCTATAATTGTGAATGTAGCGCATTGCTTTGGTGTTAGTTTGGTCTTGAATACATGCTCGCTGTCCAGTATACGTTTATGGATTTTCACTGGAGTATATCACTTCTTGGAGTGCTGGTTGGTATGTGCGTAGTAATTTTTCAAGTGTTGGATGGTTTTCATAATCTTTGAAGTGCTGGTTGGTATGGTTTTATGGCCTCTCAGTAGAGTATATTGACATAGTGGTGGACCGGTTGAACCCTCGTTTCTGTTTGTTATTTTGTGGCTGATTACTAGAGTTAAGTGCTTGGTTATTGTGTCATTATTATTGGGTTTAGTCGATTCTTGAGTTCAACCTGTCTAGGTCATTGCATTATTGGAGTTCAATAACCGAGCACTTTGAGTTTAGTGGAGTTAATACGATGGCTTCTACACCATCTACGGTTTGACGCATTTCCAATTGACATCCGTCAAGTTGGATGGCACTAACTATCCATCATGGTCTAAAGCTGTACAAGTTTATCTTACTGCAACTAGATAGAATGATTATCTTACATCTACAATGCCCTTGGATACGAGTAAAGTAGATGATTGGATTGCTGGAGATGCAATGATCCGTACATTGTTGTGGAATGGTATGGATCCGAAGATTAGCCCTCACTTCATTCAATGTAATTCTGCTAAGGAAGTTTAGGATAAATGTGCTCTACTTTATTCTGGTCAAAATAATATGACACAAGTATGTGACACATGGGAGGCCCTGTTTGATCTTCAACGTGGAGATCAATATCTATCTGAATATTATGCTCGTTTCACTACACTTTGTCGACAACTAGATGCTTATCTTCCCGCCTCCAATGATCCGAATGTATTAGTCAAACGCCAAGAGGATCTTCGAGTGATACTATTTCTTAAAGCACTAGGGCCTGAATATTCCTCCCTTCGTCAGCAGATTACGTCCGAAAGCTCCCTTCCTACAGTTGATGAGGTTTTCTCTCGAGCCTTGTGCTCGACACCTACTGACAAGATCTCAACCACAACTTTAGAGACAAGTGTCATGATTTCCCATGGCTCTAGTAGACGTGGCACTCGTGGTCGTGGTTATCGAGGTCATGGACGTGGGTTTATTCAGAGTGGAAGTTGTGGTGGTCGTGATAGAAGCATTGGTAGTCGCGGCTCTCGTTATTGTAACCATTGTCGGAGGGTTGGACATACAGAAGTTCACTGCTACACGCTTCATCCAGAACTTCGACCCACTGTTGCTGCATTTGCTGAAGTGGAAGATTCTTCCTCATCAGTTCAACCAAATCCTACTAATATGTAGAATACAAAAGATTCAGTTACATTGACACGTGCTGAATATGAGGCTTGGATTCGATCCCAACAGGTGACAGGAACTTCAGCTCCCACTACCACTCTAGCACATGGCTCAAAAGGTAGTTCATCTTGTTTACTTTCTACAGTGTCAGACTCCTGGGTTATAGATTCTGGAGCTACTCATCATATAGCTAGTAACTCTAAATTATTGTCTTCGTTACATTCCACACCTCTTGGGGTGTTCAACTCTGTTACATTAGCTGATGATTCCGTTTCTCAAGTTACTGCTACTGGAAATGCCCATTTGAGTTTCTCCCTTTCTTTATCATCTGTCCTTCATCTCAAATCTCCATACAATTTGATTTCTATTAGTTCATTGACTAAAGAACTAAATTGTTCTGTAACATTTTCTTCTTCTCGTTGTGTTTTTCAGGATCTGAGGACTGGACAGATGATTGGTGGGGGACATGAATCAAATGGCCTATACTATCTAGACAAGAAGATGATAGTTGCAGCAGCTAGGAATCATATATCCACTGATGTATATCGGATGCATTGTCGTGCCGGTCATCCACCACCAAACATTCTTCGACGATTGTTTCCAGCATCTGAGTTTGTGAGTTCTTTTGAGTGTGAAGCTTGTCAGTTTGGAAAACACCATAGAGTCTCATTTCCTTCTCACTTTCAAAGTCGTGTGTCTAGTCCCTTTGAGTTGGTTCACTCAGATGTATGGGGTCCGTGTCATGTTTCTGATACATCTGGTTTCCGGTGCTTTGTTACATTTGTGGATGACTTTTCCCGAATGACTTGGTTATTCTTAATAAAAGATTGTACTGAGATTTTTCATTGCTTTCGTCAATTCTATTTTGAGGTATTGAATCAATTTAATACTTCTGTGAAAACTCTATGATCCGATAATGCCAAGGAGTATCTTGCCGTTGCCTTTGGTTTTCAACCTTTTCTTGATTCCCATGGAATTATTCATCAGACCTGCTCATATACACCACAACAAAATGGTGTAGCTGAACGTAAAAATTGCCATCTTTTTTATGTTGCTCATTGTCTTCTTTTTCACATGCATCTACCGAAAACCTTTTGGGGACATGCTGTTTTTATAGGTTGCTTCTTAATTAATCGACTTCCAACTTCCATTCTTCAGGGGGAGACACCTTTTTTCCATTTTACATCTGAATCGTCCTCCCTTTGCATTACCTCTACGTGTCTTTGGATGTGTTTGTTTCGTCTATTCTCTGACTCCAAGTCTTGATAAGTTGGCTCCTCGTGCTACAAAATGTGTCTTTGTTGGATACTCTCGAACTCAAAAGGGGTATAAATGTTACAATCCTATTAGTCGCCGTGTGTTTGTATCGGCAGATGTGACATTTTTTGAGGACCAGCCATACTATAATACTCAAACAGTCTCTACGGTGTCTCCTAACAATGACGAGTGTGTCTTACCCATTCCTCCACCAATCTCACTTCCTCCAATATCGTCAACAGGATTTCAGTTTGCTGATCAAACTTACCATAGACGACGAACGGCTCCCATCACAACAATACGGCCATCACCTGATTCATCTGATCCCTCATCAGTTGCTGTGCCATCCTCTGATCCTGATCCTGAGCAACCCATTGCTACTAGAAAAGGTACACGTTCCTGTGTTGGACGTCCTGTCGATCGTTATATACTTTATTCTGGTTTGTCTAATTGTTTTCGAACTCGTTATCCTATTAGCAACTTTATGTCTTATGATCGTTTATCCCCTACCTTCTCTACTTTTGTATCGTCCTTGTCCTCTGTTTCTGTGCCTTGTTACTGAAGCTCTTGCTCATCCTAGTTGGAGACAAGCCACGGAGGATGAAATGAAAGCACTCACTGAAAATCGCATTTGGGAGCTCACTACCCTTCTTGTGGGAAAGCAACCTGTTGGTTGTCGTTGGGTTTTCACGATTAAGGTCCACCTTGATGGCACCATAGATCGATTGAAGGCATGGTTGGTCGCCAAAGGATATACTTAAACATATGATGTTGATTATGCTGACATTTTTTCTCCTGTAGCCAAAATTCCATCTGTTCGTGTCTTTATTTCTCTCGCAGCGCGTTTTGGATGGTTTCTTCATCAATTAGATATCAAGAATGCGTTCCTACATGGTGATTTGACTGAAGAAGTGTATATGGAGCAACCACCTGGATTTGTTGCTCAAGGGGAGAATTTGGTATGTCATTTACATAAGGCATTATATGGACTCAAGTAATCTCCCCGTACTTGGTTTGGTAAGTTTAGTGATGCTGTTATCAAGTTTGGATTAAAGCATTGTCAAGTAGACCATTCAGTATTCAGTTCTATCTCCTCAGCTGGTTGTATTCTTTTAGTGGTATATGTGGATGATATTATTATTACCAGTAGTGATTCATATGGTATTCAACGACTCAAACTATTTCTGCATACACAGTTTAATACTAAGGATATGGGACGTCTGCGGTATTTCCTAGGTATTAAGATTGCTTACTCACATACTGGTATAAATTTATCCTAGAGAAAATATGTTCTTGATATTCTTGATGAAGTTGGACTTGTTGGAGCAAAACCAGTTGATACTCCTATGGAACCCAATGTGAAACTTGATGCAGAAGATAGAGAATTATTACATGACCCCATGAAATATCGGAGAGTAGTTGGTAAGTTGAATTATCTTACCGTCATGAGACCTGATATATCTTTTGCTATTAGTATTGTAAGTCAATTCATGGGTTCTCCTCAGACTATTCACTGGGATGCTGTGCTTCAAATTATCAAATACTTGAAAGGAGCATCAAGTAAATGACTAATTTTCAAGAATTATGGCCATCTGGATACCACAGGTTTTTCTAATGCAGATTGGGCTTGATGTTCTACTAGTAGTATATCTACATAGGGTTATTGTGTATTTCTTGGGGGTAATTTAGTTGCCTAGAAGAGCAAGAAACAACATGTGGTTTCGCGATCAAGTGCAGAAGCAGAATATAGAGCAATGGCACATGTGACTGGTGAATTGCTCTGGTTGAGGATGTTATTGTCAGAAATTGGGATGTCAACATCAGAACCATCGATATTATATTGTGACAATCAATCAACTATTCATATTGCAAACAATCTCGTCTTCCATGAGCGAACCAAGCACATTGAGGTTGATTGTCACTTTATACGAGAAAAAGTTCAGAAAGGAGAGATCACTCTTCAACATACAAGAACGGAGGATAAGCTTGCAGAGATTTTTACCAAGTCTTTACGAGGAAATAAAGTGAATCTTTTATGTAACAAGTTGGGATTGTTTGATATCTACATCCCAACTTGAGGGAGAGTGTTAGGAAATAATAATAAGGTCAAGATTGTTCCCGGTGCCGGTAGCCTCACCAGGAATCTCCTCGGCGCCGGCGAGTCCGTTCTCGCCGTCGAACTGGACCCTCCAGTGCCGGTTCTAGGGCACGCCTTACTCGAATCGTTTGAAGGTAATCGAATTGAATCGCGCCGTCTTCTCTTTTGGCGTTTCCTTGTCTGTTTCGACAAGGTTTTGGATTTTTTGGGCGAAAAAATGGTGCTTTGTTGATGGGTTCATCGTGAGCGTTTGTCACTCGTGCGGTCGGTCATTTAGTATGGGATTTTGCGAGACTTTGAGGAGCTATAGGAATTTGATGGCGTATGAATTGATTGTAGCTGAGTCTGCTGTATTGCGACCATTGTTAAAAGTAGAGGAAATGGAAGCGAGAGAATAAATATTTTTTCTTGAACTCCCATGTAAGAGTGGAGAGCATCATACTACAGTGTTTAGCTGCTGTTGTAATTGCTTTTGGAGAAGTATTAGAATTAAGAAAATGATAGCATGCAGTAGCTTCCATGTCTTCTGCACTGTGAAAAGTTCTGCACTTTTTATATCTGCTGCGCTGTAACCTTACTTGGTTGTCACATAATTGAAAAATAAATGTAGAGGAGTATACAGCAGGTTATTCAAGCATAACTAGTACCACTAGTCTTTGCGTTTGTAAAAAGGCGTAAACTAAATCCTCGGGCCGGGCGCAGCCGAAGAGCTCGTGTCTTGATCCCCTTGCAAATCCTGAAATGTGTGTACTAATCAAACAGCGTGAGCTGCGGAGATTATGAGGCTGTCCAGCTCTTGGTGTTGTGCATGCTCTGCATGTCTTGCTTTGTGTTCCTAGAGTAGTCGTATTTAAGAGGCGGGTCAAAAGGATTGTAATTTACTTCAGATCTTTGAGTGGTCATACTCAGGTGATGCTTGTGTTTTTGCTGTAAACAAAATGCTCTTCAAGCCACACCAGGCAAACAGAGATTCAATCGTAACAGTTCAAAGACTGTGGTTGTTCTGGATGATGATTCTACTGGAACATAAATTGTTCATGATATTGAGTATTGACAGAATGGTAAGCTTCAGCATGTGCTTGCTAGCTTCTTCTTTTTTGATATGTTTGAAGAGGGTCTGTTATGATACTTTTTGGCTCTCTTTCTACATAACCAAGCATTGTGTATGTTGCTCACTCATTCTCTTGTAAATAATAAGTTTTTAAATTTAAAAGTGTTTGTAGCTAATCAGCCCCTCAAAAGATATGGTGGATGATTCTTTGCGGGACGGTCAAGTCACTTGTTGAGCAGTTCAAGATTTTCGTGATTTTCTAAATTCGACTTTTACTTGATAGTGCGGAATTTGTGTATGATGTTGTATTAGTCCGGGTAAAGCATCCGATTTTCTAATTCGATTCTATTATTTACTAACTAAGAGATTAACAAAGAGGATGGCATATCGGGCTGCTTTCCCACATGCTCTTCATCTCGATCTAAGATTTATATCAACATTTCGCCTTGTTGGCTCATCACATGTGAAAATCTAATTTTTTCATGCATTTGAATAAAATAGAGAAAGGATTCTTATTGAATTCCATGAACAATTACTGAAGCCATACCCGGCCATCACTATCTAAACACAGGTCGTGACAATTAAGATGGCATGGGTTGATTAAAATCTTTATTTAAACGATAAAGGAATAATTTGCGAAAGTGCTACCAATCAGTTGATATATTTGCTGAGTCGGTCGCGACGTAATTACATGCATAATTAGATTAGAACCGAGGGGTTTGCCTTTTGTGTGGTGTTGGTGAACCTAGCAATTAACTCTATTGGTGGGCCAAATCTCATTGATCAAGCTCAAATTGTTCCGAACTCGACAAGCTTGGACCGCGTCGGCCCACGAACACACCTCTCTTCTTCTTCATCTCCCTCTGTCCCAGTTCCTCTTTGCATCGAGAAGGGAAGCAGTGTGGATTTTCCTGCAATTGGGTGACTTCTTCTAGTTTGGAGAGCGCAAAATCGTTAATTGATCTCGGTACATCTTTGAGGGGAAGTATCTTGATTAGACTCTATTTGTTGACACATTGTTAGAATAAAAAGGTATGTGTAGCTTGGCGTACAATATTTGTGACTGTGAATCAATTACGGTAGAGACCAAAGTGATTTAAGCAGTGGACACTAAACAAAGAAATTTTACCTTTCGTCATTCTACGGAGGTGCAACGTGTTCAACTAATCGACATTTTCTTTAGTCAAGAACTTGAACAACCGTGGGTTGTGGATTCACATAGTTGTTGGCACTTAAATTATTTAATGAAAAAAAAAATTTAAAAAGAGAGAGTGAATAATAGTAAAATGACCAAAAAATGAATAAATGCGCGTGAAGCCCATCTCGCATACCGACCATTTCAGCTAGCTAGAATAGAAGAAAACCTAGCTCATGCGTAACTGGCCTATGGGCTCAAGCCCATCACTGGAAATTCGCTTTTTAAGCCCCAATGAGGCCCGGCCCCCCCTCTCTCCCGCTCTCGTACCCAGTTTCAAAAGAAACCGTCTAGAATCAAGTGATTTAATTCAGTCCAATCCGTCCGGCCCAGTATCGATGAAGAGGGCCCATGGGCCGAACACCGCAGTGCCCGTCGCCCCCCTGAAATTGACAAAGACGCCACCACTTTCGACGGAGGCGAATAAACCCAGAACGACGGAACAGAATCCTCAGCAAAATCGCGAAATACCGCTCCAGTTCGGACTTCGGAGGGCCGCTCCCTCTTCGATCGCCAGATTCACCGCCGGCGATTCGTGTCGCGGTACGTCTTCTGTTGATTCGCATGCATAAACTTGCTCCTTCGAAATTCAAATCGCACAAACCCTAAAGTGCGGTTTCTGGTGTTTCGAAGCTGTCTTCAAGTGTTGGAATTCACTGATCGCCTGCTCATTCGTTTAGGGTTTGCTCGCATTCACGATTTTGGGTTGCTCTTTAGTTCTTATGCTGCTTTATGTCTTCTAGGCTTTGAGTTACTCGCTGTGTTCAAGTGTTGGAATTCACTGATCGCCTGCTCATTCGTTTAGGGGTTTGCTTGCACTCACGATTTTGGGTTGCTCTTTAGTTGTTATGCTGCTTTATGTCTTCTAGGCTTTTTCTTCTGATGATTTGAGTTACCGGCTGTCTTCAAGTGTATCGCCTGCTCATTTGTTTATTTCAAGTGTTGGAATTCACTGATCGCCTGCTTATTCATTTAGGGTTTGCTCGCATTCACTGATTTTGGGTTGCTGTTTAGTTGTTACGCTGCTTTATGTCTTCTACCTTGAGTTACTCACGTTTCAAAGTTGTCTTCAAGTGTTGGAATTCACTAATCGCCTCACCATTTTCCGTTGCTCATTCGTTTAGGATTGCTCGCATTCACTGATTTTGGGTTGATTTTTAGTTGTTACGCTGCTTTATGTCTTCTACCTTGAGTTACTCATGTTTCAAAGCTGTCTTAAGTGTTGGAATTCACTGATTGCCTCACCGTTTTCCGTTGCTCGCATTCACTGATTTTGGGTTGCTTACGCTGCTTTATGTCGCTTTGTCTTCTGATAATGAGCCCCTAATCGATACGTTGTTTTGGAATGAAAAGCTGCTGTGATAACAATGTCTCAAGATGACTTCACCATCCCGCACCAATTCGTCGACGACGACCATTACAGGAGGGTAGTCAAGAGGACGAAGATGTGAGTGATTTGGATATCTTCAAATTGATTGAATTATAATTTCTGTTTTAAACTTTCGATCTCGTGTGGTGTGCAGTGATGCAAAGAACACAGCAGAGGCATCCCAACGATATCTGCATAAAATAGATGCGGAACTTTCGAGGTAATTGGACTTTTTTTCTTTTTTATATGTTTTCCTGATTTTGTCTAATACGTCGAGCTCTTAGATGAGTGAAATTCGTAAAAAGTTATAATTTTTCCATGCATCCACGTTATTTCGTAATTCTATGTTGCACAACTCACTTGTTTAACTATTTATGGGTTATATAACCGAATAACTCTGGAATATCGATGTTTAATCCAGATGAATTCGTTTAATTAATTAAGCCGATTCATGTTCTATTTCATTGTTTTATTGAACTCTTGTTTTGCAGCGAGATGGCTGATCTTAAGACCAAGATTGATCAAATGGGCTCGGAGATTGATCCGAATGGGTAAGTTTAACAAGTGATACATGTAAGTGTGGTATCGTTAACTTTTGCTTCAATATAATGTTTAATATATTTTTTTTCCCTCTTTAGACAACAATTGCTAGAGGAATTTCAACACCGCGCTGCAGAGGTAAGCGAGGAATTGTATTGAATTAGTCGACTTCAATAATATGAGATTTTATTTGATTTGACAATGTTATGCAATACGAGAACAAATTGAAGAACGAGAGCGGGAACTTCAACAAAATATATAAGGATTTATACAATTACAAAACCTCTCATGATGAGATTTATGGAGGTAACTTTATTTGTTAGTCCCTTAAGTTTATGAGTTTTTCCCAATAAGCTAGTGGTATAATTGATTTGGTTATGTTGGTCATCTATTTTTGCATAGATGAGTTTTGTAAGTTCCAAGCTGAGAAGCAAAATTTCATGGCACGGCTTGTCGAATTAAGAAAGAAGGAGAAGGATAAACTGGCAACAATTCATGATCAAATTGAGCGATTGAATAACAACGTCAAAAGGAAGATGATGGTAATTTAATGGTTCTAGATATGCTAGTGCTTTTGGAGTTGCTCGATGCGTAACATTTGGACATTTTTTTTTTTTTCTGCGAAATGCAGGTCATGGAGGATTGCACGACTTTGGTGACGTTTCAGGCGTCAATGTCAGATGAAGAAGGGCATCGGACGTCAATGTCTGTGGAAGAAGGGGGTCAAGATTGCACAACCACAACAACGACAGAATCTTAAAGTCCTGCCCTGTTAGTTGTTGATTTAAGGGAACCTTTCGGCTTTGTTGTAAATGCCCTTGCCTCTGATTTCTACTTGTTTTTGGAACATTTAGAGGATCTGGTGCCATGACTTCTTTGGCTTGTCTAAGGATTTGATTCCTACTTAAAACACAATCTTTTGTTTGATGACTTTGTTACTTTTGTTATGAAAGTGGAATGCGAATTTGCCTGTATAAACTCAAGGTTCAATTAGAGCAGAAATTTTATTTGGGGATTGAGGGTTGGTCACGGCTCAAAGTGGAAAACAAAATCAATTGCTACATGTGCGAGATCGTAGCTTCTTTCCTAAAGCCTTCCACATTCGTTCTATAGGTTCACGAGAGATAACCAAATGTGTCTTTGGGCTTATTAGCAGGAGCTTGCACAGGCAACGCCATCCGGTGCTTGCGGACCAAATGTGTCTTTGGCTTATTAGCATTAGTTCCAAAAGGAGTTTTTCTTCCTCAAGTTTTTTTTTTTTCCTCATATTCGTTCTTGGTCTTCACAAAGAGAGAGAGGTTAATCACATCATATCAGTTTATATATCCTTGACTATTCCTACTTATATCACAGGGATTTTTGGCAACTCGAGATCTGTCGTACAGCCAGCAGCCGGCGATATAAACTCGGGGAGTACTAGCGCGGGGACTCACCACTTAAGTTGCGCAACGTGACGAGTCGGGGAATCAAACCCTAGCCTTTCGTGTAGCCAGTGTGCGTCCTAACCAACTCGCCCACCACGGGGTGGGTACATCACAGGGAGCATTAGATATTGACTAAAAGTAAAAAGTAACATGTGAAATGCTAACAGAGAAAAAGGTTAAGTAAAACACAAAAAATCATATGTTTTATCTTAATGTACATTTTTAATCGGAGTAGAATTATCGGTTTAAATGTACAATGTAGGTATTCCCTGTGTATCTTTCCAGGACCTTCCCAGGACCTCTGTATATTGAATCTGAATTTCACCTGTACCAAATGATTTCACCAGGAAAGGCAATTTTCGTCTTCAAGTACAATTCAAACCCCAGGCGTTGCTACCCCTATCCCAAATGCCAAGCCGTGGCGCCAACTCGGCCAATGTCCAGTTAGAGCCGCACAAAAGGGACTGCTTTCGCAGGAATTTGACCCTGCTTATCCATGTGGAAAGAATGGAACTTGTCCATGATAAACGACTCAACCAGAAACTCACCAACCAAGAGGACAAACTTAAAACTGCATTTACATATAAATGCAATATGTCATCTTATCAAAAGAATGATCCATCATATGAGCAAGTGAAGGACTTATCAATCTAAGAGTCCCTGATCCAATCCGTTCATGTCTCATACCGTCGATGCTACAAACTCCGGACTCATGTGCCGGAACCAAAAAGTGGGAGTTACAATTAGCGGATTGCCCAAGAACAGAAGAAAGGAAGCAAATTTCTCATTTTTCATAACATAAATAGACGCAGTTCCTGGATCCCAGCAATAGTCAAACCAGATAAATAGCTTATACACAAGAAACGACAATTTTTGCAGCAGTCCTGAAAAATCGTGTCTATAAAACACCTCCTTTCCTTCGTGTCGGTTGGACGTTTATTACAAAGTGAAACAATGATGAAAGAATCCCAAAAATTTTGGTAAGACATATATTACCACCAAATATCACAAATCTTGGAGGAGAAAAAATCAAGAATAATATGGACTCGTCTTTTTCTACAGGTGGCTACACTTGGATACAGAACCAATTAGCGAGCATTCGTTTAAAAAGCAGAAAGCATGCTCCTGAATCTAACAGGATTTCGGTTTAAGCCTTAATCCTTGAGGACTCCCCCCACAGCACTCTCCATTCTTGAGTACCATTCCCCAATACGAGTGTGCTCCACCATATCTTTACCAGACCTCAAATATCGGATCAGTCTTAAAACACCAAAGACAGCAAGATTGGCCAAATTATGCTTTGAGCCCCCTGTAACAGCAGATATTATGATGAGTAAACATCTTGACCACAAAAGTCCAGACATTATTATGAGTAAGGTGCATATGATCACAGAAAACCTTTTGCGCAAATGAAACTTTTCTCCAGATGTCAACCACCAGCTATATCAATAAAAGCTTTATATGAGTCGCATAAAAGGTTTTTACCTCAAGCATTATCATAATGTGCTTAAAAGGGTCGGCCACACAAAGCATCATGCCATAAGTTCACGCTTCAAGAATCGTTAATTAATGAACATTTCCTAAATCTTATGAAGGACGAACTTCCCACAGCTTTCAAGAATAAGAGAGCATATCTTTTATTGCCTACATGCCATCCCAACTTTTTAATGTAGGTTAGAGACATCATCTATACACCAAATCGTCTAAAATATCCAGATAGCTCACAGTGGAGATGCTTTTATTAGTACTTTCTCAGAAGGCAGAACCTTCGTCCATCATCTCTACAGGTCTAAGGCTAATAAACATAATAAAAATCTTCTCACAAGAAATTGATCTATTAACATTTCTTGCTTAACAAATGTATAATTTTGAACCTTATCATATTCATTTCTTTGAAGCCATCCCAGCTTAAAGAAAAACTAGATTGTATGCATGCACTATGCTCATGTGCAATAATTTCATTACGCACATCGTTGTAAGGAATCAATAATAAAGTCAATAACTGTCATTGGGTGGACAGATAAAATACTCAACATTGTTTTGTTTTTTTTACCACTATATGAATTATTCTAGAAAGCAAACACTAAATGAACATTGTACTTTTCTTTCAATAACTTATCAGAGTATTTATTCAAAAATTTAGAAAAAAAATATGAAAGAAGATGGAATTGATTGTTGCCTTGTAGGAACAATTACAGAATTTCACCAAGTGCACCTTTTAGCATAAAGCGGGAATCCATTAGAGTTGGTTACCTATGTGAGGTGCAGAACAAATAAAACCAGTGATGCAAGTAAAGCAATCAATGCAAACGCCAGTGACCCATCCAAGGTGAAGTGTGACAAAGATGATCCAGAAATGTAAAATCACAAAATCTGCCTGCTTTCACAAAAAAAACCCCCTTTTTTTATTGGCAGGGGTAGTTACCTCACAACAGTCTTGCAAAATGCAAGATGACTACACTACATGCAGTAAAAATATCTAATACACAATCTATCAACAGAGGTCAGTAGATGAGTAAAAGACTGACATAATTATTAAAGAAGCACGTTTCAAGCAACTATTCCATATCTAGAGTGCATACCCAAGAACTCCCTGCTGTTTAAGGCATCAACCCATGTCTCCGCAGCATCATAGAGGGCAGCACGGAAATATTGTACTTCTTCAGGTTCTTGGATACAAAGTACATTGCAGCAGCTCCAGAATATTTTACCGTAATTTTCTCGGTAAAGCTGAAATTACCTGAAATCACAGAACATGTAATCTAGTCACCGATACAGCCATTTCTACAATAAGATTCTTACAACAAAATGAAAAATATTATCGACCAAATTATCGCAAATAGATGGATGACACTAAACACCCACCTTGTACATGTTTCAAAAGCAATACCAATATAATGAACTTTGAGTATTCGACATTACAAACACCAAAACAACCAAATTAGATTTCAAAGATTGCAAATCACCTAATCAGCAAATCAACATAACCAAGTACTTTTTTCCTCACATTCCCTCAATATATACATACATATATATATATATATATGCAGCATGATCATGTGAAACAAAATTAAACACATTTAACAATTCAAATGGTGACATCACCTCAGCAGGCCAGAGCACATAACATATATCACTCCATTACAATGTCCGTATATCACATTTCAGCTTTCTAAGACATAATAAATCAACAATTTAAGCCAATCCAAGCCCGTGACTTCATTTTATGTATTTATGATCACATTATGATGATTATTACATAAACATATCTACTTTTTACATATATTTAAGCCAATTACCATGTGGCCATATTTGAGCAAAACAACCCTGTGAAACCGATCCAAAAGGCAGGTACCGTTGCATTATTTTGCAATCATCCAATGACACCTACATCTCATTTCCAAATCATGTGTATTCCACCGATCTACATCATTTGGAGTTAATTCCACCAGAACAATATTAATCGTAGACAAGAACCCTAGATGGAATTCCTTCAATAAAACAAACTGAGATGAGATATATTATCAAAGAGCCAAGCTATATAATGCACTAGTACAGCAAAACAAATGGCGGATTTTGACAGTGACTGAATCGGCATGGATTTAACTCCATGGAATCTATTTCAAATGCATCTATAATAGCAACAATAAAAATACCAATGAGAAATCACATGCCAAAGAAAAATCATGTGACTGGCTCCATCATTCATCTCCATGCATAAACTACAATCTCTTAGGCATCGATCATGTAGAAACTTGCATAAAACAGTTCGATGACTCCCTCTAGTTATCCAGCAATTACTGTCATATGTAGTCTTGCCTGCTAAACACTCTCCTGGGTTATGTACATGAGCTGTTACAGAGAGGAGATGAAAAACCATTTGTTGCCCTCCTAGTGAAAGCAATAAAAAATATATCCACCTATCCTACCAGATGACCAAAGCATAAGACTTATCAATCATCTTCTTGTGCTGCCAAACTTATTAATCATCTTGGCGAGGAAAGTAAATCGAAAATATCAGTCCTAACTTCACATCAAAATCATAAGCATGTCTTACCATTGCTTGCGATATAATCAAACGACTCAAGAGCCTCAGAGGTATTCCTGTAGATGTTTGGTGATAAGACATGCACCAAGTGATTGTCAACCATCTGAAGTTAGAATAGATCGGAAGTTTTAGACTCATACTGCAGCTTAAAGCACAAAGATGAAGCCCCATTTGATCTGGCTGATATTAACAAGTAAATAACCAATGCACACGATTTGGATGGCATGCAAAAGATGTGAAATTTCCCACATCTGAATTAACAAGTCAATATCTCTTTACGGTCTACGATTGACATGGCAGACTTTATGAGTGTAGGTGTATCATCGACAATAACACATTATGTCATAATATAGAAAAAGGAGACTACCTCCGCCACTTTCTCTCTTCATCGTCATCATCTTCTGTGGCTGGTTTGGCTGACCTTTCAGGAAGAATTTTTCGACCCAGCTTGTCGATGATATCTGCAGGATTCGAATTTTTCACATAAGTTATGATCATAATGGCGCTCAAATGTAACAAGGGGCTCATGGGCCAAATAACATAGGAAAATGTCCTCAATGAGCATAGTTTTCTATAGTTTTCTCACTGTGCATTTAAGGTAGACAAATTCAGGAATATAGGTTATGGCAACAAAAAGGGAACACAGAACCTGATGAGTCGACTAGCTGCTCGCCATCCACCATCAGTATAGGAACCTTCTTGTAATCGGACCATTTTATCTCTTTCTTACTAATTGGGTTGACTTCGACAACTTTGTAGGGGATGTCATGATGGTCCAAAAATGCTGACATTGACAGAAAACGTGAAGTAAGTATGAAAAAGAACATTAAAAAAAATAGAAGAAGAGGACATTATTGCCTGTGACACCATCCTGCTTGGATTAAATAGATAGTCACGAGAAGAAATAACTGTAACAGGTCACTCACCAAACAATAAGCTAGATCAATACTTTTTCTATTCCACCTCTCAACGTACAATGATGACGGCTAAGCCACTCCATAGGTGAGACACTAATTTGCGATTTTCAAAACCCTATAGAGGATTTAAGGGTGCCATCTATGTAGCCAGAAGCCATTAATACAACTAAGATCCAGAATTTCAAATTATCTGGCACTACACATGTCTCCAATTTTCAACCTTCCAATGCATAAATAAAGAATACTACGAGACTGCATAAGAAAAGAATTGATCCTTTCCATTCACAATCAACTACCAACAGGCATATTATGCAGCAGGGGCTTTAGGTGATCAAATCTGAGCAAACGTATAAGGAGAAATTTCCAACTCATGTTCCAGTATCCAACTTTTTCATCTTTCTACCTGAATTATACAATCCATTCACTTCCCTGCGCAGTTGATTAATTTTAGATGCATCTTGCCAAGATTCGAAACGATTTTTTTCTCTCTCGATCTATCACCGATGGGAGCACTTCAAATCCCTCGCCTGATTCAACTAATTCAGCTCAATCGAAGCTTTGAAGAAAAAAATAGACAAAAGCAAGCAACTACACCAAATCACTCGAAACGACAGAGACAGAGATCCGCATCACCGCACCAAACACCAGACAGACGAACGGACAAGCCCTCCCAGTGCACCTTACCTTTAACTTTGTTGCAGAAGGGGCAAGCTTCGTATTGGTAGAGCACGACCTCCTTCGGGACCACCTCGGGCGACGGCGGCTCCTTCGCGAGGACCTCGCCGGACAGAGCAGCCGACGCGGCGGACGTCGCGAACACTGCGCCGGCAATGCCGAGAGTGGCGGCCCGGGGCGAGAGAACCAGCGGCGGCCGGCGCGCCGGGAATAGGCTCCGCCGCCGCCGCCGCTGGCGCTGCCGTAGAGAGCCGCCTGGAGGAGGCGGCGGCGGTGGTCGTGGCCGGAGGCGGCGGCGGAGGAGGCGAGGGCGTGCGAGACGAAGGAGGGCGCGAGGGTGGAGGAAGCTCTTATCATCGCCGCGGAGCGAGGTGATACGACGACGGATCGCGGCTCTTCCACGAGCTTCGCGAGTCGAACGGAGGAGAAGGAGAAACAGAAAAAGGGGAACAGGTTGAGGGGGTTTATGGCGATCTGGGGTTTTACCGGTTAAGGGGGACCCCAAAAAGGGAGAAATGAAAAAGGGAAATTGAGAGAAGCTTCTTTTCTATTTATGTATGTCGAAAAATATTATATATATAGACACACTACATTAGTACATTTGTATGATGTCTAATATTTTCTAGTGTTTGACAACATTATGATTTGAATAATCAAGTGAAAATGAAACTTCTTAAATACTATATATAGCGCGCACGCGCATATATAAATACATATCGAAAAAACTAAGCCACACAAATTAATGTTAGGGTACACTAGTGATATCCTTGACGAGGTAATTATAAAGTTAATATATGAGACAGAGAAGAAGAATTGAGCTTTGAGGCATGGGGCATGGGGCTGCTTACATTTGCCTTATAAGTCTATTAGATTCTTCAAAATCGCCTACAAAATAAAAAGACTCGCATAGTTACAAGATTTTGCAAATTATGTTTGGTTGTCCAAATAAAATTTATAATAAGATAAGATTGTGTTAGAAATACATCGGACTGCACATGTCCTACATGTCCTATCCTCGGACAATGTTGTGATGATTGGTGTAGTCATGTGTAGGTGTATGAAGTTTTTGGTGAATCCGGGTTAACAAAATTCAAAATAGGTTATTTAGAATCAATGTCACCATCGTGATCAATATTGATGCTTATCATCACTATTACCATTGTCTTGCTATACAATGGCCATTATCGCTTGAGGAGTGCGACACAAAGGTTGTCGCACAGCCTAAGGTCTAGGACAAATCTTGGAGACGGATAGAGAGAGGGAGGATCGATCTTAGATGGCCATCTAATGGTGGTTGGTCAAATGTTGCGACCACTATGCCATGGTCTATAGCGATGCCGATAGGAATAATTATGCTAGACTTTAGCATTTCTTTTCTTCTTTAAGAGGGTGGTAGATTCTTCATCGATATAAGATAACTTTTACTGCAATTAAACTCACCTATAAATGGCAGCCCTTCATAGCCCAGTACGTGCAAAGCATCTTTGATTTTGGCTATCAAGCTTACTCCTTTCCATCACCTATCAATTTAAATATCTATAAATAAATCCGCTTAACTTATTTTCTATGGATACTGTCTACATAAATGCCATCTACGGATGCCTTTCTTACTTAGAACCCCGACTAACTACGTGAACCCAAGTTCCTTATCGAAGGTCGTGTAACATTCGAATTACATGATGAACAGTTAAAATTAACCTTAGGTTCACATATTTTACAAAATGAATTTATGATGACAAGATTAAAAATAATAATAATAGCCTTAGAAAAGAAATCATTCTTTCTTATAATTGCTGCAAGTCCTCTCTCTCAGCATAAACCCTCTATCGTCTTCTCCAAAAACCCTGTCAAGCCACCGCTCACCTCAATCCATCATGGACTCCGTCTAAAGCCCGACCTCGCCGCTGCGAACAATGTCGGCCTCCAAGCTCCTCTTCTTCGGGACCGCCCTCTTCCGTGCCCACGGTCCCTTCTCTCCGCCTCTCCTTCCCAAGCCACTCCCCCGCCACCCCCTCCGCCGCCGCCGCCGCCGCCGCCGAAGCCGTCGCGGCCGACGCCTCGCAGGCGCCGCTCCTCCTCCACCACGACCACCACCCGTGGCCCGAGTGGGTGAGCTTCGTGGACCGCCTCAAGGCCAAGGGTTACTTCGCCCAGCGGCCGCCCCCGAGCGAAGGGAGCGAAGGGGATTCCGCCGCGAAGGAGCCGGCCGATGTTGTCGCCGACGGCGAGCTTTACAAGGAAATGAGGTTGCTGAAGGATCCTTGCCTCAGTTTCGCGCGCGACCGATACGACATTTTCAAGTAAGGGAGACCTGGACTGTGGCCATCTGCTCTTCGCTCGTTGCGTTCGTGGGGTTCTCCTTGGTTCTTCTGGGAAACTGGGGCTGCCATTTCCGGTCTGGAGATCTTTTAGGAGTTCTTGTGATCAGATTATCGGTTTCGGGTATGAGTCATCGGCTCTCATTTTCGAGGAGGCTCAAGAATTGAGGGCGTGTTATGTTTTGGTAATGAAAGCTTAAGCCGATAGATGATGACCTTTTCTTGTATTCAATTGCTCTAATGGACGACCTCACGTAATGAAAGCTTTGAAATTAAGGAGACGAGCGAGTAGGCTGTAGATTCGAACATGGTGCGGAGCAGGGCCTTCGATTCTTTGGTTCTGCGCTCAATTGCCGTGCAACTATGGAGGCTGCTTTTATTTGGTGTGAGGATCAGGTCTACTCGAGTAATGATTGTTTTGAATCATTCTTAGCGGATTCACAAACTTCACACGCGAAGCCATTGATTTGTTTGGGGTAGAAGTATGACCAAGCTATGGTTAGAATCATATTGAGGCTGAGCGATTTTAGAAGTTGTCGGGCTGACATCAGCAGCCACTCACGGCATTTGACATTTGTGTTGAAACTGTTCTTGACTACGATTAGCCTAATTTTGAGTTATGATTCTTATTGTTATCGGTGCAGATCGCTGTCTTTACAACACATTCAAACAGTGGTGGAGCATGGATGCCCCAATCTTCTTCGCAAGGCTGTCAACTCGGGGAAAAGGCTGAGAGTTTATGTGCAACTCGATGAAGGGGATGTATGTCGATATTTATTTTAAGATCTCGAGTCTTTCTCTAACTTTGGTTGCATTTCCGTAAGTTTTTTGATTGCCTACATATGGGAAGCTACATAATCCTGACTGAGATGATTTGATGCAGGCCTGCAGTGCGTGCAACCTGCGAGGCTCTTGTGATAAAGCTTACGTGATACTCAAGGAATCTGAAGCTGCTGCTCGCACAGTAGATATCGTCCGGATATTGTTATTCTATGCAACAGATCCACTTGTTTTTTCAGGTGGTCAGAAACCTCCTGGCAGAGACCTTGTTGAATCCTCTGCAAGGGAATTGCTTTCTCAGTTAATTGAGCTGAGTGAGACATCCCCTGATCCAGAACTCCCCAAGCCTGCTACAAAAGCTCGGCGTGCTATAAAGCAATCAATTAATATTGTTGATGATAATTTGTCGCAAGATGTGGAAATGAAGAGGGGTGACTGGATGTGTCCCAAGTAAGTCTGTTTAGAAGATTGAGATTAGTACACTTGTATTTGCTTTAGGTATGTTTTGTGCTTCTATGGAGAGTTATAGAGTCAACAATACTTTTAGGATTTTTATAAGATTCTTTTATTTGTGTGTCTCTGTGCATCTAAATTTGAGCAGTGTTTAGAGTGTCTGCAAGAAAATCCCGAATACAATGCTCCTGATACTGTTGAGAGCCATCTTGATATTTTCCTTGGTCTACGGTTAGGTTTTCTCTTTCTTTTGATAAATAAGCCAAGAGGTAAGCTCTTTGTGGATGGGTTTGAAAACCACCGCTTCCATGCCTTTGAAAGTTGTGTTATAAAGTGGACTCTCCCTTGCAAATTACTCTGCTAGTGATCTGTGATGCATGGACAGAGCAAAAGCTCCTCCTTGTTTGGTTTATTTTTTTTATTTTAATTCGCTGCTAGATAACCTTCTTTTTAATGTATCATAGTTTCATAGTTTACGTCTAAGCTGTGATCTAATGTCTTTCTCTTCGCTTGGTCATGTTGCACGTATTTTTCCCTCTTGTTTCAGTTTTTCTGGCTAAACCTAAAACTCTCATACATCGAGATGTTTTCATTCTGTATGACCTTATGATTTATTTTTCAATAATTGCCGATATACTTGTGGAACCATACAGTTCTAAAGTCCTTCATGAATCTCTGGCTTAGCAAGCTATGTTGTCGACATGATACACTGCTCCATCAACTATTATCATCACCACAAGTGATTGCTGTGAGTAATTTTAGTCTTTGGACTGTCCAGATAGTGAGGAATTTGTGTCATGAATTCTGCAAGAATAAAAAGATTTGGGCAGTAAGAAGTCAGATTTGATCTTATTTTACAAGCATCATTTCTTCCATCAGACTTTAAGCTACAGTTGAGAAGGTCCTGTAGCAATCTTTGGCTTTTCCATTTTATTTCCAAATTCGGTGTCTGTATCTTTTGTTCGTCTAGTTATCAAGGGGGATTATTTGAGAACTGTTCCTTATAGTGTTAGCTTCAGCAATATTTTTAGTTAGATGTGATGATAACATTTTGGTACATTGCTTACGTCCTTTTCCGTTTGATCTACTGCTTGCTTATGTTTTTGCCTCTCAAGGAACTTATGGCATTCATTTTGTGGCAGATGCAATTTCTTGAACTTTGCTAGAAATATTCGATGCTTAAAATGTATGGAAGATGGTCCCAAACAAGTTGACACGAATAATGTCGAGATTAAGAAAGGAGATTGGCTTTGCCCTGAGTAAGTCCTTCTGTTTGTTCTGCTGTGTGTTTTGTTCATTATGGCCTATTATCTTGTGGAGTTCATTAATCGAAATGATATCTGATTTATAGCATATTCTAGTTGATTTATATGGTTTTTCTTTGCTTCTGAGTGAATACCCCATCACTATACTTTTGTTTTCTCTGACACTGACTTAGAGATTTTTATTGATGTGCATGGTTGCTCTACTGTGAGAATAGGGGCACTGTAGTTCTTCATGCTTCCCAAGGAGTAAAAGCATCACAGACATAGGGTGAACGATTTTAGCGACAAAGATGCTTTAATGGGCAAGCGTAGCGACTGAAAAATGCTTGCATGGCAAGCACAAGTTGGGAATGAACGAACTTCTTTTTGTTAGTATTGCTAGATTATGATCTTGGGTTCTTTTTCTGGGGTGAACCTTATGTAGATGGGGCAGACAATCTTGAATGAGGCCACACTTACTGTTTAAGATATTCCAAGGATTTTGTGTGTATTCTGGGAAGATAAGTGATATGTCCTAAAAATTATTGCTTAATTTTCTAATATTGTGGAGATTTTTAGAAGAATTATTTTCACTAAGCAAGCATCATAGCGTAGGAAATCATGTGGGCATCCCATTCTACCATAGGATATTAGCCAGAGACCACCTTCTGTTTATGATGAAATTTATTATCTTGCTGTGTGGAGCTGTCGATCTCTAGTCCAGTCAGAGTTTAATTTCCTACAATGTATTCGAAGTCTCTCAAGTGGGTCAATGCAAAGGTAATCTGATCAAGCATTTAGATTCGACCACAAAAGGAAACATTATCAGATTGATTATGAATGAATCTTCTTAGGTTTGCAGTATGTTTCTGGAAAGACGATGATCATTCTAGAAAAAGAAATGCTGATGATATAAAAGCTGCAAATTTCAGAATACCCTAGTGGCATGATCGAGCTTCTTTTATTTTGTTCCATTTTGAATATGTGATGGTTTTAATGTCAAGTTGATCTTTATTTAAGGCATCAACCCATACCATAGCTGGACTTTTCATCTTAAATGACTTGCCTACAGCCTTATACATAAAATATAATGGCTCTTTTTATTCTTGAAATAACCATTTGGTTTTGATGCTTCATTTATAGTTTCCTAGGGATGCTTTTTGTACTATTCAAATGAGCAATAATGGCTGGTAGAATTAGTTCTCCAGTGCTGCCTTTCACATTTTAGGCAAAATCCATGTATGATAGTAATAAGATCACTGATGCATCGGTTGCTTAATCAAATGAAATGTGAGTACTTCCAATTCATTGCATACATATACTAGAGCGACCCTCATTCACATTTTCTTTTTGCAGATGTAATTTTGTCAATTTTTCTAGAAACACGCATTGCCTAAAGTGCAAAACTCAGGGCCCAAAGAAGGTTGGTGTCGATGAGGTGGAAATGAAGAAGGGTGACTGGAATTGCCCACAGTGAGTTCTTCGGATCTTGCGGCCCTCTTAATAACTTTATCACGTCTGGGATTAAGAGATGGTGCGGACCTGCTACAGTTATTGTCTGACAACAATTTATTGTGCTTCCTCTGTTTGTAGGTGCAGTTTCATGAACTTTGCAAGCAAAAGGAAATGCTTGCGCTGTCAGGAGCCTCATCCCAAGAGGCAGTTTAATCATGGAGAGTGGGAATGTCCTTCGTGAGTTTCTCTGCCCTCTTGTATCGCGCCCCTTCCTGCCTAAATGGCGGCTCGATGACCTTTTTCTAAATAGCTGATGGCTTTATACAGGTGCGACTACTTGAATTACAGAAGGAACGCATCATGCCTAAAATGCAACCACAGGCAGCCCCAAGAGACAAGGACAGAGTATGAGGAGCAAATATGGAGGAGCCCTTGATAAGCCAAATCTCAGTAAGGCATTCGGAATAGTTCCGTGGCAGGATCTCGAGCTAGCTACTTCCCGTGTGCTTACATTCAGTTTATTCGGCATGCGGAAAGAGCATTAGTTTTCACTTTCATTCTGTTCTGTAAATCTGTGGTCTCCCAAATTTTGTGAGTAAAATGAAATAAGAGATGATTATAAGTTGACGAATTGGATCTTATACGCTGAATGGCCTGCCAAGCATGGTAGCTACTGCATATTTTGGCCCGATGTTCTGAGGAGTGTGTACTAATCATTTTCGCGGGCGCGTGCTAGCAAATGAGTAATGGAAACTCTATTGGAATAGTCTATAAAATTAGCATATTTAGTGATGTCATGTCCATTTTCTCTTTCAATAACAATATTATTGCGTCTATTTGCAAACCAAATTTGTGAAGTAACTTTAGGGTGCGTTTGTTTTGGGAATTGGCTCGGTCTAGAGATAAATGGATGGATTTGGGGCAAAAGTCTCATAAGAAAAAATTTGGCTCAAAAAGTTACCTATAAACTTTATGAGATGGGCAGGTTTGAGCAATACTTTAGATTTGCCTTTTGAGTTTGGCTCTAATAATGATTTTTTTCCTAGTAGCAAAAAAAATAGCTGACACAATTTTTCTTAATTTTCTGCTCAAACTTTTGGTTTGATCGAAATGGGGGATGTTACCTTTTCAATTTGGGATTTGCCACATTCTAATTAAGCACTCAAATATAATAATAGAGAATGTAAAAATAGTGTTAAGATATGGTGAGCCTGATTTACTAGTTCAAAAAACAAATTGTTATGTATTAATTGTATGCGTGAACTTGTCACATCGACACAAAATAAATCTTCATACCATCAAATAAATGCTAATCAATCTCACTCTGGATAATTCATTCTAGCGTATTTAAAAAAAATAAAAACGAAAATAGAAAACCTAGCACAGCAACTGCCCCCCCCAAAAAAAAAAAAAAATTCAAAAAGACGAACTTTGTGCGCCAAACCCCATTTTTAGGGTTTTATCCCAGCGGGAGTTGCAGCAGGGAGAGAGAGATGGAGGAGAGAGACGAGTACAAGTTCCTGAAGCTGAGGGACGCCGTCTCCTGCCTCAATCAAAGATTGAACTTGGTCGGCGTCGTCCTCGAGCTCGGCCTCCCTAGGAAAAGCAAAGGCACCGGTAACATCTCTCTCTCTCTCTCTCTCCACCGTTTCTTCCTGCTTCGCAGTTTCGAGAGAGAGATCGAGAGAGAGGGAGAGAGGGAGAGGGTTTGCCTTTTTTTTTGGCCTCTTCTGCTGGCAATGATGACAAAAAAGGCTGGACTTACGGCTGCTACCGTGAGGTCGGGTAGTAGGTTGATGACAAATCTCATAGAAGGTTGTCGTCTGAGCCTTTTTTTTTCTGTCCTTCGTTCACCTTCCATATGACCTCTTTTGATTCGTTCTTGTGCATTACATCTGAATCTATGCTTGGGTAATGCTGTAAAGGTTGTTTTGATGGTTATGACCTCGATTCGATTCTATATGGACTGGGGCTTCCTTTGTCGCTCTAAATTTAGCATTTTGGAAAGATGGTCCTTGATGATGTGTCGGAACAATTGTGATGTTTGGCTTTTTAATTCAAATGGTGCACTGTGCTCAACAATGATGAGGCGATGGCGGCACCGAGACTCTTTAGAACTGTACATTACACATAATGGAGTTCCTATTTTGTTTTATTAGTTTCTTGTCCGTGCATCCTGATCAATGTGATCATTTTATCAATGAAAACTTACTTCGATATTTTCATTGGAACTTTCTGTATTTTTCCAGGCGTTTTTATCGGACGTATTCATATTTCATTGCGGATTTCTTTATCTCGCTAAAAATAGCTGATGAGCCCTATTCGGATCCCGGAATTTCAGTCAACTTCTTCGCTGAAAGCGTAGAGAAGCTTCCTGTAGTTGCCTCACCAGGAGATATAATCCTGCTGTCTCATGTCGTGGTATTTCCAACAGTTACTTGACTTCAAATGCTATGTATTGCACTTGAAATAATTAGGGAGTTAACTTATATATCTAGTCTAGAAGTATGTTCCTTCTGCAAGTCTGAGACAGTGTTTTGAGCTCCTCATCCATGACATACGCAGGGTCTTTGAGGTTGAGTTAAAGTGGTTATGCCGAAATTCTTTGCACCATTTTAAAGAGCACGATACCCTCCTTTCATTTCTGCAGATGAAAACACATGAACACGAAGTAGATGCTTTCTTCAATAAGAAATTCTCTTCATTTGCTTTATATGAGGGCATAAGTGGTGGAGACAGAGAAGGTGAGAATAATTCTTGTTTCAACTGTGTTTATATAAATATTCAGACAAATGTGGAAAGCAGAATTTGGCAATTTTCCTGAAGTCGATGTGCAGCTTTCACATGGTGGTGTGAATGGTTGAGAAGATAGTCTTTCGAGATTGGGATGGAAGATTTTTTCAAGTTGGTTATAGTACATTATTTAAAATATCTCAAAAAATTGAAATTTATAGGTAAAAGATTCTTCATTTGTTGACAACAGAGTTCTGCATGTAGGAAGCTCTACATCATCACTTCTCTTTCCCCCCTCGATGCACAATGTTTCGTTCTAAGGATGCATTGGAAGTCCTGTAGTCAAGTATCAATCTCATCAAACAAAGACTTTGTATTGCTGAAAGCATTTATAGAGTATTCTAAGTGGTTCTACTCCAGAGCAAATACATATGCTGACCATTTCTACTCAACCCTTGTTCTTTGAGAACTATCTGAAGACTTTTTGTTGCATTTCACATTCATGTGGGACATGAAGCAGATGGAAGAGGCAATGAACAGTTATAAAAATTAAAATATTGTAGATCTTATGACAAGTTTGATACAAAATCACATGCAATGGTGTAAATAAATTCATATAGCTAGATAGTATGTTAAGGCTCAGTCATTGTCAGTGTTTGTAAAAGGATCCATTACTTCTTTTGTTTGGTGAGCATGCTAATGGTACCCTATACTTGTGGCAATGTTAAGCTTATTCTTTGCTGGTTATCCTAAGAGAAGTTATTCCAATTCTACATGTGCTTTGTAGATCCGAATGATTTCCAATTTTTAAGAGAGATCATGGAAGGTCAACACCTAAATCTAATTTGCAAGGTAATCAACATGTCCTCATTCCGTCATCATTATCAGCATTTAATGTGTTTAAAATGTCAGTTATGGTAATTTTGAGCCACTGTCATAGCTTCTTGGGAAATTTCAGGGATTTGTCATTATACTGCGATTTCAAGATGGTCATGCTATCTATGTGTTGCTTCCTCAGATTCTTCACATACGCGAGGTTGCAGAAAAGGAGTGGGTTATCTATGTTTGGGATGGAACTGATGCCCCCAGTACAAAAATTCAGACGAAGTGAGTCAACTTTGTTCATTTTTTTCTTCTTTTAATTGTTGGTGAAAGTTAAATTTTAAAACACCTTGGACTTAGTAGTTGGGTGGGGTTATGGGATAGTCAAGTGCCCTGAGGAACATTCATAGTGGGATGCTTTTCCCTTGTAGACTGTTGTGGTTTGTCTGTCATTTTGATGAAGATCAACTATAAGCTGTAATGTTGGACATTGTTCCCTTCGTGTTCGCCATTATTGGCCATATAGTATTTTACAACGCGTCCAATGAATTTGAGAAATGGGATTGTCATAAAACTTGGCCATGAAATAAACAAAGTGAATGTTTTGATTATTGGCAATGAGGCTGAATCGAATAATGATAGCTCTCGGGTAGGGACGTAAGTGTGCATTTTGGTTCACTTTCTATATAAAAAGATAAAAGTGCCAAGCAGGTTTTATTACCTTCTGGCCAGAAAAAAAAATTAAGTAAAATGCACATCATGTATATTTAATGATGTATATGAACAGTTTCTTTAACTAATATACTCGTAATTACTGATAAAGAAAGAAAGTAAACCATTATGCCTTGGTGATCTGGATCTAGTTTCAAGGCATTCGCTTTGCACATAATTGGGCAAATTTGCGGATTTAATGACATTAAAAGATGTTTGAATCACTCACAAGATATTTATTCTTTTGGTGCTTTCGGACCAGAGTCATTTACGTCCTTTGCGAAACACAGGATGACTGATGAGATGGACAATCCACTTCCTTTGCAATTGGAAAAAGAGCCACTGCCTAGAGACGTGCTCTGTACCTTTCCCTATGTTGGGAGTGTCTTGATGGTGGTGTTGGGTGAAGGCAACAAAAATCTTGGTCTTGGTTTCTTAAAGACTGGCATGTGGTTAAACTTTCTCAGCATCATCTGTGAAGTCCATGCAAGGCTTTGGCGCGGTGTCTCGATGCCCTTCACAAAACTTCGTTATGTGCCTAAGGAGTACCGCTACGTGTTGGGGTGCCAAAGGTCAACACAGAAAATGGCAATTTAAAGGTTTTCTTTTGGCCGATTTTAGGTTAACTCCTCAATTACCTTCGATAATTCAGGTGTTATGAAGAATGATTGTCAGAGAAATGGGGTCGCATGCCGTGGTCTTGCTTTCCTTCACCATCGACAGTTACAGGTTCGATCTCTTTTTTGTGGCCTACTGTGACTACGACCCCATTTTAGGATTACAGGCATACACCATTTTGACATCCATAGAAAGATTGTTCTCCCATGATATACTGTCTAGCCCTCTGCTGGTGTGCTGCAGCTGCTTTTGTACTTGGATGAAGAATTCTACTACACTGGTTTCAACGTGTCTGCAATTATATTATCATCAATTAACTCGTCTTTTCCGTTATGGCCTGGACGAAAAAAGAGATTTTTGCGGGTGTTTGGTGAGGCTTTTGCTTTTAACTTTCGCCTGTTTTTCTTAAGGGAGTGAATCAGGTCTAAATTGTTAAAAACCTCAAATTTACAGAGATGCCCATGTTTTAGCTTTTAATGATCCCAAAGTTAATGACTTAAAGTCAAACAAAGCGGGGCCCTGTCTTTTCCCTAAGCAAAAAGTGGCCCTGTCTTTTCCCTAAGCAAAAAGTATCTATTTACTTGAGTAAATGGTGGTATTGACACCATAGAGGATTGCAGAGTCATCATATCAGCAAAGATGTGTAGAACTCATTTATTTTTACTTAATGCAGGATGCTTTCTGTTTGATTGATTCATCAACTTAAATTCCTGATGTTCGTCTGAATCAGGAATTTCCACTTTTTACTTTACAGCTCCTGTAATTATGAAGTCTGTTCATCCATAATCTTGATGAATTTTACTCTATCAGAGGTTGAGCATGATCACGTGCCGCCTGTTACATTAAGGGATGTTCTCACTTATCCTGAGGTAAATTATGCCCATATAAATAGGTGGTCAGAAAAGCAGTGTTGCATTTGCCAAGATAAATTTCGAGGAACCATACATAGTTTTGCTTGTGAGCCATCCGATCATCTGGTAAGTTTTACTCATTTTTCTCCATTTTGTGACTTTGATGACTTTTTCAGTTAGCTTGTAATATTGTTCTTCCACTAATTGAAGTTATAGGAATCTGGTCTTTACATTGAAAATACAATGGAACCAATTAGTGATCACAACAGGGAGCCTCTGCCATCTTACATCTAACTTATAATGGAACAGAACTAATCTAATTGTTCCAACTGGCAAAATAATGGGAATCGAACATGTATGCTAGCATGATCGGTGTTTTTGTATTGCAGTGATCTATAATACCAAGTATTTCCAGTATCCTATAGGCAGCATTGGGTTTTGCACATGATTAATGTGGAAATTTCTTTGTATATAAATGTGGACTTTAAGTTCTGCTTTAATGACCTATGACTACTAAAGTTTTGTCTTTGTAAATTGCTAGTTTCTTGTCTAAGGATTGATGAGTATGATTCTGCGTTTTTTACTATCTCAAACTGATGCGGTTGAGGTGCTCATTTAAGGTCTGGCCTTGTTCCAAGGAAGATGTCTGATGCTGAGATTGATTTTCTTGTCAAAATACTTCAATTTGACCAATGATGGATCATCTTTACAGCTAATAGCCATCTTTTCACCTTGATTTGCAGGGTAGTCACAATGAGCATCCAATATCTGGAAGCGTGGATGAGCTCTGGGTGGTTTCTCAAGGCAAGCTGGCGCCTTTCCATGGGAATTTCCAGGATCATAATAAGATACTTCAGTCCTCGTTGAATCAGGCAAGTTTAGTTCGTCATCAGCCAAGAGTGGTTCAATGGGATCACATCACATTACCTTACAAAACATAAAATGAGGCTTTGTTACGGAGAGAGTGAAAAAGGATGAAGAGAGGATTGCTGCTGATATATAGGATGTACTCACGGTAACAGCAGCCCTCGTTTGTCATTTGATTAGGGCTCACGGAAGGATGAGTCTTGAGTTTTTAACATTGAATATGCAGTATCACTTGCCAATATCTTAAAAGGTTTGTACTTTTGACTCTATGTACAGAATTGCTTTTAGTAACTATATTGTAGGCCATGCCTAGCCAAAAAATACGATATGAAATTCTGTATGTGAATTGGTGGGATAATATCCTTTTAACATGTTCAGGTCGATATTCAAAATAAGAAGCTTTCTTTCTTCCCATAACAGTTATTGTATAGATGGAAGGATAAATTGAAAACAAGGGTTTGAATATGCAAATGAAACAGCTAAATTTTGAATGAACCATGCAGGCCGAAACCCATTTAAAAACTGATTACCTGGTCAAAGAATAAAGTTTATCTCTCTTCTATTCAAATACCCACTCCATCTCTTGATAATGGTAGCTTTAACCAAAAAAATAAATAAATAAAAAATTCATGATTTCATTGTTTAGAGAGGCAACGGTTAGATCAAACTGATTTTTGGTGGACTTTATTGTGATATGATGAAAGGTTCCATATATCAGCCTAAAGGAGATAGTGGAACTCAAGTCTCTAGTTCATTTTGAAAGCCAGAAAATGAAATTTATTGGATTGTTAATTGATGGAAATTGTGGTACTGTCTTCTCTTCTTAATCAGCTCATCCCACATAAAGATTTGACATGCCTTACCCTCTGTGGCGGATTGTTTGCGTTTGTCGATGATATCTTCTGCTTGTTCCAAGGACACAACAATGTTGCTCTTCTTAAGCGGCAATATGGATGGAACAAAACTGCTAATGTGGTCGTCATCATCATAGAAGCTTATAGGACTCTGAGGGATCAAAGGCCTTACCCTGCTGATCAAGTTGTGAGAGACATCAGCAGGAAGCTTGGTTTTGTGCTCTTCCACAGCTCTTCTAAAACCGCTTTTCTGTTCTCTGAGTAATAATAATGTTCATTGCTTTGGTTCTGGGATATCACTCTCAATCTCTCCCTTCACCTGTGATCTATATCTAATCCTTTCTGTTCTCTGAATCATGCAGGATGTTGATGGAAGTGTTCCTTTCTTCTGGGGACTTGATTCTGGAGGCAGTCCTGTTCTCTTAGATAATGCAGAAGTCATGAAGATGGGCTTTGGGAAATCTTTCGCACCATTCCCTAAAGGTAATTATATTTTCGGTTTGTTGATGCGGCTCCACTGGGGTTCGGTCCATGCATTGCAATATGAAAAGTAAGGATGGATGAGCTCTGCTGATATTAAGCAGAATTCAGAGGAGAATGTTACTTTGTTGGGTAACATCATATTGGAAAATCGTTGAGCAATGCGATGGTGTCACAAGCGAGGGCGGTGTCGTATAGCAATGGGGACACAAAAATATTTTAATGGATTATGGGTTTATGGATGGGCCAGCCTTGTTGGGCTAACCCAGCACATGACCCATCATGAGTAACTGCCTTGGCGGTTACTTGCGGATCTGGTTACTGCCTAAGTAATTATTATTTTTTCAAAACGCAAGGAAAGAGTCATAATAGATGAGCGTGAGTTGTTTTAAGAAGAACAACAAGAAAACTACATTTCGCTTCTTCCCTGACGTATGATCCGATGAGGAACTCTTGAGCCTGCAATTTACAGCATTTAATATGTGGAAATAAAATATGTTCATTGTGTGATATACCTATTTGATTAGGTTTGTAGAATTTCTTGTAGGGCTGGCAAAATGGGTCCATGACCCACTTTCTAACTCATATTTTGTACTAATGGGTTATATGTGGATTATAAAGATATAAAAGCCCCATTAAAATGGATCCAACAGATTTTAAGTTGAATTAATGGATCAGGCGTTTTGAGCCATTTTCGACTTAAGTGGGCAATCTAAAAAAACACAAAACTTCCTCACTCCTTAGCTACTCGACCACAACCCTTCGTCGCCCACCTCCGCCGCTCATCTCTGAGACGCCTCCGCTGCTTCACCACCGAGCTGCCTCCGCTGCTTGCCTTCGAGCCACCTCTGCTGCTCACCTGAAGGTCGACGAACTTCAGCCTTACCTTGTGAAAATCCAACTCTCGGGTGTCGATTTTTGCCTAACAGTGCTCCTTGATGGTGTGAGTCCATACTGTATATAGCTTGATGGCTGATGAATGTAAGAGGATGATGTTGGAATCGTGGTGAAGCTATCAGATTGTATAGCTTCCAGAGGCGGAATATACTTGGGGCCGATGTTTTTGCGCCCGAAAATGAGAATGACTTTTACTCCAGAAGGTATATGTCTTGTTGCTTTAGTTTTTCTCTTCTATACATTATGTGTTATTGCTTTTCTCTTCTTTATCATTGGGTTCTGGTGAAGTATTAAATTGTTATGGACATAAAGAAGAAGAAGAAAGAAGTGTTAAATTATTTGTTACATTGCCACAATGAATGAGTAAATTAGGTCTTTGTGACGTGAACGAAATGTAAGTGCCAGTTTTTTATGCAGATGATTCTTGGTTTGCCTATTTTGATACATGTAAATCTGTGAGTATGGAGCAAAGTTATTCACGATTCAATCAGATTCTAAGTACCCTCTTTCTATTATGGCAAGCCTACCCCTCTGGGTCTCTAAGTCAATTTAGAGGATGGGGTGATGTCTGGTTAATCATGTAATATGTGTGGGTTATGTTTGGAGGCTGATAATGGGTGTTTCTAACATCTTTCCTGCTAGATACCATCTGTTTTATTTATCATTCGAGTATCTTTGTAATGGAATATTAAATTGTTAATGCAATGAATCAAGTAAATTTGTTCTTCGGGATCTAGATGCAAATGCAAGTTTTTCTGCAAATGATCGTCCATGGCTGCAAATGACTTTTTCTGTGTCCAATGGATGGTTTCTTCCAGATGGAATCAAGTTTATCCTATTGAGGAAATAAGAGTGCGTGGAAGAAAGAAGCAATACCTAATGCACACTGATGGATCATAGGTGTTAAAAGTAAGATGACATTATTGATCTTGCTGATTCTTGATTTGAAATTGGCTTCGAATCCGCTTGAAGAAGATTTCGATGACGAGTCTTTCATTGTCGACTTTTAAGATTATTTGCATTAGGTACTTTCTTTTATCTGTTCACCACCTAGTTTACTCACATGATTTAATGCATTTGATTGGATAAAGGATGCGAGTGTATATAGTAGGTTTTTATAACTGATGATTCTCTCAAATTTTTATTTTGTAACTCATATCAACACGGATCTCCTCTCATGACAGCAAAGTGACATAACACAAAGTAAAGTTCACGCCTAAATTATCATGTGCATTATTCTTTGTTAAAACTGCTATTTTTCTGACAATGAATGTTGATGACGTGTCAAATTTAATGCTTGTTTGATTTCCTCATCTTTTAACAGAGTCAAGAAAGTAAAGCATGAGTTTGGTATGAAAGTTCCAAAAGTAGCTGATTATTGATTTGCATAATGAGCATTTCAGAATGCCCAAGTGATGTGATGCCAATGGGCGTTCAAACTACTTGGAGTTCAGCTTGAAGAAGTCTTGCAATGTTCTGGTTCATTTTACCATTTGACTTTCGTGATTTCTGGAGAGTAGTTTTTTTAAGCTTAATGTGAGTTTAGAACTTGAAGCTCAGGCACGTCACGTGTCGTGAACTTGTGTATTATTTGTAGAGTTTAGAAGTTCAAGGTTTCATTAAAATGGAATGTATAGATATAACTTCAATCGTTGGAGATCCATTTCTAGTGATGTACTTTCTAGTTGCATTGTATATCATGTATTATGATAATTCCATATGTATTGTGTTTGAATTCAATGTCTCTTTCTCTGCGTTTGCCCCTAATCTCATGCACTTGCATACAGTAGCTTTTCATAGGTTCTTGTGATCATCAATTTGATCCTCGAAGACCTCTTAAATGTTCGTAGAATTAGACCACATCTTGAGTGAGTGTTGGTTTTGAAAAATGGGTTAAATTATGGGTTACTAATAATCTATTTTTTGAGTTTTATTTTTTCTTAACTCATTTGTAACTCATTTAAAAATAAGAGAACTACGGCTACCCGCATGAAATTGGGCTCATGACATCCAAGTTGCAAAATGGGTTTATCCGCCCTAAGTTTTTAATAAATATATATTTTGCTGGTCAGGTTCTTTATAAATATTTCAATTTATAGTTTTTTATATTTTTATTTTATTTACTATTTTTAATTGTTTAATTTGCTTTGTTATTTTGATTTGAAGTTTTTATTCAATTAGCATAAAGCTTAAAGTGGGCGTGGGTCTTCCTAGAATATTAATGGGTTTGAGCAATACGAATTGGGTCGGGTATAGGTCACTAGGTTTACACTCAAGAATATGGTCAAAACGGGTTAAATGAGTCAATATGGGTTGGACCATTTTCGAACCGACCCAAACTCGACCCAACCCACCCATTTAATGGGTCTAATTTCCTAGGCATGTTTCTCGATTGTTCGAATTTCGCTATTTTGGAAAAACATCTCGTGTATATGAATTTGTCATTTTTCCTTAATATCGACAAGATATTTTTGCACGGAACATGTAAGACATTAAATAAATATTTAAGAATACACACAAAAAAAAAAAAAAAAATGTCTACATGAAAAACTTACGCACATGGGATTTGCTAACTATAGCTTTAGACTCGTGGCTGCTGACGTTGCTCCATCACGCTCAATTTGAAATGAATTGAAAATAAATTTGAAGGAAACGGATTTTAAAATACTGAAATTCAAACGATCGAGAAATATGCCCAAGAAATTCTTCAAATGCCAATCGAATAGGTATATCACACAATAAAACATACCTTATTTATACAAATTAAATGCTGTAAATTGCAGACTCAAGAGTTCCTCGTCGAATTAGACGTCAGGGAAGAAGTGGAACGTAGTTTTCTTGTTGTTCCTCTTAAAACAGCTCACGCTCATTTATTACGACTCTTCCCTTGTGTTTTGAAAAGACGTGATTGCTAAGGCAGTCGCCGGATCCGCAAGTAACCGCCAAGGCAATTACTCACGATGGGTCATGGGCTGGGTTAGCCCAACATGGGCGGGCCATCCATAAACCCATAATCCATTAAAATATTTGTGTCTCCATTGTTATATGACACCGCCCCAATGCTCGTGCCGCCATCGCATCGCTCAACGATTTATACCTTGTGCATGTCGTTGCATCGCCCAATGCAAATGGAAATGGCATGGGCTTAAGACTTGTATTATTTATGATCTAGAAAAGGAGTTTGAGGAATTTATAAATGCTTTAATCTAAGGCATCGTGTCGCAATTTTGACGGTAAGTAACAAAAGGGTGATATTTTCGTTTGATCAATCACATTGCACATGAAACCATATATCGTCCCACATCGCCATAGGGACTAATGTTTAAGGGTAGGATCGGAGTACTATATGAGAGAACAATGAAGTATAAGAGATTAGCAAATTTAAGGGTAGATGAGAAAGGGGGTTGTTAGACTAATGTTTTAAGACTAAACTAAATAAAGTCTTGAGATATAAAAATAATAAGAAGAGAGAAAGCAATGTATAATATGAAAAGTAAGAGTAATAGGAAACAAAAATCAATGTGGTATGAACTTGTATTTACATGAAAAGTAAATTATTTTGTATTTACATAGCGCTGCCCTATTTTAAATTCGGAAAAGAGGAAGCTGTCGTGTCAATATACGGCCCAACATGACGCAAAAGCAGATTTGCGCGCTCTTCTTCTTCTAAAGCTTTGCGATTCACAAGCTCTCTGCCAAATATGGAGAGAAAGGCGAGCGAAGTGGGTTCTGATATCTCCGATGAACCGATCGAGGCGTAAGTTCTGAAGTAATTTCTGTTTTTGCACTCTGGATTTGAAATCTGAGGTAAAAATTTGAAGTGTGCAGTCATATGAGCCGGTTAAAGTCCATGGTAGAGCAAAATCGGAGGTTCTATAAGAAGAACGTAGAGAGTATATCGAGGTGATTCAACTTGTTATGCCTTTATCTTTTGCTTGATTTTCTTCCGATGGATTGAGTCTTTATTTCACCGACAGGTTGCAGTTTGTGAAAGTCCCAATTCTGTAGCCCGTTCACACTATTTCATATACAATCTAGTCTCTTTTCCGAAGCCAAGTTCCCAGAAAGTTTGTTTTTTTGATGAGATTTCTCTCGAAAAGTTATACAGAATCAAAAGAAATATGGCCCCCAAAAGTTGTCGGAACAATCCGATGGATACTTTGGAAATCCCATCCAAGTCCTGAGAGAAAATCTTCTCTCGCTCAAACATTTGCTGGCAGTTGGTGCATTTAGTCTCCGAATCTACTACGTCACAGGTGCTTGTCCCAGGGCAGCTTTCATCAATGAAATTAGCTTGACCAGTTAAGATTTGAATTTTAACCGTGCCTATCAAATTTTTACTGATATTGTCGATACGTAACTTCTATAGAACTTGTCGAGTTAACTGATGATTTAATTTACTAGTTGTTCAAAGTTTATCAGTATTGTCAGTATTAAGTGACTGGTAAAGTTGAATGCATGTTGGTTCATTATGTTAGTCGGCGAGTGCGGCGGAATTTTGTTCTGATTAAGCTTAAGAGCTCAAGTGTTGAATCAATTCACCTTTCAATAGACATCGAGTTTGCATTGCTCTTTATTGACCATACTCTCGAGATTTTATCTATTGCTGTCCGGGATGCTTGTTCTTATCTTTCCCTTTGCAGGCTGAATCAGACTCCACGAGTTGAATACTCGATAATAAGCATGCTGATAACATTAATCTTCGGAGAATACTGAATCCTTTGCTTCATTTTCTTCTCGGATTCAGATATCGTGTGAGAGCATGATCGCCTGGCTTTTTTCTTTATACCTATCATTTGATAAAAGACACCCTTGATTGAGGCTTAAATGGCTCCACCTGCTTTCTCATACGCTTATATTAGCTTAATCATGGGTTACCATATTTGTTCAATTTGCATAGGGTTGTTTAATTAATTAAGCAGATACATGTTCTATTCCAATGACAAAAACTCTTTTTGCATCGGTATATTGAACTCTTTTTTCTTGAGGTTTCCCCTGATCATTTCTTATTTATTACTTTCTTGCTATTTGTCCTTGGCTGGATAGTTTGATGTCTCAGATCAAGTCAATGTATGATGAATTGAAGTCAGAACATGAGAAGAACAGGTAAATTCAAATCGATGCATGCAATTGTTAACTTTGCTTCGGTATAATGTTTATATCTAATGAATACGTTCTTTATGTAGTCAATCTCTTGTGGAGTTACTTCAACAGAGTTTCGAGAAGTAAGTGAGGAAAAATATAATATTTTTATTCTTTTGAACAAGGTCTACCTTGGTGACCTGGTTTTTCCTAGAGAGAATTCACTTGATGCGTTGATGATTTGCAGTGTGAAAATAGTGTCGGGAATGCAACCGTCAAGTTCCATGAACTTAACGAGAAGTTTTGCGAGGATAAAGCTTCTCATCAGCAAGCCCCTTTGCAGGCTTTAGATGGTAACTTTATTGGTTGCAAGTTGTTTATAGGCAAAAACCATGTACATTGGGACCTTAATAATACAATGAAAATGTAGATAGAGATAAGGTTTCGCAATTTGAGAGAATGCTTGAAAAACTGTATATTTCCCTAATAGATTAGCTTGTGACATATGCACCTTCATCTTAAAAGAAATATACCTAATGACCATGATTGAGTTTTCTTCGAGTTTTTCCCAATAGGATGTTTTTGGCTCATCTGATGGCATGGTTGGTTATGTTGGCCATGTCCTTGCTCCATCGTATCGTCATTCGTTTGCTTCCATAGATATTTTTTCCAAATTTGAGGAGGAGAAGGAAAGGCTCTTCGTGCAATATGAACAAATAAGTGAGTTCAGATTATCTTCTATTAATTTCGATCCCTTAGAACTGAATCGAACTCGACTGGTATTTTATTGCTGTCATACTAAGTCTATTACTTGCTCATAACAGGACAGAAGGAGAAGTCTATGATATCTGCAATTGCTGATAAGGTCGCCAAACTGGATAAGTCCTTGAAAATACAAAAAGAGGTAAGTCATTTGTTCAAAATACGGGTTGCTTTTTTTGAGTCAGTTCTGTGGATGTGCACTATAACGGGTACATATGGACCTTCTTTTCGGGATGCAGGTTGAAGAAGAATTCAGAGTGTTGGTGCAGACACTTTGCTTATGTCTATGGACGCCTCAGGTTCCCACCATAAGGGAGAGCCTAGTATAATTGTGCTTGGAGCACAACGCCAGGCAGGTCTTTCGACATGAAGATTTTGGGTTTGGCGACATGAACAAGCTATCATAAATTATAAATAAGAAAAGGACATTGAATAATCTCTTACTTTGCACTTCTACTGTTGGACATGTAATAATGTAATTATGGTGGTGCCTGATATACTTTTGCTTGAAGCACAACGCCAGACATTCTTCCATGTCTTTCGACATGAAGATTTAGGGCTAGACTCAGTTCTTGTTGCAAGGCAATTGAGCAATGGTGGCGCACGTTTCTCCTTCTGTTTGCTATTGCGCCCTTTCTTTTCCAACAAGCAATTAACTTGTTCTATTAGCAATAGAAAATTGCGCTCGTATTAGCCTAGCATTCATCATATGAACGACTGTACTAGTACTATATGCAGAGTAGAGAAGATTATTGCAACTGCCAGCTGATCTAAGTTGTTCGAATTAGCTAGATGGGACAATGGCGGCATGTTAGGCAGTTCTGTGGGGTTGGACTAATTTGATAAAATGAAAGGTGCACACAATTCGTATTCTGTTGAGCTTGTTGCTTGCTGTAGAAATCCAATCTTGTGCCTCCATAAATGAAGATTCTGTTTCTTTTGCTGGCGATAGTTGAATCTTATGAGGACCGTGTATGCTTTACCTGCAACTTACCTGCCACTTAAGTATTCTTGTCCGGTACTATGCAACTTCTGAACGGTCAGCTGATTACTTAACCGGACATTCAACGACTCGTATCCTTCTCCTTTATATTATAGGCATTTAGTAGAAATCTGCCAAGTGGAGAACACACTGATAAGGAGGCGTCCATGAGAGGCCTTCTTAGATTCTAATTCGGCAGCTCAACAGGCCGAGAGATAAAATGTGAGTTGGAGAGAGAGACTAATCTGTGCTCGCGGACGACGGGACGAGGCATCGAATTCATCAACACTTCTGGTAGAACTACATGTCTACACTTGAGGATGAACTCCCGGATCTATTCATCACTTTGCTGAATTGAATGAAGTTCGAGGGATCAAAAGCTACTGATGTTGCATTTAGGCATATGAAGGCGCCCAGTAAGAAAAGAGTTTGCATCAAACTGGTTTGATTAATCACTTGCCACTCCGAGCGTCCCACCTCTTTTCCTGCTTGCATTGCCTTGTTAATTATTTGCATCAAGTTATTATTGGCCACTTTTTTTTTTTCCCAAACTGATAAAGTGATTGTCACGAAATCCTTAAAATTGCTTTCAAATTTTTGGCAAAATAGAAGCCCCTCGAATGAACGTTAAGATTATCCGATGACAATGTCGTTGCGGTCATTCTACGGGTGAAACATCCCTTATTCAAGGAACGTGGATAGGATGATTTGCACGCATTTGTCGCATCTTAAGAAAAACATATACCCTTCATGCTGAAAGTTTTTGCGAGCGAAATTGTCTAATCAATCATAAACATATTATAGAAATGTCGATTTTGTCTTAAAACTTTTTGATTTTGCCAATCTAGTCCTAAAACTTTGCGTGAAATTCTAATGTAGCTCTTGATCAATTTTCGCCAGAAATTATTGACGTAGCAATCTAGTTGTCATTGCTAGGGAGAATTACCAAAAATGTCAATTTAGTCAAATTTTTTTTTTATAGCCAATTAGCTTTAAACCTTTTGCATTTATGTCAATTCAGTCCATTCGGCTGATTTTGATCGGCCGGCGCTGACATGGCATTTTAAAAAATAATATTTTAATAATATTTTTATTTTATTTTATTTTCTTTAATTTTTCCCCCTTCCCTTAGGGCCAGCAGAACGAAGAGTTTTGGGGGCGGGGGGCGAGGGGATTGCTGTTGTTAAGTAGGACCTAGCAGGTTGCATCATTTAGGTGAAAGTGCAAAGTTCCTTGCTGGTATATATGTAGGCATTTGTTTTCCCTATCGGAAAAATTACTGCCTGAGGACTCAATAAAATCATGTAGCAGCGATGTATTTTCTTTAGTCGCGAATTGCGCCCTTCACATATCATAGTAGACCTGTTCCTTGACGAAGAAACAAGCGTCGTAGTGGGTGAGTTGGAGGACGGCAAAAAAGCAAAGTAGCAATGATAGGAAGGCGATAGACTTCGAAGAATTCGTTATTGCTTATGGTTTCTTATTGTTCTTTCACTCGAAAAGTAAATGGAGATTTTGATTGGAGCAGGTAAATTCTCTCGGTAAATAAGAGGGAGCTCTTTCTTTATAAAGCTAAAGATAGGGAATGAGAGAATGTTTGCCTTTTGCAAGGGGAGATTGATAGGCCTTGAGGCGTTGCAAGTTGTGTGGTTGACCCGTTTTGCTCTCTTGCTCTCTCATATTAGAGTTTCTGATTTGTACACAACACATCAAAGTCAATACGCTAGTATCATATGTGCACAGCTACGACAATCTTTCGTTAATGTCTTTTTTAAGCATCTAATGAAATTGAGCCGATGCAGAACATATAATGTCTTGATCAAGAGGGATAGAAAATACGCACCTTCCCTATTTATTATGTTTAGTCATACTGATTTTTAGCTAGGATATGATTGAGTAAGATAGGATATAAATTCCAAGAATTTATCCTATCCACCTTCTAATAAATCACAATGATAAAGACAAATATAATCACATATTATCAAATACATGGTCCTTCCTCTACCTGACTTATGGGCCTGGCTATGTTTTCATCTACGGACTCTCCTCCCACCCTTGCAAAATGACCTGTTTGAACTGGATCGATTATAAAAGTATATTTTTTCATTATTTCTTCAAAAAAATAAAGATAATTAATTGATTTTTTTTTAATTTATTTCTTCATAATATATAACATCTAGTAGTGGGGAAAATGATGGATTCCACTGGATCGAATTGGAACCCGATCCTAGGACCAATCGGTCCTCTCGTCTGGTCCCTGGTTCTGGGATCGGATCGGAACCAATGATCCCCCGTCCTCGTCCTGGCGCCGGACCAAAACGCTCCCACTCATTGCCGCTATGCCCTCTCAAGTCATTGAAGTCAACTTACTTGACCGCCCAATCCTTCGCACTTGCTTCCCCAGAAGCCCTGAGCCCTCTATCCCCTGCGGCGACGCGATTTCGGCGGTTCCAGTGGATTCTCTGGGTGGCAGAATCACGATGGCAGCGGCGGAGGCGATCCACTTGGTCGATTTCTCGTTCTCTTTCTCTGCTCCCGCGCGCTGACCGGCAGGAGCAGGTCCGTGAACAAATCGGCTTTGTTCATCATTGTTTCGGTTGTTTCTCATTTCTGCGCATTTCGAATACCTGCTTCGGCGCTGGCGAGAACGGCTCTCGAGGAGGAGGAAGAAGAGAAAGGTGTTGTTTGGGAAGTGAGGGGAGGCAAGTGGACGAAGCTCATCCGTGATCCTCGCAACTTGGACGCTTTCGTGGTTGCTTCGCTGGTTGGCTTCGGTGTCGGAGATGAGAAATTGTTACTCCCGGTGTTTTCCCCATCAGTGCAGGGGCTTGTTCATGGGGTTGATGCTTCCTGAAGGATTTCCTGACAGCACCAGTGATTATTTAAATTATTCTCTTTGGAGGGGAGTTCAAGGCGTTGCGAGTCAAATCAGTGGTGTTCTTGCCACACGGGTAGTGGCATAGTGCTCATGTTTCTTTGAAATAGCTCTAAAGCTGTGCGTTACTTTGTAACTTGGCAATGATGCTTTTAGAGCGCCTATCTAATGTAGGAAAGAGTATACTTTTGCATCCCATTGGGGCAATTGCAAATATCACACATCGTTGTAAATGCTCCTTGGAAAAAAGTTGTAACTAGTTATGGAGACGTCCCTCATGACTATCGCTTTAGGAATTCTGGTGGTTTAGCCAGATAATCTCATTTGCTTCTACAAAATGAAAACAAAGCTCATTTATTCTGAATAACTTTTTAGAGGCGTGGGATTGAGCTTAGGTCTCAGTTGCGTATGAAATGGAGGAGAGAAAGGAAGAGGAGAGTAATTAGTAATCACTAATCTTCCATTCGGACTGATTGTGAGGAATGTAATATGCCCCCAATATAGCCGGTGATTTGAGAGACTTTTCACCGGCGATGGCAAGCAAGCAAGGGTCTTAAAGGACAAACCAACTGACGTTAAATCACAAGAATCAACAGGTTTGAATTTTTCTCCTCAGACATGTGCAAAAGTTTGTCGCAGGAAATCAAAGATGTAAAGTGTAGATTTTTGAAATCAAACGTTGCAAGTCTTTACCACTTAATCGTGAGGCATAATATAGTTTTTCCTATATTCATCCCCTTCAGCATTTGCTCAGCAACATGACGAAAGTGTTTTTGTTGCAATTGTTGGGTGCCTTGCGGTTATGTACATATGACGTGTTATTTGTGTAGGCTTGCTTTATGCTGTTGGTTTAGGAATAGGAGCTATTCCTAGGACTGCAGCTGTGCTGTGAATTGGGTGCTGAAGGATGGGGTTGGACATCTCAGCGAGATTTTCCTCTCGAAATTTGGACGACATTTTGATGTCCATCCAAAGGGGTGGAGGCTTTTTTGCTGATTCGTTGGAAAATCCTGCCTTTGGATTAGAAATGTTGATTCCTGCTTTCCCACATCTTTCTGTTTTCATTGGTGCTGTTGTAGGAGCGGGATGCTTAGCAGCTGCTCTCATTCAGGTGGTTATAAAGTTGTGCTTTCTTTTCAAGATAATTAGTGGCCTCCTTTTCTAATATTTCGAGAGAGGGTTGTTTCTAACATTTCAGACAATCACTATAGAAGATTAAGCTTCCTGCTCTTAGATTGATCTTGCTTGTCCAGTGCTGGAGGAAGTAAAATTACTTTAGAAGAATCCAGGAATTCTGAGTTGTGACCATTCACTCAGTCACATAATTGGAAATATTTGAGTTTTTTATTCTCCCTGCCATCTCAATTGATATGATAAAATCCTTTTGTCTGTGTCTTGTAGAAATAATTCGATGGACCTTCTACAATATTGACTATTCTGTTCTATATATATTGAACATCTCTATTAACTTTTTTGTCCCATGTTTGAACATTGTGCGTGTTTGCTTTGTTTCTATAGAATTTAGAACGACTTGCTCTTACGTTATTTGCGTTTCTCTCAGCAGTTGTGCTGAGCCTGAGCCCTCTGGGAATGTATATGGGCTACTTCAATTACAGCCTGTTATCTTCACCAAAGTTGGATTCCATTCCTGAGATTTTTTGTTCTCTCAATTTATTCATAATTAACTTTTCCGATGAGTTATTAAGTCCTTTCTTGAGAATTCTTTTCTCTTAATTTATTCGTAACTAACTTTTCTGAGTTATTAAGGCGTCTCTTTTGTGATTGGATCGATTGCTACTTTGTTTGCCTTTTCCTCGCTAATATATAATCATCAATAAGTATTCTCTCTCTTTTAACGGTAACCTAATTACAACTCATAAGTGCTGGAGCTTATGACTTGGCATTGTTGTTTCCCTCTGGGGTAATAAGGGAAGGTTATCTTATTTGTCTTGCATATTTCATGTTGTTCTCATACCGAGATGATATAATGTCACACAGTCACTGAAAGTTGGAAACTTGGAATTGTTCCTTCTCAGGCGTCCACCGGGAGCTGCTTTTGTGCTGGCTTTTCTGCACAGAGGAACTTCGCTGAGGTGAGTGCATTTTCTAGTGGCTTTGTCTGTTTTGTTGTTATCTCGGTAAAAATATCTGCTTCAAGTGGTCTTACATCCTTAATATATACCTATCGATCTGTATCTGTGTGCTGACATCATTGTGCATAGCTAATGAGTCGTGTTCAGATCTGAATGTTAGTGTCGATTGTAGGTAATTGCCAAGGGTGAGGCACAAGAAATGGTGAGCAAGTCTATTGGTATCATACTTGGTATAGCATTGGCGAATACTATAGGCTCCTCAACACCTCTTGCACTTGCTTCTTTTACCGTGGTGACTTGGGTCCACATGTTCTGCAATCTTAAGTCATACCAATCGATTCATCTGAGGACTTTAGATCCTTATCGTGGAAGTAAGCCCTTATCTTTTTGTTTGTATACGTGAATTATAATGAACTTTGTTTCAATGAAGAAAAGAATCCGTCCTCTTCTGTTGATTAGGTTATTTCATGATCTAGTCATTTAGAAGTTAAGATAGACAGGTTTCTTTGGAGGCATCAAAAGATTGACAAGATAAACATTATAGAATTGCATACTTGATTGGGATTATAGCTTATGGATCCTTAGAAAAATATCTAGTTTTTGTTTGTCTTCCACTATGTTGTCATCACATGGAAGAGGCAAGTGCTAGTCTGAATTCTTCGGGTACACTGCCCGGCCATGTTCGCCTTAAACAATTATATGGCATGTTCTTTGACAAACGAATGCCGTAGCAGTTTGTCACTTTGAATTTATTACCATTGTGGTTGGAGTAAGGTCTTTAATTTTGCCCCGACCATAAACCTTCATTATACTTTCCCAAGTGAAAGGACTTGCATTAGACAGTCAAAAACAGCCATGCCCTCAGGCCAAGTCTTGTCGCACGTTAAATTACTAGCATTGACTTTGTCGCGACCCAATTTTCGTGCACCACCTGAAATTAGGCTAATGGATTGCTAAGCCTAGACTTAGCTCGGGCTCTCCCAACCCCATACCGACTCGCGATTTAAATTCAAATATCTAGCATGCAAAAGGGAGTCGCCACTAATCGGTTTATGGTAGGTCGATTAGACACCTAAGTAAAGTAATGGGAGAATTATTTCACTTCTACGAACCAAAGACTTTGGGTACGGGGACTTGGTTACACTAGCCTATCCTAGTGCCCTTCCGGTACCTTTATTTTTATTTCGAAAAAATGTTTTGCAGGCAGCCTAACATGTGAGGTGTTCATGCGGGTGCGCAAACCATCAATTAAACACCCAAGTAAAGTAATAAATAAATTGCAAAACTTACCTCAAAACAACGAAAGCATCTGCGTTGTTAGATCAGAATTCACATCAACAGTCCTAGATATGATTTCTAATTAACACGCAATCACTTAATTTTTGTTTTCACTTTATTTAATGAGAATCTTGCAATATGCAATGCAATATAACTAAATGACCTAATTATAATGACATGCGATTTCTAATTAAATGAACCTAGCAACGACTAAATGACGTGCATTTCATGATGACGTGCGCATAATTAAAACAGGCATGCAACCTGTCCTAGAGAATGAAATGAATCTACCCTAAGACAATTTTTTTTTTGTATTTTTTCATGAAATTCGAAATTAAGAAAAAATGCAAAAATTATCTAACTAGATTAAGATTCTATCTAATTTAAACTAAGAATTGGGTTAGGTCAAATCTTAATTTAAATTAAGATGTTATCTTAACTTGAAAATTCCTAATCTATAATGCAATCCATCTCAAAAGATCTATCTAAATAAAATCAAACATGCAATCAACCTAATATGCAATGACATGCGAGAGAATGCCCTAATTCTAATTTTTTTCTTTTTTTAAAATTCGAAATTAAAATTGACACATAATTAAACGTGCAAACTAACATTCTAAATGAACACATTTTTTTGGATTTTTTATTTAAAAAAAATTCGAAATAAGATTGCAATTCTAGATAACCCTAAAACAAGAAATATTCCAAAGCAAATCTAATCCTAACTCAAATATTTTTTTTTTTTTTTGGATTTTTCTTTTACGAAAATAAAATTGAACCAAACACCACGACAGCAAATCAAACAAGATAAGATTGATATTCAAAGATTGACGAACCATATCTCGCGCATGAGATCGGGTTGGCCAATTTTAAATTAAATCGCGAATCGAATCTCGGGCGTGAGATCGGATTGACGATTTTTCCGTGCGATTGCGAGTCAGATTTCGGGCGCGAAAATCGGACTGTCAATCATATGCACATTATGAAATTGGGAAAATTTCCCAACTTATAAGGCTACTCGAGACTATGGATACCTCAGCGTATCATCAACAAACATATCAATAAGGAAACAGAATTTTCGGAAATCAAAATAGACGAAATTTTTACCTATTCCGAATATCGGCTTCCGAATTTACGACTTGCGATTGGTGAGTGATGGATGGGCGGTTCATGGCAAACGCGGCAACGTCGGACTTCACGGCTCAAGACAACAGGACGCCATGGGATAGCGACTCGGTCACAAAGGAGCAACGATGATCGTCAACAACTCACGGTGCAAGGGTGGTGAAAATCTCCAATGGCAATTCATCGTTGAAGCAATAGCAGCAGAATAGTAGAAAAGAGGCAATTTGACTTTGAAGACTTCTTTTGCAATGGGACGTTCAGACTCTTCAAGTGCGGATCTCCTCCTTCAAGTGCGGAACGTCCGTTCTTTCTTTGTTCTCTTGTGGCCGTGTACGAATTGTGTAGCCTCCAAAACTTCGTTGTAGTTGATCACGACCAGGCGGGAAGTGAACGCCTTGGCTCTATCATCAAGGAGGATCACTGCAAAAATAGGAACTTCATGGATCGGCGAGTGTGGGCAATTGGCAATGACAGGCTCGTGGCCGCTTGAATCAGGAACGTTATATGGGATGACTTGTAGGCGAGGCAGACATATTGCCTTTGATGATGAGTGAACGCGTCGAATTGTGGGTTGATCCTTTTTGCCCACACGACTGAATTTGGAGTTCGGACTTCACCACGTTGGCTCTGACATCTTTTACAAGTCAAAGAGAATGGATCTTCTTCATGCAGCAAGCAGAATTGTCTTCTTTGACCGGATAATATTCAATGTGAATACTTTCGGCAAAAGAACCTCTCCTGGAATTGCTGGAACTTAACGATGAGGGTAGAGCTCGGGGCACATCGGGACAACAGCTTGTGCAGGGCTTCACGGTGCGTGGCAATGGTCACCGTCTCATGGTGCACACGATGTGAAGCTCAGCCGTGGGGTTAGCAAGGTCGCAGCCACGTGATGCTTGGCCAGACGTTCCTCTCTCTCTCTCTCATGTGTGTTTTCTCTCTATATTGTGGCCATATATTCAATGTGTGGCCTCCCAAAACCCTACGCAAATTCATCTATTTATAGGCCGCGAATTAGGGTTTTTAATCTTTCCAAATCAGTATCCACAAAAATTCTTTTTCCCAAACGCAATATTCGCAATATTTTTTCACAAATTTCTCACCTATTGATAACGATTCAAGATTTCAATAAGGTTATTCTTTAATTCCAAATCCTGCGAAGATAAACCGCAATATTCTTTCACACATGTGCCTTATCAAAAAAAAATTTCATATCTCAGAAAAATGTTAAAATTTTATATTCCCACGAGATAATTTTCAATTATTAAAAAACACAGGCTTGGGCCAAACTGCTCGCTTCGTGGGCCTAATCCATCTAATTTGAACTCATCCGCCACTGGTCCAATAAAATGCAAAAAAAAAAAAATGCAAATAACAAGATAAATGCAACCTAAATCTATATGTTATGCAATTGAATTATAAAATTACCCCCTAATGACTAAATGAGCCGCCAAAATTTAGGTGTCAACAGACTTTATGCAGATGGAGTTTCTTCCATTGCTTGAAATGAATCAATGATATTTTATATTTACTGAAGTGTGCTTGATTCTATTGTGTTATGAAAATTAAGCTCTTTTTGAGCTAGGAGCCTAGGATCTCGAATATCAATTACAATAAGTGATCTCATTTTTCTTGTTTTGGTCGAAAAGCTCATTTCACCAAGTGGAGTCGACTGCAATTCTTTGTCACTATTAGTCCCTTTTTCTATCAAGTACTTAAGATACAATTTATATCTTCTTTTCTTAGTTCTTCTTTTGCCTCTTTCTATATGCACCTCCTCAGTAACCACATTTTCTAATGGGAGCATCTGAAGGCCATCTTTCAACATGTGCAAACCATTTTGTATGAGCTTTTTCCATCTTGTCCTTGATTGAGGTCATCACAATCACTTTCCTGCAATACTCACTATCTAAACATGTTGGTATTTTAAAACATTACTGGTTTTATTCCTGTCTTATGCAATCTTCCCTTAATCTTGGCATTCAATATTTTACAAAATGTTCAGGGTGCTCCTTTACCCATGTATAATAAAATTTTAAATAAAAAAGTGATGCACAAATTTTGATGTTTCAGTAGGCTTGCAAACCAACTAGTATCAATTTGCAAATTTGACTTTCACGCTCAATGTGGACGACTTGAACTGGATTATTCTCCTATGAAGCTGAAAGTCAAGTTGGCTTGATTAACTTGCAAATATTTGTTTAGCCATGGTCCTCATAGAAGTCACTTTTGAAACTTTTTCATGTGTTTACTGAGCTCCGGTTTAACCCTTTCTTATTGATCATAGACCTTCAGATGATGATTACATATTTAAATTCTTTGGTAAGCTTTCCAGCTCGTACTTCTCAATTACACCTCTCATCCAAGTTGCTAATCTGTAAAATTGAGTGATGAGGGATCATTGAATCGACTCAAAGTAACAGTAGAAAGAACAAGTTCTGATATCCTAGCTCACAATTTGTCTTTTCCTTACATTACTAAAGGGTGGTATTCGGTGGTGTTCTGTATATTCTGGACAGGTTTGGTTTTCAGTGAGTACCTACTAAGTGGTCAAGCACCTTCAGTGAAGGAGGTCAATGGGGAAGAATCACTTTTTCCAACTCTGCTCTATCTCGATGGAACATTGAAAAAGGCGAGAGTTGTATCTTTCTTCTTATGTACTTATATCTGCTGTTGGTTAGCCGCTGCCAATGATATTTCAGATTTCCAAGCATTTGAGTGTATTAAGGTTGAAAAGCTTTGTAAAATGATTAGGAAAATCATGGTTGATCTGTTTATCGCATTCTACGTTTCAGTCATGCATACGAGGGTGCTGTTCTTGTATCCTATGTTGGCTAGGACGCACCATGGCAAATTTGCCTGGAGATCATTTTGTCTCAGATGCTCGTACCTCTAGTCTATAGGACTTCAATACTTGCAATTCACTGTCGCCTCCATTTGATGTTGATATTTTTCCCTGCATTTTCGAGGTTCATCTGTGATAAGGAGGTAGCTATGCCATAGATGCTAATTATTTATTCTGGTCGTGTGTCCCTGAATTCTAATTATGTATTGATGTCAAATTTCCAAGTCATTCATCACTATCTGTTGCACCTCGTTAAATGACCTTTTCTTTTATCAAATTCTCAAATGACTTGATTATCCATTACAGAACTGCGAAAACCATCAAAAACCAGGATTTGAATAATTGTGTTGTTGGTATCTCATATATAATTTTCACCATAGGCACAATCCAGTGCACTGTCTCTGGAAGCGAAGGAAGCAGCTGCTCAAATCGAGCGCCAGCTGCAGTTAGGGTCCAAGCTCAGCGATGTTATCAACCACAAAGAGGACGTCGTTGCACTATTTGTTCTATTCAGAAACGAAGGCTACATTCTGACTGAGTATTTAGGCAAATTTTGTGTAAGTGAATTCGTATGTTACTGCTCGGTCTTGACGATTTTACTCTTCCCTTCCCTATATCATATCTAGCTCTATCGTTCTCCACCATCCAGCACATCCTTTAGATTCCTGATTTCCATCCATTGCTTATAGATGGAGTCGTTCCGTGTAGTTAGGTTGACCAATCTAAAGGACTTTGTGAAAGTACAAAAGTTACCACAATAAGGTGTCATGAGATCGTGGCACCTGTCCAACTTATTTTTTGCTAAAATGAAGCTCATCCCTACCCTCTCTTCCTCTCTCAACGCAACCCCATAGGCAGCGGACCTCCACACGAACGACGACCATGGCGAGCACCACCACCAAGCCGGCTCCAATGATGACGGCATACATACCTCACTCTTCACTCTCTTATAGTGTGTTTGTCCTCTCTCTGCTCTCACGTCACCCCTGATCTCTCTCCATCACAGGCCGAGCTCAACAAAGCGAAGCTCGTCGCCTGTGTGGAGCTTGGTGTAGCACGTCAAGCCTTTCCCTTGTCGCCGTCAACGAACTACTCCTCGAGAGAGAAGATCGAGATCTCGATTCTTCGGATCTAGAGAGGCTGGTGTTATTGCTAAATATGTAATCTAAAGGGGTCAATAAGTTAGATTCACGAAACTCGAAAGATTTTTGCGGAATAAAAAGAATCAAGTTAATATATGCACAAACAATGAAATGAGCAAGATTAAACTGATGATATCAGGTGCGATGGTTTTATCAAATCGATAATGTACTTCGGTAGGGAGAGAGAATTGCACATAAATTATTGTATTAGTTTGACTTAGGTCAAGCTTACGTTTACTCTTTTAGACTAATAACAGGTTGGATTCCACTAGCAGTACTTTGAGGAGTTACAATAGTAGCCTTTTAACGCAGCACTACACAATCGTACACTTCTCAAAAGAGATTATGAATAGTTTATCACTCTCAATGATTAATCTTCTCGCTCAACAAGTGTATATGGAAATAAAGGTTTTTTTTTTAAACGGTTGTCGTAATTCATAGTCACCTTGGCATGCGTTGATCTTCTCACATAGTCTAGGCTTCAAGAAAATCAATTTAACCATTTTAGATAAGCAACAAAATCACCGAAAATCTAGTCACCCATGCAATCAAATCTTCCAATAATCTTGTTGCGTCCGTGAATAGGATCGCCTATATTAGAAAATGATTTATCATATTGATATAATGAATGATTGACTGGATTTCCTTTCGAGCATATAAATTTGGAATTCTAGATATGTGCCTTCGATCGATCACTATAACTATCCATTTATTGATACCTCCAAGTCACCACGAACTTCCTATTCCAATCGACTTGTTCTCCCTCTGTCAAGATTGCTCCGGTCTTTTCAAGTCCTTCTATTTAGTAATTTGAATTACATCAATGGTGATAAAGCTTTATTCAATTTGAAGCTGTTAGGGTTGGATCTTTCACCTATAGGAGGATAAATAGGTGATATTGAGGAAAATAGAATAAATTAAAACTAATATTGCAAAAGTACATCTTTTGACAAAATGTATAGTGGCCAGATCTTACAAATGTGCAATTAATTCTATCACAAGAAAAATAAAGAGAGCGAGGGATAGAAAATTGCACACAAAAAATTATAGTGGTTCGGCTTTGACAAGCCTGCGTCCACTCTCCGGCGTTAACAGCCTATTGGTTGAATTCCACCATATGAACCAATCAGAGGTTACAAGATCCGAGTAATGATTACTTAAGCTCGTGTGAACAACTCCTCACACACTCTCAACCTCTAACTGATTTTATAATATTGCTCACAGAGACGAATATATTTGATCAAAAATACCCTTCAAACTTTGGAATTATAAACTTCAATTTTCTCATGCTGTCTTATTCCTTTCAGTTTCGAGACCTCATTTTATACTCCTCCTTATCTAAATTGACCGTTGGACATATCTCCAGGAGGAAGGTCATCGAGAATGAAGCTTCCTATAGATTCTGTCGCCCATACAACAGTTTGGATTTCCATAGGTTGAATACTTCAAATTGGAAAGAATGCTTCGTCTCAAATATAACGTTCCAAGAAATCCAAATCTTGAGGAGATATTTTGGAAAACTTTCCTTTGGAACTCCTTATATGTAAGACAAAGAATCCAATTAATCACGACTAGCCGTTGCACGAGTATATTGTCTCCTTCCTAGTCGTCTGACGGAATATATATGGAAGGAATAAATTAAGCCACAACTTTGATTCTAATTGATAACATTCGATCACATCTCATCGATTTTCCACTTGAAAAATACTTATCATGAGAATCAAAGTGTTTACTCCCGATAAGTTTTGTCAATCTTCAAAATTACTTAGGGAATGTTTTCTCAATAATCTCTCCCTTTTTTATGATAACAAAACTTTCCAAGTAAGACTTTTAAATATTAAAAGAGTATTTGAAATTGAATAGCTCTATTTGTAGCTAGATTTTAAATAATGTGCAGTCAAGCTATAAGAATATTTAAATAGAAAGAATTTGAGCGAGATTCTTATAGATAATGCTTTGAATTAAAAAAATAAAAGATAAGGAATCTTTAACCAATCCCTTCAAGTTTTCGTGCTCAGAGTCTTCCAAAAACTAATCCTGCAAATAAACTTGTAAGTGCAATAATGTATAAAACCCGCAAGTTCTACTAGGTCTTCTTCTCCCCCTTTTTGTCAGCAACCAAGAAGAATATTGGGCAAACCATAATATTATAATGCATCCATAGTACGCAAGTCAATCCCAAAATGCAAATATTACAAACCACACTAAAATTCAAGTAAAAATCAATCCATACTTAGATAAAATAACACACGCATAGAAATTTATTTGGAAGAAGATGGTTGATTTGGGTCTAGAATTGGAGAGGGTGGTTTAGCTTCAGGAGGTAGTTGGACCATGATATAACACTGCATGTTTTCCACAATACGCTTAATTCTTTTCAGCCTTCTATCCATTTCTTCTCTCTGATGTCCAAACAGCAACTAGAGATTTCTTAGATCTTTAGCCATGGTAGCATGTTCTTCTTGATGCTACGCAATGATTTGAGGAATATCTTGTCTTCAGTGTTATCAATCACATGCATAGCAATAGCATTTAACTCAACTTCAAGATCCCTCAGCATTCTAGCATCCTCTCTTCTTTGCTCCTCAAAACCAAGCTCCTCCTGAACAATTGTAGCTTCCTGTGAAAAAAACAGTTTCTGGATCTTCAATGCTTTTCATTATTTCCATATAGCTCCCTGAGCAAGACCATGAAAGATCTTCAAAATCTTCATGCTGCATTTAGCGTTTTGCTTTTCCCTGCATGTTCTCTCCCTTTCGTATGATGCATTAGGGGCTTGCTCAATAAATTGCGATAATTTTGGCAAAGAGGAGAATTCCCAAGCCTTCAAAAATAGTAGAAAATCTCCACAGTTTTTGGATATAGCTTTCCAATCTTCATATGGAAGATTCTTTTGTCACTTGCAATTTCTTGTAAAAGAGATGATAATCTTTGGAAAACATAGAGATTATCACGGACATACCTTCCTTTGATTCGTGGATTAAACTTGCTAATTATAATACATACTACTAAAATATAGCAAGTGTATCCAAATATATAAAAGTATGTAATCATATTTTTCAAGATTAAAAGGATTCTTCTTTCAGCATAAATCTCAAATGCATATAAACAATATAACTTTAACGTATTTCGTAAAATGAATGTAGATGATATAAGCATTAAATCCATGCGATATCTTATGAAAATGGCAACAAATATCACCAATTCTCTCAATATGCATGTGCTGAATATACCTTCCCTTTAAAAAAAATTCTCACTCGAGATCCTTCTTCGATTGCATCATGATTTACCTAGATTCGTAGATTCCTTTGTGTAGTTGCCTACAGTAAACTTACTTCTTTTTGGTATCCACGTATGTGGATCATTTCCTTTTGTTTGACGCAAAAATAGAAAATCTTCATAAAATATCCAAGGATTCTTTCCATAATCTAATGGCATATAAAGAAAGATCATCACTGAACAATATGCATAATCAAATAATATTTTCTTTAAAAAATTCTCGCTTCGCAACACATGGTACAATCCAAGAACATAAAATCAGTCCAAATATCTGAATTATCTCTAAGCAAGATATCAAACAATCACATATATATTATTGATCCTATCTCATGAACCACCAAAATGCATCACGCATATCTTTCATAAAAGATATTCAATTACAACCAATTATAGAACACATCATATAAATCAAGCACATGAAGGTAAGATATCAAACAATGAGAATATATATTCAAAAAAAAAAAAATCCGGTAAATTGAGAATTTAAAAACATACCTTTACTTACCAAATTTTCTTTTTTTCTTTATTGCCCGCGTAGAGGTGGCAAAATGGGTCGTGGACCCATTTTGCACCCATATTTCTCATATATGGGTTAATAGCCCATTACAACTATTAACCCACGTTCAACCCGTTTTTAGTTCAGTTTTATATGGGTCGAAAATGGGTCACACTCTCTGACCCATTTTCGACCCATTTTTAAAACCCAAAAAGCTTTTCTTCCTTCGATAGAGCCGCTCAGCGACAGCCTTTCAACCTTCACCTTCGACCCACCTCCACCGCTCACCTCCGAGTCGCCTCTGCCACTCGCCGCCGCGGCTCGCCTCCGAGTCGCCTCCGCCGCCTGCCTCTAAGGCTCGCCTCCGCCGCTCCCTCAAAGGTCGACGAGCTTCGTCACCCGCCTCCGCCGCTCACCTCCGCGGCTCACCCACGAAATCGGAGGTGTCCGGGCCGACGCCCTGCAGTTTGGCCTCCAAGGCGTCGAGCGAGATCGTCGGACCTCACCCTCTCAAATTTGCCTACCAATCGGTAACCCCTTTTTCTTTTCTCCCTTTCCGCTTGCGGTTCTGCTATTTTGGATCAACATGTTGTTTTTTGCGAATTGCTTGGATAAAGAGGGAAACTTGGGGTTGGTCGGGTTCTTATGGGCATGGGAAGTGAAATTGGTGAACTGGGCTTGGTGCTTGTTGTAGGTTAGGCGCAGGGGAGAATTTTATCCTCAATTGCTACGTTTATCTGTCTCTGATATACTTCTGTGAGTATTGCGGCACATTTGACTTCAGAAACCGGGTGGAGTTAGCTTGCAGTTTCATCGTGGTGTAGATGCTTGTTTAGAGAAAATCGCTATGCCTTACAGCATTTACCTTGTCATTGTCTTGACTTCTAAGGCATGAGTAGAAGATTCTTTGCTACTCAGGACAGTTTCATGCAGAGATAGTGCTATTTCACGGCATCTCTTTTTGTAGAAATGATGACATTATAAGAATCTCTTCTGGTGTGTTCTTTTTTTATTATTTTCCAAGTAACATTCATTTTAATTGAACTTCACCGTGCTGGAAATTGGATGATTTGAATGTGATAGGTGGACCTCTATATTTAAGGCTGTCATAAGACCGCCATTAATTCATCTGCTAAACCTCAATGCTATGGTTTCTCATGTTAAAATAGCATCCGTGTTCTTTTCCTGGGTAGATTATACTGGATCAGCCCTGTGCTTTGCCCGTGTATGAACCGTTTAATACTGCATTATTTGTTCATCCTTTGCAATAGCTATGGTGGTTTCCACTTGCGGTCTAGTGGAATTGCAGGCCCCAGTTTGTCAGCAGCCATTGAGGAGATTCCCCAAGAGGAGATTCTTTGCTGGTTTAGTTTTTTGTTGTAATTGAAGGTGGATAAAGTAGGGGCGACTGTGCTGTTTGAGGAGCCAACCAAAGGGAGCAACAATGTGGGAGTGGTGGTGAGTCCAGTTCGTCTTACCAGCCTTGGCGAATTTGGGAGTCCTCAGTTTGTCGCGGACAAGCTCATACAAGCTGAAAAGCGCAAAGTAGATGCTGCTTCAATTGATTGCTTGGTCTTGAATGTGGAATGTCTTAACAGTACCACATCTGAAGCCTCTTATGTTTTGGGGCAATCGATTATTTGATAGATAATTTGGTTCTTGGTAGAGTTGCTGAGAATTGTGTCTTGGAGCTATCTTATTGAGGGGAAACATTGAAGTGAAGTATCTTTCTGCAGTGCTGAAGAATTATTCCTTCGTATGCATGGTGACAGTATGAATTTCTTACTCAAAAGGCTGGAAATGTTAGCTTCATATCTTAATCAAGATGATGAACTCATTTGTGAGTAAATAATTTGACCTCAATAGTATGCTCACTTTAAATAAGAGAAGCATGTGCATAGTCTAATTCTTCATAAATATTTCAATTTATAGGTTTTTTTAACAATTTTTATTTTATTTACTATTTTTTAATTTAATTTGAGGTTTTTATCCAATTAGCATATAGCTTAAAGTGAGCGTGGGTTTTTTTTTTAGAATATTAGTAGGTTTTAGCAATATGGGTCGAGTCGGGTATGGGTTGAGTATGGGTCGGGTCGGGTATGGGTCATTATATTTACATTCTGAGAATATGGCCAAAACGGATTAAATTGGTCGAATATGGGCCGATCTATTTTCGAACCGACCCATACCCAACCCGACCCACCCATTTGCCACCTCTATGCCCGCGAGAAGAGCAATTCATCTATCATTTGGTACCCAAATTTGTTTGGGTCCTTTCTGGTTAGAGAAAGCATCAAATCTCCAATTGATAGACTTAGATTTCTTCCAATTAAATGGACATTCTTGCTTAAAGTGACTAGAATCACCACAATTTTAGCAATTGTAATATTGAGATTCAATAGGCTTGACAAATTGCTTACCAAAATGATTTTGATAATGCTGGATTGGCAACCCGCGCTTTAATCTTTCCTTTGACCTTTGGAAAGTCATTCTTGATTTCACTTGCATTTTCGAAGCCGAGGCCAAATTTGTTATAGTACGACATTTGTATAGAGAGAACATCCTCTGATGTCTTCGAGCCAAAAGAAAATTTCTTGCAAACTTTTGAAATTTCTTCCTTATAAGAATCAACTTCTTTTTGCAAAATATTTATCTCATCCTTGACAGAGGAATTCTCCTTTTCCAACTAATTAATACTTTTCTCATTCGTAATATCTTGTTGTCTCAATTTAGAGACTTCTTTTTTGCAAATCGGAGATCTTCTTCAATGCTTTCTCATGTTCCATGCATAACTCTTCAAAAAGATCATCATTGTCAAGAATAGGATCTAAATAAATCACCTCATCTTCTTCAGATTTAATGTCCACCATTAAGCATAAATTTCCTTTCTCATTGATCTCATCATCGCTAGATTCAGACTCTGTGTCCCTCAACGTCTCAGCTTTTAAAACTTTCTTATTCTTTTCAAGTTTTCCATTTCTTTTCTTGAATAAAGGACAATTGGGTTTTATGTGACCATTTTTCCTGCACTCAAAAACATACTAAATCCTTACCTTCATTGCCGTCTCAATTCTTATAAAATTTTCTTTCTCTTGATTTCTTTGTTGGCTCCTTCTCTTCGGAGTTTCTTCTCTTTCTTGTAAGGTGTTGAAATCTTTTGATCATCAACTTCATCTCCTCATCATCATCTTCTTCGTCTTCAGAATCTGAAACATCATAATCAATATTAGACTTTAAGGCAATCGACTTCTTACCATTGAGATCTTCCTCATTTAGTCGTTCCACTTCGTATGATTGAAGTGTTCCCATGAGTTCGTCTATAGACAACAGCATGATCCTTTGAGTCTCGCGAATAGATATCTTGATGTTGTTCCATTCCTTGGAAAGTCCACAAAGTATTTTGTTTACTTTCAGAGGATTTGACATAGGTTTCCCTTGATACGCTAGCCCATTGACTCCTTAACCCGATTAGTTCCTTCGTACGCCATATGCAACTTGTCCCAAATTTCTTATGCTGTTTCACATGAAGAAATTCAGTTATACTCAGTGGGAGATAATGCATAATATAATGAATAAACTACTTTATCATCTAATGCTTCTCTATTAGTAATGTTAGCATTAGATAAAGATGTGAGTTTTGGTTTTTTGCCTTCTTCTTTGGACAAAGAAGCTTTGGGTCTTATGCCTCTCAGAATTACATCCCACTCTAGTGAATCCTTAGATCTAATTAATTCTTTCATCTTATTCTTCTACATGTTGTAGTCCTTTCCATCGGAGTATGGAGGTATTGTGTCACTTTGACCTTCCATAAGTCCCAGTGCAATATTACTAACCATTGATATATTGTTAGCAGAGAAGTAATTTAACACTTCAAAAACAATGAGCAACCAAACCTTGATACCAATTGTTAGGGCTAGATCTTTCACCTAGAGGGGGTGACTAGGTGACATTACGGAAAATAGAAGAAATTAAAACTAATATTGCAAAAGCACAACGTTTGGTGACAGAATGTGCAATGGTCAGATCTTACCAATGTGTAATAAATTCTATCACAAATAAAATAAAGAGAGTAATTGTACACAAAAGATTATAATGGTTCGGCTTTGACAGGCCTACATCCACTCTCCCGCATTAACAGCCTACTGGCTGAATTCCACCATACGAACCAATCAGAGGTTACAAGATCTAAGTAATAATTACTCAAGCTCATGTGAACAACTCCTCACACACTCTCAGCCTCTAAGTGATTATATAATATTGCTCACAGAGACAAATGTATTTGATTGGAAACACTCTTCAAACTTTGGAATTATAAGCTTCGATTTTCTCGTGCTATCTTATTCCTTTCAACTCTGTGACCTCATTTTATACTCTTTCCTGTCCAAGATGACCATTGGACATATCTCCAAAAGGATTATCTGGTAAATGTTCCCGTTGGCCTAGATCTTGCTTAGAAGATCTGATTTCTTCAAGGTTGCCAAAAATGAAGCTTCTCGTAGATTCTACCACCCATACATCAGTTCAGGTTTCCATAGGTCAAATACTTTAAATTGGAAAGAATGTTTCGCATCAAGTCTAACTGCTTGACACCATGCCAATTATCCAATGTGGGAACATTGAACCATGAAGGTTCTCATTGGGATTGTGTTGCTACACCTCAACATTGTGATTCCTTTCTTAAGATATTCACTAAACACCATAATAGATTGGGGGCCCACCAATCTACCATCGACGCAATAGAAGCCCGATACCTTCACTTGGGGAGGAGATTGCTAATAAGAAGCCCAGGCTACCGTTGGGATCACATTGCTACACCAAAACGTTGTGATTCTTTCGTTGAGATATTCACCAAACACCAAAATAAATTGGGAGCCCACCAATCTACCATTGATGTAACATAATCCCAATACCTTTATCTAGGGAGAAGATTGCCAAGAGGAAGCCCAAATCTGAGCCCCTCAACATATCCAGTTAGATCCATATTCACTCAAAAACTTAAACTGAAGAATCATGGGCCAAATAGGATATATTAACTACCCTACACGCCACTAATTATTTAAGATGAGACTTCTCTTATATAACCCATATGTAAATCTTAGGGTGCATTTGGTAGCATTATGTTTCCAAGAACAATTTCTTTTCGGAAATAGTTTTTTTCTATTTCTATTTCGTAGAACAGTTTCTAAATAAAAGAATGTCTTATATTCTCGGAATAGAAAAAGAAAAGGAATGTATTGATATGATCCACAAATTTTTTTGAAGTAAAATTTCTTTTAATTTTTACTAATTTTTTGAGATTTTTCTTTTTTTTTTTCCCTCTCTTTTGTCAAAAAAATTAAAAAAAAAACTTATTTTTAGAAATTGTTCTCAGGAACAAGTAACTTTTTTCTACTTCTTGATTATGTTCTAAATCTATTCCCTAGTCACTTTTCTAATCCGAGGAATAGAAAAATTAACTAATATCACCAAATGGAGCCTTAGCAACCAATGTGATTGATGGTTTTGTTAACTTCTAAAATATTATAAGAGATTCTCTCCACAGAGGGGTTGAGCCTCCAGATATGGGAACACATTTCCAAACTTGGAGGCTCGCCACTACTTTGATGGTCGTTGAGGCCTCAAAGATCACTTAGAGCTCGTCGACGTCTCAACGGTGGCTGAGGCTGGGGAGTGGGAGGGCAGCGACGCATCGTTGTGGAGTGTGAAATGCACAAGATAGACTAGGCGGGGTAAGGTGTCTAGTGGATGTGACAACAGTGGTGATGCAACATAAGCCGATGGCATAGTTTGAGTGGCTAAGTAGGTGGCATTGGGGGACGATTGACGACAGTGGGGACGGTTGGCGACAAAGGAGAGAGGGAAGGGGGAGGGGGTTGGAAGGAAGGGAGGGAGGCGTAATGCCTGAATTTGCGAGATTAAAACCGGTATTATCAACATCCAAATAGTTATGTGGCACGATCTCACTACGGGGATATGAGACGACTATATATCTGCATCCCTCACACTTATATATGCACTTTCATGGCATCTCTCAAAGTGGTAGAAGTAACATTTTACATACTAGTAAAAATAGGCATGTGTTCTAAATATGAACTAAAGTTGATATTCAACTAATTTTGCAATGTGCTATATTTGTATCGTTGAAGAACAGAAAGATATTATTGATACAACGTGATGAAATTGTATAATTGTGTGTAGAAAGAGAAAACATTCAGATTTGAAAATTGAAGTACATGAATCTTGAGAGATCAAATATCATTATCAATTTATGAACTTATCCATTGACTCAATCGCTATAAGACAACTAGTTGATGATATCTTTCATGATTAAAGGATTTTAATCCCTTCAAAATAGGAGGTCATCTGTGTTCTATATAATAATATTATTCAAAGATAAACAGATAAAAATTTCATATATATAATTACTTTATTGCAGTGGTAGATATTAGGGGTTTTAATAACCAAGTAACTCAGAACTCGATTATTGTAGAATAACCAATAAGAGGTCATAACCGTTGGGACTTTGTTTCGAAAACAATAACACGTGAATAGGTAAAATTGAAATCAAAACGATTCGCAGCAGAAGTAATAACGCCCATACACGTATCTCCTTGACATTATTCGTGCGTTTTATTAAAAAAAAAAAAAAAAAGACATGTAGAAGTGAAGAGGGGGCTAATCACATTACCCTTATACTGTGTTCAAAAAGTTTGGTTATGACATTTTTCAAATTCTGACTATGAACGTATGGTCTTCTTGTATCATTGGTTCTAATGATCTTTAGATCTCGTTTAGATCAAGACCGTAAACGCTTGGTGTCTGCATAGCGTTGGATTTGACGTTCTTCAGATCTTGACTACAAACATCTTATCTTCTCATGGTGCTACACGTATTTTGGTTTTGATATTCTTCAATTCCAACCCCACAAATGTCAACTCTCTAATTCAAACACACCACCAATCTTTTGAATGGGAGAGAGAAATTGAAAGAACTCACCACAATAATCATGCTATCAATTGCTCTCATGTGTGACTATTTAATTGATCACTATCATCACTCTCGTCGATCATCTCTATGATCCACTCTCTCAATTGCCTCTTACAACCAGTTTTTTTTATCACATTAATTCGGCTCATTAACTCTAAAACTGTTTAAAACATTAATTCGGCCAAACGTCTGAACTCGTTTTAGACTTTGAATTTGGACATAAGTTCTGAAACCATTTTAGACACCAATTCGGGCATAAATTCTATAACCATTATAGAGTACTATTCGAGGCATTAATTACAAGACTTTATTCTGAGCATTAACTTTGTAACCATTACAAAAATTTAATTTGACCGTTAAGTATGTAACTATTTCAAAACATTAATTAGTCGTTTTAGTCTAAAACCGTTTTAGATCATTAATGTGACTGTTAAGTCTGAAACCAGATCCTTAATTTAGCTATTAAGTCTGAAACAATTTTAGATAATTAATGTGGTCATTGATTGTAAACTCACTTCAGATAATTAATGCGGTCATTAATTCTAAACTCACTTTAGATAATTAATTCGACAGTTGAATCTGAACTCGCTTCAGATCTTTGATTCAGCCGTAAAGTCTAAAACCCATTTTAGAACTTAGATTTTTAGCACAACTCAATCTGATTACCTCAATTGCAAACACATTTGCAATATTGTCTCTCTCATTCAAACGTCATTCTAATTGATTGTGATGCATGACATCACTAGGTTCATCACTGAGCTGGCAATAAGATTTGTATTTACACATTAGCACAATCAAGAAAACTGATTCTCGATCAATCTATAATTCCTACAAACCATGAGTTATGTCATGGCTACCCAAATAATATAAAATGTTTCAAGAACATAATAAACCCGTCAGCCTTGGCAACTGTGTAATTTGATCATTCTATCTCACCATACCTTGATCGAACAAAGGCCATGGAATTATTTGTCAAGCCACCAATTCGATCATATGCCCAAATCTATTGACATGTATTCTTCAAGACATGAATTATTCATTCTTGGTTACAACCTCGGACGAGGATTTTAATACAATGTCACGATGAAATCACATAGGACATCAATATTCTATCTTGTATATCTACATATATAATAAGAAGACATATTTCATATTGTACACGCATATGCCTTCATATGTGAACAAATTATGACCATCAAATACAGAGACGGTTCAATGCGGCGTAAATATTCGCACTTGTGAACCTTAGCTACCCAACATACAAGTAAGTATCTTGTTTTAATTTAAGGAACTTACACAAGACCAAAGCATAAACAATTAGTCATTGACCCCACTAAAAGCTTCCATGTTACTAATCGTTTTATGCATGTCACGTTCATTGAAATTGTCCGAGTCAAGCACCTATGTTCTAACTCGAATATCATAATACCCAATGACTTGTTACTCATCATCCCTAAAATATCTAATACATATCACATCCATCTCAATAGAATCATCAATATCCTCTTAATGATTCATCGATCGAAAACTGTTTAAAATTCAGTGTAACTGTATCTTTCACGTGTACTCTTAACACCTAAAGAATAGGTCTAGTCGTAACTGATCTTATGTACTCATTCATATGGGACGATGACTGAATATTTCTTTGTCCTTCAATAATGCAACTTAAATCCCTAACATGTAACTATTACTGAAAGTGCTAGTACAAACACCTAAAGGGGGGTGAATAGGTGTTTAAAAGAAATCTTGATAAATAAATACGAAATAAAATAAATCTCGAGCAAAGTCTGAATAAGGATAGAGTCTGACAAACAAGCCACCAGACTTCTGGTAGATGTTTAGAATCTGTTAAGCGATGGAACATACTTATGAAATAACTTGTAAGTATGCAACAAACTTAAATAAGAAGAATTAAGAGAAGAGAATCTTGCACACAAAATTTATAGTGGTTTGGCTTAAATCAAGCCTATGTCCACTCTCCCACGCTAACAGCCTTCTGGTTGGATTCCACTATACAATCAACAAGAGATTACAACTTTAAGTACAAACATTTAGTGGTAGATCACACTATATCACTAAGTCACTCATTTGATATTTCTCTCACGATCACAAACGTTTAAGCTCAGAAAAGACAAGTGTATGATCGAATTCACGAAGATTTTGGAATTATAAATTCTACGCTCCATCTCTTACTTGCTCATTGGTCATTGAACTCCTTAAATACTCCTCAACTTCCAAACTAGCCATTGGACAGTATCTAGAGAATCGTCTTCCAATCTACCCATCAGACAAATCTGTATTTAAAAAATTTAGTAGTCGTTGAGTGACAGAAGTAGAATTCTAAATTGATTCTAATCGCCCATACAAACAAAATCTTAGTTTCCATAAGTAGAGTTTCTTCGTATAGTAAGTTCTTGTCTTCAAGATCCAATTATCAATCAATTAGAATGAGTCAATAAAATCAATCTTGATGTAGAATCCAAACCAGATCACTAGTCGTTATATGTTTGGGGCTTATGTTACGTTCTATCAAGTTGTCTCGTTCTTAACATACTTCATTCTAAATCAGTTACGTTCTGAACTTGTGTCTCATTCTGGACCTTGTCACGTTCTGGACTAGTGTCTCGTTCTGGATGTAAAGTCTAAGAGTGTTCTGTCGGAAGTAAAGTCTGAGTGTCTTCTGTCTGAAGTAGACTACAATTTAGACGTAAGTCAGAACATATTCTGCTTCTAAATGGATTTACTCTTAAGGTCTGAACACAGTCTGAATAAGTTCAGCTTTAGCATAGAGTCTGTCTTCTGGTTCTTTCAAGTATAGACTTTGATAAAATCATTTACGCATTCTATCATCTGCATAGTCTGTTATTCAACCATTAAACACGTTAATAGCCTTTGATTTATTTTGTCATCTTCAAAACATCATAAGGGATTTTCCTAACAATTACATGGTTGCTTTAGGGCATATAGTTAACAATAATATTTGGCATGGCTTGCTTGCCCCATTTGGCTGGTCTAAGGTCCTTATTGTTTATGTACAATCTTGCTTGCGAGGGAAATGAATGTAAAAAAAAAAAAAAAAATCTAAAAATAAATAATAAAACCTCAAGTATCGACATTGTTTACTGGTGGTGAAAGCTAGCGTTGACATAGTATTACATATATTTAGAGGGGAGAGATCTTACATCATCTAGTTCCCTTAGAAAGTATTTGCTAGAAAAATATGGGATAAGAACAATATGAGTACCAAAACTTTCATACGGTGCTCACTTGAGTACATTTTTTTCTTTCGCTCACTTGAGTGCTACATCGGAGTAAAATCGATTACTTGAGTGTCAATTCCAACAAATCATCCCATGTGGAATTTTTTAATTTTTACTTTTTTTTTTTACTGTGTTTCTTTAAGGCCGACAAGGGTCTTGCTGGCTGCAAAGGCCTTGGGCGAGGCCGTCAGGGCCTTTTCCTACTCTGGGTGGCTGCGAGCGAGGGCCCTCACAGCCACCCATTGCTGGTGAAGGCCCTCACCAACGGCTGACGAGGCCTTAACGGCCTCGCCTAAGGCCTTCACAGTCGACTCTAATGTAGATAGTTTTTAATAATTTTTAATATATTTTCAAGTTAAATTTAATTTTTATTCTCTTTCTTTTTTTTTTTCTTTCATTCTTTTTTTCCCCAAACCCTAGCCAGCGAGGTCGCTGTCATGCCCCGATCCTTGGTCACGTGACTATCCTTCGCTTGGTCGATTTTAAAAGCGATATCCCAAGACATATCGCCGACCCATTCATAACAAATATGCACATGCAGAAGTAATTATAAATCCTCAGACAATAAAACAATGTGATAGAAAAGCAATGCCATATTTTTAAAACCAACATCAACCTTTTTATAAACACAGAGTTTTCTTTACACATCAGGTCACTTACAAAAATATCGGCTTAATCAAAAAGGGATTGTCCTATGACTATCGAGTCAGACAGGTGTGTCGATTCTGTTTCCTTCACCTCCCCAACTCCATGACTTCTGGTCCTCCATCAACATCATCTATGGACCTAAAAATGGTTATACAATAACTAGTGAGACTATGTCTCAGCGAGTTTTACCTTCCTAAGACTCGATTAGGAAACCAATACATCTTAGGGCTAACATGAGTCAGAGGACTTACCTTGGCCTCAATTCCATCTTGCAAGTCAAGGTTATATACAAATGTCTCATATCACATCAATCAACGAATCAGTCAATTCACGACATCATATCAAAGCATTAATCAATCGACCTAGTCGATTACGTGTCACTTAGACCATTCCTCGGTCATTTCATTCAGTACTATCTATGAATCCGATCAACATCCAGGATTCCTCAATCAATAATAAAATATAGATAGTACCATCCTATTTCCAGATGACATATAGAGTCATCGAGCGGGTATGCATAACGTTCTATCTCCGAGACAACATATTGAGTCATCAAGCCGTTATAAGATACCTGTGCTTAACGTTCTATCTCCAAGACGACATATAAAGTCATCGAGCCATTATAACACACCATTGGGTCATACCGTCCTATCTCCAGGCTGACATATAGAGTCACCGAGCCGGTGTACAAACAATTCATTCTCAAGATGACATGAGAGTCATCGAGCTGTCAAATCATATCGTCTTATCTCCAAGGCGATATATTAAGTCACCGAGCCGGTATACACGCAATTCTTTTTCAAGATGACAGGAGAGTCATTGAGCCATAATAGTATAACGTCCATTCTCCAGATGACATACGAATCATCGAGCCATTATAGTATTTTTGTTCCGAAAACACAATCAATTTTACCCTTTTTATCTTACTTGATAAAAGTACACGTGTGTGGGTACACGGTTGGCCTTAGCCAAAATACAATAATTTCCTTTAGAATTTCCCACCATTTTCAACAGCCCATAAACATATTTTTGGCGCTGTGAACCGACGCCCGATAATTACCAACTAATTACCACCTATTAATTCATTTAGGATTAAGTCCTAAAAATACATAATTAAATCAATTCAGCACAACGTAAGGCTCAAATAAATAAACGGACTACACCACGACAATGAGCATAAAATTTCGGTTGTCGACTATCCCAACCTAATTTCCGAAAAATAAATAAATAATTAATTAATTATAAAAATTAATAAATAATTGCAATAAATCCAATTTAGGCCCGTAATGCCTAATTGGAGCCCGAGATAGGTCGAGAAAAATCCCGAGAGACATTCAATAAATAATAGAGCTTAGGGGTGTACATGGTCCGGGTGGGCGGGCCTAGAACCGAGAATCGCCCGCTAAGGACCGGTTCAAAAAATTGGAACCGGGAACCACCCGTTGTTGCATAGATCCACCCGGGAATCGGACCGCCAGTCAGGTCCAGTTCTCGGGTGGATCCATGGAACCGGTCTCACCAATAATAATATCGTTTTCCAAATCTCGCCATGAGTACTTTATATATCAAGTAATAAATATATATTTTTTAAATTGAACCGGCTTAATTAAGGGTACAATTTTTCTTTATTTGATTGGAAAACACTACCAAAGAAGAGAAATATGTTTTTTTTTTCCTATTTTTGAATCATTTCAGTTGAAATCTAAAATATTCTTTAAGTTCAAGATTCTAGATGATTGTCATATGTAGATCATCTTTTCATTTATCATCTAATAATGTTCAATCTCTTACAACATTTGCTTTACTAATTTTTTTTTTTTTTTTGTAGAAACAATTCCACCGATACTCCACATATTCTTGAACATAGTGTCATATGTGAGTCCCGAAAGTATCCTTTGAAGGAGCCATTTGTTGAGTTGTTAAAAGGCAACTTACACACTTTACTAAATTCTTATTAAAACATGGAAACCATGAGAGGAGATGGAGCTCTAAAATTTAGATTTGCTAATTAGTAATTTCAAAATTTATTTTAATATTAAAAATAAATATATATTATAATATAATCGGTCCGGTCCGGTCCGGGTGGGCGGATCCTCCCATGGAACCGGGAACCGAACCGGTATCCACCGGTTCCCATAAATTGGAATCGGGAACTGGATCGGTTCCCTCAAGAACCACCGGTTCCAGGCGGTTCCGGGCGGTCCGGGGGGGTCCCGATTCTTTTGTACACCCCTAATAGAGCCTATTTCTTGCTAACTACACTAACCATTTGTCTAATATGCATTGCAATTGACTAATATTCACTAATATAATCTAATCTAACCACTTAATTCTACTTAATTAACACTAATCAACTCTTAAGTATCATTAGTCTACTAATCAAGGATTAGTGAGCTAAACTCACCCGTTTAACAATCCGCTTAGATTGAAACGTCAGGAACGTCGCAAGTGACGTTTTTCTCCAAAGCAGGCCTAGGGTTCGGGGCCCAAAAACACCTCAAAGCGGGCTTGGAAGCCGCTATGAAACCCACTATTTTCCCCCTCTGATTTGAGCTGCAAACAAGAGAAATGAAGCTGGTTTGGTGTGGGAGTGGCGACGGTGGACCGGTGGATGGCTTGGAGAGGTAACCGGCGGCCAAACAGCGAAGAAATGGGTTGATCGGAGCTCCGGCGAGCGGGTGGTTGGCCGGTGGCTCCCGGGGGTCTTGGGGATCTCGTTGGAGGTTGGGATGGGCAAAGGAATGGCTGAAATGGGAGAAAAATGAAGAAAAACGCGAAACAGTCCACTCGGCAGGGCTCTAGACGGTCCGGCGACCGGTAACTTCACGCCGGCGTACCGGACGACCGGAGGCTCCGTTCGGGGAGAGGTCGGGCTTGATGGAACGTTCTGGAAGTCATCATCACGGGGATGGGTGGCTCGTTTGCTTATTCATCCGGGAAGTGGACTTTTTACTCGGATCTTTGGCGAAAGGTCGGCTGGAGCAGAAACCAGCATAAGTGAAAACAGAGGGGAAAACGGTCCGGCGGTTTTCCTTGTTGTCTTCCTTGGCTGTGGTGTGAAATGGAGGGGTAGAGGGGATGAGGAGGCTGTCTTGGATGGCAATGAGGGAGAGAGAGAAGGAAGAGTTGAGGTTGGAGAGAAAATATCTAAGGGACAAGGGCTCCACTTGCCTCAACTTTCCATCCCTCATGGTCTCCTTGACCATTTCCAGCCAAGTATGGCTTCATTGGCTGTCCATTAGCCACCAAGGCTCGCTTCTAGAAGTCCGAAGTGGTCCAAAAGTCGCGGGTGGTGGGGGCACACGAATTTGGTTTGGTTTTTCCTCAATTGGACCTTAATTCAACACCAACCGGGCTCAATAAAATTAACCAACATCTCACCGATCCATTTGGCATTTTTCCTCACCCATACAATCCACTTGCTTCCCAATTTTGCGAAAAAAAATCGATCCCCGGCATTTTCTGAACAGTCCTAAGCCGAATTTTTCCCAAAAAATCTCAGGTTTCAGAAAAATCTTCTGAGACTGAGTTGTGGGTCCTAGAATTTATTGTGACATGACAGAATCTTCAATTTTTGAAATTTGACTCAAATTGGCGGTTAATTTTCATTCGGCGCGTTTTTAGCGTGACCTAGGTTCTTGGGTAGTTTTCAGAACTTTTTAGGGCAAATGACCCATGGTCAATTTTCTTCAAATCACAATGAACCCACTCGATACGTTGACGACTCTCGATTGTTGTGAAAATCTCAAGAATTCAATTGCGGACACAAGGTACCAAAACGATAGTAAAATCAAGCTAGTGCCGATCGACGAGAATTTTCCAATTTAGTGGAGTCATCCACAATCGGCCACACATCTCAGTCGAACCGACCTATCTCTAATCTCAAATTGATTTTATATTGTACCGTAATGACCTCTAAAGATGAGCACGGTCAAGAAGCTGAGTCCTGGTCGAATTCTCAAGTCTATTGCCTTAAAATTCCTTAATGGCTCACCTAGACAATCTAGTTATCTCGAGAGTGATTAGCTCTGAGAACAGCCCTATAGGCGCATCGATGAAATGCACAATTAATTAAATAAAAAATAGGGTTGAAAATTTGGGATGTCACAGTCGCCAACCGACCATCGCTGACCACAGGCAAGGGCGGCGAACCTCACCTAGGGTGGGCGAGGGTAACTCATTAACTCCGAAACGGTTTCAGAATCAACGTCGATTCAGACTTTGAAGGAAGTTCAAACTTTACGGTCAAATTAATGCTTTGAAACGGTTTAAGAGTTAATGAACTGAATTGATATTACTAAACGGGATCTAAGACTGATAATACAGGAGACATAGTGATTGAGAGAGGATCATGAGATGATTAATGAGATTATAGAAATTAATCAAATTAGTCACACACAAGAGTAATTGCTAGCATATTTGAAGTAGTGCACTCCCTCAAATTTTTCTTCTACCATTCAACGCAAGATTTATGGTTTATCTAGCCTTGAGGTTCAACGTTTGTGAGGCTAGAACTGAAGAACATCACAACCAGAACACTTCGGGCATGTTACGAGGAGATCATATGTTTGTGGTCTAGATCTAAATAACATTAGAACCGGAATATATCAAGGACGCTACAAGGAGATCAGACGTGTGTGCTCTAGATATGTAGAGTGTCAAAACCAAATTGCTTTGAACATGATACAAGGGTATTGCGATTAGCCCTTCTTTATTTCTACATGCTTCTTATTAAAATGCACGGACAATTTTTGCTTCCACTGCCAATTTTTTCTTTTTCTTTTTCAATTTTAGATATACATGTGTTCATGTTTTTCAAAACAAAACCCAACGGTATGCTTTAGGCATATTATGTGCTCTTATGGAGAGTAATGAAGTTAACAAGTACTTTAAGGGCTTATTTGTTAATTGGTCAAATAGTAACTCATTATATTCTTTTGTTCCCTGAAACAAAAAACAAAACAAAAATCAGTTTGATAACTTTTGTGTTACTGGAAATAGATTTAAAATAGAATCAAGAAGTACTAAAAAGTTGATTATTTGTTTTCGAGAACAATTTCAGAATCAAGCCAAATTTTCTTCTTCTTTTTTCCTTTTTTTTTTTCCTTCTATTTTCTTTTCTTTTCTCTTTTTCTTTCTCATTGCCGATCATTGGCCATGGCAATGGCCGGCAATTGGCTGGGTGAGGTTCAACAATCTTATCGGAGCCTCCCTTGGCCAATGCGAGGTCCGGCGAGGCCGAGCCTTGCCATGCCTCATTGCTAGCCGTTGCGAAACTTGACCTTGCCATGGCTAGGCGAGACTTGACCTTGCCATGGCCAGGCGAGGCTTCGACAAGCCTCGCTAAACCTCGCCCCCCGATCCCGGCCATCGTGGCCAGGGGCTGGATAAGAAGAAGTGGAATGGAAAAAGAAGAGAGAGAGGCGAGACTTGACCTTGCCATGGCCGGGCGAGGCTTCGACAAGCCTCGCTAAACCTCTCCCAGCCGATCCCACCACCGTGGCCGGGGGACCGGGAGGAGAGAGAGAGAGAGAGAGAGAGAGAGAGAGAGAGAGAGAGAGAGAATAAAAGGTATTTAAAAACTCAAAGAAATTCTAATTTATAAAGAATTTGAGATTTTACCAAATGCATTTCTATCCCGAGAATAGAAATCTTAGACGGTTGCCAAAAGCTTTCAAATACTCAAAAACTCGTCCAGACAGAATAATAAAAGAATAATTTCTAAGAAGAGTTGTTCTCGGGAACAGATTGATTACCAAACATACTCTAAATTTGTTTCTCTGTCAGTATAGCTTTTTTTGGAATACACCAATCATTTGTTTGTGTCTCTCTGCATCTTAATTTAAATGGTGTTTTGAGTATCTGCCGGAAATTCCTGAATACGTTGCTCCTGATACCGTTGAGAGCCTCCTCAATATCTTCCTTGGCCTTCGGCTGGATTTTCTCTTTCTTTTAATAAGTATGACAAGAGACAAGCTTTTGGTGGATGAGTTTGAAGACCATTGCTTCCATGCTTGAAAATTGTGATAAAAAGTGGACTCTGTTTCTCAAAGTTGGAGCCCTTTCTATAGTCTAATGATGTTTAGTGAGCCCGTGATGCATAACCGGAAAAATCACCGCATAGCCCCTCTCTGTCTTTTTTTCTTTTTTTTCTTTTTTATTTCAAGTCTCTGCTAGATAACGTTCTTGTGAATGTATTCTAGTTCCGTATTTTACTTCTAAACTACGAGTCACTACCTTTCTCTTTGCTTGGTCATGTTGGGCATGTCTTTCCCTCGTATCAGTTTTTCTGGCTAAACCCTGAACTGTCATAATATCACATTGAGAGGTTTCCTTTCATAGGACCTTACGATTTATTTTCCGACGATTGCTAATATATTTGTGGGACAATCCAATCATAGAGTCCTCCATGAATTATTTGGTTTACCAAGCTCCGTTGTTAATACGCTGCTCTATCAACTATTAGTATGACTGTCCAGATATTGAGGAATTTGTGTCATGAATCCGCGAGGATCAATATTTTGGGCGGCAAGAAACCGGATTTCATCTTAGCTTTATAAGCATAATTTCTTCTGTAAAAATTATACGTTTCATATTTTCTTCCATTTTTTGTTTTTGGTGTTTGGGAATCAACAAATTCGAGGGAAATATGTAAGCCAGCCATTGCTTGTGATTAAGTTTTTCATTTTTGAATTGTGGATTTAACCTGAAGCTAACTTCAAGCTCCAGTTGGGAAAGTCCCGCAGCAATCTTCGGCTTTTCCACATTAGGTGTATGTATCTTTTCTCCTTATAGTTATCAAAGTGGAGTCAGTTGAGAATTATTCCTTATAACGTTAGCTTCGGCAGCATTTTAGGTTAGTATGTGATGATAAGATTTGTTACACTGCTCATGTCCTTTTCTTTTCTGTCTTCTGCTTGCTTATGTTTTGCGCTTCTCGAGGTAATTATGGCATTCATTTTGTGGCAGATGCGATTTCTTGAACTTTGATAGAAATATTCGACGCTCAAAAAATAAGGAAGATGGCCCCAAACAAGTTGACATGATTAATGTCGAGATTAAGAAAGGAGAATCGATCTGCCCTGACAAAGTCCTTCTGTTTGTGCTCTGCTGTGTATTTTATCGACTCCAGCAGCAAGAGCTTCAGAATAGAGGAAGTGACCAAGTGCAAAGGTGAACTCCAAGGAGAGATGCAACGCGGCCCATGTAGAATGAACCAAGAAGGTAACGCTTCGGCAGAAGCAGTGTCCTGGTATCACCTCGTTTGCTTTGATTGTTTTGAGTGTTTCCGGAGAAAATAGATTGTATTAGTTGTGTGAGATTATTTTGATTAGTACACTCGTACCACGGTTTAGTATAATGAGTGTATCGCAAGTTTTCTATTGCAATTCTCTAGTGTTACCACCACAAAGCTTCCGCATACCCTACAAGTTATATCAAAGCAAGGTTGCATACTCTACAAGTACCGCATCTCCAACCAGTTCCCTGGCACTGCCGCGGCTTCCATCATTTCCATCCACGTCAACCCCAACGTTGTCTCCTTTGACAGCTCCCAGCAGCCCCTTGGGACCAAAGCCTCGGCAGCTAGGGCAAGCTGCGCATCACCGTCCGCCACTCCAGCACCTCACGGTCAGATGTCTTCAAGGCCTCGGCATGGCTCTCCCCACAGCCATCGAACCTGACCAATGCCGAGATCTACTCACTGCAGTCATTGCGGAAGCCAACACCGAGGGGGTCCAGCTTCAACCATGCCGACCTCTTCCCCATCGCTGCGAGGCTCGGATAAGTAAAAACGAGAAAGACTTTCAAATTCAGCAGAGTGAAGACACCAATGCCAGAGCATAGACCTTGAAGAGAAACGAGGGGTCTATCTCAGTCTCAACTCCTCATTCAACTGCAGAGGTAATAGCTCAATAGGCAATTATGGATCATTATCAGCAGAAACCTAGACAGAACATCCTCACAACACATCTGTCAAACTGACAGTCGAGTCATAATATTGTAGCAGAAGTCACAAGTTTCGAGCATTAAGAGAGTTCAGTTCCATTTAATTATCAGCTGTTAAAGCAAAATCATGCGATAGTAAGGACGAGGTCATTTTGGCCTTGGACGATTCATTGTAACTTAAAGGGCCTTTGGGATCACGTGGAGGACCCACGACAGCATCTGGAGTTCGAAGAGGCAAGGGCCATTCCACCACCGACAAATATTTGTGTGCCCCCCGGTTTTCATGTTCGTCCAATCAGGCCAGAAAAAAGTAAGAACTGAACATCTGCAATAAAATCTAGTCTTAGTAATGAAGTTGTGAACAGAATTGATAACCTCTTTTACAATCAACACAAAAACGAGGTTCGGAATTTCACAGTGAAACTTATGCAAACAATAAAGTTGTCAAGAAAAAGAAACCCATACTTGAGCCATTGCATATAAGAACCACATAACAATGACAAAAGAATTTGCAATTTGTAACAAAAGCTTACGAAACCAATCATAATGTCTGACCATCTTTGATCAGGGAGACAATGCTCAAAACCTGACGTACGTAGAGAAAATTCAACTCCCGCCCCTATCACTATCGATAAGGACTTTCCATGGGAAGGAAGACATTAAATGAAGAGGAAATAACACTCACAGAATTAAGATTGTTCTAGTATAATCTGGGCTAAATGGGTGCGTGGGGGCATATGCATGCAAGCATGTGTGGAAAGAGGAGAAAAGAGGAGAGTGGGGAGAGGAAGAAGGGGAGGTGGACTGCATGTACAGGTGGCTTGCAGCATTCTAATAAAGAGGCAATATATTTATCAATTCTAGCTCAAAATCCATGCATTCAATTAGATTAACTACCTGACAACTTGTATCTCCTGAATGCTAATCACAGCAACTGACAACTTGTATCTCCTGAATGCTAATCACAGCAACTGCCAAATCTTGCTGCTCACAACACTCCACCTCAGCATGATGAAATCAAATAAATAAATAAAAAGTAAAGTGTCCCATGTTCCATATTCTCCTTTTGCTCCTCAATATTTTCTTGTAGATGTTGAAGTAGAGAGAGAGCTTTGTTAAAAAACTCAGCGACATAGAAGAAACAACCAGAAAGTCAACTCAGGGATGCATTCCTGAATTTAAAGCCAACCACTGCCACAGCAGATGAAAGAAATCAGTCAAGCTAACTTCCTGATTAAGCACCAAATCATCTAGCACATAAGAATTTAAAGTGAATAAGAAGCTGGAGAAAGATTATCATCTGGCACATAACATTGTAGCCTGAAGATTTCAAGAAAGGTATCATCTTGGATTCAATTTCATCATACCTGGAGACTAGAGCAATAGGAGAACTCGATATTGTTAAAATACAAAATACGCAAGCGTGTGGCTGCATCACCATATTAGCCATTGTTTTTGTTTGGTGGGGTAAAATGTATGAGTCATGAATCACCTTTTTTTGGACCAATTGACAGTGGGATCTCCATACAAGTAGCTTACAAACACCCAAGGTTTTTTGCAAGCTGAACACGCTCGCAGGTCTGACCACCTCTTCATATCCGGTTTCAAACTCAGCCTTCCAAGCAGAATTTACCTTTGAAAGAGACCGAGAGAAAGATTAATAAATAACCAACAAAACAAATGACAATGTTTAAGTAATAACACTATCATACCAGCACACCTATATCAGCCTGGGATGCCCCACTGATCATGTTGGGGACATCACTTTTATGGCTAAAGAACAGAGAAGCTTGGATAAAACAATGTGAGAGATAAATAAAGAAAATGACCATGTACAAGCAAATGCCAAAGAGAATGAAAAACATTCTCTGCATGAGTAGCACAAGCCAAACACAACAACGCAATCGGTCCTTCTCTGCGTAATCTTCACAATAACAGGAAATTTGGCACAGGCACTCGATTAACCCCTTGCTGTGTAATTAGCGGACAAACTGCACATAATAGAGGCATAACAACAAAAAACCATCGCGTGGGAAACAAAGGACTTACTGGGGCATCAAGAATAGTAAATCTAGCGGTCTCCGTTTTAAAATGTGCTCTTCCAACCTCAACTGTTTTACCCTGCAGGAGAAGCATATTTCGCAATTTAAGCTGGATGAACCATAGTCCTAAGCACATCCATAAACTCTTAAGAAAATTAGAGGAAATGCCTTGAAACTCAAACTGCTATTATGTTACTAAGTCTTTATGGCAACCCAATAACCTTAACAACCTGTAAGTTTGGGATTTATTCAATTCCATCAAGGACTTTCACCACCATTTCCAAGCGCACCTTAATATCCTGGCTGACAAAATGCTGTCATGCTCATGCAATGACCTTCATGACTCCATGATGATGACCAAAGTCTATCACCGCTTTTTGTCCTCCTAACCCACAAGTCATACAGGGTATATTAGGGCATCCATGGTAACGTTCCTTTTTTTTTTTTTTTTTGTTCTCTCTCTCTTGTTTTTCAGGATAGAAAAAAACAGAAATTCATTTGATGATGTCAATTAATTTTTCTATTCCCCGAAAAAAGTGGCCAAGAAATAGATTAGAAACAAAAACAAAAAGTAGAATAAAGTAGTTTTTGTTCCCAGGAACAATTTATAAAAATAAGTTTTTTTTTTTCATTTTTTTATTCTTCTTCCTCTTCTAATTGGTTGGTGGAGACTCAGCATCAGTCACCAATCGCCGCCGTCCCCAGTCTCCGGCTAGAGGAAGAGAAAGAAGAGAGAAAAAAAAATCTAAAAAAAAAAAAAAGTATTAAAATATTAAAAGAAATTTTATGACACAAAAATTTATGGGTAACTCAAATGCATTCTTGTTCTTTTTCTATTTCGGAAATATAAATTTTATATAATTACCAAACGCATTTTTTACTCAGAAATCTAGGGAATAAAAATAAAAAAAAAAAAACTATTTTGAAAAGAAATTGTTCAAACAAAGATGTTATGAAACACACTCTTAGCTAGCCTTTTGGCTGGAGTTTTGTTACCCAGCTGAAGTTTTATTTCACATCCTTCATCATCCTATGCCCGTGAAGTCAGAAAACCACTTAGGTTCAGCCGCTTAGGTCAAAAAAGGCAAGTTAAATACGGAGAAATCAAACATCCTGTGCAGAAATTTCTAGATGAAGAACCTATTTTTGCGTTTAAAAAGAGTAAGATAACTATTAAAGTAAACCATTCCGTCCAACCTTGTCTGAGCTTTAGAGCAAAGAATTTGAGATGTATTCAACATTTGATTGTCCAGAAAAATGGAAAAAGAATTGGTACAAATGGCTGATAAGAACACGGGCTTACTATCTATTGATTCATCCGGACAGGTTAACCTATTTCCTCGTTCCATTTCCACGGCAGTCGGCAGTACATCAGCAAGGAGAATCAGCTGCAGCATCAAGAGAGTTACTTTCAACTTTAGATGATAGACCATCAACTCAATACAAGCACTGGCTAACCCCAAAACAAAGGGTCGGGATTATTAGTAGAGCAAATCGTTGCCAGTGGCATAGCATATCGGAAGAGCCAAAAAGGGGAAGAAAAAGGAATCCCAAAATGCAGAAGGCATGCACAGTAACTTCTCAATAGTCAGAATAGTCAGCAGGTTATCCATCCAGTGTCTTGTTCTTTGGAAAACAAAAGAGTGGCTGGAAAAGCTCATAGATTCCTATTTGAATAATGAAATTTTGTCATATTAACCAGATAAACTGAGGGAGATTGTAAATTGAATGAGGGGGCATTCCTTTGTGATCGTAATGCAGAGGAGGAACAATCTTCATAACGCTTTCAACTTCCAACCTCAGAAGAGATAATCAAAAGTTAATTCCCAAGATAGCCTACAACCTATTCCAGAAAAATGCCAAAAAGGCCATATACCTCTCCGCAGCTTCTCTTAGTTCTTCTAGCTCATTTTCAATACTAACAGAAGCAGCCTTGAATTTCTATATTTTCCTGACAGAGCCCTATCCATTGTGTAGAGAGAGCATTAAGTTCATATGCAGTATTTTTGCTGTTAATAAGTGACTATTCAAATCATCCACCAGCAAAATTACGTGAACGAAAACATCAAGATCGGTACCAAAACTGCAAAGACAAATTATCTGACGATATTTTCTTTCACAATTCACAGTCTCAATCTTTTCACTTTGTTTATAAGCTAAGTGTTGCAGCCTGAAAAAGGCAATAGTTAAACATAATAACCAGCTCATGACCAGGCAGTGGGAATCAAATAAGATAGGCAGAAAAGACTGCAACTGAGCAAATTTGAGAAAGAAAACATTATCCAGAATGAGCCAGTCTATCAATTAATTGAAAATATCGTCAGAAAACGTATCATTTGTCCCGAAATACAAAAGCTATAATGGGTGCAGCATATTAGGATAAGATGACACTCCGTCAAAGAGGAAAGGTGTGATGGTTGTTCACTATATAGAAAATATAATGTAATCAGGAAATTCGACAGGGCATTAGATTGATGAACTATCATGATACCGAATATGGCCATTGGGCTTCACAGAATTCAATGACTTGAAAATAGTCCTTCAAACCTATTGGCTCCGTGCAGCCACAGAGAACAGCATTAAGATATGGGATATGGAGAGCAAGAGCATCTGTTGAGGACTTTGAGGGTTGATTTGAAGAATGAAGCCGATGTTAACTGATGGAATTACGGGGGCTATGAGCTTACATGAAAAGGTACATCTTTCTACGGGCCATACTTTGATATTTATATTCTCCATCCTCCAGCAATACTGCCGCTTGAAATAGGGTGCATCCATGTTTCCTATTTCCCTTATATTAGGGACCAGTTCTGTTTCTTAACTCCGGGGGTACATTGCGTTGGAAATATGAGGTGGAAGCACATTCAAAATATGTGAATAGGGAGGTAGCTGGTCTCTAATATTGAGGCAGTGTATGCTCTATGCTGCTTAATCACATTCTTGCAAGGTTTCTGGACTTTGTGCCACGCAAGACCAACTCCATCTCGACATTACACATCTTGTCTACACTGCTACATTAGTAAGCACATGCAAGACACGAGATTGTGAGCTATTAATTTCATATCACCGATGCTTTCGCTTACCGTGTGGCACAATAAAAACAAAACAAGAAAACAAAAGACATAGGGACAGAGCATTAGCTTGCAATAAAAGTACTCATGGCATATGCGAGATCATCTACATGTTCCCAAAAACAAGCAGAACTCAGTGGCAAGGCCATTTACAACCCGATCAAAATGAAGCTGAATAAATGGTTTCCTAAAATCTACAACTAATCAACTTTACACTCCTTAGTAGGGAGGGAGGGACCTAAGATGTTGTCGTTGTTGTGGTTGTGGGATCTTGACCCATTTCTTGCTTAAACACTGACGCCCCAAACATCACCATAGTCCCATAATCATCAAGGATCTGCATTTCAAAAAAAAAAAACAATATCCAAACGTTACACATCAAGCGACTCCAAAAACGCAACCCTTATCTAGGACCATTAAATTACCAGTTTTATCATTTTAATGCTGTCATTCCCTCGCTGAATTTGATCAATTTGATCATGAATTGTTCCTAGCTTATCCTTCTCCATTCTCAATTCTGCAACCCGTGCAAAGTTTTGCTTCTCCGCGTGCAACATACAAATTCCCTCTATGGAAAAATAGATGACCAACATAACCAAATCAGTTGTAACACTAGGTTATTGGGATAAAATCATAAACTTAACAGACTAACCAATAAATTTACCTTCATAAATCTCATCATGAGAGGTTTTGTAATTGTTGAACTCATGATATAGTTTGTTGAGCTTCTCGCTCTCGCTCTTTAATCTGTTCTCATCCCGCATGACATCATCAAATCAAGTAAAATACTATGTTTTCGAAGTCAATTAATTCAATACAATTCCTCAATTACATCCGTAGACCGGCTTGAAAATGCATTCAGCAATAGTTGTCTACAAAATATATATATATATATATATATATATATATATATATATATATATATATTCATCGAGATATAAACAAAGCAAAATTTAATGTTACTAATTACACGTATAGCTGATTAAACTTACCCATTTTCCTCATCCTCCGAGCCTACTTGATCAATCTTGGCCTTAATTCCAGCTATCCCGCTGCAAAATAAGAGTTCAATATAACAATGAAATTGAAAACAAATCAACTTAATTAAATAAATGACTTTATCTAGATTAAACACTAATATTCTAGAGTTATTCAAATATATAAGCCATGAATAGCTAAACAAGTAGGATGTGCAACATATGATTAAGAAATAGCATGAATGTGCAGAAGTATTGTTACTCTTCACGAATTTCACTTACTCACACCTCTCAAAGCTTGACATATTGGACAACAATCAGGAAAACATATAAAAAAAAAACAAAGGAAAATAAGTCAAATCACCTAAATATTTTCTGATCCATTTTACTCAGATATTGTTGCATTAACCCTCCCACCGCCTTTGTTGCACTGCACATTACATGAGATCGAAAGTGAAAAACAGAAATTATACTTCAATCAACTTGTGGATGTCCAAATCTACCCACATCTTGCTCCTCTTTGCTACCCTCTCGTAGTTGTTGTCAGTGAAGTCATTGCTGGAGTCGTTAGTGGACCTTGCTCGCTTCCGGCTATAGACCCTTAGGGCGGACATTGTGCACGTCTTTCAAAGGAGCTGTGAAGCAATGATAATTCAAATAATTAACGGAACAAACAAGCCAAGCATCTAATAGAGACATGAAAAACACGTAGATACATAATCCCTATGTTCGGAACATTGAATAAATCCCCAATGAAGTCGTCTTGGGACTGTTATCACAGGAGCTTTTCATTTCAAAACAATATATCAATTAGCGGCTCATTCTTCCATGAGTAACTCAAATTAGAGATAGAAGACATAAAGCAGTGTAACAACTAAAAAGCAACCCAAAATCAGTGAATGCGAGCAACCCTAAACGAATGAGCAATGGAAAACGGTGAGGCGATTAATGAATTCCACACTTGAAGACAACTTTGAAACATGAGTAACTCAAATCATCAGAAGACAAAACCTAGAAGACATAAAGCAGCATAACAATTAAAGAGCAATCCAAAATTGTGAGTGCGAGCAAACCCCTAAACGAATGAGGAGGCGATCAGTGAATTCCAACACTTGAAACAAACGAGTAACTCAAAACCTAGAAGACATAAAGCAGCATAACAACCAAAGAGCAACCCAAAATCGTGAATGCGAGCAAACCCTAAAAGAATGAGCAGGCGATCAGTGAATTCCAACACTTGAACTAAACGAATGAGTAGGCGATACACTTCAAGACAGCCAGTAACTCAAATCATCATAAGACAAAGCCTAGAACACATAAAGCAGCATAACAACTAAAGAGCAACCCAAAATCGTGAATGTGAGCAAACCCTAAACGAATGAGCAGGCGATCAGTGAATTCCAACACTTGAACTAAACGAATGAGCAGGCGATACACTTGAAGACAGCCAGTAACTCAAATCATCAGAAGACAAAGCCTAGAAGACATAAAGCAACATAACAATTAAAGAGCAACCCAAAATCGTGAGTGCAAGCAAACCCCTAAACGAATGAGGAGGCGATCAGTGAATTCCAACATTTGAACACAACGAGTAACTCAAAGCCTAGAAGACATAAAGCAGCATAACAACCAAAGAGTAACCCAAAATCGTGAATGCGAGCAAACCCTAAACGAATGAGCAAGCGATCAGTGAATTCCAACACTTGAACTAAACGAATGAGCAAGCGATACACTTGAAAACAGCCAGTAACTCAAATCATCATAAGACAAAGCCTAGAAGACATAAAGCAAAGATAACAACCAAAGAGCAACCCAAAATCGTGAGTGCGAGCAAACCCCTAAACGAATGAGGAGGCGATCGAGTGAATTCTAACACTTGAACACGGCGAGTAACTCAAAGCCTAGAAGACATAAAGCAGCATAACAACCAAAGAGTAACCCAAAATCGTGAATGCGAGCAAACCCTAAACGAATGAGCAGGCGATCAGTAAATTCCAACACTTGAACTAAACGAATGAGCAGGCGATACACTTGAAGACAGCCAGTAACTCAAATCATCATAAGACAAAGGTTAGAAGACATAAAGCAGCATAACAACCAAAGAGCAACCCAAAATCGTGAATGTGAGCAAACCCTAAACGAATGAGCAGGCGATCAGTGAATTCCAACACTTGAACTAAACGAATGAGCAAGCGATACACTTGAAGACAGCCAGTAACTCAAATCATCAGAAGACAAAGCTTAGAAGACATAAAGCAACATAACAACTAAAGAGCAACCCAAAATCGTGAGTGCGAGCAAACCCCTAACCGAATAAGGAGGCGATCAGTGAATTCCAACACTTGAACACAGCGAGTAACTCAAAGCCTAGAAGACATAAAGCAGCATAACAACCAAAGAGCAACCCAAAATCGTGAATGCGACCAAACCCTAAACGAATGAGTAGGCGATCAGTGAATTCCAATACTTGAACTAAACGAATGAGCAGGCGATACACTTGAAGACAGCCAGTAACTCAAATCATCATAAGACAAAGCCTAGAAGACATAAAGCAGCATAACAACCAAAGAGCAACCCAAAATCGTGAATGCGACCAAACCCTAAACGAATGAGTAGGCGATCAGTGAATTCCAATACTTGAACTAAACGAATGAGCAGGCGATACACTTGAAGACAGCCGGAACTCAAATCATCATAAGACAAAGCCTAGAAGACATAAAAAGATAACAACCAAAGAGCAACCCAAAATCATGAATGCGACCAAACCCTAAACGAATGAGTAGGCGATCAGTGAATTCCAATACTTGAACTAAACGAATGAGCAGGCGATACACTTGAAGATAGCCAGTAACTCAAATCATCATAAGACAAAGCCTAGAAGACATAAAGCAGCATAACAACCAAAGAGCAACCCAAAATCGTGAATGTGAGCAAACCCTAAACGAATGAGCAAGCGATCAGTGAATTCCAACACTTGAACTAAACGAATGAGTAGGCGATACACTTGAAGACAGCAAGTAACTCAAATCATCAGAAGACAAAGCCTAGAAGACATAAAGCAACATAACAACTAAAGAGCAACCCAAAATCGTGAGTGCGAGCAAACCCCTAAACGAATGAGGAGGCGATCAGTTAATTCCAACACTTGAATACAGCGAGTAACTCAAAGCCTAGAAGACATAAAGCAGCATAACAACCAAAGAGCAACCCAAAATCGTGAATGCGACCAAACCCTAAACGAATGAGCAGGCGATCAGTGAATTCCAACACTTGAACTAAACGAATGAGCAGGCGATCAGTGAATTCCAACACTTGAACTAAACGAATGACCAGGCGATACACTTGAAGACAGCCAGTAACTCAAATCATCATAAGACAAAGCCTAGAAGACATAAAGCAGCATAACAACCAAAGAGCAACCAAAAATCGTGAATGTGAGCAAACTCTAAACGAATGAGCAGGCGATCAGTGAATTACAACACTTGAACTAAACGAATGAGCAGGCGATATACTTGAAGACAGCCAGTAACTCAAATTATCAGAAGACAAAGCCTAGAAGACATAAAGCAACGTAACAACTAAAAAACAACCCAAAATCGTGAGTGCGAGCAAACCCCTAAACGAATGAGGAGGCGATCAGTGAATTCCAACACTTGAACACAGCGAGTAACTCAAAGCCTAGAAGACATAAAGCAACATAACAATCAAAGAGTAACCCAAAATCGTGAATGCGAGCAAACCCTAAACGAATGAGCAGGCGATCAGTGAATTCCAACACTTGAACTACACGAATGAGCAAAGGATACACTTGAAGACAGCCAAGAACTCAAATCATCATAAGACAAAGCCTAGAAGACATAAAAAGCAAAGATAACAACCAAAGAGCAACCCAAAATCGTGAATGCGAGCAAACCCTAAACGAATGAGCAGGCGATCAGTGAATTCCAACACTTGAACTACACGAATGAGCATGCGATACACTTGAAGACAGCCAGTAACTCAAATCATCATAAGACAAAGCCTAGAAGACATAAAGCATAACAACCAAAGAGCAACCCAAAATCGTGAATGTGAGCAAACCCTAAACGAATGAGCAAAGCGATCGGTGAATTCCAACACTTGAACTAAACGAATAAGCAGGCGATACACTTGAAGACAGCCAGTAACTCAAATCATTAGAAGACAAAGCCTAGAAGACATAAAGCAACATAACAACTAAAGAGCAACCCAAAATCGTGAGTGCGAGCAAACCCCTAAACGAATGAGGAGGCGATCAGTGAATTCTAACACTTGAACACAGCGAGTAACTCAAAGCCTAGAAGACATAAAGTAGCATAACAACCAAAGAGCAACCCAAAATCGTGAATGCGAGCAAACCCTAAACGAATGAGCAGGCGATCAGTGAATTCCAATACTTGAACTAAACGAATGAGCAGGCCATACACTTGAAGACAGCCAGTAACTCAAATCATCAGAAGACAAAGCCTAGAAGACATAAAGCAACATAACAACTAAAGACCAACCCAAAATCGTGAGTGCGAGCAAACCCCTAAACGAATGAGGAGGCGATCAGTGAATTCCAACACTTGAACACGGCAGTAACTCAAAGCCTAGAAGACATAAAGCAAAGATAACAACCAAAGAGCAACCCAAAATCGTGAATGCGAGCAAACCCTAAACGAATGAGCGGGCGATCGGTGAATTCCAACACTTGAACTAAACGAATGAGCAGGCGATACACTTGAAGACAGCCAGTAACTCAAATCATCATAAGACAAAGCCTAGAAGACATAAAGCAACATAACAACTAAAGAGCAACCCAAAATCGTGAGTGCGAGCAAACCCCTAAACGAATGAGGAGGCGATCAGTGAATTCCAACACTTGAACACAGCGAGTAACTCAAAGCCTAGAAGACATAAAAAGATAACATCCAAAGAGCAACCCAAAATCGTGAATGCGAGCAAACCCTAAACGAATGAGCGGGCGATCAGTGAATTCCAATACTTGAACTAAACGAATGAGCAGGCGATACACTTGAAGACAGCCAGTAACTCAAATCATCATAAGACAAAGCCTAGAAGACATAAAAAGATAACAACCAAAGAGCAACCCAAAATCGTGAATGTGAGCAAACTCTAAACGAATGAGCAGGCGATCAGTGAATTCCAACACTTGAACTAAACGAATGAGCAGACGATACACTTGAGGACAGCCAGTAACTCAAATCATCAGAAGACAAAGCCTAGAAGACATAAAGCAACATAACAACTAAAGAGCAACCCAAAATCGTGAGTGCGAGCAAACCCCTAAACGAATGAGGAGGCGATCGGTGAATTCCAACACTTGAACACGGCCGAGTAACTCAAAGCCTAGAATACATAAAGCAGCATAACAACCAAAGAGCAACCCAAAATCGTGAATGCGAGCAAACCCTAAACGAATGAGCAAAGCGATCGTGAATTCCAACGGTTGAACTAAACAAATGAGCAGGCGATACACTTGAAGACAGCCAGTAACTCAAATCATCATAAGACAAAGCCTAGAAGACATAAAGCAGTATAACAACCAAAGAGCAGCCCAAAATCGTGAATATGAGCAAACCCTAAACGAATGAGCAGGCGATCAGTGAATTCCAACACTTGAACTAAACGAATGAGCAGGCGATATACTTGAAGACAGCCAGTAACTCAAATCATCAGAAGACAAAGCCTAGAAGACATAAAGCAACATAACAACTAAAGAGCAACCCAAAATCGTGAATGCGAGCAAACCCCTAAACGAATGAAGAGGCGATCAGTGAATTCCAACACTTGAACACAGCGAGTAACTCAAAGCCTAGAAAACATAAAGCAGCATAACAACCAAAGAGTAACCCAAAATCGTGAATGCGAGCAAACCCTAAACGAATAAGCAGGCGATCAGTGAATTCCAATACTTGAACTAAACGAATGACCAGGCGATACACTTGAAGACAGCCGGTAAGAATCGAAATCATCATAAGACAAAGCCTAGAAGACATAAAGCAAAGATAACAACCAAAGAGCAACCCAAAATCGTGAATGTGAGCAAACCCTAAACGAATGAGCAGGCGATCAGTGAATTCCAACACTTGAACTAAACGAATGAGCAGGCGATACACTTGAAGACAGCCGTAACTCAAATCATCATAAGACAAAGCCTAGAAGACATAAAGCAACATAACAACTAAAGAGCAACCCAAAATCGTGAGTGCGAGCAAACCCCTAAACGAATGAGGAGGCGATCAGTGAATTCCAACACTTGAACACAGCGAGTAACTCAAAGCCTAGTAGACATAAAAAAGATAACAACTAAAGAGCAACTCAAAATCGTGAATGCGAGCAAACCCTAAACGAATGAGCGGCGATCAAAGTGAATTCCAACACTTGAAGACTGACTTGAAAACACCGAAACCGCACTTTAGGGTTTGTGCGATTTGAATTTCGAAGGAGCAAGTTTATGCATGCGAATCAACGTAAGACGTACCGCGACACGAATCGCCGGCGGTGAATCTGGCGATCGAAGAGGGAGCGGCCCTCCGAAGTCCGAACTGGAGCGGTATTTCGCGATTTTGCTGAGGATTCTGTTCCGTCGTTCTGGGTTTATTCGCCTCCGTCGAAAGTGGTGGTGTCTTTGTCAATTTGGGGGCGACGGGCACTTTGCGGTGTTCGGCCCATGGGCCCTCTTCATCGATACTGGGCCGGACGGATTGGACCGAATTAAATCACTTGATTCTAGACGGTTTCTTTTGAAACTGGGTACGAGAGCGGGAGAGAGGGGGGCCGGGCCTCATTGGGGCTTAAAAAGCGAATTTCAAAGTGATGGGCTTGAGCCCATAGGCCAGTTACGCATGAGCTAGGTTTTCTTCTATTCTAGCTAGCTGAAATGGTCGGTATGCAAGATGGGCTTCACGCGCATTTATTCATTTTTTGGTCCTTTTACTATTATTCACTCTCTCTTTTTTTTTTAATTTTTTTTTTCATTAAATAATTTAAGTGCCAACAACTATGTGAATCCACAACCCACGGTTGTTCAAGTTCTTGACTAAAGAAAATGTCGATTAGTTGAACACATTGCACCTCCGTAGAATGACGAAAGGTAAAAGTTCTTTGTTTAGTGTCCACTGCTTAAATCACTTTGGTCTCTACCGTAATTGATTCACAGTCACAAATATTGTACGCCAAGCTACACATACCTTTTATTCTAACAATGTGTCAACAAATAGAGTCTAATCAAGATACTTCCCTCAAAGATGTACCGAGATCAATTAACGATTTTGCGCTCTCCAAACTAGAAGAAGTCACCCAATTGCAGGAAAATCCACACTGCTTCCCTTCTCGATGCAAAGAGGAACTGGGACAGAGGGAGATGAAGAAGAAGAGAGGTGTGTTCGTGGGCTAACGCGGTCCAAGCTTGTTGAGTATGGAACAATTTGAGCCTGATCAATGAGATTTGGCCACCAATAGAGTTAATTGCTAGGTTTACCAACACCACACAAAAGGCAAACCCCTCGGTTCTAATCTATTTATGCATGTAATTACGTCGCGACCGACTCAGCAAATATATCAACTGATTGGTAGCACTTTCGCAAATTATTCCTTTATCGTTTAAATAAAGATTTTAATCAACCCATGCCATCTTAATTGTCACGGCCCGTGTTTAGATAGTGATGGCCGAGTATGGCTTCGGTAATTGTTCATGGAATTCAATAAGAATCCTTTCTCTATTTTATTCAAATGCATGAAAAAATTAGATTTTCACATGTGATGAGCCAACAAGGCGAAATGTTGCTCGAGAACTCCTTAATATAAATCTTAGATCGAGATGAAGAGCACGTGGGAAAGCAGCCCAATATGCCATCCTCTTTGTTAATCTCTTAGTTATTAAATTGCTATGAATAAATAATCGAATTGAATTAGAAAATTGGATGCTTTACCCGGACTAATACAACATCGTACACAAATTCCGCACTATCAAGTAAAAGTCGAATTTAGAAAATTACGAAAATCTTTGAACTGCTCAACAAGTGACTCGACCGTCCCACAAAGAATCATCCACCATATCTTTTGAGGGGCTTATTAGCTACAAACCCTTTTAAATTAAAAACTTATTATTTACAGTAGAATGAGTGAGCAACATGCACATTGCTCGGTTATGTAGAAAGAGAGCCAAAAAGTATCATAACAGACACTCTTCAAACATATCAGAAAAGAAGAAGGTAGCAAGCACATGCTGAAGCTTACCATTCTGTCAATACTCAATATCATGAACAGTTTATGTTCCAGTAGGATCATCATCCAGAACAACCACGGTCTTTGAACTGTTACGATTGAGTCTCTATATGTCATCAACTGGATCAACTAGCCACTCAGGTGGAAGAGATTGCAAAATGACTTCTTTTATAAGCATAGGAAGTTTCCCTTGGACTTTGACACTGATCAGTGTCTCATACACCTATGTTGCACGATAGAAAATTAATCCAATTATACATTGTCTGGCCATTTGTTCAAATTTATAATTTTTGAAATTTTGCTCGCTATGATAGAACGAGGCAAAATCGTGCAAAGAACATCAGAGAGCTCATTATTGAAACTTCAGAGAATCTAAGCCGTAAACCCATAGTGGACTGAATTTTAAATATCTAAACAACTACATGATCATAAGCTATGAGTGTAAAATTAACACTTTGACGATTGCAAGAAAACTTATGGTAGTGAGGCCAAAAGAATCCCTAAAATTGCAATCGAACTAATTTTACCAGTTCATTCACAAAGGGAGGTAATGTCATGCTTAGTAGTTCTAATCCTATTATTAAAGTATCTCACGTCGCTTGTCTATGGAGTGCATATGGTCTTATAGTCATGTCGTCTCCTTCCACCTATTGGCTTAAGCTTGTAAGTTTGATATTCTAACATAGCATCAGAGACAGCTTTCACCCCATATTTATTCCGCATGTGAGGCTCCCCAACATCAATTCCACACACCGTTCTCAATTGGGTTCACACATGAAAGGGGTATTGAAGTACCCTCCGATCAGCTCGGCATCATCGTCTTCATCACCGTCACCGTCTTCATCTGAACCAAAACTAATTAGCTCCACTTCTTGGATCCAGGAAGCACATAAGTCCTCTAGGGGCTTCTCATCTCGCATCTAACCAAAACTAATTAGCTCCACTTCTTGTATCCAGGAAGCACATAAGTCCTCTAGGAGCTTCTCGTCTCGTGTGATTTTAAAGGGAATGAAGAAAAGCAAAATGTAAATGCAGCAAGAAACCATAAGGAATGGGAAAAAAAAATAATACGGCTCTTGAAAAATGTGTCTATGTATAGAAAGAACCTTCCCCATTATCAGCAATTGCACGAACTCTATTCATATCAAGACCATCAAAATCTTCAATATCATCTTCTAGTTCTTCCTCAAGTACATCGTAACCTTCCACATACTCTATCTGAGGTTCCTGCTAATTCCAAGATAACGATAGCATAAAATCATCGATCGATAAACTCTAGCAAGAAGCAAAAATTCTACATATTTCATAGAGAAATACGTTCTAACAGAGCCACGTGCTCCTTCTCAAACAACAAAAGTAACATGGGTCCATATAGTATAACTCCTCTTCATCTTCATAGGTAGCCTGCAACGTATCCATCTCAAGGACTTTTTCGTACTCTTTGACGAGGTAATTGTAGATATCACCGTACACTCCTTTCCTTAGGTGTTCTAATAGCTCTTTATCAACACTCTGCAGCAGAGCCAACAAGAAGTAAAAATCTTGGGTGATATAATGGGTGAAGCACTTCCAAGGTCGTAAAGGTGAACCCAACACCTTATCCAAAACTGCCGCCTTTTCTGCTTTTTCCTCCCTTCTAGCCTCTCTCTTCTTTTCTTTCCTCGGTGTCGTCATGATCTTTTCCCTATTATAAAAGAAAGGCACGTTGAAGTATAAAGCTGAAAAAGAGGAGATGACCCGAAGGACCAGTCCAGATATCGGTCATACCGATGTCCACTGCGTGTTCTTGAACAAGGAGGTTTCACAATACAAACGCAATGACCTTGTGAATTGCGATTTTACAATCATGATACACATACATAAGATAGGTACCGAACGGAAACTTCAGAGAAAATAAACATACTGCTGAAATCGACGTAAGAGAGCTGTAGTGAAAACTTACTAAGAGAACTATAGAGAAACCTAGAAATATTTGCTGCTAAGATAAAATTGTTTCACAAGAAACTTATATTGCCAAATCTGACACAAAAGCATTACTTGAACAAATGGGTTCTTTTACATTCACATCCGAGTCGACAACATCCAGAGTTAAAAGTAAAGAGCAATGACAAATTCTAGATGACACAACTATAATCGCCATATCACCGATTAAATTGAGAAGTGCCATCAAATAGCAAAACAGAAAATTAAGAGATATAGTTTATCGTGAAAACACGTTCTATGATAGAGCAGCTGAATGCATGAAGGGTTCTGAACCTAGTTTTCAGAGCAAGCTTCCTCATTCGGATGCACATTTGAGTCATTTTGGTCAACCTTTGCTTGGTCTTATGAACAAGAAACTTCGGCCAATACATCTGCCAACGGAGGATTTGAAGCAATCAGTGAAATGCCAGAACAAAGCAAAGCAACCTGTTTCCCCGCAAAGCTAAATTGCCAATACCAGATGCTTACCAATAATCTCAAAGGCCTTCTCACAATTTCTCGGCAGCCTCACTCTTTCCCGCAATTTGTCAAGCATCTGAGCCCTTTCTATTGATTTCATATACAAGCAAAAGACATCTGCATAGTAGGAAAAAAAACATATACTTGGAGATTACTTTAAATCAACACGGAATGCAATCAATTGGTGACCTGAAGCTATCAAAATAACTTTGGAACTGCAAACCTCACGTCAAAATCAGTTTGTTGATACCATTTACTATTAGGGATTTTGAAAGACATGGCAGAACTTAAGAAAAAAAAAAAGCACTGTCATGATAACAGTTAGGACATAGTACCATCATGATCACGGATAGTAGCATAACGGCAGTTATCTAGAGGGCAGGAGCCCCTATTACAAATCCCTGTTACGTTGTGTTCATTTCAACAAAATATTCCAGTGGTAATCCCGCAAGATCAAATTACAAGCAAATAAAGGTAATTCCTGCCCAAATTGTCAAGGAGAAGTAATATGATAAGGTGAGATCACTTAGGGTTAATCGACTCACTTGGCCATATAACTACAATGGTTGTGCCGAATGACTTGCCAAATAACCTCACTGTGCTGCATCTCTGACTAATAATTTATTCTCCAACCCAATTATTAGTTGCTCATTTTGCTTTGGAATTTAGTGTATGAGGTTCTTCAGTATAAACTTCTCAGCACCTCACCTTGTCGTTGGAGGTCAAGAAACCTGCAACGGCAGATATGCCCTTCTATCAGTAGATCACAACGGAGTCCTTGAAATAGGTTGAAATCAAGTGGACTTAAGTGGACAAAATCAGATAATCGAATTTGACTCAATTCAAATACTCAAAATGAACACCCATACACAAACAAAGCAGAAAGAGAGTGAAGTATAGTTGCCTAGAAGATAATAGGCACGCAATCTAGCTTAAAATATCAGTAATGTCTTTATAGTCTTGGTAGATGGCATAGCAACCTACCTTAATAATTAACAATTTGATCTAGCTTAAAATACCCCATATGTATGTATTCATAACTGGAAATTTAAATGAGCCCAAAGATGGATAATTACTTGAACGGAGCTTCCAAAGAATTCTCATTTTTCTTTGAACCTGATCAAGTGTTGCAAACTGGATGAATAGAAAGAGAGAGAGAGAGAGAGAGAGAGAGAATCGATATGTTTGGGGATTGATAAGTTTTTTATTTTATTTTTCCCGAAATTCGATTTCGGGTCTCCTTCCTCATCCGTTCCCCTACCGCCTTATCATGTGCTTAGTGGCTGCCAATTGACAAGTTTTTCACCCATGCACATGCCACACATGAAGGCGTCATCCAAATTATGAGTTGCAAATTCTCATCAATCGTCTTGTTTGTAACACTCAACTTGAAGTCACATGAAAAATATCAACCTTTGTGAAAGATACAAATAGAAGATGTCTGGAAAGCTCTAACAATGATGTTATTCATGACATGCAACAGAATTGAGGGGTTTACCCACTTATCAGCACAAAATCACAGGCAGGAGAATAGAGAGGGGTCGTGCTACCCCCCGACATCACTCCACGAGAGGGGGGGGGGGAATCAAAAGAAAAAAATCCCTTATGGATTGGCAAACATATCAATTTTTTTCTCTATCTCTCTCTTCACCCAGTTTGCAGCACTTCAATTTTCTTGATCAAGCATGAATTGTCGTTATCACAATTCCTTTGGGAGGAAGGCGGGTTTCAAACAACCCCACTTGTTCTATTACTTGCAAAACGACATACATTGAACTGATATAAACCTTCCAGCCCATCGCATGGACCGATCAAATACTGATAAGCACAAGCCCTATCGAACAAAGCACAGAGCGTCCTTAAGGCAGGGACTGCACTTGCACGTATTTGCCTGGTGTGGCTTGAAGAGCATTTTGTTTACAGCAAAAACACAAGCATCACTTGAGTATGACCACTCAAAGATCTGAAGTAAATTACAATCCTTTTGACCCGCCTCTTAAATACGACTACTCTAGGAACACAAAGCAAGACATGCAGAGCATGCACAACACCAAGAGCCGGACAGCCTCATAATCTCCGCAGCTCACGCTGTTCGATCAGTACACACATTTCAGGATTTGCAAGGGGATCAAGACACAGGCTCTTCGGCTGCGCCCGGCCCGAGGATTTAGTTTACACCTTTTTACAAACGCAAAGATGAGTGGTACTGGTTATGCTTGAATAACCTGCTTTAGACTCCTCTACATTTACTTTTCAATTATGTAACAACCAAGTAAGGTTACAGCGCAGCAGATATAAAAAGTGTAGAACTTTTCACAGTGCAGAAGACATGGAAGCTACCGCATGCTATCATTTTCTTAATTCTAATACTGCTCCAAAAGCAATTACAACAGCAGCTAAACACTGTAGTATGATGCTCTCCACTCTTACATGGGAGTTCACGAAAAAATATTTATTCTCTCGCTCCCATTTCCTCTACTTTGTACAACAGTCGCAATACAGCAGACTCAGCTACAATCAATTCATACGCCATCAAAATCCTACAGCTCCTCAAAGTCTCGCAAAATCCCATACTAAATGACCGACCGCACGAGTGACAAACGCTCACGATGAACCCATCAACAAAGCACCATTTTCTCGCCCAAAAAATCCGAAACCTTGTCGAAACAGACAAGGAAACGCCAAAAGAGAAGACGACGCGATTCAATTCAATTAACTTCAAACGATTCGAGTAAGGCGTGCCCTAGAACCCGCGCTGGAGGATCCAGTTCGACGATGAGAACGGACTCGCCGGCGCCGAGGAGATTCCTGGTGAGGCTACCAGTGCCGGGAACGATCTTAAGGATGACGTCGGGTGGCAGGAGGGTTGTGCGCACGCTCAAGTTCTTAGCAGAGGTTTCCATTTTATTGAGATGTGTACATTATTAAGATGGTATATAATAATCCGAATCAGAATATTATAAAAGTAAGTGTTTGCCTAAACTTATTATTTTCCTCTCGTTGATTTGCTTCCTCACTTAAAGCTGAGCTGGTCATAAGAAATTTGCTAGGATTTCTAGTATATTCTCTTAATTTGATTTACTTGTTTAAATTTATTGGGATAGGACCGACATCAATACCAACACCATATTATATGACATCTACTTTGGTGTCGAATTTTTTTTTTTTTTCCAAAGATCGTTTAAAAGCAAAACTCCTAAAAAATGATTGTTTAAGTCACTTCCAGGATTTAGCTTCCCAGGATAATGTGGGATTATTTTAATAATAAAAGGCTCGCTCTAGTCACTAAATCGACCTTCATAAAAAGGGTTATTTATATTGGCACTATAAAGGGTTATTTATAAAGTTTTGATACTAAATTGATTGTTTATAATTATGGCATCAAGCATTTTAATATCGCATGTCGCCCAATTTATTTTCCAAGCAACATCGTTCACCGATTGTTCACAAGTTGAGAATTAGGGCTAAAATAGTCCCGAACTTGCCGGGCCATTAAATTCCATTTTCACAAGGATTGAAGCTACTTTGCTCAATCTCAAAATAGAGCAAAGTCATTGAAGAAGCAAACATGAAACTAGGGAAGGAAGGTGAATAAAATTTTGCTCACCTCCTTCTCTTTTAGGTGGTAAACAAAATTATCTTTGGTGGGAGGAGAGAGATTGCTCCATGATTTTCCTTTTTAGTCTAATAGAAGAAAGAAAAATGGAGGCAAAAATGAATATTTTAATTTTGCAATTTTTGCTAGCAAACCCGATGGGGATGTCAAATAGATAATTTCCAAAGCACCGTGCTAAAACTTATTGAACAATCAATTTAATTCCAAAATTTTACGAACGATGATTCCAATGTCAACTTTTTAATAGTTGTATATTTTAATGATTTCAGTGAACCACGTTATAAATTCATAGAAATGATTTCTCGTGAGGTTATTCGATAAGTGATATCACTAAAGCGATCGCTATTTAGAAATTGTAGCATTTAAATGATTATTGGATTAGAGGCCACAGGACAAGATCGAAAGTTGGCACCATCATAACTTTGCAGACTCCTAGATATACAAAGGTACTAACGTGCAGATTCCACTCACCGAATTTATCTTTTTCTTTTTATTTTTGTTTACATTAAATAATAATAAAATGTACACTAAATGCTAATTTTTGTTTGGGTTAATATCCTAAAAAACTCCAAATTAGTACACATATATGACAAATTTACCATAAATAATTTTTTTACCACTAAAAACTTCAAATTGGTACATATTTGACATAGTTACCACAAATTGATACATTTGTAATAAATTTCTCTTTTAGTTTTCGTTAAATTTTACTGTCGAATTGCTAAATTGGATGAAAGAACTACGTTGAAGATTAAGATGAAGCAAGAGTAACAGGAGCGTTGAGGGTTTTTGGATAAGTTGACAATTGACTAGTGTGCCAATTTAGGATTTTACTCTGTTTGTCACAATTGTACAATTTTTGTATTTTTTATGGTATTAATCTAATTTAACGGAAGTTATATTTGTCAAAAATATACCAATTTAGAGTTTCTGATGGTTGAACAATTATTGTTTTTAGGTAAATTTGTTACAAGTATACCAGTTTGGATTTTTTTATGGTCATTTGGGGTAAATTTGTTATAAATGTACAAGTTTAGGTTTTTTTTTTTGTGATCAAAAAATTAATTTTTTAGTAAATTTGTCACACATATATTAACATAGGCCTTTCAGGATATTAATCCTTTTTATTTTAATAAGGAAATCAGATGAGGAAGATACATTAAAAAAATGAACAATACTCTTCTCTTGATCACTTTTCATCATATGACATGTGCTTCTGACATGTTCATGCCCACTAGGGAAATAATCAAGTAAATTTTCGTGGATTCAATCTATCTGAGCAAATTTAATAGATGGTTTCAATCTCAATTTATACCAAAAGAAAATTGTATGAAAAGCTCATATATTATGCTAAGGAAAATCATACTTGTATGGTAAAAGACATAATCGTAATTCAAAGTAAATTGAAATTCTAACACTTTGTAATCATTGACTATTAAATTAAAATCTAAATCTTATACTTAAAAAATTGAGAACGTTTCTGAATAAGCTCGATTTAAAATTCTGCGACGGAATTGCAAGTTGAATATTTTTAATTAGAAATAATATTAACATATAGATTCACATACAATTTTCAAAATATGGATAATACTTTAAACTTTGGCATGAAAAAAAAAAAAAAAAAAAAAACCAGTTTTTGCTTTTGCTCGATCCAAACAAAGTTTCATTCCACAAATAATTAGTTTCATCCCCACAAAAGTATCTTCATTTTTCTAAATCAACTCTAATGTTTTCAAACATTCTTGCGCACACATCACCTATATTTTTAAAAATTTCCCTAAATCTACCAAATTTAATTTCTTTTCACATCGTGAAGTGCTGTGCTCTTTTTCTAGTTTTAAGATCAATAAACCACGTGATTCTCAGTACAAGAATATTTACATGTGGCAAGTATCACAACAAATAGTACAACCAACGTTGGCCATTAGAAACACGAATTTTAATTTATATATATATATATATATATACTTTTATGATAAGTTGGATCTATCACATCACCTATAAAACGAAATGCCATTAGAGGAATTATTTTTCCTTCTTTTTTCTTAAAGATTTTTTTTTTTTGGTAAATCTTTAAGATATTAATTTGTCATCTAAAATTTACATTTTCAATACATTATAGTGCACTCATAAAAGCACTCAAGGAGGTGGCTTATTTTCGTCCGACATGACGTTATAAGACCATCACATACCTGAATTTTGATGTCCGTTTTCTTTATTTGATTATCACATATATGGAGTTATATCAAGATCTTATTATTTCCTTGGCGGACCTTTTACGATTTAAACATTTTGAAAAAGATAATTGGTCCAGCAGGCCTATAGTCTATTATTCTTTCTCTTGTACTGAAAAATTGGAAATGAATCTTATTTGGCAATTTTGACCTCATGATCCGTTCATTCCCATTTCAAAGATCAACCCTTTTCAAAAATCATTTTCAAAAGGGGTATATTAAGATAAGGACAATGCGGCACGTATTAAGAGCCTACTGAAAAATCTTTAGGATTCGTCAATCCAAATATCTAAAATTTACATATGTGGCTCTTTTACAAGATTCTTATTTAAAATTATCATATATATATATATATATATATATATATATATATATATATATATATTCATATTATCAATTTGCATCGAAGTGATGGAGACAAATCAAAAGACATCGACAACGACCGCGCCCGAGTTTCGCGTAGCGACAAAGTGGACGCTGTCATGGAGGGCGCGCATGGTAAAATTTCTACTTCTCTATTTACGTTTTCCATTCCTCGGAACGGGTTTGGAACAGAAATCTGTTTGGTAACATAATTTGATTTTTATTTTGGAACAGATTTCTATTCCGAAATAGATTTAAAGAAGAAATCAGAAGTTAAAATTTTTAACTTCTCGGTTTCGAAATAAAAATTCTGGCCATAAATCAATTTCTGTTCCAGAAATTTTGTCATGCGCATCGAGCTTACTCAACTTCGCATGTATAAAATTCTTTCCTCTCCGGTGTCATTCGAGTCTCTTCTTCTTCCGCTTCTGCTACAATTCGTCCGCTTTGGGAGTTTCTTGAGTTTTGCATTACTTCCAATTCTTCTTGTCAGGATCAATATCTTCCCTGTTTTTTCTTTTCCAAACTATATTAAACTGTGCGAGCAATCTGCGTTAACTGTGTCGCTCTTGGAATTAAGAAATGGGCATCACGTGAGTTCTTTTGGCCGATTAAGCTCATGTTACTTAAATGGTCATGCTCATTGAGTTGGGATTTTATTACGGGACTACATTAACTTTGGTCCATCAGTAATCAATATTTCTTATGAAAGCTTGATGTTAACGTACATTCAACTGAGGTAAAATGCTATATTCGGGTGTTGATCACCACTTAAGTTTTGGGGTTCTGTTATCATCTAACTTAATTTTGTACACTAACCTTGCAAATCATGACATGAGGTTTTTGGTAAGTATTATCAATGATGTTTGATTTGTTGCAATACGTATTGACCAATTACAGTAACAGTACATTCCTCCCTTTTCTGTGTACTGAAGTATGCATTCCTTCCTTATCTAATTGCCTGTTCAATTTAACACTGGTTTCCTGTGACAGACGTCCTTATTTAACTGCATTACTTGACAGCAAACTCGGCCTCTGATAAATGCTTTTGTGAAGCTTGGGGGAAGCCAGTGCGACTCCCCTATAGGATGAGGGAAAGTTAAGGGAAACGTTTCTCTGTATCGTTTTGGTTACCTGATCAGCGTAGTTGATAGTGCATAATGATTTGGTTTTGTATTCTGGATGATTATTTATAGTTTGATACTGCATACTGACTTCCATTATTGCTAATTTTTTTTTTCCCATTTCCTTGAATGCTGGTTTTACAGCTTTGATCGTGTTATTATCTCGTGCTGATGATATAAAATAACCTGTTCTTCAGTTCAGCGGGCATTCGTAAACGTTTCTGAAGTTTCTCCTCATGATATTGCTGATTACATTTTGGCCCTTGAATCATTGGAATTTATGATCTTTGTTATATTTTTGTCATGATATTGCAGAATTGGAGAGAGACACTGTTGTCATCCTTCACTCAAACATTTTGCCGTCACATTTGCAGAACTTAGAGAAGCATCTAACAGGCAAAAAATCTTTCCATCTTTTATGCAATGCTAATGTCGTGAAAGTTAAATGTATCAGAAGTTTTACTCTGGTATTTTTATTTGCTGACTAATTGTTCAAGAACCAGTTTATTCTGTTTCTCCTTTTGTAATTTGTGGCTATGAACAATGTTAAATGACATGAGTTTTTGTGTATCACTCAATAACACCTACCTCTACTTTGATTCTGACCAAGATCCTTATTTTTCTGAAGTTTGAAAAGGAAAAGGATACTTTTGATCTTTGTGAGTCATATCTTTCAAATGCTATGTAACTGTCTAGATAAGTACCACCACTCTTTGAAATGGCTACGATTTGAAAGTGAAATTGCCCATACCATATTACTCAAGCTCGGTGCTAACTAAATGCACCTCTTTAGGTAGTCTTCCACATGTAATCTGGCATCTTCTGCGATTCAGATTTTTCTAAATGTCATATGGACAGTGTAAACATGTCATCTTTGCATGCATGTATATGCATCTGTATTGGGTAGAAATGGAAAATGATCTCCCTGAATGATTTTTGAAATGGGTATGGGTAGTTAATGAGTTAGATCAAGGTGTTAGTGTAGAAAATGTATGGCATTGAGCAATTTGGAAGCCAAGTAGAAATGTGGAGATTTTAGATTCCCTTTATACTGTAAATGAACATGGAGTAGACACTGTTTCAGAATCCTGGTTAGTGTTGCCTGCTTTTGACAAACTTGATCTGTTTACTTCATGCAGAAAATGCTGAGGTCGCCTTTGTAGTAGATGCGTATGTTTCGAGGGGAACAGTTTGTGGTAGTCTAACTTTCTCTTTTTGACTATACTGCAGTTTGCGCATGTGGAGCCACACTGTCTATTCGTCTAGTTGGTTAACAATTAAAGTGCTGCTTTTGATTTTTCTTTCTTCTCCCTTTGCTTTTCCCGTTGTTGTTCAGATCTCTTCATCAGGAAAGTCAGATGCCATTGCTAGGGCGAGGCCTATCCTCTCTGGTTTAACCTTTCTTCCTCTCTTGACATTATGCTAACTATTTGGGTAATAAACATATAACAACTGTTTATTGGATTTTGTTGTGTACGCAGCAATGTCTGACAAACTGTATGTATTTGATGGAGAAATTGGAGCAGGAAGGTCTACTCACCTTGACCTCAGAACACTTGCATATTTTGATGAAATGTTTATTTTTGGTTATTAAAAGTAAATTTATATCCTGCGGTAGATGATGTTCTTTTCGTGCTGTTAGATGAAATATTTGTAGAAATTCTATAAATGTCTCTAACTATGTCCTGGATGAGCTTCACTGAGCAGTAAATGGTGTTTAGAGTCCTTTATTTTGACTGACAGACGTATTACACTAAGTGCGGGATTTACATTGCAGTAAATATAAGTTGGTTAATGATCTGCTTGAGGGAATTCATCTGGTTGCTGCAGTAGAGGCATTTTGTTTGGGCATCAAGGCTGGTATTCATCCTTGGATTATCTATGACATTATTTTCAATGCTGCTGGAAACTCATGGTGAGAGCATACCTTTTGTGATTTCACTTCTGGCAATCATAAATATAATTGAGTACAATGTAGCACAGATAAATGACACTTTTGAGTAGCACAGATAAATGACACTTTTGAGTCTTATCTGTTCTCTGTCATTTTTCTGTTGCAATTTTGGAAAACATATATCATGGCACATTGCCCTGAAGATCACATCAGGCAGTCATTTCAAGTATCTTTTGAACTATCTAAAGGATTGGGATCGTCTCAATTACTCGACTCAATATAGACAGCCTGGATCATGCCGTATTACGTTGAAACCCAAATGAGTGGTTGAGATGCAATTCTAGGAGATGTGGCATGAATTCTAGAAATCCTAGTTATTTTCTTCATAAGGATCCAAGTTATTTCAAATGTTTTGTGAGGCCAGAAACTATGGTACCTTAAGGGCTCTAAGTTTTATTACCCTAAAACGTGTGAGTATTCTTTCCGGGCAGGATTTTCCAAAACCATGTTCCTGGACTATTAAGGGGTAATGGAACTGAAAAATACCTCCTGGATTTAATCACATCCCCGTAACTCCTCCAGCTGAACATGGACATCAGTTTATCCTGGTAATCATTTTTATTCAGAAGTTGGTACGACATTGGGGATATGTAATAAAGCTGGATCTAGTCTCCTATTTGGGCCCTCAATCTATTTCTATGACATTGATTGCTTAGTTTATCATTCTGCTTATGCTATTACTCTGGTATGTATCATTGCATGTTCTGTGGCACATATTTTTCCCTTATAGCGAATTTGATCTCATAGATGTCTAAATTGTTTTGATCATATCAAGTAAAAATATTGGTAGAGTGTCTTTAATCTCTATTTGGTTGTGAGGTGCCGGTCGTCCAATAATTTGTTTTTGGACGACTTGAGAGTTTGTGTGGTAATTACTTGTTGAAGAGGAGCAGCTGACTAGAAACTATTATCCTGTGATTTCAGGGTACTGTTCTTAATGCGGCTAAGTTGCAGACCTTTCCTGTCCCTCTGCTGTCAGTAGCTCATCAGCAACTTATTCTTGGTACCAATCTAATGTATCAGCTAGTTGTATAGTGTTTTATCACTTCATATTCTTATCAGTATGCCACAAGCAGCCCATTCGATCTGTCAATCCATGTGAACTCCTTTTTCAGCTTCTGCTCATTGTCACCGAGGTAAGGGAGATGTGAACCTTGTTAAGGTTAAGAAGTATTTCATAGTGCATAACATTTTCTTTTTCAATACTTGGATGACAGTCGCCTGTAAAATTGCACTCACTGACTGACAGATTCGGGAAGAAGTATATGGAGTAAACATTACCAGCACAGCCAATGAAGAAAAGTATTTTCTCAAACAACTAGCAGAAGAAATTGCTGCAAATTCAGACACTGTCGGTCGAATTGGTTTTATTGGTCTTGGTGCAATGGGATTTGGCCTGGCAACTCACCTATTGAAGTCAAATTACTGCGTTTCTGGATTTGATGTAATTTCTCACCTCTAGCTTTCTCCACGGGTGGTGTTGAAAAAGTCCATCGCTAGCCTAGAGCAGAAACTTGGCTCATGAATATGTTACTATCATCTTATATTAGCCGTTGAGCCTCTGTTTCTATGTATGCACAGATTTTATCTGTTCAAAATTCTTCTCACTGACATCCTCATAGTGAGAATGCGAACTTTATAGGGCCATCATTGAGTATCCTCTATCGTAGTATACAACAGATATGTGGTGATCTATTTTAGGAGCTATTTGTGAAATCAAGTGTCTAAGGGTCTTAGGAATGTAAGACAGTTTTTTGTCCCACTAAATGCATAAGCAATGAAATTTCATGTTTGTGTTGGAAATAATTGGTTTTGTTTTATTTGGGAGCAACATTTTGCCTTATTGGTTTATTCCATTTCCACTGTCGTGAAGATGGTTAACCAACTGCTTGCAAGAGTTCATATTGCATCATCAGCTGAGGCAATGGCTTTTGGAGCTCGCTTATGTCTTACCACAAGAACATTTTTTGATGCGATAATAAACAGCACGGGAAGCTCATGGTGTGTCATTTAAGAGATGCTTTTATATGGTGTCAGCAGCAAGCAAATAGGATACTGGAAGATAAAGTTCTTGCTTTGGCTGCTAACATCTTGCTTTTCTGTAGAATTAATCTACCGTAACAATCTATTTCATGAAGGAGCACTTGATTGCAACCATACGAGCTATATTCAGTTGCCACTATTGCCTATCCAAATAGATGAATAAAAATCGGAAAACCTCCTCATTGGCCTCTGGCAATCACTTCCCGCCTTGTTCATTCATCCATTCCTAAACCCATGCATTCAGTAAAAAGGGTTCAACTGTTCCGTTAGGACATAAATAATTTCTGCACGGTTCTCTAATAGTTCAAGCTTTGGACCTTTCGATATAGCATTAGAGCTCAAGATCTTTGAGTTTGACTCTGCACACTCCCCCTTTCACCCATTTTTTCCCTCCTTTGCACATCTTGGGTGTCTAATAGCTTATGCTTTTATGTTGGATTTTCTAACATGTTCTTGTCTTTCGACAGGGAAACTTAACCTAGGGCTTGGAGTCACAGAAGTGTTTCTGAGAATATGGAACTGCATTTACTCACTCGAATGGGCACCCATTCCCTTGTCAGGTTAAAAGATGCTTGATCATGTGTTCTTGTCCTCTGCATGATGTTTGAAAATCAGTTTCCCCACATGCTGGAGAATGATTATAAACCATTCTTGGCACTCGATATATTTGTGAAGGATCTGCTATGGCATAAGTGTCTTGCTCTTTGCAATCTTTTGAAGAACTTGTGAAAAACTACATGGACGCTCTTATAATTTCTCCAGGGTATTGTTTCCCGTGAATGTTCATCACGTAAAGTCAACTGTCGCACACCAACTCTACTGTATAGTTTGAAATAGTTAAAATGCTTATGTAACTGATAAACAAAAGAACAGTCATGGCCGCAGAAGATTTCATTTCATCTTCGGTTTGCTAACCATTTAACCTTATGGTGGCTGACTCAGGTGACCAAGGAGAACAGGGCGGCAGGAGTTCTGGAGAACTTTAAAGAGGGTGAAAAGTATGCTGAGCATTCTCTAAGGAAGTTCGTTCGAAACAGGGCTCCAGAAATCATGCCATCCATCAACAGCTTCTTCACAAGCCCCGATCGGAATTAAATCCACATAAGGAAAACCTGAATTCTTCTATTGGATGGAGTAAAACTCAATTGACTTCATCATGACTGTGGTGATGTGATTGTAACCTTCTCATACGATGGATATGACTGCTCAAAAAAATAAGCTCAGCAGGACTTTTTGTTTGATTTTATGTGATACTATCAATGGGTCAACTATTGTCTACGGAACATGGCTTTTATTTTCTTCTCAGCATGGATTGGTGCATATTTTTAGCTTTTCGGCTTCTGTATGCTTTACTCAATTTTATTTTATTTTTGTTGGTCCTACTCTATTCCTATTCTAATGCTTACTTTCAGACTTTTGCCCTGCTTCTTTGCAGGGTGTGAGAATCGAAAACAACTTCTGAAACTAGAGCGTCCCCACCTCAACTCCAACTCCCTGAGAAAGTGGGCATTCGAACCCCCCACCTTCCCCTTTTAAGTTGGAAAAATGGCCACTGGAGCAAACCCCGGTGGTTCTGCTTTACTCAGTTGCTTTACTATTTTGTTATTCATATTCCTAGTCTTCCATTAATCTCATCAGCCAGAAACCTTAGTTTTTACCCAGATTTCCCAACTGATTATTCTATGAGAAATTTCAGAATGCTCGTTGGAATGATTTGATTTGGGGTTTAACAGTTTAATTCTGTGGAACTTCCATGTGGATGTAACTACACAGTAGGCTGACCTCCCAAGTGTTCTTAGGAGCTTTCACAAACCTGCACATTCTCCTTTTTCCGCCATTTCACTTGCTTAGCGATAAAAAGGAAAAACAAATTAAGCAAGAGAGCCTGGGGATACCAGATCGTTCTTAGCACCTGCTTTGCTGAATTCACATTCGGGTAAAAACTCTCCCATCATCAAGTAGTTTGCTGGTAGCCAGGTTTTTCACCTCATCATGTACAAGTACAATGAACAAGGAGGGTTTCATTTACCCTGTAGCTAGAAACAGCCAGGCCGATCCAATTTGGTTACTGCTGTCTTGATAAGTCATGGTGAGAAGTTGAAGCATGCCGATCTTTTTAGTTTCTCTCTAGGCATTATCATTAGCATATCGTTGGCATGACACGCTTCTCACTTGTACCACATGAGATACCAGAAGGAATCTTGAAGAATTCTTAGTCCCATGTTTAGCTCCGGCGATAACTACTTGGATCTAGAGGGACCTTCAAAACAACATTCAGATAATTTCAATGGTCAAATTGCTCCATCTAAAAGTTATGCATATAGACTGTCCAGCAACAACACAGCAATTCTCCCCCAAAACCCCTTTTGATGTTTTAAGGTTACAACAATCTAATAAGAAACAATTTTAAGGAAACTGAGCTGCCTAAGATTACAAAGCTGCTATGCTGAGAGAATTCTCCTTATCATCCAAACTGAATGATCTGACTCCACCTGAAGCCTCCTTTGCAACAAAAACGACTTCTTCTCAGTCCTCACATAAGAATTCCTAGTGGAAAGCATAAATCCACCAGATTTTTACCCGATCTGGAACTTAGGATAGAAAGTAGAGGCAAAAGGGTAGAAGCAGGGACATGAGCCAGCCAGACAGAGGTGCAGCAAGAAGCTTGTTATGAGATTTACATGCATACAAGTAGAATGATCAACTATGAAATTCCAGTTATCTAGATGGTTTCTCATAAATGAAACATCATGACACAAACTGTCAAAAATTGACCAATCTCCCACATACCTAAGAAACCAAGGGCCACTTTCTCTATTCCAGAAGTATGCAGTCAAATGGCAAGGAAAGTTACAGCAAGCCGCTTGCGCAGCCTTAAGGATTCGTCATCTTTTGGGAGGAGATCCCGTATTATTTTATATCCTTAACACAATGCCACACCTGCTCCGAAAATTTCACAACTCCATCTTTTATCGGTAATGTTATGGAGGAAAATGCTCAGCACTTATTTAAGGAAAACCAGATTGTGCCATTCTCATTCCTCGTAGTAGACTCTTTGCAGTCTCTTTCTCCTGTATTGTAAAAACAAAATAAATGGAAAAGATCAATCAATAATGCTAGCAAGCAATATGGTCTTCCAATATACAGCCAGAGCAAAGTAAATAACTTACTGGGCCAGTATAATCAAGAAGACGTGTGCAATACACCTCCGCCTCCTCAAATCTCTTCTGGTCTTTGCAATGTGTGGCAAGAAAAAGCAAAGCTTCAACCATATTAGGTCCGTCCCTCTCTTCAGCTTGCATCCGCTCCAGATCCTTTTTGTAGTAAAAAGCAGCTTCTTCTAAACGCCCAAGTTCACGATGCAACTTTGCTAGCTGATGAAGAGCAATTGCTTCCCTGTCATTAGAATTCGCTGCCTTCCTGTAACACTTGATTGCCTCTTCTAGCATGTGAAGTTGCTCAGTTTCATAACACTTAGCCATAGCAATCCATAAGCGAGAATCACTTGGCTGCAAGAACACAGATTTTCTGAAATAATGGAGAGCGTAGAAAGGCATCCCCATCATCTCATAGGCCTGTCCTAAACCATACCAGGCTCGGTATTCACATGGATTTATATCTACAGCTCGCCGATAGGCATCAACAGCTGCTGGAGTGTTATTCATCTCAACGTATTCATGACCCATAAGAGTCCAAGCAGATAAACAGTTCTTATTCAATTTAAGGGCCCTCCTAAAATACATAACTGACTTCTCATGTTGGCCTTTCAAGCTATAATAATTTCCAATTATACAACAAGATTCTGGTCTGTACTTATCAGTCATGAATACCCTGTGGGCAAGATAACTCAAGGCAGAAAAGCATTCCTTAGCATAGAGTACATTGGAATACATATCCATGTCCTCCACTCGGTAAGGATCATTTCTCAGGAGTTCTTCAAATATCACTTCTACTTGTTCAAATTCCCTTAGACTGTACTGCACTTTTGCAATTTGTGCCTGTATGTAATTACTGAAACTGAAGGTGCCTTGCAGATACTCGTATTTTGCTAAGGACTCGTTATGCATTCTGAGTTCTTGATATGCACCAGCAAGAAAGAAATCCTTCATCCAATGGTTATTGAGAGGTAGACTGTGTAATATGTCGATTGTAGTGCACAAGGATTGTAACTCTGACCATGCACTCCAGTTCCAAGGATAGCTATTCACAGATTCCACAAGAAGGTTACGTGCAAGGTGTTCATTGCCTTTCTCTTTAAGAACAAGACCATACAAGTACAACCCAAAGGGATCAATGGACCCATTCTTACGTAGCATTGACAACTCCCTCTCCAGAGAAACCAATTCCTTGTTAACAGCATCACTCTTACCTAAGGGCCCTTCAAGTTCTATATTCTCTTCATCTTTCCGCTTTTCTCCAGCCTACATAAAACAAATGATAGGTACAACTTATAAGAATGCTTAAGTGGGACTATGGACAGTCAGGACTTTCTTCAAATTATGCAGCCTCCAATGCAATGTATGTTTGCACAAGATCAAAATGGCTAATGAAAATCTGTGCAGAAACTTGGAGAGGCAGCTCCATAAAGCAAGCAGGTAATGCCGTTGTTCTCTAGGTACCAAAGTATAAGCAAGTCATCCAGAGAAAAGTGAAAGTCATCCAGTGATTTGTCGAACAGTGGTAAATTCATACCATACAAAACTTAAGCTACAAATGTCGAATTTTTTTATCACAAGAAACTTTTAAATCTCCATAATATCAATTTTCACCTATATACTTCAGCATCCAAGCACGTCTTAGGCAATGAAGATTGTAACAACATGAACTGCTCATTGTGACGTAGCCACGGTCAACATGCTTACTATAAGTGCATAAGTCTAAACTAATCAAATCTTTTGTTGGGTGTGTAAGTTGATTATTGCTTTGACAAACAGACTCAACCCAAGAATACCTAAGACCTAGAACATATCTATCAGGTTGTTGTGGATAATCGTCAGCACAAGGAAAAGAGAAATGAAAGGATATAACATGTTGTGAAATAGCTCTCGACAGAAGTCTCGAGTGACAAACCAGATAAAGAGCATAACATTGTAGGAAGACGGCTTTCTTCCCAGACTGATCCCGAAGCACATGAGCAGCCCTCCTATACTCGCGGCAGTCAAAGTAAGACTTGGCCAGAAGATAAAAGTCACCATCAACTATGTCATCTTCCTCCATGACTGGAGTACTCACATACGACACCCCAGCAATTGGCGTCGACGTGATCTCGTTGTTGCGGAATCTCCTGTGGATACTGGAGCTCCCACGCTGGAATCTGGTGTTTGAAGGTGTGAACTTTACTGGGTCTAGCTCGATTCCCACTAGTTGTTCCGCCGCCCTGCACATAATTATACTCTTCATGAAACTAAGGTGAAACATATTGAAGAGAGAACGAATCTGATTTCTCCTCCATAAGATCAAGTAACTCAGAGCAGATAATGATAAAGAACATTCATGCTGTGCGTCTTTGATCATTTACAGGGTTTTACCCACCCTAAGCTTCTAACACTAGAAATCGGTGCGTGCAGCTCAAATTTTCGCAAGTGGAGAGTAAAGCTCACACTTTTGGCAGTTCATTCCACTAATTCAGAAACCCCATTACCCAAAACAAGTCTAAGAATCAAGAAAGTGGACAGCACCCACCGATGTCGGAAGTAAAGGCAGCAACGTATGACCCCATAAAGCATCTTTTCTTCTTCTTTTCAACACTACCGTCTCCCACGTTCTACCCAACACCGAAGTGCTTGAAATCGGGGCTAGGGTTTTCAGGACGCAATACCATTTGGAAGCAGAGTAGAGGCAACGATCGCTGAGCTGGCGGACTGCAATCCGGAGCTCGTTGCGGCAGATTTCCTTCGAACCCATCGAAACTCTCTCGAATCGCGGAATCTACGACCTGCGCGACCGCATTCAGTGCCGAAGCTTCTACAGAGCGGCGGCAATAGCAGTGGCGGCGGCGGTCGTCGGCGGCGACGAGGAAAAGCGGCTGTCTTTCTCCGTCGTCGTCGGCGGCTTGCTCCCCTTCCTCTTCCCCTTCTCAAGACGTTGTTCGCGAAGAAGACGAGAGAGACACTGTAGTCTCAAATGCACCGACACTCTCCGAAAGTCCGACACGCAGTCAACTCTTCCTGCCACACGAGTCCGAAATTCCAACACACGAGTCCGACGCGTACGGAGTTATACAAGAAATTCCGACAGCCACACGCCGCCGTAGAGGGGGCGGAGGTTTGGTGTTCTCGACGGAGGCGGAGAAGGAGGAGGTGGAGGACTCACGTGGCCGTCGAGCCGCTATCTGGACGAGATCCCGCCGCGGTGGCTAGGCTCGGGGAGGTGGAGGCGGAGGTGGAAGATGGGACCTGCCCCCATTGCGTGGCGGCGGCGGCGGCGGCGGTGGGGGAGGTTTGCAGAGAAGACGAATTATCACGCACTCCCGTCCTTGCTCCTATTTTCTTTCTTTCTTTTTTTTGTCATTCTTAAATTATTTTGATTTTTGGGGAAGGGGCACGCTTTTGGGAGCGCATGATTGGCCATGTGGCGCGAGCCAAATTCGATCTTGGCCGTTGGATCATCAAATTTGCAGTATTGCTTTTTTTTTTTTTTGAATTATTGGAAATGGGCGGTGGTTAATTGGAGCAGTTGTATGCCTTAGGTGATCTCCATCTTTCTTTATCGATCTTGCAATTGCGTTTGAGTGAATTGCTAAAAAGGCGCGGCCGCTTTGGCGGGATGGTGGGCTGATAAATTCATTTGAGATTTTTTTAAATTAATTAATTATTTATTTATAAAATTAAATTAAATTAATTTGACTTAAATTGTTATGTATATATAAAAATATTTATTTAATATATAACGTGTCTCAACATATCTAATTCTTTATTTTTAAAAAATAACGTGTCGGTGTGTCGTATTGTGTCGCGTGTGTGTCGTCTTCTTAAACTATAGTGAAGTTTGAATGCTAGAATGGGTAATTTTCGGTCCTTGCACATAATTTGATTTGAATTTGATATTCTATTTTTTCTTTTCTTTCTTTTCTTTTTTTTTTTTTTTTTTGGCTTATGCACAAAATGTAATTGCAAAAGCCACGAGGGCTATAAATTATTTGTGAACATGGGAAACAAAGGATTTTAATTGTCCCTTACGTCAAGAGGAAACAAAGGATCAAAATCCAACCAATTTTCTTTGAGGAAATTATGACAACAAATAATCATTAAAAATTTAATCAACTCAATATTCGTTGTATTAAACTCGCCCGGAGATAAGCTCAATATGTTTTCATTTTGGACTAATGTCGCTTTTTGGAGAAAATGGAAGGAAAGCTTTTTTTTTTTTTTTTTTTAAATATGGAGTCCATAAAAAATGACAAAATTTATCTATTTGAACAAGCAAAAGATGGGTGAATAGAGAGTTTGAGTAGGCATTTAAATTTGATGTCAAATTTTCAAATTGTTTTGTATGATTGTAATATATTTGTCATGTGATAATTCTTAAGTGGATCTGATTAGAAAAATATGAGTAACGTGATCTTTTGATATCAAGTAGGGATAAACACAATCCGAGTGAGCGATTCTCACTCTAGAATTGAGAAGCGCCCACTAAAGACTGATTTCCAAAAATTGAAATTGGAAACGGTCTATTGGGTTCATGGAACCAGTCCATCAAATTTCGTGCACTCAGTGCAATGTCTTTTGACAAAAAGAACTTCCCTATTCTTAATTGTAAGATCGATAAAAAAGATGGAGATTACTTAAGGAATATAACGAGCGCCCAATTGATCTTTGCTTCTCCAACCTTGTCGCCATTAGGGTCTCCTGCTGCGGGCTTTCAAACTTGTTGTGGCTCGTGCATGCTTCAAAACTCCGATAGTTGTATGTTTTAGACAACAATTCAATGAAGAAAATCATTGGCCATGAATTTGCAGTAGTGGAGGAATTAATTGCTTCAAGAGTATTCTCACGTCTTGAATATATACTCCCGCAAAGACTTCCACTACTAATGTGCATTTGCGATCGCACTTTATTCCTTTCCTCAAGGGGCAATCTTCGAAATATCCTGGTGCCCTCGTCTCGAACAGTCGCCGTTGAACACGAACAGTGTATGGGATTCTTACACTGTTCGAGAAAGCTAAAAGGGTGTTTGATGAGATGAATAGAGAGGGAATTCTTCCTTCTGTTGCGACTTATAATGCCATGATTCAGGTTCTCTGTAAGAAAGACAATGTCAAAAATGCAATTCTGGTTTTCGAAGAAGGAAGGGTTATGTGCCCAACTCGATCACTTACAATTTGGTGATTAGGGGACTATGTCATGCGGGGCATACTTCAGCTTCAGCTACTCGAATTTTCGATATTTCCTTACCTATGCAATTTCTAATTAATCAAGATAACCATTCATTCCCGTATAAATAGAATCGGGAAACGTTAAGCACAAACAAAATATGCAGTGACCCATTAGAAGTATCAGGGGAATCTTCCTGGTCATGGATAAATCACCCAAGTTCGGGTCCATAAGCAGTGACAATTGCCTCCCTATTATTTGGAGGTCATATCTAGTGTTGAAAAATCAATATACTTTTAATGTCGCATCAGGACTGTGCAATTTATGTCGAGAATGGAGGAGGATGGTTGCGAACCTAATGTTCAGACGTACAACATCATAATTCGTTACTTTTGCGATGCTGGAGAAATAGAGAATGGCATGCACCTGTTTGGGAAAATGGGAAGCGGGGTTTGCTTGCCAAATTTGGACACGTACCACATCCTTGCCAGTTCCATGTTTGTCAGGAAGAAATCGGATAATTTGGTGCTGGCAGGGAAACTGTTGCTTGAGATGGTTGACAGAGGATTTGTGCCAAGAAAATTAACTTTCAACAGGGTCTTGGATGGTCTTTTACTTACTGGAAACCAAGGTTTTGTAAAGGAGATCCTAGAGTGCAAAGCAAATCTGGTCGTCTTCCTTGTCGTTTCATGTTATAGTTTGAGCTCTCTGTTGATCCATACTGAACCTGCCGATGAAATTCATCCCCTTTTCTCAGCTCGAGTTTCAGCTTTTCAGATCTTACACAATATATCAGCGAGCAGCAAACCTCCAGGGGACAGGTTTTGCCATTGTAAGCTCCTACAGATGTAACATATAATCTTTCAACTTTTTTTATTTTGAGGCTGTCCTTGTGACCCAGTGGTCAGAATGAGATAGCTGGTAGATTCTGTCCCGGTTATACTTCTCCAGTTGGAACTTGGATGATGTTGTGAAAATATCGATCAGGATTTTGGCAGAAAGAAATCCTGGGCCTAGAGTGCAGGCTTATCATCTCGAAGGACGAAACTTTGATCCTGTCTACTTGTTGCTCGACATTGTGCAGTTGGCAAGGAAGAGTGGCTGCTGGAATCTGTGGCACTTCCGACATCTTCAGAGCCTTTTACTTGTAGTAATTCAAGTTAGGCACATTCTTGCAGAAACACTCTACAGTGTTGGAACTTCTTGTTCTTTTGGTGCTTTATGTCTTTTCTTTTGCTGTACTTTCAGGTGACATTGTCATTCATTTATGTGGAGGTCAGATTGATGTCCCTTGATAAGGCTGCAAGGTTTTTAAGGGTGATTGACCACTCGATTTGTTTATCAAGGAGAACCCAGAATTCCCTGTTTTCAGTTCTTTAAATGAATCTGCTGCAGCTTAAAATGCTTAACATTCTCCTTCTCCATGAATGTCATTGGGAAGGTATTGCTTTCATTGATGGAAGTGATGTTCATTTAGTTTTAGCTGTCCTGATTTTTCTTCTAAGCCAATTTATCTTGTTTATTTGGGTTCGCCGTGCTACAATACTCCGGCTTCGGGTGTTTGCTGGTGTGTGGTAAATTTAGGAGCAAATCCTTCACTGCTTCTTCAAGTTTGACAGGCTGATATTTGGGACAGAAGCAAGTGATTGGCTTGAGAGCTATTCCGTGGCTACTCACCTGACGAGATCGTGGTTGAAAGCTGGAATGAGAAGGATGAGATTTGGAGAATGCACTTGGATGACGCAAGTATAGTGCAATCTATCAGCTTTGCTCCAGTTTGTGTTTTTCTTCTCTGTCACTGAACGTGTTCTCGCTTCTGAGACTTGAGAAAAGGCAAAAACACAATAACGACTGGGATCATTTTCTTTTATATATGCATTTAGAATCTAATTTTAAATTAAATCTGCCAATTCTAGATACCTTAATTCTTTACATTCTCCTCCTCCATGAATGTCACTGGGACGGCTCTTTTATGATGGATGGACATTTACAAGGTTGGCTTGTAGTGTCTATTTGCTAAATTATGCAGGAATTTCTTGTATCGAAAACACTGCCCTTCGAATGGACTGCATTGTTGCAACTCCCTGAAATGACTCCATGCAGAATTTTGATAAATCGCACCTCGCTTATTAACTTTGTTTTCACGTAATGCAGTGCTTAAAGAACATACTTTGGTGAGATAAGCCTCGGATATGCGCATGAAGAAAATGTAAGGATGCAGTAGCTGGGCATCGAACTAGCTTTACCCAGTCCATCAAGCAACAGCATATATCAAATTCTAAGGAGGCAGCCATCCGGCAGAGCTCTGGCTTAATAATGGCAGTGTTGAGAAAGTAGCAATGACTATGCATCAATATGGTCTTCATATAAACGCACTCATGAAAATTTGCACAAGCTTTTGTAAATGAAGTACAGTACTGAAATGCTAATGAGTAGAAATAAAATGATAAACAAGATCCGCGATCTTGTTCGACTTTTTTTCCCATCCATTCTATAGTCTCTATACAATGGCCTCCAACCCTTATTTTTAGTAGTTGGCACAAGGAAAACATCCTGAGCTACCTCAGTAGAGTTCACAGCTTTGAGGGAGATTTATACCATCCCCAAGGTTCACTGGATATGTATTGTGTAACCTGCTTCACGCTCAAATAATTATCCAGTCCCCTGCAAAAAAAGGCACAATCATCTGGTCAGTACGAAGCTATGATCATCAAATTTTCTCAGTGCAATGCAAACCTACTGAAATAATGCACTAAGCAGTTACAACTTTGCAGACTCATAAGTTATAACTACCGTACAAGACAAAAATCATTCGGAGATCATACTCCCTTTCTCTACTAGATCATTTTTCTATTCTCCTTTAAGTTCTGTCATTCATTTGGTCATAGAGAAGCGGACGATACCATCCTCCTAACTCCCGACCAAAACCACTCCGTTTGTTTCCTCCCCAAGGGGCCTGACAGAAGCATGGCTGTGAACAGTTGATCCACACAACGCCTGCCTGGAAAGCCTGCAATTCACCACCAAGATATGACAAAAATCAAGTAATCCAACAACGTAAATACGTCCCATGTACATCTTTTGGTCATTTGAGGGCCAAAAGTTCACATAAATGTACATTGAACCTTACCTTGGTCAGGTGCTCACACCTTTCCCAGTCATTTGACAACATAGCAGCACCTAGTCCATGACTGCAAAGCATCGATTAATCGTGAGATTCTCATAATGTCCCAATTTCAAGAAGCCTACCCAGGCCAGAGTGGAGTAACAATTTCGATCACAATAAATTAGCAGATTCTCCACCGTATTCTGAACACTATCGAAGGAATGAATCAACTCAATGGGTGTCATTTGCTAATTCAATGGCCTCCTGCCAAATGTTTTAACACAGAGAACAGGTCCAAAGACTACCTCTCTCCAAATTTGCATTGATGTGGTGACATCAGTTATGATGGTTGGCTCAAGGAAGAATCCCTTCCTCAAATGCTATCAATTGTTTGAGATTGATACACAGAAGTCAGGAAAAGCATTTTCAGAGGCAGAAGGGTTCGAGCCCTGTACCTCGGGACGATCTCCACCACACAAAATAGTAGCCCCCTCGCTCTTAGCCGTGGAGATGAACTTCAGTATTTTCTCATACTGAAGCAAAGAAAATGAAATTATCATTTCGACATCCAGATGGCAGATTTGATGCTAAACATTGAAAAGTGAAAAGAACCAATGGTAATTAAAAATCCCAGACCAAAGCTATTTCCCATGATTTCTTCCAAACATATGGCACTTATGGGAGAAATTATCGCCTTCATTCCACACGCCACCTCAAAAATGATCATTTGCCCCCGATTATAGTGAATGAACGGCGTAGATTATGCCCAAGATACAACTGCTGCAATGGCTATGGGACAAGGGCTACACTTCTCCCAAAAATAAGATAATTGTGGAAGTTATGTATTCTAAATCTGCACTACTATCTACAGTGGTTGGTAAACTAATCCAGGACTTTGTTATGACCGAAACCCTAGAGAATGCATCTTCACAAATGGGTAAGGGTCGTAAGATAATAACGGACTCATATAAGGGATCAGATATTTTTAAATTTTTGCTCCACTGAACAAGCTTCTCGATTAACTGAGCAGCAATGCTTTCCTGAAAAAATTGTGATATACCCATTCAATATAATGCAAAACATATAATATAATGGTTTGAAAGAGAGCAATCACTTCATAAGATATTATGCGCACCTAGCGAACAATTATGGTCATCTGACATCTGACATTTTATTTCATTTAAGCATGACTTTTGTGTGCCGAAAGTTCTCAGTTACTTCTTCGCATGTTATAAGCACACAGTTTTCTCAACTAAAAGATTTTCTCGACTACTTCCATAAAGCTGGTACAGAGGGTTGACTCGACATTAGTTCCACCTCCATGTTCTTATGAATGGCTCACAAGATCTGACTACTCAATTCACAACTTCTCTCAATAAATTGATTTAAAGCTCCCGAATCTTCAATAACAACAAAGAAGATTCTCGCTGCATTTTGCTTTTCTTTTTCACATTACGTATGGATCTCCAGGTTGATGCATGATATCTCATGCTAATTGAGGAATGCAACCATATGCATGATTAGGTAGAACGAAGTAAAATCAATCCAGAAGTTTTACCAAGTGCAAGTGCCAGAGGTAGGAAATAAAAGAAACACGTACAAAATGACCTTGCAATGCGGATATAACTTACACGCACGATAAGACTAGATGTAGCACTACAAATTTGACCATTCGTCCAAAAGCATCCAAAAATTGTCCATTCAGCAGCTGTTTAAAATACAAGTAGTAAGGCCTATTGTCAGCAACATTGCATACATAATCAAGCTTATTCACATAGAAATCACCCAAGAATGAATGCACCATCGCAACGAACTTCTGAAGGAAAATAGCAATTGTATCAGTCTTATTGAGGGGTATGTGCTCCAGAATGCACCAACCTTTTCAAGATCAACATCCTCAAACACAACAATGGGGCTTTTTCCACCAAGTTCCAGCGAAACAGGCTGCGAGGTCATAACGTACACATGCCAGAAAGGTTACTCTCACACAAAGACTTTCCTCTGTTGAATTCAACAACGACATGAAAAATAGCTGCACCTTGACAAGTTAAGCAGCGGCGGTCATAATCTTGCTCCCTGGAGCTGAGCTTCCTGTAAATGCAATCTGTTGATAAGACCCAGCTGAGGTGGGGTAGACACATAGTGATATATGTAAAAATAAAATAAAATAAAACCAATTTGCAGAATGTGTCCGAGGAAACTTCACAAAATGTTAATGAAGAGATGATGGGAGAATACGGACCTTGTTGACTTGGGAATGAGATGCCAGCTCCAGCTTCATGGCCAAGTCCAGTCAGAATATTGAGGACACCAGGAGGAAGACCCACCTCCCTACACACCTCAGCAAGCTCCAAGCATGTCCTGAAGTTTCAAGAACACACTCAGGTGCATTAAAAAAATAATAAGGAAAATGAGTGAATTGAGTTAATGATGCAAGTGAAGATTAACACATACACAGATGCCAACTCAGAAGGCTTCAGTATCGATGTGCAACCAGCAGCCAGAGCAGGAGCTACTTTCCAAGTAGCCATCAAAAGAGGGTGGTTCCTGCATTGCATGAGATTCATCGTCATAACCAAGAGCTTTTATCATTTTTACTCCATCAAGGAAGCCCATTGAACGATCAGAGCAAGAATTAAAAATCATCATCTCCCAAATTACACAAAAACTCATGTTGCTACCAAAACAGCGAAGTCTAACAAGAGCAGATGAGAATCTCACAAGAACCACAGGCCATCATTTAGTTGCTACAGGCTGATGATAACATGTTGATCCAGTCAATGATATCTAATGGTTAGAAAGAAAAACTATGATATTTCTAGGTGGCACATCTGGTCCGCAGAATAAAGCACCATTACCATGGAGTAATTAATGCAACACCAACTGGTTCCTTGAGAACATTGCTCTTAAATGACTCCATAGGAAGAGAGACAGGAGCCTTTGCTTAGCACCCAAACCTTCAGCAAGATCTGCGTAGTACTCAAAGCAACCAGCTACATCGTCCTGGATGGAATTAACAACCATATTAGTGAATTATATGGGAACAAAGTAAAATGTTGCACAACCTTTACAAATGGCACCATGTCCCATGCTGCTTCGTCCAGAGGTTTTCCACAGTCAATTGCCTCCAGTTTTCCTCCAATTATGTGGGAATTACAAGTAATAATTCTTCCACTATCATATGATAAATCAGTGGAATAATGGAGAATTATAGAGGAAGACTAAGGGTCTTCTTTCACCTTCTATGAAGAGGTAGGGCTTCTCACAAGCAAATAACATAGGACATATAAAACACTAAAAAATAGTCTTCATTCTAGAGGAACCCAACTCTTGCTCGAGTAGTATGAGTTTGCCAATGAGTTGTTTACGGGTTCGAAGAAATATTACATAAAGATTGTGGATTTGACTAGCAATGTAAAATAGTCCCGTCATTCTAGAGGAATTGATGTTGAGACTGCAAGAGATATGTAGTTAAATAATTGTGCTACGTTTCCGCTGCCCATTCTTCAATGTTGGTATCAAAGCGAGTAATGGACTCTATTCATTGTGAATGTTAGAATCACTAATTTACAGTTTGATAAGTAGCATATGATACTTTTGTTTATATATGTTATTGATTTAATGCTTACCATCAATCAAGAAAGTGTACGCGATAGTTAAGTGGGAGTGTGTTTTTAGTTAAGTGAGACTTATTAGTTTCCTCCTACAATTTATTTCTACGCATATTAAACTACATATAACCATTGAGTACTTGGGCGCAAGACATGATCAAGAGCATGGCAAATTTTTGATCTTGTGACTTGCATAAAATTTATATTGTGTAATTTAGATTAATGCTGCAAAATAGTGATATGTGCTAATTATTAATATCTCATGCGCATTTCTTGAATGTGGTTGAAAATGGCTGCAAGAAATTTTTTTGATAATATGAACAAAAATGAGAAACTAGATGGCGAGAACTATAACATCTTGCTCTGAAAGATTCAATATCTCCTTGATGAGCCAGAGGTGATGGAAACCCTAGATTGTTGTGATCTTGAAGGAGGTGGCTTGCCTCAATGTCGCCGTGATCTTGAAGCCTACCAAAATTGGCGGAATAAAGATCATTAATCTGGTTGGAGCAATTAAATGTCAAAGCAATTTAAACTTAGAGCAAGTTCTGGGGCTAGGTTCCAATGGAATCGATAGCGAGCACACATGCAGTGGAATGATCGGATTCCCGTTCGCATCCGCAATCCTGATCTCCACTCTCGATTGGAATTTGCCATAAATCTTTTTTCGAACCCTGGCTCTCTCTTCAACCTGAAACCCTAGCTTGCCTCCATGCTCTCGTAAGTTACTTTGAACTGAAGTTAGTTCTAGAGTCAGGCAATTCCAATTTGATAAGATATTTACAAGATTCCTCTCTTTGCTCTTAGGACGTTGTGCCACTTATTACGGAATGTAAAGACCTCTTGGCCATTTTTCAACAATCTTGAATTGACCGATTGCACTCGAGAATCAATTAGATCAACGGACTTGGTCATAAAGGCATCAAGATGTGACGTGTTTTGATGTCCCTCGCTCTTGTATTTTGGCTCGGTTTTAATGAAATGAAGGTCTCTTTTCTGACCAATAAAACAAAAAAATTAGAAGCACAACCAGGCTCGGTCCACTCGTACTTAAGCCCACATGGTGTGGATTCTTCACCAGCTTTTCTGGCCCCTCGCTCCAAAGTGTTCCTTTTCAAATCTTCATATATATAAATACTCGATAAGTTAGGTTGCAAGCTTAATGTCAATGCAATGTCCCTGCCAAACATGTGCCAACATAAGATTAAAAAGGGTCGGAAAAAGCCATTGGATAAAGCAGCTCTTGACTTTAGTCATTACCGCGGTTCCATCTACTGTGTGCCAAACCATCAATTGATTTGCAACACGAGATGAACGCATGTGTGTCAGGTGAATACAGTTGATCACAGGCTGAATACAGTTCATCACAGGCTGTGACTCAATCAGAAACGCGCATGGATCGTGAGCAGTAACTGGGATAGGGGCGAGCTTAGAGAGGAGAGGACTTCACCTAGACTGCTCATTGTGCAGTGCATGGCTCACATGCTGCGAATTGATGTTACTGCATCCACACCAGAGATTTCGCATTCAGATATGCTACATGCATCTCGTCGTCGATTCTTCTTTCCAGGTTTCGCATTCATGGTTCAGTTTTCACAGAGAGAGAGAGAGATGGTTTTTCTGTAGGTATATTCTTACACGAGGATGATGCTACCTTGTCTGAGGAAAAAAGAAAACACTCTAACTTTCCTTTATCCACTTAGGGAAATACTTATGTTGGGATGATTATAGTGTTTTGTTAAAAAAAAAAAACATTTTTCGTTTTTACCTTTCACCAAAAAAAAAAAAAAAAAAAAACATTTTTCATGCTAGTAGAAATTTGAAATTTCTTCTAAGTGTTAAAAGATTGTTAATTAAATAAGTTATTGATCACCTAATTTCCCGATAACTTATTCGTTACAAAATCATTGGATCTTTTTGACAATTTACAAGCTATCAAGTTTTCTCACTAACTTTTACTTATCATCTTTACTACCGGCTTAAATTTATTAACTCCCACATGAGTTTGTCAATCTTTCTTTTGACGATTTACAAAATTTCCTTTGATTATAATTACCAACTTCTTTTGGTTCTTCTCGTTTAAATTACTTACTAACTCTTTAGTTATTTTATTTTTTTTAAATAATCAACTCTTGTCATCATTTCCCTACTTTTTGAAAGGTGAGGGAGCTCTTAGGACGAATTAGTAAATTTTAGCAGATTTTTCAATCCCAGTTTATATTTTTTCAGATCCGACTTCACAAAACCATTGTCGTTTAGGTGACCCATCTATAATGAATTTTCATGAGGAATCAAGTCATACATCGACAATCCAAATTGTTTGCCAAGTGTGTTTCCATGTTTGTAATTATCTAGAATATTGAATGGAAGCTGACGAAAGAAAGATTGGTCAATATTTTTATGACACAAAAACTATTAGAGATGAACCATTTATGATTTTTTCAAGACACAAAACTTAAAAAAGGATAAATATAGCACTAGTTTTCTGTTGGAAAAATTAGCAAAATAGTCGTAAATCTATTGCAATTTTTTTCAATTCTGTCCTAAACCCCTTTTTGCCAATTTAGTATTAAATCTTTTGTAATTGTGTTAATTTAATCCATCGAGGCCAAATTTGGCCGACAGGTGCTGACATGTCAATTCTTTAATATTTTTTCAATTTATTTATTTATTCTCTCTCTCTCTCTTCCTTCTTTCCTTGTCGACCGACCAAAGGCGTTGGCCGGCGAGGCTTATTAGCGAGGGCGAGCCTCACCGGTGACAAAACGATGCTAGGCCTTGGGGGGGGGAGGGAGGGAGGGAGGAGGGAGAGAGAGAGAGCAGGCTTGCCCCCATTGGCCATTAGCGAGGTTGAGCCTCACCGGCGACAACGATGCTAGGCCTTGGCATGGTTGGGCAAGGCTGAGAGAGAGAGAGTAAATAAAATAAAATTTCAAAAGATTGACACGTCAATGTTGGTTTGACTATGTTGGCCGGCTAGCTAAATTTGGCCGAATGGACTGAATTAACACAATTATAAAAGGTTTAGAACTAAATTGATAAAAAAAAAAAGATTTAAGACTAAGTTGGAAAAATTACAATAGGTTTAAAACTGTTTTGGTAATTTTCCCATTTTTGGGTATTAAACTCAAACTAGTTGATAACTCACTTAGAGAAAAGTTTGATAAATCATTTGATTAAAGTAAATAATTTCATATAAGAGTTAAAAAATTTAAGGTGTTGAGCAATGAGCTTGAGTTTAGGAATGGAGGGTTTAAGCTCCTTTTGCTATGAAGGTTAAACTAGGGATGAACGGCAATGGTATTTTGGCTAAGTTGAAGAAAGAGATGGATGTGGATTGATGTTGTCATGTCACTAGAAATCTTTGCTTTGTTTTTTTTTTTTTTTTTCCTTTTTGGTCATACTAGTCTTTAAAAAAAAAAAAATCTTTTCTCTTTTGAAGAGTTGCACCAAGGAATTGGAAAAGTTGACCGTATGGAGTCTTTTCCTTTAATCGGCAAGCACGCAAAGCCTTTTCTCCTTTTTTCCTTCTTTTTCCTAATTAGAGAGTTCATATTGATCTTGTCCGTGATTGCATATTGGTAATAGTCGAAAGTTTCTAAAAGGTGTTGGTGATAATGCAATCAGTGAACTTCCTTTGGACGGTACTTGGCAAACCTCGTTTTATTTGTACCATATAAAAATCTTATCTTTTTATACCTGGCAAGTGAAGAATTGTGCGTTGAAAATTATAAATTTTCGTTATTCGATTGCTTCATAAATGGTTAGACAGCACTTTTCGTCATAATTCCCTCTTTAATTGTTTTTCCTTTTCCTGTCATTTCCTTTTAAATTTGTTTACCTTTGAATATTTAGAGTTTCACAATCAAGACTTCTTATTCATCTGTTTTTCCTTAAGGGAAAATGCTTTTGATTACTTTTCTTCCGCTGCCTAATCATCTATCTCATGGCAAAAAATTTCAAGTGCGAAGCATTTAAGCCTAAGTATGGGGCCATATTAATTCATTTTCTCCTTAATAAAAGAATTACGTGATCTCAACGTCCAATTTTCCGTGGTCACAACTTTACTTGCAAACTTTTTTGGATGGTAATGGGCAAACTTTTTTTCCCGTTCCTGAATTTCGTGTGCGTTGTTTTATTTGTATTATTATAAAAAACCTTATCTAATTATACATGAAAAGTGAAAATTCTTCTGTTAAACATTATAGATTTTTGTTATTTGATTGCTTAATAAATGGCTAAATCGACACATTTCAATGTAATTCCCTTTTTAATAGTTTTTTTCTTGTCATTTTCGTTTTGAATTTGTTTATCTGTGAGCTTCTGGAGTTTTCTCCATCAAGATTCAAATTCATTGGTTTTCCTACGGGAAAATGCTTTTGTTTACTCTTAACTCCAACATCTAACTATCTACATTATGGCAAAAAAATTGGAGCATTGCGACTTTTAACCTAAGTGTAATGCCATTGTAATTCATTTTCTCCTTCATAATAGAATTACTTGATCTTGACGTTCATTTTTTCCGTGGTCATAACTTTAATTGCATTCTTTTTGTTTTATCAGTTTTTCGATATTTGACTCTATCAGTTAATGTTATTGCTTTTACCTTGAAATATAATAACTTTTGGTGTTATACAAATTTAGTTTGAATTGGAAATTTATTCTAAGCAAGTGAAATAGAACTTGGCAAAATCCAAAATTTCGAGAAATAAAATCTTTGAAAAAGAGAATGTTCCATACGACCGACCTCTATCCAAACTTTTTCTTTTGGTACCTTCCTCTGAATTTAATGCTACAGAATAAGCGGATGTCATTGTATCTCTCTCTCTCTCTCTCTCTCTCTCTCTCTCTCTCTCTCTGACATCAGTCCACTTTCTTCATCCTCCGTCAACCCAAAATCTTCTAGGGCTTGAAAGGGTCTCGGAACCTCATCAATCGCGCCGCGCCGGACACTGCACTCCACCTACAGGAGGGATGGAGGGAGAGAGGAGAGAGAGAGGAAGGTCATCAATCGTGTCATCAAGCATGTCATTGCGGTCGTTCCCAGGACAACTTTTCTTATTTCCCACTTATGAGGCCCAACTAGATGTATTCTAATTAATTCTGGACAACCGCATCTTTTTCCCGGTCTTGACTTAATCGATTCCTTTTTGATCTTGTACCCTTAACGACGGCAAGAAGTATTGCACCACATTTTTCCTCACTGCCTTTTCTTTTATACAAGTTTAACACTCTAATGCCAAATCCTACTTCTTTAGCATAATTGTTATAAAATGCATAAGCCTCATCATAAGAATTAAACTCCATAACTATGCAAGTTTCAATTTTCACGTTCTCTAGTATCGTGATGCTTTCATGATTAGCATCTTCAGTTGCATTGTTCATTTCATCTTCATCACCACCATTATTTTCATTGGCAAAGTTGCTTTCGATACTAACTCCGTCCATCCAAACGAGATGTCAAGAAAAAATTAAGAATTATATGTCTAAAATATATAGATTCAAACTAAAATTCGACAACAACGAATACATCTTACTTTCTTACAATAAGAAAAGTAAAGATTGACGAACCTTTCTCCACATTTATGAGTTATTCAATTACAACATCGTACAACAATCGAAATTCAAAATGTACAAGGTAAATACACATTCTGCCCAAAAAAAAAAAGAGAAGATAATTACATTCCTATTTTTGAGTTATTAAGTTTTTTTTTTTTAAAATTGAGAACAATATCTACATAATCTTTTTCTTTGAGTAGAGAATAATATCCACTATTTTAAATGTTGCCACTAAATTCTTCATATATTTCTTATTATTTAAATAGTATTGTAGGATTTGTTTCTTATTATGTGAATATTATTACTTTGATTTGTTTCTCAATTCAAGCTTGCAATAAAGAATTATTCAAATCTCGAGAAAAAAAAAGGGTAAAAATGGCGGTTAAGGAAGCCGACATTTCAAGCTTTTTTTTTATCTTTTAAATTTAATAGATCTATATAATAACATTAGCGATTTCGATATTTTTACTTGTAATTATTTATATTTTGGTAACTAATTTATTTTTCTTTCATCTTATTCATGAAAATTGATTGTGCGGGCCCTTTTACAATTTTATCTCTCAATTTAAGCTTGTAATAAGAAAATAAAAATAAAAAAATAAAAAAATAAAAGGTAAATGATGGAATTGAGTCTTATGCGCACTAATCTATATCATCTGTTTTCGTTCAAGGACGAGTAGGATTCTCACTTATTCTTTCTTGGAAAGGATAAAAAAAAAGAAGAAGTGTAAAGGATGGAAACCGGTTGAAAAGGTCAACCAATTCCCATTGAAAATGTGCGGTTCTTAGCTAACTGTCACTCCGTCAAGGACAGTCAACAAAGACTTTTCCTAAAACTATTGTTTACGTGGTGTGGGCTTAAGCTTTGAAAATTGGGGCATCTAATTTTTTCCATAATTGGTGCTGTGTATGCGTGTGAGGTCAAATTTTGGCGACCGAAATAATGTGAATTGAGACGGTCTTGTACAAACTACCACGTTCCTATGCGTTTTTGAATTGCAGAACTCTATGTAGCGGTTGATAATCAAGGTAGAAGAGGTCATTTTAAAAATCTAAGAAATAAGTGCATTGGAAGTTCTAAAATTTGTTGCGAAATATAGTCGAGCTCATCAACTTGGTCCAATAAAAGTCCTTCTAGTGATTACAATTTTTGAAAGTTTAAAGAAATAAATTTTAGGATTTGATTACACTTTCTAAAAGTTTTAAAACTCAATTTGGACTTTCGTGACAATTTTTAAGATTTCAAATATACCTATCCCTAAAGTCAAGCCAAAAAAAAGAGGGTGCCCGATCGTTCGTTTGGCGAATCATTCAAACAGGCCGGCTGCATATAAACTAGCTCAGATACCTCATGGCGATGGCCATGGGACTAGAAAAGTCATATGTACATGTATGAAAAATCTAGGGGGAATCTCATCTAAAACACTCGAGGCCAAATATGATCATCTAAAGTCAAATTAAAGGTTGGTGAATTTTGCATATTTATGAACATGGGTTGGCCCCAAGTTGATACAAAAGAGAACCTTGCAATGACGAACCTTATCGACCAAACCTATCAACGACCATGCAAATATAAGATTCATGATACCTAGGAATGATTGGTTTTGGGTTTCGTACAAGTTTTGCGTGAGCCTATCCTGCATATTTTATAACCTATCCATTACGGGTTTGAGGTCGGTTAGGGTTCCATATATATTATTGATTGAACGATTGTAATGAACCATCACCTCTAATTACCACCACGCATAACTATAGTGTGCACTGTTCATAACTTATATTTAGATATATGAAGAATATGAAAAATTAATAAAACAAAAGTTTCAGTTATAAAATGGAAGCTTGGACTAATGATATCAAAAGCCTTAAAATACCGCAGAATTACGTGAAGAAATAGATCAAGAAAAATATAAAATCTTGTTACAGGCTCCAGGTTTCCTATTCATCCAAACATGTTCCTAAACTTTTTGAACCTGGAACTAGACAGGTTCCAGCGGTCCAGTTTTTTAGTTATAGTTTTTACTGTGAAACCATGCTCACTCCTAATGGTGACTATACTAAATTTGATGTGATAGAATAATTGCTAAAAAGGAAAGAACATAACAATTTTCAGGCTACCGCGGTAATGGCTTGTTGAGAGTCACAAATTCTTGAATGAATGAATTTCACAATAATTTATAATAGTTTATTATTTAATTTTTTTTTTATAATCATCATCATCATCATCAGAATAGGTTAAATAGTACCACCTAATCATTTTAAAAAAAGAAATAGCGACATGGACATCAACATCCGTCACCCTCGTCATTTTAGTCGTTGCAGATCTCTATCTCTCGTCTCGACTGGCCTCAACCCAAAATATTCTCTGACTCGAAAGGTCTCGGAGCCCCATCATTCTCGCCTTGTCAAACACTGCATTCCAAAGATAGTTTGTGGAGAGGAAGAATGTCAAAACACTGCATTCCACCCATCAATCTCGCCTTGTCAAACACTGCATTCCAGAGTTTGTGGAGAGGAAGAATGTCAAAACACTGCAAAACACTGCATTCCACCCATCAATCTCGCCTTGCCAAACACTGCATTCCAGAGTTTGTGGAGAGGAAGAATGTCAAAACACTGCATTCCACCCATCAATTCGCCGTGTCAAACACTGCATTCCACCCACTCTGAGAGAGAGAGAGAGAGAGAGAGAGAGAGAGAGAGATAGTGTGTGGAGAGAAAGACGTGTCGTCGCCGTGACACTTTCCAAACAGCTCTACTGTAGCATAAAGAACGCTAGGGGTGACGTGAGAAACGGGACCCAAAAGTCAAGCATCAGTCTGTCGCTTCGTTCCCGCCTTGTGTAGCCCATCGGTCTATTGCTTATATCTTTCCCTTTTCTTCTTCTTCTTCTCTCTTTGAAGAGAACTAAGCGAGAGGGAAAATTTGATAACCGACCATATCTCAAGCAGAGCCCATGAAGTTGAACGGGGCGAGCCCATCAATCGCGCTTCCTCTGCTCGCCCTCTCCTCGTTTTTCTTCTCTCTCGCCATCTCTGATCCTCGAATCACCGAAGCAGGCCGCATCTGCGAGAACTCCACTGGGATCGTCGCCGAAAACGTAGTCTCCAACTTCATCGCCGTCATGAGGGAGATGTCCAACAGCGTCGCCGACCAGCGCTGGGTCAACTACTCCCTTACCTCGCCGCCACCGGCAGTGTACGGCCTCGCCCAGTGCCACGGCGACTTGATTGAGAACGAGTGCTTCCTCTGCTTTACCGAAGGCCAGACTTGGAACCCCCCCACCATCCCCAACTTCGGCCGGCTCTACCTGGACGGCTGCTTCCTTCGTTACGACCATTACGACTTCTACAACGAGACCGTCGATCCAACGCATGACATGCTCAAGTGTAGCTCCAATTCGACGGTCCCGGCGGAGAGAGTGGCCGAGTTCTCAGATAGGGTAGACCGGGTGCTGAGGAATGTCTTGGCAGGCGCACTGCTGAACAAGGGCTTTGCAGTGGCTGGGGAGGACGGAGTCGGAGGGGTGGCCGGGGCATATGCTTTGGCACAGTGTTGGAGAACGCTTGACGCCGGCGGTTGCAGACTCTGTTTGGAGAATGCAACTTCGATGGCAAGAAGCTGCACTCCTAGAGAAGAAGCGCGTGCCATGAATGCGGGATGCTTCCTCCGTTACTCGACCACAAAGTTCTACAACGTCCCCGTTAGCGTAGGTAACAACTAGTCTCCTGATCACTGTTTACCAACGTAAAAGATGGCTTCCTCGCCATTAAAGAAAAACTGAGGCTCTTCTATGTCTACTGTCAGATTTCGATTTTTCCAATTGTGGTTTCCTCCATTTTGGTTGATTAAGGCTCTGCTCATTTCGCATAAAATATAACAATTCTAACAAATGTCTTCTAAAAGGCCACTTTCTCGAAAAATAATAATATTTTCCGATATTATGTTGAAACTTGAAAATGAGTTAGATAATATACTCCACCATTTGGTATAGATTTTCCTTTGAGCACTTCTTTAATGATTTTTTTCTTTTCAATTTTTAAAATATCGAATTTTTAATTATTTTATTTTATTTATTTTTCCTTTTTTTTTTTTTGGCCAATCGGCCACGGTGATGACGACAACCGACCTCGGGTGAGGTCGAGCTCGAGTTTTTGCTAGATTGGCGAGGCTCGAGTCTTCTCATAGGTTGACAAGACCTTTGACATTGCTAAAATAGTGAGCTCATCCCTTGCATATGGTTGACCGTTGTCCACTGTTGCGGCCGATGATTAGCCAAGGCAGAAGCAAAAAAGAAAATGAAAAATGAAAATGAAAATTAACTAAGAATTCATTATTGGAAAAAGTAAAAGTAATTGAGAATTCAATTTAAAAAAAATATATATATATATATATATATATATATATATTTTTTTTTTAAGAACGGAATTTCATTAATTAAGGACCTTAGCCTAAGGACTACGGCTACAACATTGAGGCCCAAGCCTGACCTTTAAGGATGCTTGCTCAAGTGCCGAGGCATATGGCACAAGCACCAAGGGTTTGACCTCGGCCTCGATGGACCGAAGCCTTGGTGCTGAGAGCTCGGGTATAAGAACTAGGTCCTGAGCCACCTTGTCAACTTGATCAGGATTATTAGTATTTTTGCTATTAGCACCCAACCTCAATTGACCTAGGTCCAATCTCAACGGACTCGTGCCCATGAGTTAGAAACCTGGTCCTGGCCTCAATGGATCCGGGCCTAGCCTTGATGGAATTAGCCCAAGCATTGGAGACTCAAGAACTAACATTGGGGTTCCTATATTCAAATGAAGAGTTTCGGGTCAAAGTGTCAATACCTAATATTATTTTGGAATATGTTTTCCGACCTTTTCAAAGGGGAAATCATTTTATTGAATGTAAGCATAGTTTTCTGTTAACTAGAAAAATATTTTCCGTTGACTTATTTTTCTAAATGAATTGGAGAAAGATGAAGATAATGTTTTCTCGGAAAATATCTTCTACCAAACGAACATAACCTAAGAGTGCATTTGTTGGAGAAAAAGTGTTTGCCTGAAATTAGCTTCCAAATTTTCATGATTAATCAATCGAAAATACTCTCCAAATCAAGAAAAATATTCATGTATAAAATTAGGAAGTGAATTCCTAAATTTAAGAAGGTGAAAACACTTTAAAAATTGCTCCTCTTGAATTTTTTAATATTTTATTTAAAAAATCAATTTTTATAATATTCTTTTCGTTCTTCCTCCTTCACCGATCACGAGGCTTCAACAACTAGCCATAGGAGCGAGCTAGTGCGAGCCGACCTTGGGCAAGCTCAAGCCTCGAAAACCTCACCGCAACAACCCAGGATTTGGCAAGCTTGACCTTGCCCGAGGTTGGTCAAGTTGGCCCTTGTCGAGCCACGGCGACAACACCAATGGCTGTCACATGACCATTGCCAAGGCCCGATGACCGGCGAGAGGAGGAAGAAAGAAAGAGAAAGAAAATGAAAGAAAAAAAGAAAAAGAAAAACAAAATTATTAAAAAGTGATTTTTTATGAGATTGAAATCATTTTCCAAATGAGATTTAAACATCAAAAAACATTTTCAGTCATATATTACCAAACAAAGGAAAATTAATCATTTTTTTAAAAATAACTTTCTGGAAAATATTTTCCTTTTTATGATTTTTCTCCAAATAAACACACCCTAAGTATGACTTGATTGATCTTATGATTCGATGCCGCTAGAGTTTTGGAATTTCTAATAAACTCGCTCATCTCAACGATCTTTGTCTTTATCACTTAGCGGGGGTCATCTAGGGTCCGCATCACCATAACAATAATTTCATCGGCTGCTGCGACGACTTCGCTTGTTCTCATGGGTGCATACATTGGATATAAAAAGTATTCCAAGGAGAAACGAGGTAAACAATTCGATTCAAATGCATAAAATGATCATCTTGGTAATTCTTGAACATAAGCTTGATGACGCGAATTTCATATTCATCCATTTTCAGTGCAAAATAACATCATGCAATTACGAGCGAGCATGAGCAAGTTTAGCTTATATTTCAAGTACGAGACGTTGGAGAAGGCCACCAACTTCTTTGATGACTCGAGGAAGCTAGGGCAAGGTGGGGGCGGTTCCGTGTACAAGGGGAATTTACCCGACGGGAAGGTCGTCGCAGTTAAGCGGTTGGTGTTCAACACACGACAATGGGTGGACGACTTCTTCAACGAGGTGAACTCCGATCACCGGGATCCAACACGGGAACCTCGTTAGGCTTTTGGGATGCAGCATCGAAGGCCCAGAGAGCCTCCTCATCTACGAATATCTTCCTAACGGAAGTCTTGATCAAGTTCTTTTTGGTAAGTAGCTGGCTTTTTGTATAACTGCATAACACACTTACACAGTCATCGTTCGATGTCTAGAAGAGATCCACCCATTACGACAAGCGTCTGTTCAATTTGCATTCTTAGTAACTAGCTTCTTGTATTGCAAGCAATGCTTCCATCTTATGATTTCAAAAATCTGCTCCATTAGCGTCTTGCCTTCTTCTGTGATGTCTGTCGCACTCCGCTCTACTTGTCTTTCTAAATTAGTGAATAGAATCTGCTGTTGCAGTCAACAATGCGACCCCTGCCCTAACCTGGGAGGAGAGGTTGTACATCATCACAGGAATAGCTGAGGGCCTTGCGTATCTTCATGGAGGCTGTGGAGTGAAAATCATCCACCGGGACATAAAAACCAGCAACATCCTCCTTGACAAAAATCTCACGGCGAAAATCTCAGATTTCGGGCTTGCCCGATGCATTGCTTTGGATAAGTCTCATCTTAGCACAGAATCGGCACACCTTTGTAAGAATGCCTTTTCATTACTAGCTTCCTTGTAACCATAGTCGGCACTTTCAATTTCCTTAATCGACAAGTTTGGCCTGTCAAAGTGGTTTCGCATATCATCCTACTCTTCACTTCACATCTTCTCTGGGCTAAGCTTGGTTTATATCTAAAAGACGGTCAACAATGCAGTGGTTACATGGCACCTGAATATCTTGTGAGGGGACAGCTAACGGAGAAAGCGGATGTTTATGCTTTTGGGGTGCTGCTTCTTGAAATCTTGACTGGTAGGAAGATCACCATATACACACGAGGGTCGAGTTCGGTATTACAGTTGGTAAGATTGCTTGTCCCTACAATCAGGAAGAACTTAGACCGACATTGACTTTCCTGGCCACGCCACGCGGGGATTATCTAACTTTTCTTTTGATTTTCCCAACAAACCCTGTCATTGCTTTCTGCGTTAGGGTCACTAGATATATCTTCAGAAATAAGGAAGCCATGGAAATTTCATGATTGCTTTGCAGGTATGGAAGCACTACAAATCGAATAATTTAGCTGCGTGTATTGATCCGGCCTTACAAGGTAAATTCCCTATTCTGATGGCATCAAATGTGGTCCAAATCAGCCTTCTGTGCACTCAAGCCTCCATGGAATTGCGGCCGCCCATGTCTGGAGTTGTTGAGATGCTCCACGATAAAGAATGTGTAGTCCCCCAACCGAACCAACCCCCGTTCCTCAATGCTAGCGTGCTGTTCGACAAATCTGGCAGCGGAAGCTCTACATGCACACATGGCTGTTGAACCAGCTCATGGCATCCGAGGTCTCTTCCCCTGTTGAACCAGCTCATGGCATCCGAGGTCTTCTTCTTCTCTCATGGCATTTGAGGTCTCTTCCCCTGTTGAACCAGCTCATGGCATCCGAGGTTCTTCTTCTTCTCGGATATATGAATCTAAGTGGGATGCGATTGCTGTATTTTTTTTTTCATAGTTTTACGTCCTGATTGGAGAATCACACCATGTTGGCATGTTTCAATTCCGGAGTCAGTCATAGTTCATGTGATAAAAGGAAAAAAAAAAAAAGAAAAGGGAACAAATGTCCTCCTGTTTTTCATAGTTTTTGTTGAAATAGTTTTACGTGGCTTCAAAATCCGCAGTTGTCTCGATTACACTTTGCTGCCAACGCTTCGGCGCATCGTCACACGTCCTCTTCGGCATTGATTTAACGAAAAAAATGATGACGAGAATGAGAAATTCTGCTTTCCCAGAGGTGATGATTGAGAGGGACACGGACTCTGAAGAAAGCTATTTTTCCGACGATAAAGGTCAAGATGGCCCTGAACCAAAAGCCTTAGAAGAAGAAGAAAAAAGAAATTCCGAAGAAATAATATTTGAATTTTTTGACCAAGTCAAAAAGGAAAAGGAAAATAAAATATGAACAGTGAACAGTGGATGCTCAGCTTAATAAAAAGGGGACCAAGACACACGAATGGGAAAGAAGAGAGAGAGAGAAGGATAGGGAAAAGAGGAAGGTTATGCGCCACAGACCTCGTCAAGCCAATTTAACTCCGATTCGCAATTTCCAGTAAGTGATCATACCTTTCGTTCGTCTAATTGAAGTAATATTCAAAGTTGGAGCACAAATTTGAGGTTAAGTAAATTTTAATAGGTTATGGTGCGTGTGTGTATATAATAATAGGTTATGGCATCGTGGAACTGTAAAATATCATAGAACTTGATTTGAGTTTATAATTTGTCAGAAACAAAATTTTGAGGTTTTCGCGCATGATGAACAGTGCACATCCAGCAACTTGGAGCCGAATTTCGACAATTTTTGCTTCATTTTTAGTTGGCCAAGTTAGGTTCTTGCATTACGTTGAAAAGTCTTTCAATTGATTGTAAGTACGATGGAAACAAGGTTTGGCGGAGAGAGTTATGGCGTGAGTAAGTTTTGCGCTCAAAATTTGCGTTGCAAAGGGCCTTGAATAATCACTTTGGACAAGCGATGTGTAGGCAAGTTTGAGTTGTTTTATTAACGTTTAAGCTTAGTTTAGCTGAGTCATAGTTGAGGTAATGTTTTACTTAATTTTAACTTGTTCCTTGCTCATTTGTTATTTAGTCATAGGCATTCCTAGATATGTGGTGCCATCTCTTCTTTAGCCATGTCTTGAAAATGATAGGATGATATATGTTATGAGTTAAAGAAACATTAAATGATTTGATACTCTTTTAAAAATAAATAAAACTGGTGCTCAGGGCATATTGGATGCATAAAATTGAATCAAGTATTTACTATCCTTTTATCTATTGAAAATGGTAAAGTATATTTTAAATATGACTTGATTGTTATGAATGGTTTGTAAAACGTTTTGTTCACAAAACGTTTTGAGAAACTTTCTATAAAAAACATTTCGAAAGAATTTGGTTTAAGAATTCTGGAATTCTATGAGAACTGTCTTATAAAATGTGTTCATTTTCCCGAAAACTCAAGCCAAACCATCCACTGCTACAATCAAAATCTCCATTTACTTTTCAAGTGAAAGAACAAACGGAAACCATAAGCGATAACGAATTCTTCGAAGACTATCGGCTTCCTATCATTGCTACTTTGCCTTTTTGCCGTCCTCCAACTCACCCACTGCGACGCTTGTTTCTTCGTCAAGGAACAGGTCTACTGTGATATGTGAAGGGTGCAATTCGCGACTAAAGAATCGCTGCTACACGCTTTTATCGGGTCCTCAGGCAGTAATTTTCCCGACAGGAAAAACAAATGCCTACATATATACAGGCAAGGAACTTTGCACTTTCACCTAAATGTTGCAACCTGCTAGGTCCTACTTAACAACAGAAACGATGCGATGAGGTTGGGTGCTAAGCTAGCCCCCTCTAGCCGGCCCTAAGGGGGATTAAAGAAAAGAAAAAAATCAAAAAATTATTAAAAAATTATTTTAAAAATGTCATGTCAGCTCTAGCTAACCAAAATTGATCGTATGAATTAAATTGACATAAATATAAAATGTTTAAAATTGAATTGGCTAAAAAAAAATTATGACTAAATTGATCAACTTTTTTTGGTAATTCTCCAAGCAATGATAACTAGATTACTATGTTAGCGATTTTTTTTGCGAAAATTGATCAAGAGCTACATCAAAATTGTAAGCGAAATTTTAGGACTAAATTGGTAAAATTAAAAAGTTAAAATGCTAAATCGACATTTCTATAATATGTTATATGATTGATTAGGCAATTTCACTTGCAAAAACTCTCTGCACATAAAATATATGTTTTTCTTAAGGCGCGACAAATGCGTGCAGATCATCCTATCCACGTTCCTTGAATAAGGCAGGTTTCACCCAAAGAATGACCGCAACGACATTGTGATCGAATAATTTTAACGTTCAATTGAAGGGCTTCTATTTTGCCAAAAATTTGAAAGCAATTTTGGGGATTTCGTGACAATCACTTTATCAGTCTGGGAAAAAAAATGGTCAATAATACCTCGATGCAAATAATTAACAAGGTAAAGCAAGAAAGAAAGAGGTGGGACGCTTGGAGTGGCAAGTGATTAATCAAACCAGTTTGATGCAAACCCTTTTCTTATCGGGAGCCTTCATATGCCTAAACGCAACATCTGTAACTTTTGATCCCTCGAACTTCATTCAATTCAGCAAAGTAATAAATAGATATGGGAGTTCATCCTAAAGGGTATTTGGCTTTCTCCAGCTCACATTTTATCTCTCGGTCTGTTGAGCTGCCAAATTAGAATCTAAGAAGGCCTCTCATTGACGCCTCCTAATCAGTGTGTTCTCCACTTGGCAGATTTCTACTAAATGCCTATAATATAAAGGAGAAGGATGCGAGTCGTTGAATGTCCGGTTAAATAATCAGCTGACCGTTCAGAAGTTGCATAGTACCGGACGAGAATACTTAAGTTGCAGGTAAGTTGCAGGTAAAGCATACACGGTCCTCATAAGATTCAACTATTGCCAGCAAAAGAATACATAATCTTCATTTATGGAGGCACAAGATTGGACTTCTACAGCAAGCAACAAGCTCAACAGAGTACGAATTGTGTGCACCTTTCATTTTATTAAATTTGTCCAACCCCACAGAGCTGCCTAACATACCGCCATTGTCCCATCTTAGCTAATTCGAACAACTTAGATCAGCTGGCAGTTGCAATAATCTTCTCTACTCTGCATATAGTACTAGTACAGTCGTTCATATGATGAATGCTAGGCTAATATGAGCGCAATTTTCTATTGCTAATAGAACAAGTTAATTCCTTGTTGGAAAAGAAAGGGCACAATAGCAAACAGAAGGAGAAACGTGCGCCACCATTGCTCAATTGCCTTGCAACAAGAACTGAGTCTAGCCCTAAATCTTCATGTTGAAAGACTTGGAAGAATGTCTGGCGTTGTGCTTCAAGCAAAAGTATATCAGACACCACCATAATTACATAATTACATGTCCAACAGTAGAAGTGCAAAGTAAGAGATTATACAATGTCCTTTTCTTATTTATAATTTATGATAGCTCGTTCATGTCGCCAAACCCAAAATCTTCATGTCGAAAGACCTAAAAGAATGTCTGGCGTTGTGCTCCAAGCACAATTATATTAGGCTCTCCCTTATGGTGGGAACCTGAGGCGTCCATAGACATACGCAAAGTGTCTGCACCAACACTTTATATTCTTCTTCAATCTGCATCCCGAAAAGAAGGTCCATATGTACCCGTTATAGTGCACATCCTCAGAACTGACTCAAAAAATGCAACCCGTATTTTGAACAAATGACTTACCTCTTTTTGTATTTTCAAGGACTTATCCAGTTTGGCGACCTTATCAGCAATTGCAGATATCATAGACTTCTCCTTCTTTCCTGTTATGAGCAAGTAATAGACTTAGTATGACAGCAATAAAATACCAGTCGAGTTCGATTCAGTTCTAAGGGATCGAAATTAATAGAAGATAATCTGAACTCACTTATTTGTTCATATTGCATGAAGAGCCTTTCCTTCTCCTCCTCAAATTTGGAAAAAATATCTATGGAAGCAAACAAATGACGATATGATGGAGAAAGGACATGGTCAACATAACCAACCATGCCATCAGATGAGCCAAAAACATCCTATTGGGAAAAACTCGAAGAAAACTCAATCATGGTCATTAGGTATATTTCTTTTAAGATGAAGGTGCATATGTCACAAGCTAATTTATTAGGGAAATATACAGTTTTTCAAGCATTCTCTCAAATTGCGAAACCTTATCTCTATCTACATTTTCATTGTATTATTAAGGTCCCAATGTACATGGTTTTTGCCTATAAACAACTTGCAACCAATAAAGTTACCATCTAAAGCCTGCAAAGGGGCTTGCTGATGAGAAGCTTTATCCTCGCAAAACTTCTCGTTAAGTTCATGGAACTTGACGGTTGCATTCCCGACACTATTTTCACACTGCAAATCATCAACGCATCAAGTGAATTCTCTCTAGGAAAAAATCACGTCACCAAGGTAGACCTTGTTCAAAAGAATAAAAATATTATATTTTTCCTCACTTACTTCTCCGAAACTCTGTTGAAGTAACTCCACAAGAGATTGACTACATAAAGAACGTATTCATTAGATATAAACATTATACCGAAGCAAAGTTAACAATTGCATGCATCGATTTGAATTTACCTGTTCTTCTCATGTTCTGACTTCAATTCATCATACATTGACTTGATCTGAGACATCAAACTATCCGGCCAAGGACAAATAGCAAGAAAGTAATAAATAAGAAATGATCCTTATAAAATGATCAGGGGAAACCTCAAGAAAAAAGAGTTCAATATACCGATGCAAAAAGAGTTTTTGTCATTGGAATAGAACATGTATCGGCTTAATTAATTAAACAACCCTATGCAAATTGAACAAATATGGTAACCCATGATTAAGCTAATATAAGCGTATGAGAAAGCAGGTGGAGCCATTTAAGCGTCAATCAAGGGTGTCTTTTATCAAATGATAGGTATAAAGAAAAAAGCCAGGCGATCATGCTCTCACACGATATCTGAATCCGAGAAGAAAATGAAGCAAAGGATTCAGTATTCTCCGAACATTAATGTTATCAGCATGCTTATTACCGAGTATTCAACTCGTGGATTCTGATTCAGCCTGCAAAGGGAAAGATAAGAACAAGCATCCCGAACAGCAATAGATAAAATCTCAAGAGTATGGTCAATAAAGAGCAATGCAAACTCGATGTCTATTGAAAGGTGAATTGATTCAACACTTGAGCTCTTAAGCTTAATCAGAACAAAATTTCGCCGCACTCGCCGACTAACATAATGAACCAACATGCATTCAACTTTACCAGTCACTTAATACTGACAATACTGATAAACTTTGAACAACTAGTAAATTAAATCATTAGTTAACTCGACAAGTTCTATAGAAGTTAGTATCGACAATATCAGTAAAATTTGATAGGCACGGTTAAAATTTGTCCAACCCAGATGAACAAACAGCAACGGCAACGACCCCACAGGCTTGCGGTATTACCTCCATGGCCAAACAATAATTCGGCCAACCCCATATTGTCACGCCCCGAACCTCGAGCGCGCCAACATCCCACCATGGTCATGCAAGGCGACATTCCCAGGTAGTGTCGCCGACCCCATTCATTTATTATTGCGCAAGCGAAACGTATTATAAAAACCCCTGACAATGAAATACGGGATAGAAAAGCATGAAGCAAAACCACAACATAACACTTTCATAATTCAACAGAATTACAAACAAAGGCCTACAGCCAAAAGTCTACAAAAGACCGGCTCTTAAAAAGGAACTGTCCTACGACCTACAAGTCGGACACGTTCTCCAATCCTTATGACTTCACCTCTGCAACTCCTCAGAGCCAACCAAAGCTATCTAGCCGCTCCATCCACCAGGGACCTGAAATTGTAATCCCCAAACCGGGATGAGACAATGTCCCGGCAGTTCAACCCCTAAACCCCTATTAGAAAGCGAATACACCCGGGGTGGCCTAGCACCTCACACGTAAGACTTACCTCGTCTTAATTCCTTTACCGAGGTTAGCACAATTTATGTCACACAATCTCAGGTAATAATAAGAATTTAAATAATTGGAACGGCATCACTTTCGTATAAATCACAATCGCACTTAGCACACATTCCAATTATTCACCGCCACACAAGGGCATAGCCTACTCGCCATTCAGCTATCTACTGACACTCATGTCAAGCATCGCCTCCCCCCATGGAGCGCGGCTTCGTCACTACGTCGACGGCATTCCCGAAGGAGCATCTGTCCAGTCGGCCCAGCCTCTACTGCGACCGGCATCCATTGCGCGGGCATCCCATATAGGGGCACGTCTAGCTCAACAACTCGGAGCTCGGGACGGTTCCTCATTAACCAACACACGACAATCATTGCCGACTCCGGACGTTCCACAATTCAATCACATACTCCAATTTCAATAGTAAATCATAACAATCAAATTTCGCATCAAAATCCAACACTTGGGTTTTTTATGACTAAAAACCCTATTTATCACAATCAACACTCAATTTGTCACATCCATTCGTCAAATTCAAATTTAAATGCGCGGCGACGATCAGACGAAATTAAGCGGTGAGGTCAAAAATAATTTTTCGTTTTTTTTTTTTATAAATAATAATATTTTAATGATTTTCGGAATATAATATATTATTCTATTTTCCAGAATTTCGAAACATAAAAATAAATAAAAAATAAAACCATTTAAGTCACATCAAGGCTTATATTAAATAAACCTACTTAACCTTAAATTAAACACACTTAATACTAATTAAATCTCTTAATCTAAATCACACTTAAATAAAATAAACTAACCACCTAAACACAATTAACTTAGGCTAAGCACACTTAGGGCATCATTAACCCTCTAATCAAGATTTAGTGAGCTAAACTCACCGGATTAGTGAGCCGAGCACGCCAAAACGACGAGGCCGACGCGAGGATCGACTTTCCTCAAGGCGGGCCGAAACCGGGGCCGGGAAGCCGGCCAAAAAGAGCCCCGAAATTCCAGATCTTGGCTGGAATTTCAACCTTCTTCCATGGCCGAATGGAGGAGGAAAGAAGGGGGCTCGGGCGTGGGACGGCGGAGGAGCGGCGGCGGCGGACGGCGGCGACGGACGGCGGCGAAGGGACGGCGAAGGGGCGGCGCGGCGCGGCACGCGGGCGGACGGCGCGCGAGCGGACGGCGCGCGGGCGCGGGCGTCGCGGCGCGCGGGCGCGGGCGTCGCGGCGACAGGCGGCGACGGCGGTCCGGCGGCAGCTGGTCCCCTTCCAAGCTCCTCTTTGGTTGCTGGTTTTTGAAGCTTCAAGAAGAAGAAGAAAATGGAGGAGGAAGACCTACGGGGAAGAAGAAGAAGAAGAAGAAAGAGGGAGGAGAGAGAAGGGGAGGGCATTTTCTTTTCTTTTTTTTTTTCTTTAATCCACAAAATAGCTCCCACTACGACATGTGTGATGTATACCCCACTATCTCAAACTCTCCACAACCTTGGTCGAACGGCCCAATTTCGTTTTCCGCCTAAAATGCAAATCTTGAATTTCTCAAATCCAATCATTCTCGTCCAATTGGCAATTAAAATCCATAAAATTCATACATGATCCTCATAAGGTATGTGACACCCCGCGACTTCCAATTTCTTAATTCGCCTCACAATTTCACGGTTAATTTCATTCTTGCACGATATTAGCGTCCCGACCTACCTAGGTTAGCTTTTAGAAATTTTTATGCGGTCGACCTGTAGTTGATAAATCTCAAGCCATGAATGTACATCTTTGACACATTGGCGACCCTCGTGTCGTGGAAATCCGAGGTTTCAAATACGGACGCGGGGGACCCGATCGACGAAAAAGTCGGTCGGTCCGCCCGACAAGAATAGTGTGATACGGTGGAATCACCCACACCCGATCACATGCCTCGTCGAGCCAACCTATCTCGGCTTCTAATCGATTTTTAATCGCGCCATAATGACCCTTGCAGATTAGCGGTCGAAGGTCGTTTCGGTCAAATTCTCGAGTCGATGCATTAGAATCTCTACCAGAACTTCACACGATAGGCGGTTTTCACATGAGTGGCCAACTCAAGGGAAGGAACTATATGCATGCAGATGAAATGCCCGTCTCAATTTACTAAAAATAAAATTGGAAAAATCGGGATGTCACACATATCCAAAATCAACACGCATATTGGCAGAATGCTCCGGCTCAGTTTAATTTGGGTCAGCCATTCTTGGCGTATCCCTACCAATGGATGCTATATCCATAGATCCCTGGGACGAATCCAGTCACATCATTGCCAGGATTTCAGAGTAACATGCCGAGCGACGGAGGCCTACCAACCAGCACCGGGGCAGGCTCGACCATCGGCCCGGAGTAGACGGGCGAATCGAATAGTGCAGTGCGGGACTTCGGGGGCAATCCACAAATCCATATTGGGGAATACCACCTAGGTTTCTTCCATTTCCTTTCGCGGCCGCCATGGGTCGACCAGAGCCCGGCGACGCACTCTATGTCTCCACTGCCGACAGACCGGAGTTGCGGCTCATCAGCCACCCTCTCACGGGTCCAGAAAATTACTCAACTTGGGCGCGGGAATTTCGGCGAGCCCTAATCACAAAAGACAAAGAGGGGTTCATCGACGGAACCGTTCCGATCCCAACTGACGAGAAAATGGGAAAATAGTGGAGAAAATGTAACCAATTAGTCAAAACATGGATCGGCAACTGCATCAACCCAAAAATCGTGGTCGGGTTACCACCCATAGAAGACTCGAAAATAATTTGGGACGACATCGAGAAATGTACGGCAAATTGGATCGGGCAAAATTTTTTCACTTGGCAAGCACTCGGGCGAAGCAAGGAAACACGTCGGTGACAACGTGCTTCAACAGGCTTTCAGCACTCTGGAACGAGTTGGAAGCCGCTGAAGAAAAACTGGAAGGGCCCGAATCAACCCTCCAGCAGTATAAAGCCATGAAAGACAGAGAAAAGGCGACTTGATTCTTACTCATATTGAATGATTCGTATCTCACCTTCTGATTGCAGATTCTGGCAATGGAATCGGCACCAACCCTCGGCCGAATCTTCCAGCTTGCGGTGCAAAAGGAGAATCAAAGGCTTGCTTCGTCGAACAGCAAGAACTCCGAAACCCTAGAGCTGGCAGCAAGGGTGGAGAAGGATAAAACCCTAGAAAGGAAAGGGCACGAGCAGTCGCTAGGGTTCGCGGAGAACCGAGGGCTGCTAGGGTTCGCGAATCAGAAAGGATATAAATGGGGCACCGCGGACAGCCCAGATCGGATGTCACAATCTAACGGCTCCAGAGGCGCGTGAGCTTCATCTGATCTGGACAGTGGAGATGCGTCTGTTCCAAGGGGATCCAATGGTCTTCAAAATTCGAAAGGATATGGGAAATATTTGAAAAATAAAGGCAAATTATTATGTGATTTTTGCAAGCGGCCCCATCACACAATTGACACTTGCTGGAAATTACATGGCAGACCTGGAGAAAAAGAAAAAAAAAGGGGAAAGAAATATCTCGCAAAGCCTATCAAATTTCAGGATCGATGAATTCTGCAAATCAGCCTATTACACATGGGGAATATCAACAACTTATGCAGGCCTTGCAAAAATTGGATGTCCAAAAAAGGGGGAGCAGCTTTACAGGTACTTCTTATTGCCTGGCAAGTACTATTTCTAGAAATACTTGGATTATAGACTCAGGAGCCAATGATCATATAGCATGTGATACAAGGTTATTTTATGCTATTAATGAAGAATTAGATGATCCTGTCACTGTGCAATTACCTAATGGAAACGCTGCCTATGTCACTAAAACAGGGACAGTCACACTTAATTTTCATATTGTCCTTACTAATGTCCTTTATATTCCGGACTTCCAATTTAACCTTATTTCAGTGTCTAGAGCCCGTAAGGAAAACTCTTGTCGAGTTCTTTTCAATGCCGATACATGTCTGTTTTAGGCCTTTTCGACTGGGACACTGATGAGCTGGGGTAGTTTCTCTGAAGGATTGTTTTTCTGGAAAAGCTTGCCAATAAATTTTAATCATTTTCCTTGTAATAAGAAATCATTGTGTAACTTGACTTCTAATGATAGAAATTTCCTTTTGCACTCCAGATTGGGTCATAGCTCTCATTTTTCTTATCCTTAATGTCAAATTTGCCCGCTTGCAAAGCAATCGCGTAATCCCTTCCCTTTAAGTCAAAGTCGTTCAAAAAATATCCTTTCCCTACTGCATATTGATGTCTAAGGACCCTATCATACAGTAAATCATGATGGGTCTCGATTTTTCCTTACCATTGTGGATGATCACTCCAGAGCCACATGGATTTTTCTCATGCAGTCCAAAAGTCAAGTTGTGTCCAACTTAAGAACCTTTCTTTCCTTGTCAAAAACCCAATTTGGGAAACCTGTGCAAAGAATAAGGACAGATAATGGGAAGGAATTTTTTAATCATGAATGTGCGGATCTTCTTTCATCACAAGGGATATTGCATGAGAGCTCTTGTACCTATACACCACAACAAAATGGAGTGGTGGAAAGGAAACATCGTCATCTCTTGGGGGTTGCCAGAGCTTTAAAGTTTCAAGCTTCTATTCTAGATATTTTTTTGGGGAATTGTGTATTGACTGCTGCTTATTTAATAAATCGAATGCCGACCAAGATTCTGGATGGACAATCTCCTTTCTAGATACTCTTTGGAAAGGAGCCTGACTTGAGCCACTTGAGAGTTTTTGGTTGTCCGTGCTTTGCTGCAATTGTCGGACCCAAAGATAAGATGAGTCCACGTGCTCGCAATTGCATCTTCATGGGATATTCTACTTTACAAAAGGGATATCGGATTTTTTATCCAAGTACAGGAGAATTTTCTATCAGCAGAGATGTTATATTCCAGGAAACTGTTTTTCCTTTTGCCAACCAGAACAAAGGTGGAACCGAACCAGGGCATTCTCCAACCTATTCTACTGAAGACAGGTCTACAGGTTCTGGATATATCTTTCTTCCTTCATTGACGGATACACAAGGATTTTCCAAATCCACTATCAGCACAACACCTTTAGTGGATGTCCAGGATGAAAGACTGAATGATGAGGTTCTTTCGGATCTGCCTACTTCAGATTCGTCTCCTGTGGAAATTCCAGACAATGCTACATCTTCGGAAGATGATCGACCCAGACGTTTTGGTCGTGCTACTCGACCACCTACCTGGACTAAAGACTACATATGTGGAGTCAGGAATTCACCAGGTATTCTTTTTCCAATCTCCTCTTATGTTTCCTTCGATTGTTTGTCTCTGGCGCATCGATGTTGCATTTCTCGTATTTCTAAAGAACATGAACCATCGAACTTCCATGAGGCAAGTAATGATCCACGATGGCAAACAACAATGGAGGCAAAATTGAAGGCTCTCATGGACAATCACACATGGGATCTTGTTACCCTACCTCCACATCGTAAAGCAATCGGATGTAAATGGGTATACAAGATCAAATATCGAGCAGATGGATCGATTGAAAGATACAAAGCACGACTAGTGGCTAAAGGCTTCACACAGACCGAGGGTTTCGACTATCACGAAACTTTTCCCCCGTGGCCAAGGATGTCACAGTCCGTTCTTTTCTCTCCGTGGCAACCTCTCAAGATTGGTTGTTACATCAGATGGATGTTCATAATGCCTTCCTCCATGGAGATTTAGACGAGGAGATATATATGGAAGTACCCCAAGGTTTACGGAGACAGGGGGAGAATAAAGTACGTCGTCTCCGCAAATCTTTGTACAGACTCAAGCAAGCATCTAGATAGTGGTATGCAAAATTTGCTAAATCACTGATAGCTATTGGTTTTCAATAATCCATATTTGATTATGTTGTTTTCACATGGACTCAAGGTACGTCATCTATCTACTTGATGATATATGTAGATGACATACTCATTATGGGGAATGATGAAATAGCTATCAAAGGCCTTAAGGGATACCCGCATTCTACTTTCCATATTAAAGTCAGGATCGCCAAAGTATTTCCTTGGAATCGAAATTGCTCGATCTAGCCAAGGAATCTCTCTTAGCCAGAGAAAATTTGCATTGGAGATCATTTCAAAAGTAGGATTATCTGGATGTAAGCCAACTATGGTACTGATTGAGCAAAACGTCAAACTAACAACCGTTGATTATGATGCTGAACTATCTCAGGAGGCAGATCCTATACTCAAAGATCCTTTGGGCTATCAGAAGCTTGTTGGGAAGCTCATATATTTAACTATGACCAGACCAGACATAAGTTATGCTGTGCAGACACTTAGTCAATTCATGCATAAGTTGAAACAATCTCACATGAATGCCGCGCTGAAGGTCGTGAAGTACTTGAAGAAATGTCCTAGTTTTGGAATTCTTCTCTCTAGAAAGTGTGACATGAAGATGACTGCATACTGCGACGCAGACTATGCAACCTGTCCAATGAGCAGAAGATCGATAACCGGTTTTTGTATCAAATTGGGGGATTCTTTGCTTTCCTGGAGAACGAAGAAACAACCAATTGTCTCGTTATCTTCGTGAGGCGGAATATCGAGCCATGGCTAAAACCACATGTGAAATAGTGTGGTTGAGAGGGTTACTTTTCGGGATCTTGGAGTGCGGGTCAAGGGACCAACAAAATTATTCTGCGACAATGATGCGGCCCTCAAACTTGCATCCAACCCTATCGTGCATGAGAGAACGAAGCACATAAAGGTAGATTGTCATTTCACCCGCGAGAAAATCCAGGAAGGGATAATCGAGACACAAGGGATTGGAACAGAAGAACAACCGGCGGATGTCTTCACCAAACCTCTGTGTCAAAGACAGCATGCGTATCTCTTAAGCAAGCTAGGCGTCTTGGACATCTACAAGCCACCAGCTTGAGGGGGAGTGTTGGAAGATACGCAAAAAGTTTGGAAAGATTCGATTAGATCAAATCATAGGGATTTTATTGAATCAATTAAAATCAGATCTAATCTGTACATTGTATCATTTCCTTTTCTTTTACACATGTTCGGTAATATAATGTAGCTCTGTACATTGAATGAAAGTCAGAGAAATACATTGAAATTCCTATCCTTCTCCTTCTCACTTTACCTTTCCCTTCATATTTTGACACTTGCTCCTTATGACTTTCTATATATGTTTTACTTTAGGTTTCCGTTGATCCCGAGGTGGTTACTTGTAATCCTCTTGTTCATTTAATTTTGGCGCGCACGGGAGAGAGATCTGTAGCTTTTGTTTGTTTGTTTTTCTTTTCTTTTTCTTTTTTCGGTTGAACTACCGGGTCTTTTTTAGAGCAACGCCACATATCTTCCAATTGGGTTTTTTCTTAATGCAGTGCCGCTTTCAATACCACATCAATGAAGAAACTATTCAATTAGTCATAAATCTATTATACGAATATCAATTTAGTCTTATACATTCTAATTTTACCAATTTAATTCTAAACATTTGCATAAAATTCCAATATAATCATTTCGGCTAATTTTCGCTGGAAATCACTAATGCAATGTGTGCCACGTAGGACAATTGGCGATAATTGGATTATCGCATTAGTAATTTCTAGCAAAAATTGACTGGAAAGACTATATTGAAATTTCACACAAAAGTTTAAGACTAAAGTGACAAAACTAAAAAGTTTATGACTGAATTGACATCTATACAATAAGTTTAGAACTGATTGGATAATTTTCCTAGCATCGATCAACACTACTAGTTCTCGAAAAAAATTAAAGAATGACTCATTAGATATTTGCATTATTCAAATCGAGTAGAGTTAAGGTAGGCAATTAATTGCACTTTTTGACAACGGTTTGTCATTCTTTATTAAGGTGGTGCATGAGATTAGGCACAAACAAGTCTTATTTTCGGTAATCACCGTAGAGTAAACTTAAGCATTTTGTATGGTGGCAAAATTTAAATTAGGAAAATTTCAAAGTTGAAATATCAAGTCCAGAGTATCAAAATTAAAAGATCTTATTGTATTTAATTTGTGTTGCTACTATAATAGTTGAGGACATACACTTGCCCATGTAATTGAATTATTTTGTCACCAAAAACTGGTATCTTCCGATTTCGAAAGAAAAGAAAAACATTTCCAGGCTTCTGCACATAGATAGATTCTAAATCACAAAGTACTTTTGAAACTTAGATTCTCAAATATTCTCTTTTATTTAGAAGACTCACAACAGTCTACAGAAAAATAGTGGAATTTAACGCCAATAATTAGTTTAGATGTTCTATATTTGAACATTAGGTGTTTAGTAATCAAACACGAATGATTGTTCATGCAAGACACTACCTTTATGCCGACACTTCGGCAATGAAAGGAAAAAGAAATCAGCAAAATCTCCAATGCAATATGTGTAGGTAGACAAAGGATTCTTGATCGTGGTATCTACGTAATCTTATGCATGATATGGGGATGGAAATTGAAAGCAAAGACAAGGGATGGACCTTAATATCCTAATAACAAAGGGCATCTTCTTCTCTCTTTTCCCTCTTTGCTATGAATTTAATTTGATGTCTTGTTCTCAGATATGTTCTATGCAGGGATTAATTCTAGCTATCCACGAGCTTTTACCCCTGGCAGAACATAGAATCTGCACTAAACATATTCATGCGAATTGAAGGAAGAATCACAAAGGCACGTCTCAACAACATTGCCACCATGTCCATGCTCGAGGACATAAGAATCCATGGGATGAGAAGAATTCAAGTGAAGATGTCAGTTGCTGCAAGATGGAATGGAGAGTATTGCCCCCGAGTCCTGATGAAATTAGAGGAAAGCAAGGCTGAAACTGAAAGTACTTATTGCCATGTGGATTGGAATGACAGAGTAGGTTGTGGAGTGAAGTACAAACCAAACAAGTTTGTGATTAACATGCAAAGGCAAACTTGCCCTTGGAGATCGAGGGACACACCCAGTATACGATGTCCTCATGCAATTTGTGCCATACATTTCAAGCGAGAGGAACCTGACAAGTGTATATCCAACTGCGACAAGAAGGAGAAGTAGATACAAACATGTTTGTTCACCTTGGAGCCTGTGAATGGTGAGGTTTATGTTCATGTGAATGGTGAGGTATATATACATACACACACATTTATATTGGGTATATGATCCCCCTACTAGAAGGTAATTCGAGAATAATGGGAATATGATTCCCCTACTAGAAGGTAATTCGACACTTCTGTTATCATTCAGTATTATTTTTTTGATATCTAGAAAGTTATTTGTTTAAAAAAAAATCCAGAAAAATCGACATTAATGTTTCCTAACAAAGGATGTGCAATCCAATACTATCACGAGAGTAACCGACATGGTCAGATTACATCCCTATCAAGGCAAGACTTATATCCGTTTTTGACAGAGCTACTTAAAATAAAACTTCAGTTCCAAAGTTAACGTGAAATCTCTCCATTGATATTCCAAATATATTTGGCAAAGAGTCGCTTAAAATAAAACTTAGGCTCCGACGTAGGGATGCCAAATATAGCTTCATAACAGGGTACAGATTTTCATGCACGTCTTCTCAGTTTTTCAATCCTTGCCATCGCTCTTTCACCATCCACATGACCTTCGATGACTTCAAAAGGGTACTCAGGCAGTCGCGGCTTGCTGCCTAGTTTGTTGACCAAGGCGTGGTTTGGGCAATTTATGGATCAACCTTCTAACAATCAATATGCCAACTCTCCAGAGTTTGAACAGAAACTGAGGGGTAAGGACAATGTGAAGACCCAAGATAACGAAGAGGGCAGTGATTCCAGCGATCAAGGCAACAATGGCCATCCAAGTACGTTTGCTTACGGTCACATAGACACCCGCCATGAAGGCCACAGACATTGTGCCAAGAGCTGTGACCACTGGTGGCCTTGAAAAGTTAAGGACACGAACCGTGTCACCCTCCGCCCAATGAAGGATTGCTACGGCAATTACTGAGCTGTACAAGCTGATGGTGTTGCAGATCACGAAGACGTCGTACATGGGTTTATTCAACAGTGTAGCATATCCTGCGTCTGATCCAGAGCCATTATATCCTCCAGGAACGGAAAACCCAGCAGCAAATGTCATAGCAGCAATGAGTGTCGCCACAACCATACGGGTGTCGGCCATGCCCTTCAGTCTTTCCAATTGCTCAGGCTCCAAAGCTCTCCCCGTGTCTAAGCCTTTTGGCTGGGAATTTGCTTTGTAAACGCTTTTGGGTGCTCGAGCAGTTAGTAAGATACCGTATATTAAATTCTGGTGAAGCGTAATAGAAAAAGAAAATGACCGTTATTATCAATGAAATGGACTAATAATCAAAGATTTAGGATTAAAATAAAATGAAACTCATCTCTAGCTATACACAGGATTGCAAATGCCATTCTTTTCTGAGCTTACTGTACAAACTTAATTCCAGTCGATGACTTCTGAGGGAGTTTATCTGGTCAAAATGGACTCTATTTCCTTTCGTCTCTCCCAGAAAGGAAGTAGCTAAAACAACAGTGAAAAACAAAAGCAGATAAATTGTTAATCCATTCTGTAGATACCATTACCTCACGTAGTCGACCATGTGTTTTTGGTTGCTCATGCGCAATATCTAGAACCGTCAAGTTGTTGTCGTTTATGAGCTTAAGATCAACTTCATCGTGAAGAACAAGACACGAAAGAACCATGTATTGCAACTGCAATGTGGCCACATGTAGAGGCGTATTTCCTTCTCTGTCTTTTGCATTTATAAGCTTCTCAAACTTGGGCTTTACGAGTATGTAAGCCACTACGTCAACCTTTCCATACTTTGCCGCAATGTGAAGTATATTTTGCCCTTCCTTGCGATCTAGCAACTCTTCCGGATTTGGCCAATGTTGAAGTAGCTTTCTCATTGTTTTGAGATGACCCATCTTACATGCAACATGGATCGGAAGATAGCCCTCATTGTCAAACTCAAAGGCGCTCCAAGCAAACTTGTCGACCAAGAAATTGACTCCCTCAACGTAATTCATTGATGCTGCCAGATGAAGGGGAGTACCACCTCCAGCATCTTTTAAATTAAACAGATCTTCATTCTGCTCTGACATCTCTTTCAGCATAACTACATTGTTAGAGAGCGGGAAAAGAATGAATTTGTGTCATGCTCATGACCAAGGGTCTAGTGACTTTACCTTTTGACAATTATATTTTTCTTAAGAGAAAACAAATATGCGATATTACATGGACTACACAATTTAAAATCCTTACCTTTGGGGGATAAATCAGTATAGACATTAGAGAATGCTTCCAATTATAGAGACATTCATTTCCAAGAAGTAGTTTACCACACCGGGAGTAATCAAGGACAGGCATGGCATGAGTCTCTTCCTGTTTTAGAAAAGGTCTTTGACAATTAATATAAGTAGTATAGTATCTACAAAGGCTTATACCATGGGTATCGACTACTGAAGTATTCAATTGATGACATTCTTTAGGGGTAAGTCTTGCTACGACCCAAGTCCAAACACATCGTAACCGCCTTCTTTTGGGACAAAATTTATGAGAAGTTTTCAATAATCGATGGAATCTCTAGACAAAGTCAAACAATTCTAGAAGATCAAAAACTGTGAATGAGAGTTACAGGTTGAACGGCTAGTATGGATCCAAAGTAGACACGCATCTACAAACAATGTAAATAGTCCGACTAATAAATTTACCCAAGTGAGAACCGTCAGTATAATCACTAACCTATGTTTTTGTGAATCACGGCTCCGTGAACCGGCGACATGCCTTTATTCTGGGAGGGAATAACCTGCCCTACCACATTTTCCATCAAATACTTGAGACCATCCAAGTCCCCCATCTCTACTGCCAAGTACAGCGGGCACTTGCCCCCCTTGTTCTTCTTATACACCGATTTCGAGCCCTGGCGCAGGAGCAGGCGGGTCAAGTCGTGGCAACGGTTCTTCACAGCCTCATGCAATGCCGTGTTTCCTGTGTAGTTTTCCATGTCTAGAATACTGCCGTCGAACCTAAGCAGGAGCTTGGCCGTGCGGATTCTGCCCTTTCTTGCCGCAACGTGTAGTGCAGTGTCCCATTGGTAGTTCACCTTAGTGGCGAGCTGGTTGTCATGGATGAGCTCGAGGAGGGCTTGGAGGATGTCGGCCGCCACGAGACCTGCTGCGACATGAAGTAACGAGTTCCCAGAAGGGCCACGCATGTCCAAAATGTTGGACAAGCAGACACCCACTTTGTGGGAATATGCTTTGAGTGCTTCGATGAACTTGTCCACGTCACCATCTTCCGCGGCGGCCTGTAGCTTTGGATTCAAATGAAATTTGAATTTTGCTTGGCGGCGGGTTTCGTTGACCGACTCTAGTGCTCTCAATCTGGCCCTTGTCGGCTCCCATTCATAATCAGCAATATCTACGCTCGCGATATGGCTATCCATCTTAAAACTCTGAAATGCGAATGTCGTCTTCGCCAAAGTAAGACGATTGTCTGTTAGAACTCTTATTGCTGTGTCTCTTTTCTAAGATTAAATACACGATAAAATATTCGGTATTCCTTGAGTGCCTCTTTACACAAATCACTCATCGGTTGTCAGCACAGGCCAAATCAATTCATTTTCTTATTTAAGATGTAATTATCAAATGAGATCCACTTTACAAAAACTTGGTTGGAGTGAAACTACAAAGTACATAATTATGCCCGTCAACTAACTTTATTCATAAACCACAAATGAGGCTTCGAATTTCTTTTTTTGCTTCTTCTCTCATTTGTACTATACATATTCTCCTTCTAGTCTTGACCCACTTTGCACAAAGTTACTATACCGGACCTGGCATGGTACATGACTAAGTCCCATCCTAACTTGAACAAAAATCATGAACAAACTTCGAATATCATTATGAGTTGATCCCTCTGTATAGTACATATGGTCCTTTTATTCTTTACTTCGAAGGAAAAAATATCGGTTGTCGGCACAGGCCAAATCAATTCATTTTCTTATTTAAGATGTAATTATCAAATGAGATCCACTTTACAAAAACTTGGTTGGGAATGTTGAACCTGCAAAGTACATAACTTTGCACATCATCTAACTTTATTCATAAACCACAAACGAGGCTTAGAATTTCTTTTCCATTTCTTCTCTCATTTGTACAATACATATTCTCCTTCTAGTCTTGATCCACTTTGCACAAAGCTACTATACCGAACTTGGCATGGTACATGACTGAGCCCCATCCTAACTCGAACAAAAATCATGAACAAACTTCGAATATCATTATGAGTTGATCCCTCTGTATAGTACATATGGTCCTTTTATTCTTTACTTCGAAGGAAAAAATATTGGATGTCGGCATTGACCAAATCAATTCATTTTCTTATTTAAGATGTAATTATCAAATGAGATCCACTTTACAAAAACTTGGTTGGACTGAACCTGCAAAGTACATAACTTTGCCCGTCATCTAACTTTATTCATAAACCACAAACGAGGCTTCAAATTTCTTTTCCGTTTCTTCTCTCATTTGTACGATACATATTCTCCTTCTAGTCTTGACCCACTTTGCACAAAGTTACTATACTGAACCTGGCATTGGTACATGACTGAGCCCCATCCTAACTTGAACAAAAATCATGAACAAACTTCGAATATCATTATGAGTTGATCCCTCTGTATAGTACATATGGTCCTTTTATTCTTTACTTCGAAGGAAAAAATATTGGTTGTTGGCATTGGCCAAATCAATTCATTTTCTTTATTAAGATGTAATTATCAAATGAGATCTACTTTACAAAAATTAGGTTGAATTTGAACCCGCAAAGTACATAATTATGCCTGTCATCTAACTTTATTCATAAACCACAAATGAGGCTTCGAATTTCTTTTCGTTTCTTCTCTCATTTGTACAATACATATTCTCCTTCTAGTCTTGACCCACTTTGCACAAAGTTACTATACCGGACCTGGCATGGTACATGGCGAGCCCCATCCTAACTTGAACAAAAATCATGAACAAGCTTTGAATATCATTATGAGTTGCTCCCTCTGTATAGTACATATGGTCCTTTTATTCTTTACTTCGAAGGAAAAAAACGTGAGAGAAGAGAGAAAGAGTAAAAGTGGGGAGAGAGAGAGAGAGAGAGAAGAGAAGAGAGTAAAGGGAGTAGGTATATTATGGAGAGGGGGAGGAAAAAGAAAGAAGTTCATAACACTGTTTGCGATTTTTCTGAAGCAAGAAGTAGGAAATATTCGTTTACTGTGCAGGGTTCGATTCAAGCAACTTTGTGCAAATGGGTTACACTTGACATTTACATAGTAAATGAACATGAAATGAATTGGCCTGAGTTTTTTTTTTTTTTTATGACCCAGGGAACCCCGTAAGTCGATAGCCGGCAGGCAAACCCTAAGGGCGATACAAGGAAACCACCACCCCATGCCACCGGGCAAGGCACCAAGTGACGCGCTGGGGATTCGAACTTCTCCCCTTCGTGAGGGGGAGAAAGCCCGAAGCCAACTACGCCACCGCGACGGGTGGTGAATTGGCGTGAGTTTCCTAATGAACAGATTTGCAAAAATCTCTTCCGGCACTCTAGGTACCCAATATTTTCTCTAAATGCAGAAGAAATTGACTTCCTCATGACTTTTAGCTGCAACTTTCAACACCTCAACGCCTATCAATCTCCCCTTGCAAAAGGCAAACATTTTCTCATTCCCCATCTTTAGCTTTATAAAGAATATCAGCTCGGCTAACCAAAATTGATCATATGGATTGAATTGATATAAATGCAAAAAGTTTAAAATTGAATTAGCTAAAAAAAAATCATGACTAAATTGATCAATTTTTTTTGGTAATTCTCCTTAGCAATGATAACTAGATCGCTATGTTGCGAAAATTGATCAAGAGCTACATCAAAATTGTAAGCGAAATTTTAGAACTAAATTGGTAAAATTAAAAAGTTAAAATGTTAAATTGACATTTCTATAATATGTTATACGATTGATTAGGCAATTTCGCTTGCAAAACTTTTTGCACATAAAATATATGTTTTTCTTAAGGCGCGACAAATGTGTGCAAATCATCCTATCCACGTTCCTTGAATAAGGCAGGTTTCACCCATAGAATGACCGCAACGACATTGTGATCGAATAATTTTAACGTTCAATTGAAGGGCTTCTATTTTGCCAAAAATTTGAAAGCAATTTTGGGGATTTCGTGACAATCACTTTATCAGTCTCGGAAAAAAATGGTCAATAATACCTCGATGCAAATAATTAACAAGGTAAAGCAAGAAGGTAAAGAGGTGGGACGCTTGGAGTGGCAAGTGATTAATCAAACCAGTTTGATGCAAAACCCTTTTCTTATTGGGCGCCTTCATATGCCTAAACGCAACATCTGTAACTTTTGATCCCTCGAACTTCATTCAATTCAGCAGAGTAATAAATAGATATGGGAGTTCATCCTAAAGGGTATTTGGCTTTCTCCAGCTCACATTTTATCTCTCGGTCTGTTGAGCTACTAAATTAGAATCTAAGATGGCCTCTCATTGACGCCTCCTAATCAGTGTGTTCTCTTCACTTGGCAGATTTCTACTAAATGCCTATAATATAAAGGAGGATGCGACTAGTTGAATGTCCGCTTAAATAATCAGCTGACCGTTCAGAAGTTGCATAGTACCGGACAAGAAATACTTAAGTTGCAGGTAAAGCATACAGGGTCCTCATAAGATTTAACTATTGCCAGCAAAAGAATACAGAATCTTCATTTATGGAGGCACAATATTGGATTTCTACAGCAACTAACAAGCTCAACAGAGTACAAATTGTGTGCACCTTTCATTTTATCAAATTAGTCTAACCCCACAGCACGGCCTAACATGCTGCCATTGTCCCATCTAGCTAATTCAAACAACTTAGATCAGCGGGCAGTTGCCATAATCTTCTCTACTCAGCAAATGGTACTGGTACAGTCGTTCATATCATGAATGCTAGGCTAATATGAGTGCAATTTTCTAATGCTAATAGAGCAAGTTAATTCCTTGTTGGGAAAGAAAGGGCACACTAGCAAACAGTAGGAGAAACGTGCACGCCACCATTGCTCAGTTGCCTCGCAACAAGAACTAAGTCTAGCCCTAAATCTTCATGTTAAAAGACCTGGAAGAATGTCTGGTGTTGTGCTGCAGGCAGAAGTATATTAGGCACTACCATAATTACATAATTACATAATTACATGTCCAACAGTAGAAGTGCAAAGTAAGAGATGATAGCTCATTCATGTCGCCAAATCCAAAATCTTCATGTCAAAAGACATGAAAGAATGTCTGGTGTTGTGCTCCAAGCACAATTATATTAGGCACTACCATATGTGGGAACCTGAGGCGTTCACAGATATAAGGAAAGTGTCTGCATCAACGTTTTGAATTCTCCTTCAATCTGCATTCCGAAAAAAAGGTCCATATGTACCCATATTGTGCACATTCACAGAACTGACTCAAAAAATGTAACCCGTATTTTGAACAAATGACTTACCTCTTCTTCTATTTTCAAGGACTTATCCAGTTTGGCGACCTTATCAGCAAGTGCAGATATCATAGACTTCTCCTTCTTACCTGTTATAAGCAAGTGATAGACTTAGTATGATAGCAATAAAATATTAGGCGAGTTTGATTCAGTTCTAAGGGATCGAAATTAATAGAAGAGAATCTGAACTCACTTATTTGATCATATTGCATGATAAACCTTTCCTTCGCCTCCTTAAATTTGGAAAGAATATCTATGGAAGCAAACAAATGACAATATGATGGGAAAGGACATGGCCAACATAACCAAATATGTGATCAAACTGGCCAAAAACATTCTATTGGGAAAAAAAACTCGAACAAGACTCAATCATTGTCACTAGGTATATTTCTTTTAAGATGAAGGTGCGTATGTTACACTAATTTACAAGGGAAATATACAGTTTTTCAAGCATTCTCTCAAATTGCGAAACCTTATCTCTATCTACATTTTCATTGTATTATTAAGATCCCAATGTACATGGTTTTGCCTATAAACAACTTGCAACCAATAAAGTTACCATCTAAAGCCTGCAAACGGGCTTGCTGATGAGAAGCTTTATCCTCGCAAAACTTCTCATTAAGTTCATGGAACTTGACGTCTGCAATCCTGACACTACTTTCAGGCTGCAAATCATCAACACATCGAGTGAATTCTCTCTCGGCAAAAATCGCGTCACCAAGGTAAACCTTGTTCAAAAGAATAAAAATATTATATTTTTCCTCACTTACTCCGAAACTCTGTTGAAGTAACTCCACAAGAGATTGACTACGTAAAGAACGTATTCATTAGATATAAACATTATACTGAAGCAAAGTTAACAAATGCATGTAGCGATTTGAATTTACCTGTTCTTCTCATGTTCTGACTTCAATTCATCAAACATTGACATGATCTGAGACATCAAACTATCCGGCCAAGGACAAATAGCAAGAAAGTAATATATAAGAAATGATCATGATAAAATGACCAAGGGAAACCTCAAGAAAAAAGACTTCAATATACCGATGCAAATAGAGTTTTTGTCATTGGAATAGAGCATGTATCGGCTTAATTAATTAAACGACCCTATACAAATTGAACAGGTGGAGCCATTTAAACCTCAATCAAGTGTGTCTTTTGTCAAATGATAGGTATAAAGAAAAAAGCCCAGGGTTCATGCTCTCAGACAATATCTAAATCCGAGAAGAAAATGAAGCAAAGGATTCAGTATTCTCCGAACATTAATGTTATCAGCATGCTATCATCGAGAATTCAACTAATGGAGTCTGATTCAGCCTGCAAAGGGAAAGATAGGAACAAGCATTCCGGACATCAATAGATAAAATCTCAGGAGTACAGTCAATACAGAGCAATGCAAACTCAATGGCTATTGAAAGGTAAATTGATTCAACACTTGAGCTCTTAAGCTTAATCAGAACAAAATTTCCCCGCACTCGCTGACTAACATAAGGAACCAACATGCATTCAACTTTACCAGTCACTTCATATTGACGATACTGACAAACTTTGAACCACTAGTAAATTAAATCATCAGTTAACTTGACAAAGTTTCATAGAACTTACGTATCGACAATATCAGTAAAATTTGATAGGCGCGGTTAAAATTCAAATCTCAAATGGTCAAGCTAATTTCATTGATGAAAGCTGCCCTGGGACAAGCACCTCTACCCTGCTAGATTCAGAGACTACATGCACCAACAGCCAGCAAATGTTTGAGCAGTGAAGATTTTCTCTCAGCATTTGGGTGGGATTTCCAAAGTATCTGCCTGACCATTCCGACAACTTTTGGGGGCCATATGATTCTGTATAACTTTTCAAGAGAAATCTCATTAAACATACAAACTTTCTGTGAACTTGGAGAAATAGTGTGAACGGGCTACATAATTGGCAATTTCACAAACTGCAACCTGTCGGTGAAATAAAGACTCAATCCATCGGAAGAAAATCGACCCATCAGTGAAATAAACCCACCGAGAGCTCAACCTATTGGAAGAATATCAAGCAAAAGATAAAGGCATAACAGGTTGATCCACCTCGATATAGTCTCTTCGTTCTCCTTAAAGAGCTTCCGATTCTGCTCAAACGTGGACTTTAACCGGCCGACATGACTGAACACTTCAAATTTTCAACTCATTGATTTCAAACCCAGGGTGCAAGAACAGAAATTACTTCAGAACTTACGGATCGATCCATTCGGGGATATCAGAACCCACTTCGCTCGCCTTTCTCTCCATTTGGCAGAGAGCTTGTGAATCCCAAAGCTTTACAAGAAGAAGGGGTCTCGTTTCGGGCGTAGAAGAGCGCGCAAACCTGCTTTCGCGGCAAATTTAGTTGCATAATTTAAAAAAATTAGGTTAGTTTCGTGGAAAAAGAGAAATTTTCAAGAAACGCAATTCTTTTCTACTTGTCGAGCAAATTTATGGATCAACAATCAAGTGTAATTTGGAAAAAGAAAATTCCAGCATAAATAATTTTTATTCACTCGGTCACTTATTTATGAACTTTCACTTCCATCTTTAAAGATTTTCTAAAATAACATCACAGGTTACCTTCTTGACTGTGAAACTTTAAAACATGAAATTTAATTATATGATGGAAAAAAGAAGAAACGTTTAAAAATGCCAGTAAGATCTCACATTTTATATTGACAAGAATTAATATCATACCCCAAAGAATATAAGGATGCCTCATTGTGCATTTTTTTTTCATGTCGATATTTGTAGTCTATTTTTAAGTACTTTTATAACATTTTACAAGTATCTCATAATAGTAAGAGAAAAAAAAAAAAGATGATTCCTTTAATATGGTATATAAAGGGATTTGATACATATTTTAGACTAATGAAGTTAAAAAACACAAACTTGCTAGTCACTTCTTCATCGTTGCCGTTATAAAAACTTATCTATTCTTCATCTTTCTTTCTTCTTATCTCGAAAGCTCATTTTCTTACCGAACATCTTATTTTCTACTTTCATTCACATATAATATATATACACACACACATATAAGACTGTCTTTTTTCCCTAATATCAACAAGATATTTTTGCACGAAACATGTAAGACATTAAATAAATATCTAAGAATACACGTCATGTTTTCCCAAAATACCGAAATTTGAACGATCTAGAAACATGCCCAAGAAATTCTACAAATGCTAATCCAAAAGGTACATCACACAATGAACATAACTAATTTCCAAAAATTAAATGCTGTAAATTGCAGGCTTCAGAGTTTCCCGTCGAATCAGACGTCAGCGAGGAAGCGGAACGTGGTTTTCTTGTTGTTCTTCTTAAAACAGCTCACGCTCATTAATTGCGACTCTTCCCTTGTGTTTTGAAAAAGACAATTGTTAAGGTAGTTACCACCGCCAAGGCAGTTACTCATTATGGGTCATGGGCTGGGTTAGCCCAAAATGGGCGGCCCATCCATAAACCCATAATCCATTAAAATATTTTGGTGACTCCACTGCTATATAACACCGCCCCTGCTCGTGCCGCCATCGCATTGCTCAACGATTAATACCTTGCGCATGTCGTTGCATTGCCCAATGCAAATGGAAACGGCATGGGCTTTGACTTGTATTATTTATGGTCTAGAAGCGGAGTTTGAGGAATTTATAAATGCTTTAATCTAAGAAATTATGTCACAATTTAGACAATAAGTAACAAAATGGTGATAATTTCGTTTGATCAATCGCATTGCATATGAAACCATATATCTTCTCACAAATGCCATAGGGACCAAGTATAGTAAAAAAATGAAGATGTCTTATTATTTTGGAAAATAGGAAACTTTTTATCTTTATATTAATGCTATTTATTCAACTCATTGATAAATAACTATGGAAGCTTGTCCTAGTGGCCATCCTAACAACTTTTGCCATCATGCTCTTCCAGCTGAACCATGCTGCCACAACAACAGCCTTCAGGGCTTCCTTTACAGAGGACATGATGTTGACAAGATCTTTTTCAGGCTTACCCAAGCATCCAATTATGCCATTGGCAGGTCGGTGTTCACGACTTTATGAGATTCAAGGAGCTGCATCTTTTTCCGAACAACAGCCTTCATGGCTTCCTCTTACGGAGGACATGGCGTTGACAAGATCTTTTTTGGGCTCACTCAAGCATCCATTCACGCCATTGGCAGCTCGGTGTTCACGACTTTCTAATGCCCCTCGCGATGCATTCCTGTTGGAATTGAACCAAAACCTCATCAAGAACGCCACAGCACTAAGAGGGAGAAGCAAAGGCCATTGATTCAAATGCAAGCCTGTTCCATACTACTCCAGCATGGATGTAGATACATAATTTACTTGTCTCTACAAATACTAGATCATACAAACCCATCTAAAACTGAGGGTGTTTTTTGTGCATCACTCCTGGCCATTGACAAGGATTGATATAGTTGATGAATGTCTATACTCATGGTAAAAATCATATTGAGAACTTAAGGAACATCGTTAGAGAGGAAGCATGTGGAAGACAATGCCAAGAGAGAGTGTCTGCTGCAATCTTGAAAGAGCTACAATAGACGGTCCCTCACAAGTTCAACATCCAATTATTAGTGTTGGGTAAACAAATTCCTGAAACAATCAATCCGATACTCAAACGATCGACTACCGAAAAATGAAAACGTAGAAACGTGCCAAAAAACATGTAACATCAATCAAAGGCATATCACGGAGTCAGACATACCTCAATTGCCACAGATTAAGTATTGTTGCAATTTTATGAGGAATCCTTCAAAGCCCTAGTTCAGTTCGTCGAGAGAGCGTGTATTATATCAAGGGGCGAAAACAGAGAAACGTATTTCTCTTCTGAAAATGCAACTGTTCTCATATCCCCCATTTTACTTTTTTATTTTATATATTACAGTAACTACATTCTTTTATGGGCCCTTCACTTATGGGCTGAGTTTTGGCCCAACATGGGTGAACGGGCTTAAGTTGGCCCATCAATTATAAAAACCCATCATCTCCCACTCGCACATGGTGGGCCGAACATAACTCTTTTTACCTCTCTACAACATTCATACTAGTAAATAATCGATGCGACTAGCATATTTTGAGAGCTTGTTGCCATACATCGGTTAGAAATATATAGTAGCTTCTAATGGGCATCACATTTTTTAGTAGATTTAGTATGCAATACCTTAGATCGATCGATCGCATTTATATCTCTTGATCTATTTTTAACAATGATATATTATATTCACAATTATGATTATCCCAAAAGCGATCATAATTGGTCGACTAGTGAATACAAAACTAGAATGTAATTCTCCAAACTCGATCTTCCTCTTTCCTTGAAACTCTCAATTTCAATTCAATTTGCTTTTCTAGAAATGTCTCATTAGATCGAATCAATTTATGATCATTGGCAACATTCTAAGATAACAAACACTAAATGGAAACATTAAGAATAAAGAAGAGTTATGGGGCACTTAATTGAAGAACTATTTTCCTCAAAAGTCTTACACAGCATAAAAGTCGAGATAAAAAACTTTTGCCACTCTCGTTAGTCGTCTCATACATACGTAGTATGAAATACGTATTACGGTATTAACTCCTTTTGCATGGAGCGTATGTCTATACCTTCAATACCGTACAAATGATAGTTCAGACATACCTAATGTCTAACTTGAGTTCACGTATCTACTATTTCACGGAATTTATCAGAACTCACATCTGGCATCATGGATAGATAAAGTAAAATATGTGAGTTATTTTACTTTCGGACATAGTAAATATTATGTCATCATCTTAACACTCCGTTAAGATGACATATATATTTTAAGCTTGAGCTCTCGATTATCACCTAGATAATAAGCTTAAAAACCGTCTTATTTCTATTTATCACATAGTAAATATAAGCGAGTACCCATGTAAGAGGGCTAATCTCTTATCTGTCCAACATACTTTCTCAATTTTATATAATGCATTAAGTATTAAGATGCATAAATGTCAAATAAAGACTCATAGGCATTAATAATGAAAACATAAATTCATTAAATGTGAACACTTAAGGAAAATTATAATATCAATACATTAGCCTCTACGTAGTCCTAGAAATTTCATATAGCCATAGAACACATCTCTAGGTATTGGCTTCGTCATAGGATTTGCTACCATTCTATACGTAGATATGTACTGTAAGTTCACATCTTTTCGTGCAACCATATCTTTGACAAAATTATACTTGATATCTATATATTTGGTCTTACCATGATATTTTGGATCTTTGGTGTACGCTATTGCTGCTTGGCTATCACAGTTAACCAACAATGAGTTTACAGCATACTTAATAACACATAAACGATCCAAAAATCTCTTAAGTCAAACACCTTCTTGTATTGCTGTTGATAATGCCACGAACTAAGCTTCCATTGTAGACAAGGCTATACATGTTTGTTTCTTACTGCTCCACGATATGACGCCATTATTCAGTAAGAAAACAAATCCAGAGGTAGATTTCCTTTCATCTAAATCTCATTCCCAATCAGTATCTGAATAGTCTCCTAGTCGTAGATCTTTTCCTTGGTAACTCAGCTTATAATCAGTAGTTTCCTTCAGATATCTTAATATTCTTTTGATGGCTTTCCAATATACTTGATCTAGATTGGACTAGTATCTACTTACCATTCCAACTGCAAAATATATGTCAGGTCTTGTACACATCATAGCGTACATTAAGCTTCCAACAACACTAGCATAAGGAACATGTTGCAATTGTTCATTCTCTTGTGGAGTATTTGGACACATTCAATGACTCAATCATCCACCTTTTGCAATAGGAGTATCTATGGATTTACAATCTTGCATACGAAATCGTTCAAGAACCTTATTTATGTATATTTTTTGCGAAAGAAATAATGATCTCTTCGAATGATCCCTTAAAATCTTGACTCCAAGAATATATGCATCCTCACCCATGTCTTTCATCTCAAAGTTGGAAGATAGCTAACTCTTGATAGTATTAACAAACTCCATATTACTTCCGGCAATCAGTATATCATCAACATATAATGATATGATCATAAATTAATCTTTAAATCTTTTGATATATATACAATGATCATCATCAAATCATTGCAAAATCATATCCCATTATAGCATTATGAAAACGTTTTAACCATTGTCACTACGACTACTTAAAGCCATATATCGATCTCAAAAGTCGACATATATTTTGTTTTTAGCATTTCAAAATAAAACTAGCTGGTTGTTCCATATATATTTTTTCTTCTAATTCTCCATTGAGAAAAACAGTCTTTACATCTATTTGATATAACTCAAGATCCATATTTTCTACTATTACCAGAATAATGCGAATCGAGGTAAATCTCACTATAGGAAAAAATGTTTCTTCATAATCAATTTCTTCAGCTTTACACTTTATTTTGAGAACTCACTTGATCCTAATGGCTTTGCATCCTTTTGGAAGATCAACTAGTTCCCAAACATGGTTTGACTTTATTGACTCAACCTCTTCTTCCATTGCATGCATCCATTTTTAGAGCCTCATTTACATTTATTGGCTCATCTTCGTCTTGTGGAGCAACCATAAAAGTTACTCATTTAATGTCAAAACGTCGACAGGGAATACTTTTGCGACTTGTTCACCGTACGAAAGATTGTACATTTTGCATATCATTCCCCATTATGCTCCCACTCATATTAGATAATGACGATATTGTCTCATCATGTGGTTGTAATTGAGAGTGAGTCGAATTTAATTAATCATTTCTCATGTTACTCCCACTTGGACGAACTCTACTAAGTTCATTATTTTGATTCAAGGTTTCAAATAGGGAGTAATCCTCACCTATTTCGCCCTTCTTAAAAAATTCATTCCCTAAGAATGTGATATCATGTGATTCGAATTTAGTTATATTCCCATTTTCCTGCTCACATATAAACACATACCATTTCAAGTGTTTTGAGTATCTTATGAAAATACTTTTCTTGCCTCTAGGACCCAATTTTCTAAACTTGTGAGAGGGCTCATGAGTATATGTAGTACAACCTCACGATTTATGAAAACTTAAGTCCGATTTTCTATATATTCATAACTCATATGGAGTGGAAGTAACTGATTTGGAAGGCACACGGTTAAGTATATAGGTAGCAGTTAACAAAGCATCACCCCAAAAGGTGATAGGTAAGTTAGCATGAGTCATCATGGACCTAACTATTTCCAGTAGAGTTCTGTTTTTCCTTTCCACAACACTATTTTGTTGGGGAGTATAGAGAATACACAATTGTCTTTCTATTCATTTTTCATCACATAAATTTCTGAACTCATCAGATTAATATTTTCGACTTCGATCGGATCTCAATACTTTTATTTTATTATTTAATTAATTTTCTACCAAGCTCGTAAACTTTTTGAAACAATGTAATACTTCATATTTATGAGAAATCAAATAGACATTGTCCGAATCGAGTATAATTATCTATAAATGTGATGAAATAAACAATCACATGCCTTCCTCTCACATTCATTGGACCACAGATATCAGAATTGATTAATTGCAAAAGAAATTAAGCTATTTTACATTTTCCAAATGGTTTCTTTATTGTTTTCTCTGCTAGGCAATGCTCACATATGGGTAAATCAACTTTTTCAATATTGCCCAACAAGCTCTCTTTGGCTAGCCTATTCAGACGATGTTGGCCAATATGACCAAGTCTAGCATGTCACACATTCACATCAATATCATATGAATTAGAATACGTGAAGAGGGAATAACAAACATTGACTTTATCATAGTCAACATTCAATATAATAAAATCATCTAGAAAATAACTACAACTATAATAGTTTGTACTCAAATACAAATCCACACTATTATTATGGAAGTTCAAATTAAAACCAAGTTTTACCAACACTAAAACAGACGCTAAATTTCAACGAATTTCCGGAGCATATAATACATTATGTAGGAACAAAGTGTGTTTACCACGCATATTTAATTGTCAGGTGCCAATCCCTTTTACTTCGGCTCTAGTGTTGTTTCCTACATATATCCATTTAGTTGCAGTCAGTATTCGTCAAAATTCCACAAAGGATTCTCTATCATTCGTTACATGGTCGGTTGCTCCCGAATCTACAATTCATAAAGGATCATATTCAATTAAGAATACAGAACTTGATACATAAGTAAAGTTTTCAAGAGTACAATGGGTATTTACCTTCTTTGGCTCACGACAGTCACGAGCATAATGACCCTTCTGGCCACAGTTATAACATTTTGCTATTGAAATTCTCTTCACTTGAGGACGTTTTCCTCTCTTATATTGGTTAACTCTTAGTTTCTTGCTTGAAGGACTTGATCACTTGCATTTCCACATTTTGAACGAATCAATGCGCTTGCGTTTAGAGCTTGAAGCCCCTTCTAAACTAGAACCAGCACAGAAATATCTATTTCCTACTCAAATGCCTTTAGGTGGTCCTCTACTAGCTCAAGGTGGCGCATAATATCCTTAAGTTCTTCCATAACATGGTTAAGAGCTTTTAGTGCTTCTTGCTTTTCAAGCACATATTGAATTTTCATATTAAATATTTCACAATTCTCGCCATTCAATTTCTCTTTTTTGTTCAACTTAGCAATTATATTCTTAGTTACCGAAGCCATTGGATCTAAATATATTAGACACAAATGCACGAATTATTAATGCTTATCATTTATGCATCTATTTTGCATATACCCATCATATTAATGAATAATTTCAAATAAGATTTCAAAATCAAAAAGTTACTATATTTCCAATTATCATCCAAAAATCCTAACTTGAATGATATAATCGTTCATGCAAAAATTAGTTCAACAAAGTTACTAAAACTTTCTTGAACTTCCCATAAATAATTGTAAATTAACATACTAATTTACAATGATAGATAACGTCGAACTTTCAATAATTAAACATGTCATTTACACTAAGTAATATATTAAGAGGAAATATATCAACATAGAAATATATTTACACCTAAAACATCTCAAACTAATTTAAGAAAAACAAATAATTAAACCCAAATAATGTCATCTATCTCATAAACTGGGAAAGTCTCTTATAATCTCTTAGTAAAATTCTCTAAGAATTTTGAAGATCAAAAAACCTTTGGAGAGCCCTCATAGCTCCTCCAAAGGGCATTCGTTCTGTATCATGTGACACTCAACTCGAGGGTTGAAGTCTTGGTTGCCTCGATTCTATAATACTCTCTTACAAAAGCTATTGCAAGCCCCCTATAATCCGAGACCATGTTGACCTTCCATAAGGCGATCTGACACTGCTTGCGATTCTGGTGAAAGAGTGTTCATTAGGGCCGGCACTTTTTGAAAATCCAGCATAGGATAACCATTTCAGAGGATTTCTTGTATCATCTAATTAACTCTTACCATGTGTGATATTACATCACCGTTATTCCATTAATAATTAGCTAATTTTATTTTTAGCCCTTCAAGTCTCGCATTTTGTTTGTCCGTTTTCGGAAATATGGGCATGCATACAAAATAGATCATGGTTCCTACAACAAATGCATAACAAAATGGATTACTTATAATCCACATTTAACAAAATTGAAAAAAACATAATTTTCCCTTCTATTTTTTTGTCAGCGTCGGTAAACAGTAGTTAACAACCGATCAACTTTGGTCAACTCCAGTCAACGGTCAACCGATGACTGGGTCGGGTCAACGGGTCAATGGGTCGAGTCAACAGGTCAACTAGAACAAAATAGTAATAACGTTGAACGATAAGTGCATAATCATAAAAACAACCATTAATGGCAAAAACATAATATTATGAAGAAAATAGGGGCAAAACGATAAAATCGCGCAGGTGAGTGCACTGCACGCACCAGCAGTTGCCATGCGCATGCCACACATGCGTGCATGGCACGCGCCTGCGGTTTGCAGTGCACGCGCGTGCCAGGCATGCACCTGGGAACCGCCTCAGCGCGTGCACACGTGTTGACGACGCTAGACCTTTTGGCCGCGTGTGGTGGCGCGTCTGGCGGCCCCTAGCGGCAGGTCACCAATCGTTTTTCTCGTCTCGACGAGAACTACAACCTTGCACTATCAAAAATTAAAATTTTGATTTACGAAAAATAAAAAAAGAGGGGTGAACAGGAGTGGGTGTTGAGATTTCCGTCCCGAGCATTCGACGATGACATTTCTCAAAAATTTCAACCAAAAACAATTTTTAAACATCAACAGTGACTGGGAAACATGAACAGCATGGCTCTGATACCAATGTTGGGAAACATATTCCTAAAAATCAATTTGATACTCAAACGATCGAATACTGAAAAATGAAAAACGCGGAAACGTGCCCAGAAACATTTAACACTGATTAAAGGCATATCACGGAGTCGGATATACCTTAATTGCCACAGATTAAGTACCGTCGTAATTTTATGAGGAATCCTTCAAAGCCCTGGTTCAATTAGTCGAGAGAGCATGTACTGTATCAATGGGGGAAAACAGAGAAACATATTTCTCTTCTGAAAACGCAATTATTCTCATATCCCCCTTTTTTTACTTTTTTATTTTATATATTACAGTAACTGCACTCTTTTATGGGCCCTTCACTTACGGGCCGGGTTTTGGCCCAACATGAGTGGACGGGCCCATCAAATATAAAAACTCATCAATTAGAAATTGTACCAAACCAACATAATGCACAAGAACTCCGTATGGACTCTCCATTTTAAAATATTCAAAGAGACTGGATATTACCGTTCGAGTTTTATTGTCCCACTCCTCACTAGTTGAACAAACTACATGCCTTCCTTCAATCTGGAGTCAGCCACCATACTCTCTGGGCTAGTCACCCTTTAAATGTCTTTCCTAATTGTAAGTGATGGGTTTTTTATTTGATGGGCCAAGTTAAGCCTGTCCACCCATGTTGGGCCAAACCCAGCCCATAAAAGAAGGGCTTATAAGAGGAGAGGGCAGTTATTTTTAAAGTGAAAATAACTGCAATATATAAAATAAAAAGAAAAGGGGATAATGTTAGCCAGTAGCGTTTAAGAGAAAATACTTTTCTCTTTTTTTCTTCCCCTTGAAACAATATGCTCCCTCTTGACGAACGGAACTTCAGGGTTTCAAAGGATTTCTTTGAAACTATGACAATATTTAATCCGTGGCAATCAAGGTATGTCCCTCTCCGTGATATGTCTTCGATTGGTGTTACATGTTTCCCAAACACGTTTTCGCGTTAATTTTTGGTATTTGATCGTTTGAGTATCGGATCAATTTTTATGAATTTGTTTCCAACATTGGTATAAGAGCAATACTGTTCATGTTTCCCAATCATCGTTGATGTTTATAAATTGTTTTTTGCCGAGATTTTGAGAAACATCGCCGTCGGGCGTTTGAGGATGGAAATCTTGACACGCCTGTACTGTTCGCCCCACTTTTTGATTTCCATGTGAATCAAAATTTATTTTTGATAGTGCATGGTTATAGTTCTCGTTGAGACGACAAAAACGATGGGTGGATTGCCACCAAGGACCACCAGATGTGCCACCACGTGCGGTCGGAAGGTCCAGGGTCGTCGGCGCGTGCAACACGATTCTTGAGTGCGTGCGTGGCACGCACGAGCGATGTAAACCATAGGCATGCAGCAATCGCTGACGCGTACGTGGCACACGCCTGCGCGATTTTACGGATTTGCCCCTTTTTTTCTTTAGATTATTATGTTTTTGCCCTTGACAATTGTTTTTACAATTATGCCCTTATTGTTCGATGTTATTACTATTTTCCCCCTAGCTGACTCGATGACTCAACCCATTGACCCGTTGACCCGACCAAGTCATCCGTCGATCGTTGTCAACCGTTGACTGGTCGTTAACCAGAGTTAATCGTTGTTGACTTGCGTTGACCACCATTGACTTGTGTTGACCGGCCCCAAAAAACAAAAGACGGAAAAATATGTTTTTTTTTTCTAATTTTGTTCGTTGTGGATTATATGTAATCACTTTTGTTCTGCACTTGTTGCAGGAACAATGATGTGTTTTGTACGAATGCCTATATTTCCGATAACGGACGAACAAAAGGTGAAACTTGAAGGGCTAAAAACACAATTAGCTAATTATAGGTGAAACAACGGTGATGTAGTATCATACATGATTAGGGTCAATCAGATGATACAGGAAATCATCTAGAATGGTTATCTTATGCCGGATTTTCCGAAGGTGCCGGCCCTAATGAACACTCTTCCACCAGAATGGTAAGTAGTGTTAGATTGCTTATGGGAGGTCAACATAGTCCCGGATTATAGACAGCTTGCAATAGCTTTTATAAGGGAGTATTATAGAATTGAGGCAACCAAGACTTTAACCCTCGAGTTGAATGTCACATGGCACAGAATGAATGTGGCTTGGAGGAGCCATAAGGGCTCTCCAAAGGTCTTTTTGTAGTTGACCAATGTGCCTTCACAATTCTCAGAGGGTTTTACTAGGAGATTAGAAGAGACTTTCCTAGTTTATGAGATAAGTGAGTATATTTGAGTTTATTTATTTATTTTTCTTAGATTAGTTTGGGATGTTTTAGGTGTAAATATTTCTTTCTATGTTGATATATTTCCTCTGAATATATTACTTAATGTAAATGACATGTTTACTTATTGAAAGTTCAATGTTATCTATCGTTGTAAATTAGTATGTTAATTTACAATTCTTTATGGGAAGTTCAAGAAAGTTTTAATGACTTTAGTAAACTTGTTTTTACATAAACGATTATACTAATGATAATCTCAAATTAGGATTTTTGGATGATGATTGGAAACATAGTGACCTTGATTCTGGAACCTTATTTTAAATTATTCATTAATATTATGAGTTTATGCAAAATGAATGCATAAATGATGGACATTAATAATTCGTGCGTATGTGTCTGATATATTTAGATCCAATGGCTTCAACAACTAAAAGTATAATTACTGAATTGAACAAAAAAGAAAAATTGAATGATGAGAATTGTGAAATATTGAATATGAAAATTCAATATGTGCTTATAAAGCAAGAAGCACTAAAAGCTCTTAACCGAGTTATGGAAGAACTTGAGGATACTGTGCGCCACGTTGAGCTTGCAGAGGACCACCTTATGGCGTTTGAGCGAGAAACATATATTTGCTATGTTAGTTCTAGCTCAGAAGGGGCTTCAAGCTTTAAGCGCAAACGCATTTATTTGTTCAAAATGTGGAAGTACAAAGGATCAAGTCTTTCAAGCAAGAAATTAAGAGTTGACCAACATAAGAGAAGAAAACGTCATCGAGTGAAAAGAATTTTAAGGGTGAAGTGTTATAATTATGACAAGAAATGTCACTTTACTTGCAACTGTCGCGAGCCAAAGAATGTAAACACCCATTGTATTCTTGAGAACTTTGCTTATATATCAAGTTTTATATTCTTAACTAAATCTAATCATTTATGGACTATGGATTCGGGAGCAATAGACCATGTAGCGAATGATAGAGTATCCTTCATGGAATTTTTTCCTTCTAAATGTCTACATAATTGACATGCCAAAGACGTGTCAAAAAGATTAAAAAGATATGGTGCTAAAAGGCTGTGACCACCTAAGAAAATATTAGGTGGTCCCGACGCACCAAATCAACATGGTCCCGGATAGAGGTGGCAAAATGGGTAATGGACCCATTTTGCACCCATATTTTTCACAAACGGGTTGAATGTGGATTATGAAGTTGTAATGGGCCATGACCCACATTCGACCCAGTTTAAGTTCAGTTTTATATGGGTCAAAAATGGGTCACACGTTCTAACCCATTTTCGACCCATTTTTAAAACCCAAAAGACATGAACTTCCTCAGCCGCTGACCCTTCGACCTTCACCTTCGACCTTCACCTTCGTCAGTCGCTGACCCATTTTCGACCCACCTTTGCCGCTCGCCTCTGAGCCGCCTTCGCAACTCGCCGCCGCGGCTCGCCTCCGAGTCGCCTCCGCCGCCCGCATCTGAGGCTTGCCTCCGCCGCTCCCTCGAAGGCCGACGAGCTTCGTCACCCGCCTCCGCCGCTCGCCTCCGTGGCTCGCCCACGAAATCGGAGGTGTCCGGGCCGACACCCTGTGGTTTGGCCTCCAAGGCGTCAAGAGCGAGATCGTCGGATCTCACCCTCTCGAATCCGCCTACCAATCGGTAACCCTTTTTTTTTTTTCTCCCTTTCCGTTTGTGGTTCTGCTATTTTGGATCAACATGTTGTTTTCTGCGAATTGCTTGGATAAAGAGGGAAACTTGGGGTTGGTCGGGTTCTTATGGGCATGGGAAGTGAAATTGGTGAACTAGGCTTGGTGCTCGTTGTAGGTTAGGCGCAGGGGAGAATTTCTCCTCAATTGCTACGTTTATCTGTCTTTGATATACTTCTGTGAGTATTCCGGCACATTTGACTTCAGAAACCGGGTGGAGTTAGCTTGCAGTTTCATCACGGTGTAGACGCTTATTTAGAGAAAATCGCTATGCCTTGCAACATTTACCTTGTCATTGTCTTGACTTTTGAGGTATGAGTAGGAGATTCTTTGCTACTCAGGACAGTTTCATGCAGAGATAGTGCTATTTCACGGCATCTCTTTTTGTAGAAATGATGACATTATAAGAAGCTCTTCTGATGTGTTTTTTTTTTTTTTCCTTTTCCAAGTAACATTCATTTTAATTGAACTTCACCGTGCTGGAAATTGGATGATTTGAATGTGATAGGTGGACCTCTATATTTAAGGCTGTCATAAGACAGCCATTAATTCATCTGCTAAACCTCAATGCTATGGTTTCTCATGTTAAAATAGCATCCGTGTTCTTTTCTTGGGTAGATTATACTGGATTAGCCCTGTGCTTTGCCCATGTATGAACTGTTTAATACTGTATTATTTGTTCATCCTTTGGTGGTTTCCACTTGCGGTCTAGTGGAATTGAGGAGTTTTTGTCGCATACAGTGGCACTTGTAAAAGGTCACACCCTGTTCATTAGAATGGGCCACACTGAAAAACCCCAACACCATTTAGTCTTAAATCTGTCGTCTTTTACTTTCACAAGCATGATCTTTTCTTTTCAGATGTTTTTCAGATAGGATGATGCTTTAAGAAACATGTGAGAGCTACACAAGGGAGGAGAGCAAAATTTGTTGATGTTGTATTGAGTTTACTGCTTAAGTGGGTAGATGAATCTGGTTCCATTTGTGAAATTCAATGTGAATCCCACAGTGTGTAGGTAATGTCTGCAAGACATTTTGCTTGGAGTTTCCCATTAGCTAAAAGCCTAAATGCAGTTCTGTGGCATACTCCCTTTGCACTGATTGAGAATGATTATTGATTTTAATCCTATGTTTGGTGTGTGCAGGGCATGCACTGATTACTCATTCCTCTTATTCTAAATATAAGTTTGGCCATTTTGTGGCTCGGCTGATAAAAGTGGAGTGAGACTCATAGTGATTTAAGGCGACTCTGCTAATTGAAAGAATTTCTCTAGAGGTTACTCTTGGCATCTGATTTTATTGGAAATGAAGATGTATGTACTTGCCATGCCCTGTTGATGTGCCCCTTTCCCTTTTCTTTTTCTTTTTTGTTTCTCTTTCTTGTTTTCCAATTTGCATTTCTAGATTGATGTTTCTCTTTTATGCATTTTGCAGAAAGAATGCCAATGATGGCGCTCTAACAAACTTTGAGGTCCTGAGTTTCTTACAGTCTAGAGGCGCTTCAAAGGAAGTGGCTGCAATAGTTGCACCATCAGAATACAAAGTTTTCCAGTACTTAGGATGAGAAGGAAGGAGATATGAAGTTCAGCTTCGACAAGGTGTTCTACGACCACTCAAAGCAAGATGATGTCTATTCATTCCTGGCTCGTCCTATTGTTCAAGGTATATCGAGCATCGCCGCAGCACCTGATAGATGTGATGTCCATCGTGATGTTAGCTCGTTCGTGTTCATTTGTAGATGCGAAGTTCATTCACTCCATGGAGCAAGAATCATTGATCACATCATTAGGTGCTCGCGTCGACATGCACATGAGATTAATCGAGTATTTTCATGGAGCGAGAATCATTGATCACATCATTAGGTTCACTTCCTGGTTTATTAATATATTAGTTTGTATGTTTTGTTTGAATTACAAATGTAGCTATAGAATTATTTTCTTTGAATGAGCAAATGAGATTCTTATTAAGAGAAGTGTTTACTTTCAATTCTAGATTTGATGAAGCTCGCGTAAATCCGACTTGCGAAAGACCATTTTCATTCTTGCCTTCGCGGACGTTTCACTAGATAGTGTTCAAATAGCTAATATTTAGTTTCACGTTGCAGTTTTCAATTGTTCAATAGTATGCTCACTTTAAATAAGAAAAGCATGTGCATAATCTAATTCTTCATAAATTTTCAATTTATAGGATTTTTTTAACATTTTTTATTTTATTTACTATTTTTTAATTTAATTTGAGGTTTTTATCCAAATAGCATATAGCTTAAAGTAAGCGCAGGTTTCTTTTTAGAATATTAGTGGGTTTTAGCAATATGGGTCGGGTCGGGTATGGGTCGAGTATGGGTCGGGTCGGGTATGGGTCACTATATTTACACTACAAGAATATGGGTCAAAACGGGTTAAATGGGTCAAATATGGGTCGACCCATTTTCGACCTGACCCATACCCGACTCGACCCACCCATTTGCCACCTCTAGTCCCGGACTAATCATGAATCACCATGTGGATCCACGTGGAAAGATGGAATTTTTGAGCAAAAAATAATATTCTTTCTCTTTCTTCTAGCCTGCATGCTAACCCATATGCTCTCTCTCTCCTCTACAAAGTTTGCACACATTTATTATATTCTCTCTCCTCTTTTTCTTCTTTGTTCTTTAGAAAGAAGAAAAACCATTCCTCCCCCAAGCGAGCAAAAACTTTCAAATTTTGAATTTTTGCTATTGCTCTCATTTGCTACTCCGCAGCTCATGGTGATGGTGTCGACGAGATGTGGACGACCTGGTCCAACTCCACTTGAAGTTTCCGCATCTCATTAAACACACTCAGCGCTCATCCGGCCTCGGCGAGATGTGGACGACCTGCCCGCCCGTTTGGTGTGCAGCTGCAACAAGCGCAAGCACCATGGAGGCGTCCTTGGCGGCGGTGGCTGCTTGGTGAGGACACAACACCGTCACCATGAGCAGCTGCGTTGTTTCCCGCCGCGAGCGTAGATATGAACTCTACTAAGTCAAGCTCTTTTCCTCTCTTCCCCCGTGCAAAAACAATCGTGGCTTTCGTCAGACCTCGCTCGGTTTCCATTTCATGCGGCATCTGACGCCTACCCTGATCTGATCTTGATACAAACTGAGCTTTGCATGAATGGGAGAGCGCTTTTGCTTATTATTTTCAGGGGCTTGAGGTAAGCTTTAGTGGCGTTTTCGGATGACCAGCAAGCCATTCTGCAATTTCGCTGGGAAAACAGAGCTTCTTTTGAAAGAGAGCATAGGAACTTTAGGTTCCTTTCTGGAACCTTGCCATAGCAAGCAAGCGATGGAGCAGTAGAGAGTGAGCAATGGAGCAGTAGAGAGCGAGCAAGTGTGCGAGGAAACGCTGAAGTGGCAAGGAACGCCGAAGGGGCAACAACGAGCGCGAAGTAGCAAATGAGAGCAACAGCAGAAATTCAAAATTTGAAAGTTTTCGCTCGCTTGAGAGAGGAATGGCTTTTCTTCTTCTTAAAGAATGAAGAAGAAGAAGAGGAGAGAGACTATATTAAATATGCGCAAACTCTGCAAAGGAGAGAGAGAGCGAGGGGACTAGCATGCAGGCTAGAAGAAAGAGAAAATATTATTTTTTGCTCAAAAATTCCATCTTGGCAAGCCGGCCCCACAGCTCCACGTGGATCCACATGGCGCTTCATGATTGGTCCGGGACCATGCTGACTTCATGCACCGAGACCACCTAATATTTTCTCGTGACGGTCCTTCAAAGCTTGACCTACTGTGATGCTAGCTTGGCGTCAAGATGGCCCGATGATGCCATGTGGCAATCTCGGGTTGCAGCAGCCAGCCTGCTTTTGTTTTAAATGATATTTTGTATTTATCATTTATTATCCAAATATTACCGAATTTTGACTAGTTTGATTGACTCGATTTTCACTCCAAATAAAGGTCGTTGCCCAAAGTTTCTAAAGTTCACACAAATTTTTGGGCGTTGACCTTAATTGACGACTGTAATGAAAAGTGATGATATTCCCTTTGTAAAAAGTTCAATCTTTACGATTTTGGCCAAGTAAAAAGCTTATGATATCATCTTTAAGGTGAAATTGATTGATCGAGTCAAATCATAGAAATCCCGACACCTCATGATCTATGGTTATGATTAAAAGATTTGATACTTTAGTCCGGTTTTTCTAGGGTTTGAGAATGAGAAACGATTAGATGAAGGTTTTTAATCTATTAAAAGACTAAAAATCAAATAATATATAATTATAAATTGTTATGTGACTCATTCATTTAAGAATTTATGGCTCACAATTGTCATGACCTAACCCTCTCACGGGAAGGGAGTGCTTTTGTTATTTTTAGGATTTCAACAACCTTCTATTGACTCAGGCTCTCCCAAGTTCACACCCCACGCGATATTAGGCGTTCAAATTTTTAATCAATCATTTTGATACCACTAGCCTTTTGAGATTGGCTAGAAACCAGTAAGATACGGGAGGATATCTTATTATTTACACAACCAGAGATTTTGGAATCGGATGACTTAATTACGTTAGTTCTAAGGCTAATGTCATTTCGGTACCTAACATAATCATGTGCTAACTAAGTCATAGCAACCTATCAAGAAAAATCTAAGGTTTGTCCTAACATCTAAAACAAGGAAATAACATTCAAATATTGAAAAACACAGTTAGTTATAATCATAATTAAAATATGCAAGCATCCTAAATTACCCCTAAAAGAGAAAACAAGACAAGACAAAACAAGAGTCCTTATTTTAAAGCCCTTGAGGCTTATCCAATTTTAGGTTTTAATTCTTTAAAGGGTTTCCCAAATTTTTCTAAAATTTTCTGATTTATTTTTATTTTTATTATTTTTTTGAATTTCTTTAATGATTTTTCTAATCTTTTTATTTATTTTTTATGATTTTCCAAAATTTCTAGATTTTTATGATTTTTCTAATTTTTCAAAATCTTTTAATATTTTTCGAATTTTTTATTTTGTAATGAGTTTTTCGGATTTTTCCAAATTTTAATGATTTTCTAAAGTTCTAATTTTTTTTTATTGATTTTTGAATTTTTTTTAAATTTTTATTATTCCTAAAAATTTTAAATGTTTTTTATCATTTCTGAATTTTAATTTTTTTGAAATTTTTTTCAATTAATTTTTAATTAATTAATTTATTATAATAGTGGGGAACGGGCTTGGACCGGTTTTACCCGATCCGGCCATTGACCCGACCCAAATCCGGATCAGACCCGCATCGGATTAAAATCGATTTTTATATTTTCATATCGATTTTTTATATTTTATATTTTTTTCTTTTTCTTCTCTCGTTTGTCTTTTCCCTATTTCGTCTTTTTCTGCCCATCTTCTTCAACCTCCAGCCGTTCCTCCTCCTTCCCCGAACACTCCATCACGCCTGCAACTTGATTTTCTAGGACCAGAAACACACTATGTCGCACCACCTCCGCAAGATTCGTCGGCATTCACTCCGCCGCCAAACCACCATCATCCGCCGGCCGTCCGTCCTGACCGGCGACGTCCAACGCCGGCTGCCCACTCAGGCGACCCCGAAATTTCAAAAAAAAATAAAATCGCCTGAACTACGGTTTGAACAGTAGTTTCCAGAAATCAAACAAACACAAAGGCACTAAAAAATGGGGTGAGAGGCTGACTCGAACGGCCTTGAACCGTAGGCTCGCCGGCGTGGGGAGGCTAGTTCCGGCGAAGGGGCGTATGCAAGACCGGCTCGGACGGTGCAAAGTCACATGAAAGCACACGAAGAAATCAGACGAAGTTCAACAATAAATGAATAATCAAACATTAAACCGAGCTTCAAACGTTGATCGGATTAAATATATTTCGGGGTTTCATTGAAGCATTTTGTCGAACAGTCAGGCTGCCTCAACCGAGACCCGAATGTGCACCGGAGGCCTCAACGCACGACATTCAAGGACTATGGAAACAAAATATAAAGGCGACAAGGGCCGGAGCACAAGTGAGCAGGACGGCCAGGAGCTCCGGCCCGGCACGCCCGAAACAAAACGCAAGGAGTCGAGCTTACCTGCTCGGTTTGAGGACGTTGCCTGGAAGGTCGTCGGACGGGTCTGCGTGCGGCTGAGATACCCTCTCTTGCTCTTCTCAGTCGCTCGGACCTCTCACTCTTCGTTCGCCATCTCTCTCCTCCTGTGAACGAACCTCGAGCGTTCTCTCCTGCTTCCCTTTGCGATCTGGTCTCAGCCCAGAAAAAGAGGATGCCCTCACGTCTCTGGGTGAGGAGAACTTGCAGAGAAACCACAGAAATTTCTCAGCCCACCTCCTCCAAAAACGTCGAGCATCTTTCTGCTCTCTCCAAAAACCCACCAAAACCAGCAAGAACTCTCCTACTTGCTTCTGCCAAAACCAGCCTTTCCAAATATCACCAAAACCAGAACGTCCCGACCCCGCCTCACGCGGCGAGCATGCTTCCCTTTTCTGTTCCAAGTTCCAACGACGAACCGTCTCGCCTCGTCCTTCTGTCTTTTTGTCATTTTCTGGGAAGCCAGAGCCCAACGGCAGAGAAGGAGAAGAGAAGAAGAGAGGGCCGGGCCGGCCTAGGTGGGGAAAAAGAAAAGGAAAATGAAGGAGGGGCTGGGCTAAGGCTGGCCCTAGCCTCGCCCGTATGCCCTTTTTTTTTTTTTTTTTTAAATTAAAAAAAGTTTAATTTTTTATTTCTTTTAATGCTGGTAACGCAAATGTTCCTAATGCCTATATGCAATGCAATTGAATGAAAACACGATATGTGTTAATGAAAATTATTCACTTTACTTTTTACTTCTTCCTCCTTTTTTTTAGAGACTAAGTCCTAACTACGTGACTAAGTCATAAGTAAAAAAATACAAATTTTAGGTGTTAATAGATGCTATGTTTTTTTTTTTTTTGAATAATTGCTGATATATATTACTTAGCCGAATTCTTGGAAGTTACATCAAGAGCATCTGCGCAAAGTAAATCTAACAAAGCAAAAGGGGGGTGGGATACCCAGTTAGTAGGAAGAAAATTTAAACGGTGTGCCTTAGCAAGCCAATCCGCTGCTTTGTTGGTTTCTCTTCTGCAATGGGCCAGTGTAAGGCCCGGTAGTTCTTTCATCTTTGCTCCGGCCCGGTCCACTAGTGGGTGTGTTTTCTAGCAACTCTCCTCCGGCTTTTCGATACTTTGCACGAGCCCCCAGCAGTCAGAGAGTACTTGGAGTTTGAGTTGAGTTCTGTTCGGGGAAAGCGTGTGGAGAAGAAAGTCTAGGGTTTCTACAAGAGCCGTAGCCTCCACTTGTTCCGCCGAGTTGATGTCCACTGATTTGGTGAAGCCATCCAGTACTCTTCCCATGGAGTCTCGACATATACAAGCAACAACTCCCCTGTTTGGTCTTGCTGTGTGAGATCTAGCGACGGACCCGCAAAGAGGACTTTGCACGTTGGATCTGGAGGACTCACGGTGAGGATCGTCGTCTGGAGAAGCTAGATTCTGGAAATCAGCCTCACTACTGCTTGGAATTTCAGCATGGAGATGATTCTCCATACTTGGGGCGGCTGCTCTGTCTTCCTCGAAGATGGAGTATTCGCCTGGTTGGGGATGACATTCTGTCAAGGGGGATGCCGACCTCATCCAGAGCTCATCAGTAAGTCCACCAACAAAACTGGAACTCGCTTGTCTATTTACCTCGAAATTTAGAGGTTTATATGTTTCGAGCAAATCTTCTTCCGAGGGGACAGGGTAGTCGAATTGTTCTGATCCCATGTTTTGTTCGACTTCGGGGTGGGTTTGCCCTGGAGTGAATGTGTTAGGTCCCCGTTTGTACCTCCGAGCTGCTACTTCAAGTGAATCTATGTTTCTCCAGACCGGCTCAGCTGTTGATTTGTTTAGGATCCGTTCTGGAATAGTGGAGGGATTTGAAGGTTCATCGGGTTGCTGTTGGCAGAGTCCTCCTGGGAGTTCTTATGGGGATTTGTCTTTATTCACTCGACCCCCGCCTTGAGAGATTTCAGTAGCAAAGGAGGCGTCAATATTGATAAGGATTGTGCCGGGGTCCGGGGGTTGCCACTTCGGAGTTGAGGTACCCTGTTTATGTTGTTTCTTCTGCTTTACATTCCAATTCGCGAAACTGTCATGTGATGTTGAAGCTTTGAACAGGGTATTGAGCGGGTTCAGGGGATTTTGCCGAAATATAAAGTGGTTCCTGTCCTTCCAAATCCACCACAGGAGCGAAGCGAGCTGAGCAAATGTTGGTAAGCTCCGTGGAGCTTCTCTTACTTTAAGTAGCCATTCATCAAAACGGGTTAACCCTACTCTTGTTATTTGTCCTTGTAGGGAATAGGCGTTCCAGATCAGAGAAATCCATAGACACAGTAACAGAGTGTGCTCTACCGTTTCCAGTTCAAGTTTGCAAATCGGGCAAATGGGGGCAGGTACTACTTTTCTCTTGTACAAATTTTCCATGGTTGGCAGGGCATTCTGACATGCATTCCATAGGAAGAATTTAATCTTGGGTGTAATTACTGACTTCCAGAAAAGCTTCCACAATTCTGGTTTTGTTTGGTAAGATGTGGTTGGAGACAAAAAGTGTGGGTTGGCTTTAGTACTCTAGTGACTGTGGTAACCACTTCTTACAGTATAGTTTCCGGACTTATTACCCGTCCAAACTAGCTTATCTTCTGTAGACGGGAGGCCTATAGATATGCTTTTAATCTCCTTTACTAACTGCTCATCAAACATAGCCCTTAGCAGATTTTCATTCCATTGCGTTGTTTCCATATCAATTAACTTGGCTACTTTGAGTGGCTCATTCCTGGTTGCTGGGCCGCCTATAGGTCCGTTTTTAAGCCATTTATCTTCTCTAATGGAGATTCTTTTGCCGTTGCCAACCACCCACATAAGTTGTGGGGCAATGACATCTCTCCCTGTTAGTAGACTTTGCCATCCCCATGAAGGATTTGATCCTTTGCCTGCTTGCCAAAACTCACAGTGAGGATAGTATAACCCCTTCATAATTCTGCTCCAAAGAGTATCTGGATGTTGGGACATTCGCCATGCTTGTTTGCCTAACATCGCTTGATTGAACGCAATAAGGTTCTTAAAGCCGAGTCCCCCTTCCTCCTTCCGAAGCTTTAAAGTTTCCCATCTTTCCAGTGTAATCCAGCTGATTTATTGCTATTTCTCCACCAGAAATTAGCTATTTGTTTTTCTATAGCTTTGCAAATGGAAATTGGGATTTTAAACACTAACATCGCATATTGAGGAATCGTCTGCACCACAGATTTTATAAGTATTTCTTTTCCTACTTTTAATAATAGGTTTTCTTTCTAGCTCTCCAGTTTCATGTTGACCTTTGCAATTGACCATAAAAATACACGGAAAATATAAGTATTAATAAGGTAAAAGTCTAGGTCATAAAATGGAAGTTCTTTTAGATTATACACATATCATCGCACGGTATGGAATGTCGCAAGATCACGCGAAGACATGAATAAAAAAAAAACATTAAAACTTATTATCGATTTTAGGTTAAGATTCTAGGTTCTAGGTTCGAGGTTCCTCCATCTAAGAACCTGGAACTTACTTGTCGAAACCGGTTCCTTATTTTTGGAACCTAGAACTTACCATGCATATCTCGGAACTTGGAACCAATAGATTCTCATCGGTTTGGTTCTCACGCTTTAGATTCTACCTTGGAACCATGCTTACCCTAATACAAATGTTTCAAATGTATATATGCGATGCGATTTAATGAGAACACGATGCATTTTTAATGAAAATTATTTTATTTACTTTTTACTTTACTTTTTTTTAGAGACTAATCTCTAATTTTCTATGCGATTAAGTCCTAAATAAAAATGATAAAATTTAGGTATCAACAAACATGTCGAAGAACATCTAGCATATAGTAAAGTTATATCATGGGTCTTTAGCTTTTTCATCAAAATCTGGTCATTCGAAAGAAGCCTTGGCTTAGCTAGTGCAAATGAAATTTGACATGTGGGCACTCTAGACATGCGCAATCCTATCCAAAAGTTTGGCTTGGTATTTAGCATAGCCATCTTCAAGTCCCCACGTTTGGTAATCAGACTCATATCATCCTTACTAAAGAGAGGAGGCATTCTATAGCTAATAAATACATCCACAAAGAGCAGAGCACGAAGGGGGACAAACAAAGGCCATTAATATCAAATGCAAGCGATTCCACATTGCTTCGACACAAAATACATAATTTACTTGTATTCGCAGATATTTGACCAAATAGATGTACAGGTGTCTCATACATCCCCGGAATGAAAATGTTTTTTTGATGCATCGCTCATGTCCATTGACAAGGATTGATACAGATGATGAATGTCCAAGTGTATGGTGAAATTCAAACTCAGAATGAATGGCCTCCACATAAGGAAATTTTTCTATATGATGACACGATGTGTTATTGTCGACGATAAAGCTACACGCCTAAAGTCTTCAATTGTAGACCATAAAGAAATATTTACTTGTTAATCTGGATGTGGGAAATCTCATGTCACGTCATCTAAATCGTGTGCATTTGTTATTTACTTAGTATCAACCAGATCAAATGGAGCTTCATCTGTGTGCTTTAAGCGGTAGTGTAAGTCTAGAAACTTCCGATATTATGCTTAGTGTTGATGATTGTGCTCCTTTTGTTCTAACTAAAGATGGGTTGACAATCATTTGGTGCATGTATTATCACCAAATATCATAGGATTACCTCCGAGGCTCTCGAGTCATTCGATCATATCACGAGTAATGGTCAGACATGCTTATGATTTTGATGCGAAGTTACAACCGATTTTTCGATTTACCTTCCTCGCTAGATAATTAATAAGTTTGGCAGCAAAAGAAGATGATTGTAATTCGTATGCTTTGCGTATCCGGTAGGATAGGAGGATACATTTTTTATTGCTTCGCTAGGAGGGCAACAAATACTTCTTCACCTGGTCTCGGTAACTGCTCATGTGTACGACCCAGGTGAGTGTTTAGCTAGCAAGACTACAAATAACAGTAATTGCTGGATGAGTAGAGCGAGTCATCATACTTTTGTATGCAAGTTTGTATATGATCGACGTCTAAGAGATTGTAGTCCATATGTGGATATGAATGACCGAGCCAATCACATGATTTTTTTTTTTTTTTTTGGCATGTGATTTGTCATCGGTATTTTTTGTTTTTGCCATTATAGATGCAATTGAAATAGAATCCATGGAGTAAAATCCATGCCGATTTGGTCACTACCTGAATATGCCATTTGATTTGCTGTATGAGTGCGTTATATAGCTTGGCTCCTTGATAAGATATATATCCTTTCAGTTGGTTTTATTGAAGGAATTTCATCTAGAGTTCTTGTCTATGATTAATATTATTCTGGTGGAAATAACTCCTAATGATTTAGATAGTTTGAAAATGCATAATTTGGAAATGAGATGTAAGCGTCATTAGATGATTGCAAAACAAATGCAATGGTGCCAGCCTTTCGGACCGGATTCACGGGTTTGTTTTACTTAAATATGCCCATATGGTACTTGGCTCAAATATATAAAAAAGTAGATGTGTTTATGTAATTTTCTTCATAATGTGATCATAAATACGTAAAATCAAGCCACGAGCTTGGATTGGCTTAAATTGTTAATTTATTATGTCGTAGAAAGTTGAAACGTGATATACTGACACATTGTAATGGAGTGATATATGTTATGTGCTCTGGCCTGCTGAGGTGATGTTCCCTTTTGAGTTGTCAAATGTGTTTTCGTTTGTTTCATATAATCATGCTGCATAACAGGAGAACTTTTCGTTTTTTTTTTTTTTTTTGGAGGGACGGCGAGGTAAAAAGAACTTAGTTACGTTGATTTAGCTCATAAGGTGATTTGCCATCTTTCAAATCCAATTAGGTTGTTTTGGTGTTTGTAATGTTGAGTACTTAAAGATCATTGTATTGGTATTGCTTTTTTAAACATGAACAAAAGGTGGGTGTTTAGTATCATCCATCGATTTGCAATATTGTGGTCAATAATGTCTTTCAGCTTGTTGCAAGAGTCTTACTGTAGACTTGCCGTCTTGGTGTCTGGATTTACACATTATGTGACTCCAGGCGATTTCAGCTTCATTGAGAAAACTACGGTAAAATATGCTAGAGCTGCTTTAATGTACTTTGTATCCAATAACCTGGAGAAGAATATTTTACTTATCTACTGACCTCTGTTAATAGATGGTGTGTGACATGTATTTAGTGCATGTAGTGTAGTCATTTTGCATTTTGCAAGACAAACGTGAGGTAACTACTCCTGGCTTTTGCACTGATTGCTTTACTTGCATCACTGGTTTTATTTGTTCTGCCCCTCACATAGGTAACCAACTCTAGGAATGAGCATGGTTCGGGTTGGACCAGTCCGCCCCCTAACCCTTGGATCAACTCGCACAGTGTTGGTCCTCAATTTTTGGGACCGAGAACCAACTCTATTGAGCTTGGGACCAAGGACCGTACCGACCCAATAGGTTCGGTCCGGTTCTAGGGTCAACCCGGGACCAATCAATAATTTTTTATTTCATTTTTTGTACTCCTTAAAAAAACAATTGAGGACCGAACTAACTCAATGGGTTCGATCCGGTTTCAGGGTCAACCCAGGACCAACCAATAATTTTTTATTTCATTTTTTATACTCCTTAAAAAAGCGATTGAGGACCGAACTAACCCAATGGGTTCGGTCCAGTTCCAGGGTCAACCTAGAACCAACCAATAATTTTTTATTTCATTTTTCGTACTCCTTAAAAGGGCAACTGAGAATCATGCTGACCCAATAGGTTCGATGATAAGCGATGTCAGCTAAGAAAGGCAAGCAGTGAGGGTCAAGTGGGATAAATATTGAACAGAATGAGTATCGAATGTCGAGCGGGAAGCAACAAGCCAAGCAAGTATTGAGCGGCGAGCGACACAAGTGACCCAAAGCAAGTGAGGCGAGTGTCAAGTGATGAGCGGAGAAGTTGTTTCTTTCGATTTTAGCAAATTGAAGACTAAGAGGACAAATAAGACAAAAGATAATGAATACTAGAGGATGATGTCATAAGGAGTTGTTTATGCATTTTTGGACGCCATGAAGACTCTTTACAAAAACATTTTCCTCCTTCGTAAATTATGACTATTGACACCGTAAAATACATAAAAAAAATCTAAGTTATTAAAGAATAATGTAGAATTACTTGAACTCCTCATTAAAGGGTTATTTAATATTGTTGATGCCGTTTATTTTAAGGTTTTTTCTATATAAAAAAAATTATAAGTAATATATATATATAGTCAGGGTTCGTCCAGGTTGAACCGACCCGGAACTCTCAGGATGGATGACCAATTCGTACAGTGCTAGTCTAGGAATTCTAGGACCAAGAACCGATCCAATCTCACTAGAAACTGAACCAAGACTGACAAGGTTGGGCCGATCTAGGGTCGGTCCAGGGTTGACCCTCGACCGATGCTCACCCCTAACCAACTCTAATGGATGAGCTGAATGTCCAAGGGGATAAGCTTTTGGACCTGAAGTATGTAGTATATCGTTTAATTTGTAAGAGAGCACATATCATTGATCTTAGTAAAAGATGCTTTAGATGCACGTGGTTCAAAGTTAATGCTAGATAAAAAGGGTTTTGGTTATGGTTTTCCTTGCGATGGTTCGGGATGAGGCGGTACTTGTGATATTCCCGCTTGGGATGCATTTTATTTGGCAGTTTCTGGATGTTAAATACCATTGGACGGGTTACTTTTTATTGGTGTTGGAAACACATCACATCATGGCAAGTAACTTTTCACAGTTTAATATTTAAGCCAAAATTCCCTAGTCTAACCCTAAAATTTCCCATTTGCTCATCATTTGATTGCTACTCTAATATTGTAACGCAATTTAGTTCTAAAGAGATAAAACATAAAATTGGCCGGAGAAAAAGGATGAAATGGTAACAATAATTATTTTAACCACCCGCTTTATACTGAAAAGTGCACTCGGTGAAATTCTGTTATGTTCCTACAATGCAACAATCAATTTAATCTTCTTTCATGTTTTTTTTTTTCTAAATTTTTGAACAAATGTTCTATTAAGTTATTGAAAGTGTAATAAGATGTTCATCTAGTGTTTGCTTTCTAGAAAAATTCATATTGTGGTAAAACAAGAAGTCGAGTATTTTATTTATCTACCCACTAAAATTCATTGATTTTATTACTGATTCATTACGACGGTGCATAAAATGAAATAATCGCATACACGAGTAGCGCATGCATACATACTAGTTTTCTTTAACCTGGGGTGGCTTCCAAGAAATGAATATGATAAGGTTAAAAATTATACATTTGTTGAGCAAGAAATATTTATGGATCAATTTGTTTCGAGAAGAGTTTTATTATGTTGTATATGATAGGGTTCAAAATTATACATTTGTGATGCAAGAAATGTTAATAGATCAATTTATATGGAGGAGAGCTATATTATGTTTATTTACTTTGGGCCTGTAGAGATGATGGGCAAAGGTTCTGCTTCTGAGAGAAAGTACTAAAGAAAGCATCTCCGCTGTGAGCTATCAGGATACGAGACAAGTCGGTGTATAAATGATGTCTCCAACCTACATTAAAAATTTGGGATATGCTCTCTTATTTTTGAAAGCTATGGGAAATTCCTTCTTCAGGAGATTTAGGAAATATTCATTCATTATTGATTCTCGAAGTGTGAACTTACGGCATGACGCTTGGTGTTGCTGACATTTTTAAGCACAATAGAATGATAATGCTTGAGGTGAAAACCCTTTATGGAACCCTTAAAAGCTTTTATTAAAAGCTTAAGACGATAGCTGGACAAAAGTTGTAAATGTGCAAAAGACTGTCTATGATTTTATGTGTGACAACCCAGACCCGGGGCAGTACGGAGGGACGGACTAAAGATCGCTTCGGCAGTACGCGGGCAAGGCTACGGGCATTTCTCCTGTCCCACATCACTTAGGGGTAGTCCTGGGCCAGTTTATAATGGCTTGGGCCCCTCTAATCTGTGTGACGTGTTTTAAAGCCGTGAGCACTCATTGTCCAAAGTGGACAATATCACACAGTGGGGCCCGGGTCGTTACAAATGATATCAGAGCCGACTCCTGAGTGTCCAAAGCGGACAATATTACACAGTGGGACCCTATTTACTCATCTTAGTATTTGCTGTTTTTTGGGGGGCTTAAAGCTTAATTTGGCTGATCTCGCGCTGTCTTTGGAGTTTTAAGACTGATCTGTTATTTGAGATCTGGTAGGCATACGGTGGAGCACACTCGAATCGGGGATTAGTACTCAAGAACGGAGAGTGCCATGGGAGAGAATCCTGAGGATTAAGGGTTGAACTGGAGTCCTGTTACATTAAGGAACATGCTTTCTGATTTTTTAAACAAGCTCGCTATCTGGTTCTGTATCCAAGTATGCCCAGCTGCAGAAGGAAATGAGTCCTTAATATTCTTGATTTTATTTTTCCTTCAAGATTTAAAGTATTTGGTGGCGATATATGCCTTACCAAAAGTTTTGGGATTCTCTCGTCATTGTTTCACTTTGTATAAAATGTCTAACCGATGTGAAAGACTGCAGGTATTTTTATATACATGATTATTCAGTACTGCTGAAACAATGATCTTTCTTGTGTATGAGCTGTATATCTGGTTTGACTAATGTTCTGCCTGGATCCAGGGGCTGCCTCTATTTATGTCATGAAGAATGAGAAATTTGTTTCCTTTTTTCTGCTCTCGACAACCCATTAACTGTCACTTCCACGTTTTTGGTCCTGCCCATGAGTACGGAGATTGTGGTAACGAGACATGAATTGGATAGGATTTGGGACCCTACAATTGATTGTCTTTTACTAGCTCATATGATGGATCACTCTTTAGATGAGATGGCATTTTGCATTTGGATGTAAATGCATTTTTGAGTTTGCCCTCGTGGCCATGAGTTTTTGACTGAAAGTCGTGATTAATCGAAAAGATCCATTCTCACCAATTAGAAAAAAGAGTTCAAATTCCCGTGAAATCAGTCCCTTCTGATGGCACCAACTAGACATCGGCCGAGTTGGTGCTGTGCCGAGTTGGTGCTGTGATTGGGCATTTTGGATAGCGAAAGGTTGCAATGATCGGGGTTTGAATTGTGCTCAAAAGCGAAAATCCTTTCCCTGGTGAAATCGTGTAGTACAACAGAAATCGCAGTTTAATAGACAAAGCTTCAGGGAAGGTGCTAACTTTGTATCCCTCTTGACGAAGGCATTATATGTTTTGCATCGGTTCAATTTCATCACACGCTTGACAGACATTTACGTAGGAACGCCGTAGATGTGCACCTATACAACCCGAACTTATGCGTTTAAGAAACTGGCGTGTTGACTTTGACCTGTTATGTACAAATCAGAGACTTAAAAATGATAGAGCAAGAGAGAAAAACGGGTCTACTATCGTTTTCAACCACACAAATGTAGAAGAAATTGACTTCCTAATGAACTTCTGCAACTCCTCAAGGCCTATCAATCTCCCATTGCAAAGCGCACGCATTTACTCAATCCTTATCTTTAGCTTTATAAAGAGAGTTTTCTGCAAAAATTATAACACTCTTCTTCAGGCATAAACTATCCAAATATGCAATTGGGGTGTACAATAATAGGACATGTTGATGAGACTTCTTTGTATCTTAGAAATATATGGTAATGTGCAGCTAATTTTTGAAACCTAGTTTTAGGAAAGATACAACGTTCTCACACTTGATTTAGAAGTACCATGGTCCCTTTCGATTGAAGCTCTCACACAAATTTGCAACGATTTGCTAAATTAAATCTCTCCTCAATGACCGACAAATCAACTTCCCTATTTGCCCGATCCTAGATTTTGAATTCCAAGCGCCAAGCATGGTGTTACTAAGACGGTTCGGCTTCTTTCTAAGAATCTGGCTTCTGTTATGACCTTTTTGTCTTGTATAATGCCATTCATGCATGCATTGACTCGATTTGATCCCTACTTAACAGAGTCCTCAGTTTGATAAGAGAGAGAAAAAGAGGATGAAACTATTAGTAGATTCGGACTTCTCAAAATCAATTGTAGTAATTTCTTATTCACTTTTAATCTCGTGAAACGTGCAGTAATGCAAAGTCCTCGGGATATGCAGCTCTACAATACCTCAATAAAATCAATGAGAAACCATCGAGATGATTTACTTGTTATTTTTATATGTTTTTCTGATTGTTGTTCGATAGGTTGAACGCTTGGAGGTATGAGTGAATAAAGGTTCGTAAAGAGTCAATTGTTTTGCGCGTTCATATTCATTTCCTAAACCTAATATGCACATCCCGTTTCTTTACCTTATTCATAATAATCGTAAAATATCAATGTTCAATCTGTATAGTCTTTTAACTAATTAAGTCGGTTCATGTATTGTTGCGATAATAAAAACTTTATTTGCATCGTCATATGGAGCTCTTGTTTTGCAATGAGAAGGCTCATATTAAGTCAAAGATTGATAAAGTGCACTCAGATTTTGAAGAAAATTGGTAAATTTAATAAGTTATACATGTAATTAATAATGTTAACTTTTGCTCTAATACAATATTTATATACAATGAATATGTACTTTTGCAATCGATGGTTAGTAGATGCATTCCAAAGACGCTCTATAGAGGTAAGTGAGGAACCGCATTGAATCAGTTGAACTTGATAATATACATGGTTTTACCTTAGGTAAGATTTTACTTGATCCGATGAAGATGTTTAGTATGAAAACAGATTGAAGAGGGACAGTGAGAAGCTGAAACTCTTTGAGGAGTTTTCGAATTACAAAACTTCTCTTGATCAATTTTATGACGGTAATTTTATTTGGTTTGTCTAGTAATTTTATGAGTTTTTTTCAACTTGACGGTCTTGGCTAGTGTTACATCTGATTTGGTTATGTTACTTTTCATAGGCGCATTTCGCAAATGCCAAGAGAAAATCATCTTCTCGGCACATGTTGTAAATTAAGAAAGAAGGACGAAGATTTGTTGGAATAGTTGATGATCACATTAAGGAAAGTGAATGAGAATAGTTCATGTTGTGCTTTTGGAGTCACTGGATGCATGTTCACCGCATTGTTCTCTTTTTCTTTTTCTTTTTTTCGAAACACAAGTCCATGACAATATAAGGGTTTTGGCGAAATTTGATACGATAGTGCCAAACCATATCCACAATATCAACATTATATGTCCCGCCCTTCTCACTAAGTAGTTAGTTTAAAGCTGATTAGTTGTTTTTAGGAACCATTCAACTTCTTTCTTTGGAACGCATTCTTAGATATTAAAAATTTTGATCGAGTTGTAAATGCCATTGCCAGTTTGAATCTAAGTGTTCCAAGTGTTCCTAGAAACCAGCCGAAATCTAAGTGTTTCTAGAAATAAGCTGAACTGGCAAGGGCATTGCAACCCGATCAGAATTTTTAATATCCAAATTCCAAAGAAAGAAGCTGAATGTTCCCCAAAAACAATTAATCAGCTTTAACCTGCTCAGCGAGAAGAAAGTGACTTTTGATGTTGATGTTATGGTCGTAGGATCCTAAGCCTTTTCATACTTTGGCACTGCCAGATCAAACTTCACTGAAGCCCTCATATTGTCATGGACCTGCATTTCGAAAAAAAAAAAAAAAAAAAATCTAGTGAACATGCATTGAGTAACTCCAAAAATACGACCCGCATCTTGAACCATTAGATTACCAATTTCCCCCCTTTTAATGTTCTTGTTCACTTCCTTAATATGATCATTCCCAGCAAATCCCCATCCTTCTTTCTTAATTTAAAACCTTTGCTGTGCCGAGAAGATTTGCATCTCCTATTGAAATTTACAAAATGCATATATAAAAAAAGTACATGGCCAACATAACCTAATTAGTTGTAACACTAGCCAAAAACGTCATATTAGGAAAAACTCACAAAATTATCGAAGTAACCAAATAAAGTTACTGCCATAAAGCGAATCAAGGGAATTTGTAATTCAAAATCCACTCATAGAGTTTGTTTAGTGAGCTGTCCCTCTTCAATTTGTTTTTGTACTACATATTATCATCAAATCAAGTAAAATCATTTTTAAGACAAAATCATATTAACAATGTCGACTAATTCTATTCGATACCCCTACTTATTTATATAGAGAGACTTTGGAATGCATCTACCAAACGTTCTTTGTAGAAAAACATATTCATAAGATATAAACATTGTATGGGAGCAAAAGTGACATTACCAATTGCATGTATAACTTATTAAATTGACCCATTTTCTTCGAAGCCTAAGTACATTTGATTGATCTTGGACATGATCTGAGCCACCTCGCAGCAAAACAAAAGTTTAATATATCAGTGCATATAAAGTTTTTATTATCAAAACAAAACATGAACTGACCTAATTAATTAAAAGAATTTATATGAATTGAACATTGATGTTCCATGGTTATTCAGATATATAAGTCATGAATAAGATAAATAAGTGGGATGTGCAACATAAATTTAAAAAAAAGTGATGTGAACGCAAAAAAGAATTGAGACTCTTCGCAAATCTCATCCATTCAACCTCTAAGAACTCAATCTATCAGATGACAATCAACAAAACATATAAAAAGAAAATGAAACAAGTGGAATCAAAGAAAAATGAAACAAGTCGAATCACCTTGATATTGAGGTATCATAGAGCTGCTTCTTTTGAGGACTTTACGTCACTGCACATTTCACTAGATAAAAAGTGAATCAGAAATTACTTTAATCAACATGGAGATGTCTAAATCAACTCATAGCTCCATCCTCTTTATTTCCCTCTCATAGTGGTCTTCGTCGTGGAAGTCATTGTGGGATATTGTGCACTTTTCCTGAAATGAATACAAAAAGAGCTAAAGGCATTGCATCAAAAGTTAAAAAACAAGTAAGCCAAGAAGCTGAAATTGATCTTTTGGTTCATCCATTCATCTTCGTGTACATCACAACAATATGCAAGATTATTTGAGAATCAATCACATTCGAAGCCAAAGCAGATATGAATAGACCCAGAAGTGTGTGCATATCAATTACAACGACAAAATTGTTCTCATTCCAAAACAACTCTAACATGAAATTTTCTCTGTTCACTGCACCAAGCCACACTTCTATTTCTTCTCCTATTTCTTTCTTTCTTTTATCTCTCGCGGGTCTCGCAAGAAATCTTTATTTCTTCATTTTCTCCTTCCTTCCTTCCTTTCTTTTCTCTGTTCACTGCACCAAGCCACACTTTCTTCCTTCTTTCTTCTTTTATCTCTCACGGGTCTCGCAAGAAACCTTTCATTTCTTCATTTTCTCCTTCTTTCTTTCTTTTCTCTGTTCACTACACCAAGCCACACTTCTGTTCTTTTCTCCGTTCACTGGACAAAGTTGCACTTTTCCTCTTTCTTTCCTTTTATCTCTCGATTGTCTTCTCTTCCTATTAATTTATTTTTTTATTTGCTGCCTACTACTTTTGACCCAACTTGGTGAAAAAGGCACTGTTACACGACTAACTTCGCATATATTCCATATGGAGTAGATCGAAAGAGGGCTAATTCCCTAAAAAACTTTCAAACTTTAGATTTGGTCCCAATTTTACTCCGAACTTTTTTTGTCTCAGAAAAAAACCCAAAAAAGGTTTAGTCTCAAATTTGCCCAATTTTTTTTTTTTTTTTTTTGTCTTTAAAAAAACCCAATCTTTAGATCTAGTCCCAAATCTGCCCCAAACTTTTCTTTCGTCTCAGAAAAAACCCAATCCCTAATCTTTTTTCTTTTTTGTCCAAAGGAAAATTATCAATTTTTAATCTAGTCCTAAATTTGCCTTTATCAGCCTCTGTCTAAAAGTTGCCGTTAGTCATCCCTAATTTTTATATCCTATAACGATTTTATTTTGGAGATAATTTTCTATGTTGCCTTGCTGATACGTATTTATTATCAATGTGGAAATGCCACATTAAGCTACGACCAAACCACGGGGTAGATTTTTTTTTTTGGTCAGTATAGGGTAGATTTGAGAATGGATTAAAAGGTAGTAATTTTTTTTTTTCGACAAAACAAACTTGGGATACATTTGGGACTGGACCTAAAGTTTAGGGTTTTTTCCTAGACAAAAGAAAAGTTCTCTTTACCACCCCATGTGGCGGCGGCGTTGGTTCGGGCTTTGTCCTCCTCACGACGGGGACAAGTTCGAATCCTAGCGTCGTCATTTGTGGACTTACCTGTGGCGTCAGGGTGGTGGTTCCTTGGCGTCACCCCAGTGTTTATCCGCCGGCTACCAGCTGTACGGAGTTCCCTAGGTCACAAAAAAAAATATTCTGGATAGATTTGAGACTGGACCTAAAAATTGAGGTTTCTTCTAAGACACAAAAAATGTAGTTTGGGATTTTTTAGGGAATTGACTCGATTGAAGGATATGTCCTCAGCATGTTATCTATCTGACTAATATTGAACCTCAACTCGCTCCATTGCTCTACCACTTTGATTGGAAGCCAGAAGAGTTTGACAAGACCAAGGTATATGGAGCTAAAGCTCGGAAAAAGAAAGAATTGAAGTTAATTGCCATCCTATTATGTTTCATCCCAAAGCATTGAGAGGAGTATCAACGTCTATTATGCACTCCATGTCCTCGCGAAAGAAATTTTTCCGTTGAGGCATTACTGATATAATAAGACATTCTTACTGCGTATAGCGTCATCCTTTCTCCCCTACAAGCGTGCAAATTGCAAGAACATGGTACCAACGTACTGAAGCCATACTTGGATGCACTGAATGAATGTGAATGAATTCACCTTAGTCCTTAGACTAGAGTCCATCCGTGAGACAAATTTGACTTAACGTGGAGTCCAGTCCTTCAATCCTCATATTCACAAAAAATATCAGTGTTGTGACTTTTTTTTTCCGGGATCACAGGAAATAAAGGACAGATGTTCAAGTCAAGGTCATCGAAGACTCTGCAGAGTGTCAAGAACGTCATTCTAGTCCGGCCTAGCACTTTTCTCGGTGCCCAGCAAGGGCTGATTTACGGAACGGAAAAATCGGGCTGATTACTTTGGTTGGCATGAAGATGAAAACTTCTGAATTTCACAGGAAACTGCAGTGGGACCATGAAGAAGGAAAAAGACAGAAAAGATCAAAGGAGAGAACCTACCCAGTAGTCACAGGTTTCTTTTAGAGGACGAATATGCTGGATAGACAAATTAAAAATCAAGAAGTGCTAAAGGCGACATTTTGAACTTAACCTTAAATTAATCATGCCAAAACTCACTCCAAATGTTTTATTGAAATAACTTAGAAAACCATCCTTGTTCGTCCTTTTTGAAGACCCAACAAATTAATATTTTTCATTAACCAGATATCTTGGCGAGAGAGAATTTCATTTTTCCTAAGACAAGTGAGAAAGATCCTCCAACAATCACTGCCCATTGGGATGCGTACTGTCATTGCTGAGAGATATAGAAATGGAGTTATATGGACAATTCAGCCACGATAGTTGACAATTCATGCTATCTTACTGGTGTCTCATGTTGTATTTGCAGTTTGATAAGAAGTTGTAATCAGATCATCTTGGTGAACAATTCATTGGAACTCGCGATGTAAGGACATCTTCTTTTAAAGAAAGCAGTGTGAAATGGGAACAATCTCATTTGTCCGAAAGAGATGACTTGATGTTTGGCCCAATCAGTCCTCACTCCGCAACCCTTTCATCATTGCGGACCTGTAAGTCAGCTCCACAGAAAGTCCGAAGCTCTTTCTGTTGCATGGTTTCCAAAAGCAGTTTTGCGATCTGGTCTCTGGCTGATCAGGTGCGTGATTGGAGAGAAAAACACCACTTGACACGGAGACCGCACACGCGTATTTACATTGTATTCCAGTGTTAAAAAATTTCCGACAAAAAAAAAACGTGCAACAAGATAGGAAATCCAAGATAACACAATATTACACAACCATTATACACGTCTAATATGATCTACTTCCTAATATCAAATTATTAAAATGACGTCTTTGCCTAATAGTTTAATTTTATAGACAGTTGAGAATGGTCTCACCAAATTTTATATAGCATCAGAGCAAAAAGTTCTAAAATCAAATCTTTTGGAACCACCCTTTGCTAGAACTGTTGCACTAAGTCACGTGAAATTCTAAACAAATTGGGTGAAATCCATTATTAGATACCTCTGTTTCAGCTTTTATTTGGGGAAGAAACGATGTCAAGGGTATATTTTTAAAGCGCCTAAAGAATGAAATTCTGTATCTTGTATTTTCTAAGCTAGCGTGCTCTTCGGGATGGAAGAATTCTAAGTCGAGACATCTTTTTCCACTTCTACCATAAACATTGCAACAGGATCTGTTGACTATAGTCAACTCACTACATTAGATTAAAGCATGAAAATGACATCGGAGAAGAACTTGGCTATATAATTAACATCTCCCATCATCAGGCCAAATGTACACCTGAGTGGCAAAGTGAGTTTAAGAGAACCACTAGATTTGCTAAGATAACCATGGAAAAGGAGTCATTTCACTCGAGCTATCTAATACTCTTGCTCACTGTTGTTGCTTCACACTCTCTTGCTTCAACCCGACCACGTTGCCATGAAGACGAGAAATCTGCGATGTTGGAGTTCAAGGCAGCCTTCTTCACCATAGACCCTCCGTGCTGTTCCAGCGCCACTTCAGATGAGCCAGCAAAGATTGAATCCTGGAACGCATTGACAGAGGAAACTAAAAGTGACTGCTGTTCATGGGCTGGTGTCGAGTGTGATAAGGTAAGCGGTCATGTGATCGGTCTCAACCTCAGTTGCAGTTGTCTCTCGGGTAAAATCAACTCCAACATCAGTATTTTCCGTCTTCTTCGCCTAAGAAGTCTCAACCTTGCATTCAATGACTTCAATTGTCAAATTCCTCCGGTAATTGGAAACCTTGTATCCTTGAGGGACTTGAACTTCTCCAGCTCCAACTTCGTGGGCCACATCCCACATTCGCTCAGTAACTTGACCCGACTTGTCCATCTAGACCTCTCAAATAATAGGCTCATAGGCATAACACTCAAAGACCTGACCATATTTACTCACTTCAATCATTATTTAGAAGGTCTACTTCCACCTCGTCTTGACCACTTCTCGAAACTGAATTCGAGTCTATATGGCAACCGATTTGGAGGTGAAATCCCATCTTCTTTTGGACGTCTTGGTCACCCGAAGCATTTAGATATACGCTTTAATTCTTTCACAGGTGAAGTTCCATCTTTCTTGGGAAATTTGGTCCAGCTAAGGTATTTGAGTCTAGCGGGCAATATGTTAATTGGACAAATTCCATCCACTCTCGGGAACCTCATCCAACTTACTAGTTTAGATTTAAGTTTAAATAAGTTAACAGGCAAAATTCCGTCTTCCATTGGAAATCTTGCTCGACTTACTCATTTAGATCTTGGATACAATCAATTAGTGGGCCAGATTCCACTCTCTTTCCAAAACCTCTTGGAACTTAGGTTCTTAACCCTTCGGTCAAATCAACTAAGTGGCAAAATTCCATCCTCATTGGGGAGACTCACCCAGTTGATTGATGTTGATCTTTCATTCAACCAATTCCATGGTGCAATTCCAAGCACAATTTTCCAACTACAGGGTCTCCACACTCTTAATTTAAATTCAAATAACTTGAGTGGCACTATAGAGTTAGATAGATTCTCAAAGGCAAAAAGTCTTCAAGTGCTTGGGTTATCATTTAACAAACTGTCATTGATTGTCGAAACCAGCATAAACCACGACTACTTTGCTCTAGGTTTAGGATCATGCAACCTAAATGGTTTCCCGTACTTTTTACAAAATCAATATAACTTGTTTTTCCTAGATCTATCCTACAATAACATTTCTGGTCAAGTTCCTGAATGGTTTCTGAATGTGAGCCCAGAAAACCTACGGCATTTAAACCTTTCCGGCAACTTTCTAACAAGTTTTTCTCAAGACCACGTTATTTTCAAGTGGAAAAAACTCGTTGTAGCAGATCTCTGTTTCAATGAGTTGCAAGGATCAGTTCCTATTCCCCCTCCTAAAATGTGGTACTACTTCATCTCAAATAATAAGCTCTCAGGAGAAATATCGCCACTCATATGCAATCTAAGGTCTATCCAGATGATCGATTTGTCCTATAATAATTTGATTGGGTTTCTTCCACGATGTTTGAGTAATTTGAGTGGTACTTTGGAAGTAATGAGTTTACAAAGCAACAACTTCATTGGGAAAATTCCTAATTTGAATGGGAATTTCTGTGTGCTTATTATGATTGATCTGAGTAGTAATAAATTGCACGGGCCATTGCCAAGATCGCTCCGCAACTGTGACAATTTGGAATTCTTGAACATCGGAAACAATCAGATTAGGGATGTTTTCCCATCATGGTTGGGCTCACTTCTCAGCTTGAAGGTACTTATACTGCGGTATAATAGATTTCACGGACTTATTGGGGAACCTGCTGATAGGGTCGAGTTCCCTACACTGCAAATCATCGACCTATCCCAAAATATTTTTTCCGGTAGCTTGCCATCCGGATACTTCAAGCATTGGACTGCCATGAAAGTTTTTGAGACAAATTCGTCAAGCTACATTGGGGATGCTATCAAGCGGGCTTGGATTTTCTCCTCAGACGCAACCTTTCACTACTCTATGAGAGTAATTGCCAAAGGCATCCAAATGAATTACTCAAAGATCCAAGGGTATCTCACATTGATTGATCTCTCAAGCAATAATTTCAGCGGAGCGATCCCCGAGGCCATCGGAAGCCTAAAGCAACTAAAATTGCTGAACCTCTCCAACAACATTCTGGTCGGTCCCTTGTCTCCATTCTTGGCAAACTTGACAAATTTGGAAGCATTGGACCTTTCTCAAAACCAGCTCTCAGGAGAGATCCCTCAGGAGTTGACGCAACTCACTTCGCTTGCGGTCTTCAACGTGTCTTATAATCATCTGACCGGGGCAATACCATCGTTACGGCAATTTGCTACATTTGAAAACAACTCCTACAGGGGAAACTCAAGGCTTTGTGGCACTCCTCTGTCTAGAAAATGCGGAGATCCCAAAGGGTCGCCGCCATCAACTCCGACTTCCGAAAAATATCAGGATTCGGGAAGTGCGATGGAATTAGACTGGAAGATCGTGTACATGGGGTATGCAAGTGGGTTAGTGATTGGAGTTGTCATTGGGAACTGCTTGATCACAAGAAGAAGGGCTCAGAGTCTTGTGAAGAACTTTGGCAGAAGAAAACAAAGGCGAAGAAGGTAGAAGAGATGGTCTGAAACCAAGGAATACTCGATCGAAAATCTATTGTCTTCTGTGTTTGAGTACCTGTAACTTTCTCTTAAAAGTGTTTCTGCTTTAGATATTAACTAGTCCATATGCATTTTAAATAAAGCATTCTGTAATCATACATGTGTGGGACATAAATGAGAAACGTCTACAGATAACAAAATGGTCGGGTAACATGAAACTTCTGAGCCACGTCATCAGAAGACCACGCCCTGCTACTTCCCTTCACAAAACCATTATATTTTGCACCAATATGTTGAAAAGAAACTTAATTTTTCTGTTTATCTGACATTGATGTCTCTGAAACAAAAAAGGCTTAAAAGAGATCCATGTAATATATAAAGGGGTCATTACTAATTGATTATATGGATTGAATAATAAGCAATCATTTAATTATATATATTGACTCATAAAAAATACAAAATGTGAAATCTTTTAATATTGAAGATAAAGAGACATATATTTCTATTTGTTGTATGTATTGGTCAAAGAGTTTGCAATATAAATATACAATAACACAAAGTCTAATAATAATAGGAATGATCAGTTCTAGGGTAGTTAGTTCTGTCGCGACCTACCATCGAGGGAGAGAATGGGTTTAGAGATGTTGCCTAAAAGGCAGGTCTACGGCCCATGATCAAGCACAAGCTCTTCCAAAACCCATACCTCACGCGACATTGGGATGTTCATAAGAATTTTATAATAAGGAGTCGCCACTAGCCTATTGGGGTCAATTAGAAATCAAGGGAGGCATGGGAGTGTACCTCACTTCCTATGCAACCAGAGAATCTAGGTCGGGGACTTGATTACACTAATTAACTAATTAATACCCTTTCGATACCTAATCTTGTTCATTTTAGAAATAAATTTTGTCAAGCAGTTTGAATTAATTTTAGACCAATCCACTAACACGCGAGGTGATCATGCGGGTACGTAATCATTAAAATAACAATTAGTAGCCATTGAAGGCGTTTAAATAAATCACATGAGAAAGCAAATATTTAACATTAAGGAAAAGATAAATGCTAATCTCAACTAGACTAAAGGGATCAAAACAGCAAAAGCATGCAAACAAAGGTAATTATCTTTGAAGACAATTGAAACCCTAAGGTAGAGCTCTAAGGTCTTACTCAATTTTTTAGCACACTTTAGAGTTAAGAAACTTCCATTTTTAAGAAAATAGCTTGGAAAGTTTGTTTTTAAAATTTTTCAAATGACATTTTGAATTTTCTTACATTTTTTTTTATTTTCTAATTTTTCAATGTTTTAATTATTATTTTTAAAAAAACTCGAATTTTCAATATTTTCTGAAATTTTTGAATATTTTAACGTTCTCTGAAAGTTCTTGAATTTTTGGAACTCATTTTTAATATATATTTAATAATTAATATTATATTCAAGAAAATGGGTCTTGACCGGGTAAACCCAATCCGGTCTGTTGACCCGATCTGACGACATGTACCTGACCCAAATGGATTAAAAAAGTTTTTTTTAAATTAGTTTTAATTTTTTTAATGATTTTCATAATTTTCTTTTATTCTCCACCCTTTTGTCTTCCTCCCTATTTTGTCTTTTCTACTGCACCTTTTCTCTGCACTCCTCCTTACCGAAGCCGACTTTGGCTTTCTTTTTCCTTATTTCTTTTTTAACTTTTCTGTACTTTTTTTTCTTTTGATTTTTCTTTTAATATTTTCTTTCCTTCTTACGGTCTTCTTCTTCTTCGTGCGTTCTCTGCATGCCCGAAGCTTCCATTAAACCCAGAAGTTCCCATGAATTCAACCCCAACCTCACAACGTCGAAACCACAATTTTGACGTATATTTTTTTAATCCCAAGCCGAGAACAGCGTGCGCCACTATCCAACAATTCCGAATATATATAAACTGCAAAACGCAAGATGGATGTGAGGTGCAACATGCAGCCATAAGTTCGGATCTCGGCAAAACGAACGTGAAAATGGACGAAATGAAGACGAACGTTACTCTTTGAAAATGAAACAGACACTCCCAAGTCCATCCAGCCCACACAACGCTCAAGATGGCTTATGAATTGATGTTATCTCTCTTTTCATTACTCTTTATTTGTTTCTTTTATTTTATTTTCTATTTTCTATTCTTTATTTAATTTTCCCTTTCGTGGCCGTGGTTTCCTTCCTCACTGAAGCTCGTCTGTTGGAGAAAGGATCATTGATTGATTCCCAATTCAGATTGGGATCTCGCGAGATACAAGAAATCTAGACAAGGAATATTTGAAGGAAGAAAACATTGTATACATATTCTTTCCTGTTTATTTTTTCAATTCTTGTACTATAAACACTGTCGAAGGGTTGTACATTTTACAACCGAGTGGTATCGGAGCGGGTTTTCTGACCTAGCTTCTACAAATATCTTCTGAATTGCCCCCGATCATTTTCTAACTTTGTTGTTGCAAGCCTTGTGCTGCAAAACAAATTAGCACTTTGGGTGTGAATTCATGTTTTTTCAACATGAAGAACCCAGAGAACAATGAAAGCCGAGATTCGATCCTACCTTCAATGGAGGAGTCATCCAACCAAGTCTCGAATCAAATCGACCAGACTCGAGATGAACATGAGTCTGCTCCACAGCATATGATCCCAGCAACAGCCGCAATTCAGACGATTGGAACACAGTTTCCTACATCAACCAAGTGGCCGTTCATTCAATGGGTACCAATCCAAGGCCCATGGGCAACCGGATTCAATCAACAGTGGTCAAACTATTGCCCACCCAGAGAAGACGCATCCAGAGAGGAAGCAAACTCGGTGACCCGCCAGAATTTGGTGGGATCCGAACCAAATCCTACAGGTCACAGACTCGAACTTGACCTGAGGAACCTAGGGACGAATCCCTACCCGGGTTTTCAACCCGAACTTGCATCGTTTCCTTTTCCGGTCATTAGCGGCGGCGATCGCCTAGATGCAGGTGACCCCCTTTATACCTCACCGATCGATGGGCCGGAACTACAGTTGATCTCTCTTTAGCTTACCAGACCCGACCATTACAACACGAAAGATAAGGATGGGTTCATCGACGGAACCATCCCCTTCCCGGCTGACGACCAAACGCAACGACTTTGGCACAAATGTAACCAACTCATCCGCACTTGGATCGGGAATTGCATAACACCTAAGGTCACGGCCGGACGTCCTCCAACTGAAGACTCAAAAGTTATGTGGGACAGTATTCGCAAAATGTATGGGAAACTTGACCACATTAAAAAAATTTCACTCACTCAAGCTCTGTTGGAATTAAAGCAATGGAACCTCTTGGTTACCGCTTGCTTCAACCGACTTTCAGCACTATGGAATGAATTGGACAAAGGAGCAGTTTGAAGGGCCGGAAGCGACCCTCAAACAATACAAAGAAATCAAAGAGAAGGAGAAGATTGAAAGGGGCTAGTGCAAACACCTAGAGGGGGGTGAATAGGTATAGATAAAAATTTTCGCAAGACTTGGTAAAAGTAATTTTCCCTTTTAGAAAACAATAAACACTAAACGTATTTTAACTTGAGCTAATAAACACTCAATAATCAAAAGTAAAGAGTTCAGGGAAAAGTGAATATGAACACAGAGTTTATAGTGGTTCGGCTTAGGTCAAGCCTATGTCCACTCTCCTCGCTGACAACCTATTGGCTGGATTCCACTAAGGATCAAAAGAAATGTTACAGCTCGTGATCTTGACTATCACAGTGATGAGTCTCTACCGAACTCTCACATAGTCTCACAAAGAGTTTTCTCTCTTTTGTATACAATGTTTTGCTCAATGAATGAAAAAGCGAGAGACTAGAAAGCTTCGGACTTTGGAATTCTCTTTCAAGCACTTCCTAGAACAACTTAAGAGTCTTCCTTATATACTCTTCCATGCCTCTACAACCGTTGGCACTTTCCAAAAGAGTTCTTCCAATCTACCCGTTGGACAGAATCAATTAAGAAGATCTAGAGTCATTTAAGGAATGTGAAAATAGCCCATCAATCATGTTCGCCCATACAATCAGGATCTTGAGTTTCCATAAGTAGAACCTTCCAAGTTTGTTCGCCTTTCAAAGATCTTCGTATCGGAGTAAATTCCAATAAGAATAATCAAAGCAAATATGGAATCCAGTTATAAGATCTTCCAGTACTTATACGAGTTGAAACTTTGAAGATAATTTTGCATTTGGATAAAAATCATACATTTGGATAAGTCTTCATACTTCAGTCTGGAACTGTCAGTGAGGATAGACTTTGAGACTAAAGTCTGATGGTCCGTCGGTCTTCAGACTTTGACAATAAAGTTTTGAGATCTTCCGATATAGACTTGGAAAGGTTTTGCCAACTTCGAAACAATAAAGGAGTTTTCTCTAACAAAGGTAACTTAGTTTCTCTTAGCCCTAAGTGAAAGCTACATACCTTTTCATTCGTAGATTCGCGCCATGGAACTCGTCCCAACACTTGGCTGCATCTTCCAATTGGCTATGCAAAAGGAGAATCAACATCTCATGAGCGCAGGATATGAGAAAGGAGGGGATATCGTGGCCCTTGCTACACCGGTGGGACCTGCACACCAAACTCACAACGATTCCTAGTTGCTGCGCCACGAACAGAGCTCCTAGTCGAGCTCTGGACTACCTCGTCAGTCCTCACGATTAGATGAAGATGAAAGGGGAAACCCTAATTTTGTAAGATCCGATGGCTCATAACAGAGAAGGGGGCGTGGATTGAGGACGATCCATATTTTCCTTGATCCGACGGCATAGATCACAAGCGCATGCGATCAGACGGTCCACATCCATCTTGATCCATTGGCAGAGATCAAGGGCGTGAGCATGGATCGGACGGCCTATATTCACCATTTTATGGAATCGAATCCGACGGCTCATACAATGCCACGTCATCACAAAAAGGGGGAGGACAAAATTCAAAAGTTAAGGGTAAGTATTGTGAGTATTGCAAGCGACCACATCATACCATTGAAATGTGCTGGAAATTACATGGAAAACCTACTAACAAAAAAAAAAGGAGAAAGAATTCCATGCTTATCAGGTGTCAACCCAATGAATCGACAGGACTCATCAGCCAATTACTCAAGATCAATATTAGCACATTATGAGGACATTGAATGAATTAAAGACAGCCAACAAGACTGCAATTTTTTTAGGTACCTCATTAAGTCAGTCCCAAAATATTTCGGTTGATGCATGGATTATTGATTCAGGTGCTAGTGACCATATAATTTGCAATGACTATTTATTTTCTAATGTCCATAAAAAATCTTATTCTCTGTATCCGTTTGCCTCCCAAACAAAAATGTCACTGATGTCATAAAGATTGGCACTGTCTATCTTAGCCCATAAATTACACTTAAAAAATGTTCTATATATTCCCAAGTTTGAATTTAATCTCATATCTGTTTCCAAGGTCTGTGAGAAAAATTCTTGTTGTGCCAATTTCAATTCCAAAAATTGTTTCTTTCAAGACCTTTCGACTAGGAAACGATGGGCTTGGGTAGTGAAGCACAAGGGCTATACTTTTGGGTTCATTTTCCAAGATGTTTATCTTCCCTGAATAAGAGCATATTTTGTAATGCACCACAAATAATAAAATCTCTCTTTCTCATAAGCGTTTGGGCCACCGTTCTCGTTTCCCTTGTCCTAATTGCAATATATGTCCATTGGCAAAACAATCACAAGCACCATTTCCAACTAGTGAGTCTCGAGCCACTAGCATTTTTTCCCTTATCCATATGGACATCTGGGGCCCTTATCACACCTCTCACCATGATGACTTTCGTTTTTTTCTTACTATCGTGGATGATTATTCTCATGCCACTTGGGGTGTTTCTCATCCAGTCCAAAGGTCAAACCTTTCTTTTATATCGAAATTTCTATCCATGATCAAAAATCAGTTTGATAAATCAGTTTAAAAAATTCAAATGGATAATGGACACTAATGTTTTTCCGCTGAGTGCCAATCTTTTCTGTCTACTCATGGAATACTTCATGAGAGTTCTTGCACCTATACTCCATGACAAAATGGGATTGTTGAATGAAAGCATTGACATCTTTTAGAGGTGTCTCGAGCATTCAAATATCAAGCTTCTATTCCCGATTTTTTTTTTTTTTTTTTTTTTTTGGGATTGTATGGTGACGGTTGTCTATCTAATCAATCGCATGCCAACTAGAATTCTTAATGGACGAACTCCATATGAGGTACTATTTGGTAAACAGCCGAACATTAATCATCTTCGAGTATTTGGCTGTCTCTGTTATGTGACAAATATCGGCCATAAAGACAAGTTGGACCCTAGTGCTCTTCATTGTATTTTTATGCGATACCCCACTCTGCATGTGACATCCTGAAATTCGAGCCCTCTGAGGGCAGAAGGAATGTGAATTTCGTCAATGCATTGTTGGTTGATCTCACTCAGAATTGATCACTCCTAACATATTGACTTTGAGGGGAAAGGCTAATGAGAACAGAACTCGTGCGACTAAAGAACTTGACCGTGAGACTTGCGTGAGGACAATCCCGTAGATAGGTAGGTCAATTTCAAGGATGACTAGAAGTTGATTCGCGGACAGAACATAATGGAATGACAAAAGTGATTCCGTTTATTGTTATCGAGCCCACAAACGACCCTATGTAATCCTCGATAATCATGTACTTTGAAATAAGAATCTATCATCCGAAATTTCATGTAGTCAAAGACGTCCATGTGTCGAGATGTCTTGAACGTGGTTTGGCACAAGTTAGTTACACGTGAACCCTCGAAGCCGCTTGTCAATCTGAGTTGTACCAAAATGGCATACGGGCGAAATTGACATGGCATGAGGACCCATGATTGGACTTCGAATTATCGAGAATGTCCGAGATGGACTTTGGATGATGCTACTTCGACGGTCGACAGCGCCAGTTAAGTTGAGTATTTGGAAAAGGGATTTTCGAACCGAAGAAATGAGCCCATGAAGATGTGGGCCTTAGGCCCAAGGTAGGACAGCCCATGGTAGGCCCAAGGCAAGCAAATGAGCCCATTGGGCCCAACCCACTATTTTATCTTCCAAGCCCATTACTTAACCTTGAGCCCATTTGAGCCCAACTAATTCCTGAGCCCATTACTATTCATTTCCAAGCCCATTTCTTAGGCCCGCCCATCATTTTCGGCCCAAGGGCAGATTGGGAGTTTGTGCAAGGTGGAAATGACCATTTTGCCCCTAAAAGCAAGTGGATAAGGCAAAAAGAAGAGAGAGAAGATGAGGTCATCTTGCATGGGGACTTGAGGCAAGCCTTCAATGGCCTTCTTGGGAGTGCAACAACCCTAACATCACCCTCTCTCTCTCCTCCTTCAGCTCTCTTTCGACCGGATCCCTCTCTCCCTCGTTTTTCCGTTTCTTCTTCCTTCTGCTCTAGCAAACCTTCTTGGGAAAACAGGAGTTGAATGTTGGCTTCCCGTGCCAATCACCTCCCATGCCACCCACCACTGTGCTCAAGACACCCAGACCGTCTGCCTTGACTTAGCCATTCGCCGATCGGAGTTGTCGGGTCACCCGCCAACCGGCCAAAAGCCAGCGCCAGTCTGACCAACTGGCCCTGCTCTGCTCCAGCTGACCTTCCTTCAAAAACCTGAGTTGTTCGTTGTCTTCCAGTGAGAATCAACCTTCGTGCCACACACCATTGTGTCCAAGAGGCCCAGATTGTACGGACGGGCCCGGCCGCTCGCCGAATAGAGCCGCCGGCCTGCCGGCCAGAAGAAGCCACTCGCTGGTCCGTCGGTCCACCCGCCTACCTACATTGTTTCGCGATTTCCGCTATTTTTCTCCAATTCCAACGCTTCCTCCGCCCAGCCTAGCCACCAACAAGTCCCCCTTCACCCCCAAGTGCCGCCGGTTGCCAACCAACCCCTCGCTGGAGCTCCGATCAGCCCGTCCAACTCCTTTTCCTCCTCTAATGTTCGGTTTCCAGAGTTGCAGTGAGAAATAGAGCTTGTGGCTGCTGTTTCAGACCGGGACTGCCTTGGATCGTCGTGGTTGAGGTCCCGGTGCGTAACCCTCGTTGTTGCCGCCGCATCCATGTCTTCGGCCTGCTTAACGGGTGAGTCTAGCTCCTGATCCTTTGATTAGTGCCTAAACTTGCTCAGGGTTGGTTTAGTTAGGATTAATTATGGTTTAGGAGGTTTAATTAAGTTGTATTAGCCCTAAGATAGGTGGTTAGATGGATGGTTAAGATTATTTTAGCTTAATCTCGCTTTATTTGCTTAATGTGGCTTTTGTGCTTAATTAAGTATGTTTAGCTTTAATTGATTGGTTGTTTACTTTAATTAATTTTTTTAATGAATTATGAATTTAATTTATTATTTATTTAATTATGGGAATTCCTTTGTTCACGTGCATTGTTCATCCAAAATGCGAAAAGTTGTATAAATCCATGTGTTGTAATCATATGAAGTGAATGGATGTGTAAATGCATGGACATCCGCATGAATCGAGTGGTTTTCACAAAAAGGGAAAAATAGGTTGTTCGAGGGACATTGGAAGTGGGTCGCTTTTATGATCAAATGGAGTTGTAGTGGTGTGCTTGCATGATCATTGAGTTGAATTCGTCCCCCGTTGTGTGTCGGATGGGCGATGCTATTATGTGGAAAGCCCCTGCCTATGTGGCCGTATTACGTGTGTTGGGTAGATCGTGCCTGTGTGACGGTATTGTGCTTGTGTGGCGGTATTGCTGTGTGTCAGGTAGATTGTGCCTGTGCGGCCGTATAGCTGATTGTCGGGTAGGCCGTGCCTGTGTGGCCGAAATTAATTGGAACGCATGAGTGTTGAGATGGTTGGGTCTTATTATGAAGTAAAATTGTGTGGCATGGAATGGGACGTGTCACATCGATTTTACCTTATAATTGGGACCCGTGTGATTGATCGATTTATGTTGTGTGGTGCACTAATGTGCAAGAGCGTATGAAAATCATGGCATCATTGGTTTTGACTGTGCATGAGTTGAGCGCATTGTTTATGGTACGCACGCATGAATCAATAACGTGCAAGGTGTGGCAATGGCTAGGTGAGATCGCTTGTGACATGACTCGTATACGATTGATGAACTGCATCATTTAATGGACATGTGCATTGTGTGTATTGTGCTGAGATTCAACGTGCAGGGTATGGCATACTGGATAAGGTTGCATGCGAACCGACTATTGTTTTGTTGGTCGTGGACTTGTTTGTGGGGTGGTTATGAAGAGATACCCGAGTTGAGTTGGTGTATTAATCGGGGCTTAGGGGGTGAACTTGCTGAGACATTGTCTCACCTCGTCGTGGGCTTTTCTTTTCAGGTCTCTAGTGTGAAGAACCCGAAGTTGTAGAAGGAAGGGTCGGGAGCTTGGATGTCCTAGAAGTTTCTTTTAAAATGAACCTCCTGTACATAGACCTTAGGGTTAGCCTCTGTGTATAAACCAGATTGTTTATAAAAATGTGTTTGGTTTGTAATTGGTTGTCCTGTTTTTCTATCCCATGTATGTTGTTGTCAGGGGATTAGTTAATCAGCTTCCACTTGTGCATTAAAACGAATAGGTCAGCGATGAGTCCTGGGACATCGCTTTCTATCGACCAAGGAAGGGGTTGTTGCGTGCCCGGGGTTCGGGGCGTGACATCCCTGCCCGAAGTGGCATCAGAGTAAGGTTAGTGGTTGGAGTGATAAGGTGCGATGGGTTTTGGGATAGTTAGTAGGAAAGGCTTTTTCCTGATGCTGATGCCTGTGATTGGTTAGTTGTGTGGTAGTTTGTTTTGTGGGGGTCACTCAGTTTTCCTAATTCTGTGTGGAATTGGAAAGCAGGTTTCGTAGAGATCCTATAGAATGAGTGATTCGGATAAGAGGACTCCTAAAAAGAGGTCGATAGGACCTGTAACTTGGGGTTGACAGGTTTGTGAGAAGGAAATATGGGTCTTTGTGCCTTTGCATCGACTATCGGCAACTCAACCGGGTGATAATTAAGAACAAGTATTTGTTGTCAAAAATTGACGATCTGTTAGATCGGTTATAGGGAGCTTCGATGTTCTCAAAGGTCGACCTGAGTACCGGTTATTATCAGTTGAGGATTAAGAAAGAATTGAACAAGAGATAGTGTCGTGGGATGGAACTTCTCAAGGACTGTGATTGTGACCTCTTGTATCACCCCAGAAAAGCTAGTAAGGTTACAAATGCATTGAATCGAAAGTCGTCGATTGCGCAAAGGGTGATTCAGGAGTGGATTTTACTCAAAGAAGCTGGAGATTCGGTTTCAAATATGAGGTAGGCCACCTTTCAAGTCTTATGGCCATCCTCAGAATTGAACCGGAAGTACAGCTAAGAATCAAGACATTGCAGTTGACAGATCCAGAGATCCAGAAGATTCTGCAAGAAGATACAGAAAAGAGAAAGGCTGATTTTCAAGCTACCGAGGACGGGACACTAAAATTTTATGGACGATTGTGTGTACCCGACGATACGGAGCTTAAGGAAAAGATCTTGTCAAGAGCACACTATAGCAGTTATCAACTGACTGCCCAGATGACACCGTTGGAAGCGTTGAATGGCAGAGAGTGTAGAACTCCAATTTGTTGGGATGAAGTCTGAGAGCGGAAGATTACCAGCCTAGAGTTAGTTCAATAGTCAGTAGATGTCGATACAGTAATCCGAGAGAGACTTAAGATTGCTAAGAGTCGCCAGAAAATTCAGGCAGAAGAACAGCGAAGATCGGTTCAGCTAATAGATCGAAAGGAACAAGCGCTACGTACCAAGATGACCTCTTTGGTCAAAGTGGTCTGGCAACACCACGGGACAAAAGAAGCTATTTGGGAAAGAGAAGAATCGATGAGGTGACAATACCCCCACCATTTTGAAGAAGAATTTTTAATGGTTTAAATTTTGAGGATAAAATTTTTATAAGAGGGGAAGAGTTGTGACATCCTAAAATTCGAGCCCTCTGAGGGCAAAAGGAATATGAATTTCGTCAATGCATTGTTGGTTGATCTCACTCAGAATTGATCATTCCTGAGATACTGACCTTGAGGGGAAAGGCTATGAGGACAGAACTCGTGCAACTAAAGAACTTGACCTGGGAAAACGACTTGACCGTGAGACTCGCGTGAGGACGATCCTGTAGATAGGCATGCCGATTTCAAGGACGACTAAAAGTCGATTCGCGGATAGAACATAATGGAACAACGGGTGATTCCGTTTACTGTTATCGAGCCCGCAAACAACCCTATGTCGATCCTCGGTAATCGTGTAATTTGAAATAAGAATCTATCCTCCGCAATTTCATGTAGTTAAAGACGTCTATGTGTCGAGATGTCTTGAACGTGGTTTGGCACGAGTCGATTACACGTGAACCCTCGAAGCCGCCTGTCAGTTTGAGTTGTACCAAAATGGCTTACGGGCAAAATTGACATGGCATGAGGACCCATGATTAGACTTTGAATTATCGGGAATGTCCGGGACGGACTTTGAACGATGCCACTTCGATGGTCGATAGCGCCAGTTAAGTCGAATATTTGGAAAAGGGATTTTCAAACCGAAGAAATGAGCCCATGAAGACGTGTGACTGTCTGGCCCTGTTTTGCTCCAGTTGACCTTCCTTCAAAAACCTGAGTTGTTCATTGCCTTCCTGTGAGAATCAGCCTTCGTGGCACCCACCACCGTGTCCAGGAGGCCCAGACTGTACGGATGAGCTCGGCCTCTTGCCGAACAAAGCCGCTGGCCGACCCCACCCGTCGCCGGAAGAAGTCGCTCGCTGGTCCGTCGCTCCGCCCGCCCGCCTGCACTGTTTCGTGATTTCCGCCATTTTTCTCCCATTCCGACCCTTCCTCCACCCAGCCCAGCCACCAGCAAGTCCCCTTTGCCCCTGAGGTGCCATCGGTTGCCAGCCAACCCCTCGTCGGAGCTCCGATCAGCTCGTCCAACTCCTTTTCCTCCTCTGCTGTTCGTTTTCCAAAGTTGCAGTGAGAAGTAGAGCTTGTGGCTGCTGTTTCAGCCCGGGACTACCTTGGATCGTCGTGGTTGAGGTCCCGGTGCGTAGCCTTCATCGTTGTCGCCGCGTCCATGTCTCCGGCCCGCTTAACGAGTGAGTTAACTCCTAATCCTTCGATTAGTGCCTAAACTTGCTTAGGGTTGGTTTAGTTATGATTAATTATGGTTTAGGAGGTTTAATTAAGTTGTATTAGCCCTAAGATAGGTGGTTAGATGGATGGTTAAGATTAGTTTAGCTTAATCTCACTTTATTTGCTTAATGTGGCTTTTGTGCTTAATTAAGTATGTTTAGCTTTAATTGATTGGTTGTTTACTTTAATTAATGTTTTTTTAATGAATTATGAATTTAATTTATTATTTATTTAATTATAGGAATTCATTGTTCACACGACACTATTCACAAATGTACCGTTCACGTGCATCGTTCATCACTGTTGCGCACCTTGTTCACATGCACTGTTCATCCAGAATGCGAAAAGTTGTATAAATTCATGTGTTGTAATCCTATGAAGTGAATGGATGTGTAAATGTATGGACATCCGCATGAATCGAGTGGTTTGCACAAAAAGGGAAAAATAGGTTGTCCGAGGGACATTGAAAATGGGCCGCTTTTATGAGAAAAGGGAGTTATAGTGGTGTGCTTGCGTGATCATTGAGTTGAATCCGTCCCCCGCTGTGTGTCGGGTGGCCGTATTACTGTGTGTTGGGTAGATCGTGCCTGTGTGGCGATATCGTGCTTGTGTGGCGATATTGCTGTGTGTTAGGTAGATTGTGCCTATATGGCCGTATAGTTGAGTGTCGAGTAGGCCGTGCCTGTGTGGCCGAAATTAATTGGAACGCATGAGTGTTGAGATGGTTGGGCCTTATTATGGGGTAAAATTGTGTGGCATGGAATGGGACGTGTCACATCGATTTTACCTTATAATTGGGACTCATGTGATTGATCGATATATGTTGTGTGGCGCACTAATGTGCAAGAGCATATGAGAATCATGGCATCATTGGTTTTGACTGTGCATGAGTTGAGCACATTGTTTATGGTACGCACACATGAATCGATAATGTGCAGGGTGTGGCAATGGCCAAGTGAGATCGTTTGTGACGCGACTCGTATGTGATTGATGAACTACATCATTTAATGGCCATGTGCATTGCGTGTATTGTGATGAGATTCAATGTGCAGGATATGGCATACCGGGTAAGGTTGCATGCGAACTGACTATTGTTTTGTTGGTCGTGGACTTGTTTGTGGGGTGGTTATGAAGAGATACCCGAGTTGAGTTGGTGTACTAATCGAGTCTTAGGAGGTGAATTTGCTGAGACATTGTCTCACCCCGTCATGGTTTTTTCTTTTCAGGTCTCTAGTGTGAAGAACCTAGAGCTGTAAAAGGAAGGGTTAGGAGGATGGATGGCCTAGAGGTTTCTTTTGAAATGAACCTCCTGTAGATAGACCTTAGGGTTAGCCTCTGTGTGTAAACCAGATTGTTTATAAAAGTGTGTTTGGTTTGTAATTGATTGTCCTACTTTTCTATCCCATGTATGTTGTTGTCAGGGGATTAGTTAATCCTCTTCGGCTTGTGCATTAAAATGAATGGGTCGGCGATGAGTCCTAGGACATCATTTTCTATCGACCAAGGAAGGGGTTGTTGCGTGCCCAGGGTTCGGGGCGTGACACTGCAAAAGGGTCATCGAGTTATGGAGATATCTACATGGCGTTTCTTTGTTAACCAAGATGTTATTTTCCACGAGGATGTATTCCCTTTTCAAGAAATGGCACCTTCACATGAGTCATCTGTGTCGACGTCAAATGATCGACAATTCCTTTCGATGGAGGATAATTCTACGGTGCCACAATATGTTCTGATTACACCTCAACCACATGGTGATCACGATGGACAGCTGTCTCCCATCATATGTCGTACAACGAGATGCCATGGATCTGACCATATCGGCTGAGCCTCCCAGTCCATCTTATAAGGCACCTCAATCTCTCAATCCATCCTCACAGCCATGCACTAGTGGATCTTCCTCGCCAGCTACCGAGTTGATACTTGCTAAAAGACCTCGACGCTCGAGACAGCCTATTTGTCCTCCCACATGGACTAAGGATTATGTCTATACCACTTTGGACACTCCAGGTACACAATATCCTATATCTTCCTATGTTTCTTTTAGTCGACTGTTGGAAGAACATATGTGTTGTATTAGTTGAATATCTAAAGATCAAGAACCTTCCACTTATGAAGAAGTGGCACGGGATATACAGTGGCAAAAGGCCATGGCGGCTTAATTATTTGCTCTTGCAGAAAATCATACTTGGGACATTGTCCCTTTGCCATCTCATAGAAAGCCCATTCACCGCAAGTGGGTTTACAAAATCAAGTACAAGGCAAATGGCTCTGTTGAACGTTATAAGGCCCGACCAGTTGCTAAGGTATTCACACAACATGAAGGATTTGATTATCATGAGACTTTTTCTCCTATTGCTAAAGAAGTCACTGTACGCTCTTTTTTATTTGTTGCTGCCTTTCGCAATTGGAAACTACATCAAATGGATGTCAATAACGCCTTCCTTCATGGTGATCTTGATAAGGAAATATATATGGAACTTCCACAGAGTTTACGCAGACAAGGGGAGTCTCGAGTATGTCGTCTTCGTAAATCCTTGTACGGACTCAAGCAAGCCTCTCAACAGTGGTATGCGAAACATACTGCAACACTTACAAATGCAGGTTTTCAACACTCCAAGCATGATTATGCCTTGTTCACCTGGACCAAAGGTACTTCATCGATTCATTTGTTGATTTATGTGGACAATATACTCATTATGGGGAACGATGATATTGCGATTCGAAGGTTTAAGGAATACTTTCATTCAACCTTCCATATCAAAGAATTGGGACCTCCCAAATATTTTCTTGGCATTGAAATAGCTCGGTTTGACAAAGGAATTTGTCTCAGTCAACGGAAATTCATCCTGGAGATTATATCAGAAGTAGGATTGTCAAGGTGTAAGCCAGTTGTTATACTTATCGAGTAGAATGTCAAATTAACAACTTTTGAACATGACATGAATTCTTCCTCATCTAGTGAAGTCCCACTACTCAAGGATCCATCAGGATATCAGCGACTTATGGGAAAACTAATCTATCTCACCATGATTAGGCCTAATATATCCTATGCAATACAGATACTTAGTCAATTCATGCACAACCCAAAGCAGTCCCATATGAATGCTGCACTAAAGGTTGTAAAGTATTTGAAGGGATGTCTAGGACTCGAAATTCTCTTATCTCATGACTGCAACATGAAGATGATGACCTATTGTGATACGGATTATGCTACTCGTCCCATGACAGGAAGATCCATTACTAGTTTTTGCATTAAGTTGGGAAGATCCTTGATTTCATGGAAGACAAAGAAGCCATCGACAGTTTCGCTGTCATCAATTGAATCATAATATCAAGTGATGGCGAAGACTGTTTGTGAGATAGTTTGGACATGAGGACTACTTTCAAACCTTGGTGTGGACATTGATGGCGCATGTGAATTATTTTGCGATAATGATGCGGCACTCAAATTAGCAGTAAATTCGATCTTCAATGAAAGAACAAAGCACGTAGAAGTTGATTGCCACTTTACTCGAGAAAAGATTCAAGAAGGGATTGTTATGGCTCAAGGAATTGGAACTATAGAGCAGCCTGTAGACATTTTTACTAATCCATTATGCCAGAGATAACACACGTATCTATTGAGTAAGCTAAGCATCTTCGACATATATAAGCTACTAGCTTGAAGGGGAGTGTTGGAGAAATGATCATTGATTGATTCCCAATTTAGATTGGGATCTTGCAATTGATACAATAAATCGTAGACGAGGAATATTTGGAGGAAGAAAATATTGTATACTAATTCTTTTCCATTTATTTTTTCAATTCTTGTACTATAAACACTGTCGAAGGATTGTACATTTTACAGATTGAGAAATACAAACATTATTTTTCCATTACTCCATATTTCCTGCCATCCTCTTTTCTACGTTCTCTTCTTTGTCGAGAACAACACCATTGCCAAGATCTCTCTTGAAGAAACGCCACCGCTAAAACTCACCGACTACTACCCATGATCAACGAGATAAGGTTTCATGCGAGATGATCTATCTAAATAGTGATCAAAACAATGATACACGAGCTTTGGATACAACGAAGGCATTGGCTATTTTACCAGAAGCGCCTCAAAGGCATTTTATCAAACACCTAGGGCGTGTCGGCTCAAGATAGCCATAGACAAGAATAAGACTTGAAACTAGATCAAAGCTTAACAAGAATGGCAGGGAATGCTCAACGTCAACAAAGGACAACATAAGAGAACTAGAAACGCACACTCGCCCCGACTCAGTAACCCATGCAAAAAATGTGAGAGAACGAGACAAGAGTAGGGCACCAAAAAAAAAAAAAAAAGGTCGGCAGGGGTCCTTACCTAGCTCGGGGGTGGCGAACGATGGGCGAGATCAATAGATCGGACTACGTCTGGTCGCTTTGCACGCCTCCGAGGTGGGATCCTTAGGAAATCAACACAGGTTGAACCAAAAACCAAAAAACTCACTGGAAAAAGTTGAACTCGAGGAAAGGAGGGAAGTTGTGGCTTGGTGGTTTCGGCTAGGAGGCGCAACCTCATGTCGGGGATGGCTAAGCGATGCTCGGCTGAGGTGGATTCCGGGTCTCCCTCTTCCCAGTCACTCTCCATTTTTAGCTCTCTCCGAAGATCCACCTCAAACATCAGAACCTCCCTCAATCGCTTCCCCCGCCCCCTCAAAACACTTTGCTCTCTTCTTTTTAAGCTTGGCCAATGACAGGCGTGCATGGCTTCGCCACTGCCAACCTGTTGCGGTTAGCTTGATCTCCAACCCTGGGAACATGTTGTCTTCTACCCTCGCGATCCTCTGCCTCACCCCTTAGTTTGTACGTTTCTTTTTCTGCAAAAGCCAAAGCAGCGTTGGGGTGGGAGGGAGGAAGAAGAACCACGTGTGGGCTGGGCCGAAATGAAAGGAGCTAGACCAGTCTGCATGAAAAGAAGAATAGAAGGAAGAACAAAGGTGGGCCAGCCCCATTTGATTTTCTTCTTTCTTTTTTTTTTTTTCTCTTTTTCTTTTCCTTTATGATCATAATTTCCAATACTAATAATATTTTTTCTTATTCTCTTTTTTTCTTTTCATTTTGATGGCAAACTTTTTGGAAAAATTTAAAAATTACCATTAGTGATGCAAATATTCTTGATGCTAATACTCAAAGAAATTTAGTGAAAATTTTTTTTTTTTTTTTTGGCTAGGTTTGAAAATTAATCCCTAATTTTCTACGCAATTAAGTCCTAAATAAAATGATAAAATTTAGGTGTCAACAAGTTCCCACCGTAGAATTGAGAATCGCCCACTAAGAACTGGTTTCCGCAAAATGAGAACCAAGAACTGTCCGTTAGTTCCATGGATCCACTCAGGAACTAGACCATCGGTCCGATTCCCAAGTGGATCCAGGAAACCGGTCTAGTTCGATAATACCTCATATATGATGCATAATATAAAGTTCGAAATCCACATTATGCAAGACCAAGCATAAGGTAGTAATACACTTAGTAAACTTTCTTATGCCCAATGGTGCTCGTTGAGAGCTTTACAAGGACCGAGTTCATGGAAGAGACAATGAGGGGGGTTCAATTTTCTGAGTTTGAAAAAGATTCGTGATGTCTCACGAAGCTTGAGTTTTTCAAGTCATTGATAGATGTTAATGCCATCACATGTGCTCCTCTAAATAAGAGCAAGATGCTGAAGTTTAGCTTCTTGGTTGTTGTTGTTGGTGATTGTTTCGATAAACAAGAATACGTGCATAAGTAAATTAAAATCAAAGTCTTATTACGGCGGAAGTAAAAATGCTTACACACGTATTTCCAAAGCATTGTTCGTGCATTTTAGTAAAAACATGTAGAAATGAGAAGTAGGCTAATCATATTACCCTTGCTTTTTGCTCAAAAAATTTTGATTCTGACGTTCTTCATATTTTGACCACGAATGTCTGATGTCCTCACAGCGTTGGTTCTAACATTCTTTAGATTCTAACTACGAACATATGATCTTTTGGTAACACTAGTTCTAATGTTCTTGGAATTTTGATCATAAACGTCTGATGTCTTCTGGTAATACTGGTTTTGATGTTCTTTAGATCCAGAACATCTAATCTTTTTGTAACGTAAGTTCTGACGTTCTTCATATCTACCCCATAAGTGTGAGGTCTCTAGTTCAGACACACCACCAATCTAACATTGAACAAAAAGAGAGAAATTGAGATATCTTGCAATTGCAATTGTGTTAGCAATTGCTTTTGTGAATGAATGACTTGGTTGATCACTACTAATAATCCCAATTGTCGATTGTCAATCGTCATGTGATATGCTCTCATGATGGCATTTTTATAACCAGTCCTGATCACATTTAAATCAACTCATTAACTCTGAAATCGTTTTAGAATTAATTCGGCCGTAACGTCTAAGAGACGTAAGTTCTAATACCATTTCAAACACTAATTCGGGCATTAACTCTGTAAATGTTACAGAGTATTATTCCAAGCATTAATTTGTAATTGTTACAAGTCTTTACGTTGGGCATTAACTTTGCAACTGTTGGAGAAAACTTCCTTATTTGTTTTGAAGTTGACAAAACGTTTCCATCAATTTAGTCTGAAGACTTGTAGACTCTATCGTCAAAGTCTGAAGACCTCCAGACTCAAGATTTAATGTCTATCCTCACTGATAGTTTCCAAACCGACGAAGAGAAGACTTATCCAGATGCGAATATATCTTTGAGGATTTGGTTCGTACGGTTGAAGAAGATCTCATGGCTGGAGATAGCATCTTGTGATCAATTATTCTTATTGAAATCAATTTGGATAATTAGATCTGTTGATTGACAAAGTATACTTGGAAGGTTCTACTTATGGAAACCTAGATCCTGATTGTATGGGCGAGCATGATTGGTGGGCTATCATCACATTCCTTAAATAACTCGAGATCTCCCTAATTGATTCTGTCCAACGGGAAGATTGGAAGAACTCCTTTGGAAGGTGCCAACGGTTATGAAGGCATGGAGGAGTATATAAGGAAGACGCTCAAGTTATTCGAGTGTATGCGTGAAAGAGAAATTCTAAAGTCTGAAGCTCCTAGTTCTTTGCTGATTCAATCGCTGAGCTTAAACTGTATTCGAAAGAGAGATAAAATACTTGTGAGACCTTGAGGAAGTGTAGTAGAGTTTCTACACTGTGGAATCAAAGACGTAAGACTGTAAAATCTCTTTTGGTTCTTAGTGGAATTCAGCTAGTGGGCTGTCAGTGCGGGAGAGTGGATGTAGGCTTGGTCTCAGCCGAACCACTATAAACCTTGTGTCTCAATTCTCTTTCTCTAAACTCTTTACTTTAATTCGTAACTTTATATAACTGCTTATAGTCTTTTACATCTTCAGTCTATTATCCTCAAAAGATGAATTTATTAGTTAAGTCTTGTAAAAGTTATTTAAACACATATTCACCCCCCTCTAAGTGCTCTTACTAGCCCTATCAATTGGTATCAGAGCCTGTGTACTCATTTAATTGAAGTGATTTTACTTCTGAGTTAAAGATCTATGGCTAGTATGTTGGCTCCAAGATTGGTTGAAGGCCAGAGCAACACCAGACCACTTTACTTCGATGGAATGGAATACAACATATGGAAAAAAGCATTCCTAAAATCGAAAGATCCTCTGGAATGGGATGTGGTAGAAAAAGGAATCATTCCTAAAGCTGCATCAGTTTCATAAAGAGGAAAAGAAGTTGCAGATGCTAGTGAGATGACACAAGAAGAAATAATCAAGAGACAAGCTCTTGATGCTAAAGCTATTTACTCTTTATATTGTGCTTTATCTCCTACTGAGTATAACAGAATTTCTTCTTGTGAAATAGCTAAAGAAGTCTGGAATAGGCTGCACATTACCTATGAAGGAACTGATCGAGTGAAAGAAACAAGGATTAATATTCTACTCAGACAGTATGAAGCCTTCAAGATGAAGCCAGGAGAATCTATCACTAATATGTTTAGTGGTTTTACTGAAATTGTAAATGATCTAAAGTATTAGGGACAGCCAATCTCAGGACCAATGAAAGTTAACAAATTGCTACGTGGACTCTCCAAAGACTGGAATTACATTAAGACTTCAATAAGAGAAACACAGAGGATCATGCCTCTGTCAATGGATGAATTAGTTGGTACACTTCAATCATATGAAGTGGAACAAATCAATGAAGAAAAAGATCCCAAAGGCAAGAAGTCAATTGCTTTAAAATCTAGCGTTGATTTTGATGTTACAGATTCAGAAGACGACTTGGACGATGAAGAACTTGCACTCATGATAAGGAAGTTTAGAAAGTTGAACAATAAAGAAAGAAGGTTTAATTGGAAGAAGCAAAGCAATCAAAGATTTCAGAAGAAATCAAATGAAGACAATGAGACAAACAAAGACGTGGTTTGTTTCGAATGCAAGAAAAAGGGACACATAAGACCCAACTGCCCTCTGTTGAAGAAAAAGAAGGGAAACACAGAGAAATTCAAAAAGGCTCTCAAAGCAGAGATATGGAGTGATACTGAATGCGAAGAAAGTGAAGATGATTATGCCAATATATGTCTAATGGCAAATTCAGATTTAGACTCAGACTTTGAAATAGATCCAGACTCAGATGAGGAAATCGAGGTTAGTAATTTTAAAATTCCTACTAAAGTCTCGAAATACATTGATGAGCTTTGTCTTAGTCTCAAAACCTCTCTTAAGAGGAATTCCGAGCTAAAAAGGGAGAATTATACACTAAAGTAACAGGAAAATTCTTGGAAAGAAAAGTTTGAAAATTTAAACAAAAGCTTTAATATTTTAAAAGAAAATGCAGATTCTCTCTCAAATGAGAATATTTTCTTGAAAGAAGACATTTCAAATATAACAAAGAAATTTTCAAAAGGTTCAGAGAAGTTAGAAAAGATTCTTTCTATACAAAAACCTTATTTTAACAAATCCGATTTGGGTATGACACCAGAAACTATTCCTTTAATTGATTTCCCAAAAGTAAAGGAACGAATCAAACAAAGACCTACAAAAACTTTTTACAGAAATCATTTTCAAAGAGTTTTTGTAAAACCTGTTGGCGGAGGTGCTCTCAAATGTTCAAAGTACAACAGCTCGAACGCTTTGAGAAAGAATGTCCTATGGTTTGGAGACTTGTTAAGAAGGAATGGGCAAAAACTGTATATTGCACTAACTCCACTGGACCCAAGGAAATGTAAGTACCAAAGAAAGCTTGAGTTTTTTTTTTTTTAATTGCAAGTCACTATCAAGAAAAAGGTTAAATGGTATTTGGATAGTGGCTATTCGAGACACATGACAAAAGATTCAAATTGCTTTATAAAGCTTGTGTAAATGAATGGTGGAAAAGTTTCTTTTGGTGGAAACAGTAATGGAAAAATTGTTGAATGTGGAACTGTGAAGTTTGGAAGTCTCACAATCAACAACGTCTCCTTGGTAGAAGGACTAAATTACAATCTACTCAGCATTAGCCAACTGTGCGACACTAGATTCAAAATCAATTTTCAAGAAGGAGTATGTTCAGGAACTAGTAAAGATTTTTCTCAATATTTTACTAGACGAAGACATGGGAACATCTACCTACTGGATATAAAACCAAAAAGCTCTCAATGTCTAATATCAATTCAAGATGAAGCAAATCTTTGGCATCGAAAGCTTGGTCATGCCAACATGAAGCAAATTGCCAAAATCTCTTCCAAGAAACTTGTTTGTAGACTACCCAACCTGAAGTATCAAAAATCTTACTTATGCACACCATGTGTGTTGGGAAAACAAGTTAAAAGTTCTTTTAAACCAATAAATCAAGTTTCTACTAATCGTGTTTTGCAGCTTCTGCATATGAATCTCTTTGGACCAACCAGAACTCAAAGCATTGGTGGAAAGAGATATTGCCTAGTAATTGTGGATGATTATTCTCGATTTACTTGGGTTTACTTTCTGGCAAGTAAGTCTAAAACATTTTTTCACTTTTCAAAGTTTGCCAAGAAAGTTCAAAATGAGAAATGATATGATATTTCAAGCATACGGACAGACCATGGAGGTGAGTTTGAAAATCAAGAGTTTGCCAAATTCTGTAATGAATCTGGTTTTCAGCATGTTTTTTCTTCTCCATACACTCCAGAACAGAATGGAGTTGTGAAAAGAAAGAATAGATCTTTGCAAGAAATAGCAAGAACTCTTTTAATATAAAGTAATATTTCTTCTCGTTTTTGGGCTAAAGCGGTTTCTACAACTTATTATATTATTAACAAAATATTCTTAAGGTATATTCTAGAGAAAACTCCCTATGAGTTATTAAAAGGAAAGAAGCCAATTGTTTCTTACTTTCATATGTTTGGTCACAAATGTTTTGTTTTGAAAAATGCAAATGATCGAACTGGTAAATTTGAAGAAAAATCAGACGAATGAATTTTCCTTGGCTACTTAGGGGTGCATGATAAAAATTATTTTTGTTCCGAAATGATTTTTTGTTCGAACCAATTTCTCGGGAACAGAAACTTGTTTGATAACGCTTATCAAATTTTCTATTTCTGGAATAGGTTTCTATTCCAGAAATAGAAATGGAGGAGAAATCAGAAATAGAAAATTTCTATTTCTGATTTCTCCCAGAAATCAATTTCTATTTCTCCCAACCCTAATTTCACCCTTTTCTCCCTCGTACGCCTCTTCTCTGCCTCCTCCTCCGCCTCTTCTCTGCGTCTTCCTGAGACGAGACATCGTCTCCTCCGCCTCTCCTCCGCCTCCTCCTCCGCCTCTGCTCCGCCTCCTCCTTCGCCTCTTCTCTGCCTCCTCCTCGAGACATCGTCTCCTCCGCCTCTCCTCCGCCTCTTCCTCCGCCTCTTCTCTGCCTCCTCCTCCTCCTCCGCCTCTGCTCATCTCCTCGAGACATCGTCTCCTCCGCCTCTCCTCCGCCTCATCCTCCGCCTCTACTCGTCTCCTCCGCCTGTCCCCGAATGTTGTCCGAGGGTCTACTCGTCTCCTCCGCCTCTGCTCGCGAATCCACCCCCTCCGCCTCTGCTCGTCTCCTCCGCCTCATCCTCCGCCTGTCCCCAATTGTTGTCCAAGGGTTTGCTGGTCTCCTCCGCCTCTGCTCGCGAATCCACCCCCCTCCAGATCTACTCGTCTCCTCCGCCTCATCCTCCGCCTGTCACCGATTGTTGTCCGAGCACCCCTCGGCAACGAGATCTCGCGCCGCACCCCCGCCGCTCGTTCCCCTGCGAAGCCGAAGCCCCTCGCAACTTTTAAAAAAAAAAAAATCATACTTTGTATTTGGGTCAATGATTTCATAAGCATATGAAATTTGTAAGAATGTACATCTCATTTGCTCCAAAAAAGAAAAATTTCTTTTAAGAAATAGAAATTTTATTCGGTTATCAAACGCAATTTCTATTTCGAAACAGAAATTTTGTATCGTTATTAAACAGATTTTTTTCCTCGAAACTCGCCGAGAAATAGAAATAGAAAAATTCATTTACGTTTCGAAAACTATTTCGGAACAAAATGTTGTCATGCGCCCCCTTAATGTCAAGCAAAGCTTGCAAAGTATTCAACAAGAAGACTCAATCGTGGAAGAATCTATGGATGTCAAATTTCAAGACTCCCTGCAGAATCAGTTGATTCAGATTCAACCTGAAGAATTTGAATCTGCTCCAGACTTTACAAAGTCTACTTCCCCTGAAGTGGCTCAGACTCCTGAAGATCATCAATGAACTGAAGTTGAAGAATCAACTAAAGTAGAGGATCGGCAAAATGTCAGATCAACCAGCAACTGGAAGCACAAGTCTAGTCATCCCAAATAACTCATCATCAGTGATATTGATGAAGGGATTCGCACCAGATCCAAAAAGCAAGAAGAGTCTAGCGTTGTGGCACTTATTTTTGAAATATAACCCAAAAGCATAGAAGAAGCCTTAGCTAACGAAAGCTGGATTGAAGCAATGCAAGAAGAACTCAGACAATTCAGCATTAACGATGTATGAGAATTAACTCCTAAACCAAAAGGTAAATCCATTATTGGAGCTAAATGAATTTTCAGGAACAAGATGAACGAAAAAGAAAAAGTGGTCAAGAATAAAGCAAGACTCATGGCCAAAGGATATACACAAGAAGAAGGGATAGACTATGATGAAACCTACACACCAGTAGCCGGGTTAGAAGCAATTAGATTATTACTTGCTTTTGCCTGTTATAAAAATTTCAGGTTATTCCAAATGGACATCAAGAGTGCATTCCTAAATGGATTTATCCAAGAAGAAGTTTATGTGGAACAACCTCCCGGATTTAAAGATCCAAAGAAACCAGATTCAGTATTCAGACTAAAAAAGGCTCTATATGGATTAAAGCAAGCACCTTAAGCATGGTATGACAAGTTAAGTAAGTTTTTAATTCAAAACGGTTTTGTCAAAGGGAAAGTGGATATTACCTTATTTATTAAAAGAGAAGGTAAAAACTTTCTACTTGTTCAAATCTATGTTGATATTATATTTGGATCTCCTAACGAAAACTTGTGCAAGAAGTTTTCTAAGTCTATGCAGGATGAATTTGAGATGAGCATGATGGGTGGACTATCTTTCTTTCTCAGATTACAAGTGAAATAACTGAAAGAAGGAATTTTCATTCACCAAGAAAAATATGCAAAAGAACTCGTTAAAAAGTTCGAATTGGAGAACTGCAAAAAGACTGAGATACCAATGTCAAATTCCTCGAAGCTGGACAAAGATGAAAGAGGAAAGAAAGTTGACCAGAAGTTGTACAGGAGTATTATTGGCTCACTTCTTTATGTTACTGCTTCTAGACCTGACATTTTGTTTAGTGTTTACATTTGTACTAGATTTCAATCTGATCCCAAAGAATCTCATCTAAGTGCTGCAAAACACATCATCAAATACGTTGCAACTACCTCTAAGTTAGATCTGTGGTATCCCAAAGAATGAGACTTTACTCTCCTTGGTTATTTAGACGTAAATCTAGCAGGTTGCAGAGTTGATAGAAAGAGTACTTCTGGTACTTGTCAATTGCTTGGAAACAAGGCAATATCATGGTTCTCAAGGAAGCAAAGTACAGTAGCTCTTTCAATAGCAAAAGCAGAGTATGTGGCTCTTGGAAGTTTCTGTTCTCAAATCTTATGGATAAAACAACAACTGAGAGACTTTGGAATCGAAAATTCATGCACTGAGATCAAATGTGATAACACCAGCGTAATTAATCTCACGAAGAATCAAATTCTTCATTCAATAGCAAAGCACATAGAAATTTGACATCACTTTATTAGAGATCATGTTCAAAATGAAGAAGTTATGATTCATTTCATTAATTCAAATAATCAGCTGGCGGACATATTTACAAAGCCATTGGAGAAAAGCCTATTTGAGTCTATTCGCACTAAACTGAACATCACATCTTTTATTCATTAAAGTCTGAAGGTACACGGACTCAGAGGTAAAGTCTAAAGGTGCTCAAACTCAGAAGACCAAGAGTTACGACTGTAAGTTTCTTTCGGTACTAGTAATTTAAATTTTGGTTAAAGACTTGAAAAGGTACGGCTACCTATTAATCGTTAATTGATTGAAATTATCTTTCCAAGTTTCTTTTTGAATTTATAGCATTTATTCACTTTCAAAAGGCAGGTATTCAAAAGGCAGTTATTCATTCTTGAAAAAGGCAGTTATTCATTTCCGAAAAAGGCAATTATTCATTTTTGAAAAATGCAGTTATTATTATTTATTTTTCCAAAAAGGCATTTCTAGTTTTTCTTTTGTGACGATTCATTTATCTCGCTTCACTTGCTTTATATCTTTGTTGAAATCTGTCTTCTTCATTTTCACTCGCAAACCCTAAATTACTGAACTCCCACTTGCTCTCACTTTCACTGTTGTTTAATCCAAAAAGTTTTCACCTTTTCGAGCAAATCTGTGAACTTCTCCCTCGAAACGATAATGTCTTCAAGAAAGTTTTCGAGAATTGCAAGCAGAGGACCACGACATATGCCTGAGGGTCCTACCCATTTCAATTTGACCGAGGAAGAAGATTCTTCTCCAAATTAGCGACCAAGTCAGCAACAACCGTCTCAGCAGCGTCAGTCTCCTCCACCAACTCGACCAGAAGAAGAAATTTTGGAAGTAGTTGAACCTGTAAGAACACTAACTCCTAAGGTTGCTTTCAAGCTTTATTCTTGCTTGAAAAGAGGAGGAACTACTATGTCTTTGATCGATGAATTTCTAAGAGAGAGAGGCTACAGAAATGAAACTATGTTTATGCGCGACATGGAAAAGATGGGTATTGCAGATAAAGAATCGGCTGAAAAAGCCTTTGCTAACTTTCCTAGTGACCCGTGTTTTGGTACGTCTAATCAACCCGAAGGACAAGACGATGATGAACGAATGTTTACACATTTCCAACCTAGAACAAGTGTGGCTGCAAATGTTGTTGGTGATGGATCAAGTCTATTCAGATCGAAGAATCACAAGAGGGTTTATTTGGATCTAATGAAAAGAGGAGTCATGAACCCTAGGAGTGTTGATTTTGATTTTCTTGATTCGGTGAAAGTAAATCTGCGAGAGAAGTTTGCCTTTTTGCAATTGGAGCGCTTTTGTTCTGAATCTATTGCTGCTTATCCAAAACTCATAGCTTACTTTTATTCGAATTTATCCTTTTTGGATGCAAACAATTTCTCTTTCACAGTAAGGGATAAGGAGTTTTTGGTGGATATGGATACTTTGGCTGACATGATTGGGGTGGAAAGAGCGAGTTTCCAACCAATCAGTATATTCGTTGCTCACGCTACTCTGTCATTGGTGAAAGACAAAATTGCTGAAGGCAAGATATCCTACTTTAGGATGAATGCCTCCAACATCTTGCTGCACAAAATCATGATCAACCGCATCCGCCCAAAGTCGACATCCAAGCCCGTGTATCTCGGTCTAAAGCAAAATTGATGCATGCCATCAATGTTGGCTACAAATTTTCTCTGCCTCACACCATTATGTTTCACATGTACAGGACAGTGGTGAAAGATAAGAGATAACTCCCTTATTCTGCTCTTATCACGTGCCTTTTTAGGCATTTCAACATTCACATTCCTACACCTCTATGTTTGACAAGCATTACTTCAATGGTGATTGGATTCAAAATGATTACCAAAATGTGTTTCAAAGAGCTTAACAAGGTGTTAGAGCGCATGAAGGAGAAGTCTCCAGTTAAGGCGAAACCGGTCTCTGCAGCGGCCAAAAGGAAAGGCAAGGAGCCAATGGATGCTTCAGTAAAGAAGAAGAGAACTCTCATCTTGGAGGATGAAGAAGATGAAGATGAGATGACTCTTTCAGCCTTAAGGAACTTGAAAATTTTTGTCATCTTTCGCGAGACAAGAGAAGAGACTAAGAGAAGAGAAGAAGAAGAGGAAGAAGAGAGAAGAGAAGAAGAAGAAGGAAGAATAGAAGAAGAGGAAGGAGTGGCTCGAGATGACTCTCTTGAGCCTACATTGGCTGTATCCTTGTCAAGCAACTCTGAAAAGACAAAGAGTGTAACTGCTGGTGAGCAAGCAAAAGAAAAACATCACTCTCTTGCTGAAGCAGAACAGGAAGAAGAATCCATTTCTCCTCCTAAAGGCACACATACAGGGGGAGCTGCGGAAAAACGAGGTACTTCTTCGCCTATTCTCACTAGTGATGTTAGTCGATCTGCAGCAGATCCAGAGGATGTGTATGCCTTTCACCATCCAGAACCAGAATTTGAGGCATTTACTCCAAGTCACAATAGACAAACTGCTAAAGATCCATCCACTCTCAAGACTCCAGGAACAGATTCGGCTAGACCAATGCTGCTCTAACTCATTCAGTAGACTTTTCACGCATAATGGATATTTTGCTGGATTTAAAGAATGGTCAGTATGGTTTGGATTATGACATAAAAGACCTCAAAAAGGCTTTCTTGGCTACTTCAGTTTCTTTGCAAGATCAGTTAAACACCCTGAAGACTCAAGTGCAAGATCATGTGAAGGGTGAAGATTTCCAGCAACTGAAGGAAACCATTGAGAAGCTAGAGAAGACAATGAATTCCATGGGAGAATTCCAGCTTGTTCGCTTGCCCAAACAGCATTGACTCTCTCTATTTTCAAACAACTTTTTATTTGTTCTCCACTTTTTGCTGTTGACAAAAAAGGGGAGAAGTTTGATGCAGATTTGACTTTGGTTTGGATTTTTGGACTTATCTTTCCTTTGTTTTGTGGCATCCTAGGAATTAAGGGCAACCCTAAGGTGCCCTAAAGCCCTTAAATAGGTAATAAATTTACCTATTGGTTTGTGTTTTAGCCTTAGTTCTTTCTTAAGGCCTTGTGCTTTGTGCTTTGTGTTTTTAATTTAAACTTAAGGTAATTAATAAGGATAAATTTATGTTTTGCCATGCTTGTTATAGATTTAATTTTCATAAAACGTTATAGGATTTTTAATTAGGTGTAATTATTATTTTAGTTTCAATTAAAAGGGAAAATAAAGTTGGATTGGGCCTTGGGCCCAAGTGTGGACCCTAATGGGCCAAGTGGCCGGCCCATTAAGGCCCACAAGAGGGCTGTCGCCGGCCCAAGGGAAGGGAAGAGGAGGAAGTGGCCGGCCCACTTCTTCCAAATAGGCCCAAGAAGGGCCCAAGCCCAAGCCCAAAAGCCCATTTGAGTTGGTTCTTGCCAAGTGGCAAGGAAGCCTTGCCATGCATTGGCTCTTGGTGAGGCAAGGCAATGATTGCCTTTGGGAAATCAAAAGGGAAGAGTGGCCGGATGGGGGAGGGGGTGTCGCACGGTGAGGAGGAGAGAGAGAGAGAGAGAGAGAGAGAGAAAGGGAAAGAGAGAGAGACTTGCGCGAGAGAGAAGGGAAGAGGAGGAGGAGCCGTCCGCCGCACGCCGCCCGTCCGTCCGCCGTTTGCCGCCGCTTCTTCTCGGTCTAGAGGCGAGTTTAGGGTCCATCATCTCTCTTTGCATGTGTGTTTTGCATGTTGGTTGGATTTCTTTGTGGTTTGAATGTACGAAAATGGAGTGAGGATGGTTTGTTCTTGGAGGTGCATGCTGTTTTCGCACGGATCACTGGAGTCAGAAACTTGTGTGAGCTTGTATGCATGTTTGGAGTTCGATTTTGGCTTGAATCTCTTCATGAAAGTTGTAGCTAACATCTTGAACTACGACATACTAAAAATTTCGTACAAAATGATGAAGATTTAAGGGGTCAAAACCTCATTTTTCGGAAGCCCTAGATCTGGAACTGTTTTTTCTGACCTCGAGGTGGATTTTTGGTTGCATGTTGATTTTTACTATGAATCCCTCTTCGACTTCTTCATGAGACTTGTAGAGCACATCTTAAGGATGAACATACTCTAATTTGAAGCAAAAAGAACAAGTTTAGACTAGGAAACCAACCTGATCTTGAAGATGGTGAATCTGGAGTTACGGAACAGGACACCCGAGACTTCGTGGACCCATATGAAGGTTATCCCTTGGTATTTTGGCCTAAGTTCCTTCATGGAAGTTGTAGGGGATCCTTAGAAGTAAAACATATCCAAATTTCAGAGAACACGAAGAAGTGTACGTAGGTCAAATCTCCATATTTCGGACATAGGACCCTGGGCGTTTCGGTAACCTGACCAGAAGCTTCGTGGACCTATAAAAGTTTATCTAAAATGAATTTGGCCTAGATTCCTTCTTGAAAAATCTATTTTAATGTCTTAACTATAACCTGGTAAAATTTCATAATTTTCTGAGGTCGTATGGGTATTTTAATTGATTTACTTAGAAAATTGTGCATTCTGCCCTTGTCCGAAATTGTGTACGGAAATTGTGGAAATATTGTTTATTGTGTAGAAATTGTTTGGCTATGTGTTTTCTGCAGAAATTTCTATTTTATTGTATTAAGATATTATATGCTTTAATTTCATGAATTTTGGGATTTGTGTGATTATTTAATTAATTGCAAAATAGAATAAATTGGAGATTTAAATAATTTAAAAAAAAAAAACACATTTGGTAAGTACATTGCTTTTAGTGGCATACGTTCTATGAGAATTTAACTACTATGGGTGATTGCATTTACTGTATGTATGTAAATGCTTGATGATGCATGTATAAGAACGAAGATGATCTTGTTTTGCCATTACATCATGTGCATGGTAAATTAAGACCTAAATTGGCAAACATGAACAATGATAAATGAGGAAACCTTGTTTGTGGCGGATGATAATGCCCTGAGAGTATCAGGATGCCCGGGATGGGGGTGCCGGATGCCCGGGATGTATAGAGATACATGACCGGATGGCCCTAGGAGTATCAGGATGCCCGGAATGGTTGGGTGCCGGAAGCCTCGGAGGTCTTTGCCCGAGGGGATGCCTCGTGATGCCAGTTGGGGTGCGAGATGCCCGGAGCGGTGGGGGTGCCGGATGCCCGGTGGCCATGAATGGCATAATTCCGGAGGTTCTTCTCGCAAGGCCTGAATAGGGTGCGAGTGTAAAGTATGGGATGGATGATCCCGAGGAAGGGTGATGTGATGGTCAATTGAGAATTCAAAGTGGAAATTAAATCATGCATGTGTAATATGACATGATGATGACATGCATGTGTGATATGACATGATGATGACATGCATGTGTGATATGACATGATGATGATATGCAATGTGTAATATGACATGATGATGACATGCATGTGTGATATGACATGATGATGACATGCATGTGTGATATGACATGATGATGACATGCAATGTGTGATATGACATGATGATGACCACCTATGGCAGGATGACATGTATACGTGATATGACATGGTATGATGATACTCACCTATGATATAACAATATGATGACATGATGGCATGTACATAAGGTATGATGACGACATGCATATGTGATATGATGTAATGATAATCACATATGATATAGTGACATGATGACATGATGATATGATGACATGGTAATATGATGACATGTATGGATCATATGGTATGATGATGATGATCATTCGAAGTCTATGCTATATACGTATTATGATTGTGATGATGATGTATGATGGCATGTACATGGCTTCGAGGTAAGTATGTTGGAATGCATGTGTGACGTGTATGATGTAATTGTTTGTATTGTTTAAATGCATGATTGGTGATTGGATTCCTTTACCTGCTGAGTGGTTGTACTCACCCCTTTGGGGACCAACATTTCAGATTAGCACGATGCCACTCCTTGCCGTCACGCGGGGAGTATTTTACGGCCTTCCATCTGATGTGGAGGTCGAGCTGACAGAGATTGATTGTCCCACCCTACCGGGTCTGACGTTCATCCGGGTTCGCGCGATTGTGTCTTATGACGTGGGTCTGTCTGGGGGCCCGGTCATTTAGGAGTACGTGTCTGTTCATGTTCGCCGCGATGGAGTGATGTTGGGGATGCTGCCACCCCCACCGCCTGACGCACCGGGATGGGTGTGATGGCCCGCGTACGTGGAGTAGGGGTTGGCAACTTTTTGGATGGCCGACACGAGTAGTCCGAGGGGAGATCTTATACGTTTTATTTTGAGGGTCGTGTGTCTCTTTTTTGAGGTTGAAGGCCAAGCATATAGATGAGTCTTGGCCTACCTTTTTGTACCGACCCGTGTTACCCTTCGTAAAAGTATATATGTAAATAAAAGTGGTTCGGCCTCGTGCTTCTTTCAATCAAAATAGTTGGTGTGCATTGTGCCGTCGTGAGGGAAGCGAAGTGTTGGTGAGACTCGCCTCTTAATTCCGCTATGAGCTGCGCAAATCCTTAAAAGCCTTTTCAAAAGAAAAGAAAAAAATTTTACGCCTAAGCCTCGGTCTGAATTTCAATTCTCTCGTCGTAAGTTGTTTTTGCCTTAGTTTCTTTCGCATAGTATCTGTGGCGACCCTACCGGGTTTTGGGGGTGCCACATGTTTAATTATGGACTGTTTGATATGATATTTTGTCTTGCAGTGACTTAGGCCATGATAATGATTATGGATAGGATAGTTGTTTTGCAGGACTAACATGTTTTCTGTGGTTGCAAAATCGATGATATCCATATCCTAATCCATTTATCTTTTATGATTGTTTTGCTTAAATGTTGTTTTACAGGACAAAAGTGTTCAAATCTGCAGGAAAGTTTTGTCACTATCAAAAAAGGGGAGATTGTTGGAGAAAACTTTCTTATTTGTTTTGAAGTTGACAAAACGTTTCCACGATCTAGTCACGAAGACTTGTAGACTCTATCGTCAAAGTCTGAAGACCTCCAAATTCAAGATTTAATGTCTATCCTCACTGATAGTTTCCAGACTGACGAAGAGAAAACTTATCCAGATGCGAATATATCTTTAAGGATTTGGTTCGTACGGTTGAAGAAGATCTCACGACTGGAGATAGCATCTCATGATCAATTATTCTTATTGAAATCAATTTGGATAATTAGATCTGTTGATTGGCGAAGTATACTTGAAAGGTTCTACTTATGGAAACCTAGATCTTGATTGTATGGGCGAGCAAGATTAGTGGGCTATCATTACATTCCTTAAATAACTCGAGATCTCCCTAATTGATTCTGTCCAACGGGTAGATTGGAAGAACTCCTTTGGAAGGTGCCAACGGTTATGAAGGCATGGAGGAGTATATAAGGAAGACGCTCAAGTTATTCGAGTGTGTGCGTGAAAGAGAAATTCCAAAGTCTGAAACTCCTAGTTCTTTGCTGATTCAATCGTTGAGCTGTATTCGAAAGAGAGATAAAATACTTGTGAGACATTGAGGAAGTGTAGTAGAGTTCTTACACTGTGGAATCAAGGACGTGAGACTGTAAAAATCTCTTTTGGTTCTTAGTGGAATCCAACCAGTGGGCTATCAGTGCGAGAGAGTGGACGTAGGCTTAGTCTAAGCCGAACCACTATAAACCTTGTGTCTCAATTCTCTTTCTCTAAACTCTTTACTTTAATTCGTAACTTTATATAACTGCTTATAGTCTTTTACATCTTCAGTCTATTATCCTCAAAAGACGAATTTATTAGTTAAGTCTTGTAAAACTTGTTTAAACACCTATTCACCCCCCTCTAGGTGCTCTTACTAGCCCCATCAACAACTATTATAAATATTTAATTTGACTGTTACATCTAAAACCATTTGAGAACATTAATTGGTCATTTGAATTTGAAACCATTTCAGATCATTAAACTACTCATTGATTCTGAAATCATTTCAGATCATTAATATGACCGTTAAATCTAAAACCGTTTCAGATCGTTGATGTGTCCATTAAGTCTAAAACCATTTTAGAACATTACTGTGATCTTTAAATCTGAAACTGTTTCGGATATTTAATTTAGCCATTAAATCTGAAGTCGTTTCAAATCATTAATTTGGCTATTGATTATGAACTCACTTTAGATCATTAATGATGCCATTGATTTTGAACTCATTTCAGATCATTAATGCAGCTATTAATTCTGAGCTCACTTCAAATTATTAATTCGATCATTGAATCTAAACGTGCTTTAGATTTTTGATTGGGCCGTAAAGTTTGAAACCCGCTTCAGACTTTAAGTCTGAAGCCCTTTTCAAATCTTTTATTTTTAACCCGACTTAATCTGATTGACTCAACTACAAACACATTTGCAATATTGTCTCTCTCGTTCAAATGCCATTCTAATTGGTTATGGTGTGTGACATTCTTTAGTTCATCACTGAGCTGGTAGTAGGACTTGTACTAACACTGTAACACCCCCGATTCCGACCCTGTGAGGATTGGCCATAAGGTCCTAAGAGGATCGATCATGGGCCATTGGCCATAAATCGATCAGTTCGATCGGCAAGGAATCACGGATCAGTCATGGTTCAACTGACCGACCGACCGACCGACCGACCGACTAATCATGAGTTGGTCGAGGTGTTGGCTGTGAATTTTCTATTGACCATACTGATGGGATAGGATCTAGCTCATAAGATGATTTTTTGATCACGAAAATTGGTCACGGGATGATTTCGGATCGACAGATAGTGATGGGTCAATCCAACCGATCGCAATTTCTGGTCACGGGTGATTTCGCCCGATTATGCACCGATACACGGATGATCCGAATTGATCAAATGCAACCATCTTCTGATAAAAAAATGCATCATTCCCTATTTAATTCTTAGTGATCGAAACAGAATCTCAAATTGGTGATGTCCGATTATGGATCAGTAATGTGCCGACCATGAACCCTACCGGTGGATTGAGTGCCTATCGGAATGAGCCCAGGGATAGACCCAGCTATTCCATCACTAATTCTAAGGTCCATGAGTGCCTTGACTTAGTGCTAGGCCATGGATAGTCTTAGGATTGGTCTTGAATTGATCAAAGGACAACTGACCCTATTAGCCGATCGACCATCCAAAGGAACGGTTTGGGCGAATATGAGGCGTGATGGCCAAACCTCGGGTGTACGTGATTCGATTTTTCGAGGTGTACCTAATGATCCCTTCTACAGCCCCGGAATTAACTTGGATGATAAAATTCTCTAGACCGCCTTATTAATGAATAAAAAGACAAAAGTAAGGAAAATTCTAGAAACCCCTCATTAAATGAAGGGGTGAGCTGTTCTCTGAATAGTCAAAACTCATGATGGCGGCCAAAATATCTTTGGAGATTCTAGAAAAAGGGCAGCACATATGTGGACCAATTAGAGAGCGATACACAAGCCCTCATTAATGAATGAAGGTTCTAGAATTGCGGAGCTGGCAACTATGATATAATTATTATCAAACTTCATTAAATGTTCATTAAATGCGGCATATAGGTGGACCAATGGAAGAGCAAAAAGTGGCCATCATCAATGACGCCTAGAGGCTAAGAATGCCAACTAAGATCTTTTAGCTTAGCCAACTCATCTCCTAGGTGTAATCATGAGGCAAAGTAGACTTGCCACCCAAGGATTTCAGGCGGGACACTTGGAAAGATTAGAGTGGACCATTTGGCTTGAGATTTACCTTGGAGAAGAAGTTGGTGACTCATAAGCTTAGATGTCCTCTAGAATCTTAGGTTATGATGAGCCTAGAAGATAGCCTTAGTGAACAAGGCAAAGGCCAACCAATTAGAAGAGGACATTAGGCATCAAAGGGACTTATGTGTCCCTTAGGACCATAGGCACATCATGAGCCTAAGTTAAGCCTTAGAGAGCAAGCTAATAGGTGGTCCTATAAAAAGATGGCAAGTGTTCTCTTAGGACCGTTGGCTAAGAGAAGAGATAAGAATCGGCTTGTATGATGCATTTGTGCATGCATTTAAAGAGGAAAAAGTGCCCGTCGCCACACAGCGTTGGCGGCGATGCCTCGTCCATTGAACGGGAAGCCTCGATTGATCTGAGATGCCTTGGTTGAGCTAGGATGCTTAGGTCTTAAACTCGGAAGTCTCGGGAAGCTACCCCCGAGAAGCCTCGGTCGAACCGAGATGCTCTGGTCGAGCCAGGAAGCCTAGCAAGAAGCTAGAAGCCCCAGTCAAACTGGGAGGGCTTGGTCGAGCCAAGACGATGATAAATGAATTTGCATGAATGCTGGTTATGCATGAGCATGATATGTTGGTATGTTAATTGATAAGCCGATGGTAGTTTTGGCATGGATGGCATGTGTTTAGATAAAGCATGACATATGATTTGCACTTGATCTACCATCGACATTGTTTACGAGTGCTATACTTGCTTGGCTTTGATGATGAGATGCGTTCCTAGTAGAGAACTAGGAATTTTACTTACTGAGTTTCCCCAAAACTCATCCCTCATCTCTTAGTCTTGTAGGCATGGAAATCTCTCGTCAATTTTGGGAGCTGCAATCATGCTAGAGGAGATAGGATTTCCCTTGGCCTATGTGGAAAACTTGTATTGTGATGTAAAAAGAAAAGAGAGCCTGTAGAGAAAGAGCTTGTAAAAGTATTGTTATAATATAAGTCAATGTGTTCGGTATAATGTATGTTCCAGTCTTCCAGTTATTGTTTGTCCGGGAGTTGTTTATTCACATTTCCGCATGTGCATGATAATAAGATAAATGGAATCGAGACGGCGACAAGCCTGGGATGTCGCGAAAATAACCCTTGCTGCTCGTGACCCTGAAAATAGAGTTGGGGTCGTGACATCAATAGTTAGGCAAAACAACAATAATAACAGCATCAATAAGAGTAATAAATTACCAATAATAAAAATAAGAAAATGGCCAAATAACACGGGTGGATTTTCACTCCAAACCCCAACGATATAATATTCCCAATTTCTTTTTCTTTTTCAAAAAAAGAAGTCGTTTCAGGTTGAATAAACTAGAGTACATTTATTTCACGGAAAAATCAAGAATGGAAAAACATTCTACGAAAAATGATTGATTATACCGCTAGTAAAAACTTGGTATAATTGTCAACTGTAAAATCCGTATATGCCCTCGTATGAATAATATGACCTTGAAGACAAAGGTCATAGTCAACCGCCAATTCAATCAATGGAAGACCGTATCTCTATTTTGGACCCATGTCTTTCTTTTCTGGCCTCCAGTGACAGCGATCCTTTACCTGACTTCACCTAGCATAACATATGACGGGTTAGATCTCACTTTCATTTACCATTATTGGCCCTTTTTCAATTTTCATATATTTCATCGTAATTAGTTGCCCATTTTAATAAAATATCAATCTAAATCGCTGCTCCATCACCTTGTCCTTTGGATATTTAAATGATTTTCATGACACGTGTTCCTGAATTTGTCGGTTGACGCTAACAAATTCCCTTTTCTAAAGCATTTTATGAACTGAGTTTTTGCTACATTAAATGAATTAAATTTTCATTTTGTTACAATCATTAATCCACCATAATATTTTCCGTTAGGATGCGCAATGCACATCATACATGTAAGGCATGTGGCCCTTTATTTGTAAAGACTTGTCAGTCTCCTTTAGAGCAAGGACCAGGATGCAAGTCAACTACACAAAAACATAATATTGCCAAAATGCAATCCCAACTCTACATTAAAAAATTATGAATCCGTTGCCCAAAAAGCATGAAATGCAAGATACGCACAAGACCTATTTTCGATTTAATTTTATTTTCGGAACTGCTGATGTTGTTTTGAGCCATAGTTCCTATCTGTCTTTACATAGAAATAGTTATCATAAATGTGCAAGCCATCGTGAAGGAAATATCTCTAAAGGATGGTACGGATCCGTCATGGACGGGAGATGTGACGGAGATGTTTTCACTTGAAATGATAGTGATATCAGGGTGTCTTGGCATCGACATTTGTTTTGCGTCTTTGGATCCCTTGTTTTCATCATGTACATGGAGGACAGTATTTAAAAATTTACGAATTCCTAATTGCTCAATAAATATGTATACATATAAGTACGCACTCAATAAAGAATTTGCCATCAGGGACGTGAGTATTTTGTTGATTAAGTTATCGGATGAGGAAGTCAAGAGCATTATTAAAGGACTTTTCATAAGCCTACGCGCACAAGAAAAGTCCAAACTGCTTTGATCGATTCCACTGTTAGACGGAGTGTTCCATAATGACTTGACTTGATTCTCTTCTCGGTGTCTTATTGGTGCGTTTGGTTCAAAGATTCCCAATGGACTTTCAGCCTCCAAAGCCCTTTGTGGAAATGCTGAATTGTTTGGCAACCATTTTAAAGTAGTTTTTAAGTGAAAGTCGGCATTAGGAAGGCTGAAAGCACAATACCGAAACTTATTTTTTTCTTCCAAAATTATCTTCACTCATTCTTCAAATTTCTGATTTTGTTCCCGTTATTATTTTTTAAAAAGCCATGCTAAAAAAATTAAATATATTTTGGTCTTTTTTAAAAAATTAATTATATATTTGATTTTTAGCATATATATTTAATTTTTTTAATTATATATGTATTTTATTTTTTAACATTATTGTCAAGTTTTATATTTAAAAAGTTGTATACATTAGTTTTTTTTTTTTAATTTTAAACAAATAAAAATTAAACAATTCCAATGAAGGATTTGGTCTTTTTTTTAAATTATATATATATATATATATATATATATGTTTTTTTATTTTTTAGCATTATTTTCAGATTTACATTTAAAAGGTGGATACATTATTTTTTCAATTTTAAACAAATAAAAATTAAAAAATTTCGACGACGGATTTGGTCTTTTTTAATATATATATATATATATATATATATATATATATATATATATATATATAGATGTATTTGATTTTTTTAGCATTATTGTCAAAATTTATATTTGAAAATTTTGCATACATATATTTTTTTTTTTTTTCAATTTTAAGCAAATAAAAATTAAAAAAAATTATGATAAAGGATTTGGTCTTCTTCTTAAAAAAAAAAAATATGAGTATTTGATTTTTGTTTAGTATTATTGTCAATATTTATATTTACAAAATTGCATACATTATTTTTTTCAATTTTAAACAAATAAAATTAGAAAAACTAATATTAATCACTCAAAGGGCTTTCAAATGTGTTTTCTATCAAACGGCATTTATCTTAAAATTGATTTTTAAAGCATAGTTTACTAAACGGTCTTTGTATTTGCCTAAAGTCCTTTAGGCTAAACTACTTTGTATTTTCCTAATGAGCTTTTAAAATGCTGAATCAAACGCACCCTACATAGGTTGCCAAGCTTGTCTAGACCATTGATCATGTGCACTAGTTGATGGGTATGGCTAAAGAGAGATGATATATAGATGATAAGTCCAGTCGATGCACATTGAAAAGATCTCCACTTGAAAATTATCTCATTGGAAGAGGCAATAATTGGACCATTAGCTCAAAAGTTAATTGGCCACCGAAGTTCGACCACCACATGTCATGAAGTAGCCAGTTGTCAAGGCATATAGCCATATGTAATTGTTACGCCACGACCAATTTTTTCACTCCATATCCCCACAATTTATGCTATCATTGTGATATTCCCAATTTTTTTTCTCAAAAAAGAAAAAGGTTTTGAGTTGAATAACTTCATTTTGTTTTCCAAATTAAAAATTATTTTCCCTTTGCTTTTATTACTCAAATTTCTTGCTGGCTCTGCGTCAATGAATAGACTATGTAAGCTTCTAGACTCCCATCCCTCTTTCTCTCATGAGACGACTTGACTAACAAACCTACAATCATCAACAAAGAACTATACTTCTTTAGAGTAAGGACTGGGATGTAAGTCAACAATGCGAAAAATTAATAAATGAAGGAAGTGCGCTTGAATCCCTTTGCTACGGTGCTATAGAATGGTTGGGAATCAGACAAATGACTTCTAGAGGAGGGAGTGATCGGGACCTAATCTATAATGCTGGCATTATGATTATTGAACAACTCTCGTCTTAGAGGAAGGACTGGGATGTAAGTCAACAACGCCGAAAACTGAAGGTAGTGCGATTGAATCCCTTGAGTGCGGTGCTATTGAATGGTATGGAATCAGACAAACGACTTCTAGAGGAAGTCAACCTAACCTAATTTTTAATGCTTTCATAATGGTTATAGGACAATTCTCGTCCCAGCTTATCGTGATAGTGATTTGGGAAAAGATTCTTCCGCTTGGTGAAACACGGCGTAGAAGAAGACCGGACAAAATGGGCATAGATACTTGACGTCAATGGAGAACTAAACCATCCATTCCACTGTCTATTCCAAATTATTCATGAGGACTTTTACTCCATAGGTTAAACCAACGTGAGATAAATCCAGTTTCTCCAACAATTTAAAGCTATTGGAAAATGGTCGAACGGTACATATAGCACACGTGCTCTACTTCATGTGTAAGTAGGGCGTTACATGTGTAAGGCGAGATGCAAATGTAACCACGTCAAACACATAATGACTAGTAAATGGAAAGAGTAAGAGACAAAATAAGGAGTGTCGAAGTCCACAACCGTGATCTTCAGTTTGCTGTGAGACATCGGATTAGATAAAAAAAATTCTGCCAAAAAGGTAAACTGTTTGGAAACGGGTCGATAGTGAATATATAACATATTACATAATAAAGATGAAAATTAAAGGCGCTTGAATGACGGTAATCATTAATTTTGTGTATGAAAACTGCATCGGGTCCCATCACATAAATGGTCTCCAATAAGCATTGACAGCTTGTTTTGATCGGTTTACTTCTTTTTTTCTTCTTTCTTTTTTCCGCCTTTTGGATTGTTTGGCATCAACATACGTTTTGTGTCTCTAAATCCTTTGCTTTCAAGGTTATCCAGCTCTAGTGCACACACGGATAGCATTGTTGGAAAGTATAAATCCCGAATTGCTTGATAAATTCGTAGAAATATAAGTACACACTAGACACAGAATTCATGAGGAACATGGATATTGTACTAATTTAGTTATTGGATGTAGAAGTCAAGAGCATTCCAAAGGACTCATCTTATGCCTTCGCACACAAAAAAAGTCTGAAATGTTTTTTTTTTTTTTTTAACTTTTATTAATCTGACTTTCTATTGGAGTATTCTAGAATGACTCAACTTGATTTGCTTTCCGATGCCGATCGGGCGAAAAAACATTTCATGGCCTCCCAACCTCGTCTAGATTATAGATCATGTGACATAATCGTCAGACTCACATGATTAATGGTTTCAATGATCATGGGCTCGTCCTCTATTGGCTGAAAAGGAATTGGGCCCGTTGGCCCTTTCCCAGACGATCAATCACCATTGATCGTGCCATGGGGGTGCTGAAATGCAATGGACCGTTGCTCAATAGGCAGAATAATAGGCAAGGGCACAGTTATACCCCCGAGCGCTTTTGTAGCATTCAGGAGATTCTCTCCACATATTAAATGTGTCAGGAGGAAAAGTTTCTCCCGACATAGGGATGGACCTATATCACTTGTCATGGCCATTATGGACAGGGACGAATCCGGAGTTAGAAAATAGGGGGCGAAAGGGAGAGGCCGAGCGAGGGCCGTGACCCTCGCCAGTGGCAGGTGAGGGCTTCGCGGCCCTCGCCCAGTGGCCGGCAAGCCTCACCAGAGGCTCGCCGGCCACCGCCAGAAGAAAAAGAAAAAAAAAGGAAAAAGAAAAAAATTAATAAAAAAATTAATAAAAATTTTCGAAAAAACCATAAAAAAAATCATAAAAATTGCCACGTCAGCGTCCGGTCACTAGCCGACGTCCACATCAGCGTCAGCCGGCCAAAATTGGCCGAATGGACTGAATTGGTACCAATATTAAAATGTTTAGGACTGAATTGGTCCAATTGAAAAGTTTAGGACCGGGTGGCACCAACGCAATGATAGGTTTATGACTTTTTTTGTACTTATCCCTCCGACCATATACCCACATATGTGCGCACGCATGTGAGTGCACATATTAAATTGGCAAAAATTTATTTTTGTCTATCGTCTTGTGAGAACGTAGTATGAGATTTTTTGGAATCTCTAAGTCTCAAATTCGCTTGGCAAAATATTGAGAATGAAATAACCAATAGCAATATATTTATATGTTAGTTTTTCCATCACATAATATTTCCTATGTCGGCCGATCAAAGCTTTGTTGGATTAGTTAGTTTTCCCAGTTTCTCAATACAAGCAAGCAGGAAACCTATTTTGCAGCTGTTGAAAAGTATGTGACGTCAACATGTCATTAGTTAGGGAAACCTAATTACTTTCATTTGCCCATGCCATACCAGGCGCTTTAGATTTATCCCAAACATAATAATCGAAAGTCTAAAATTTGCAAGATGGTAACAAAGTAATACAATTAACAACAATTTTAAAAAAGAAAGTAATAAATCACATGACAATTGTTGCTTAAGAAACAAAGAAAAGTTTATGTTTCGTTCTGTTTTTCATTTTACTTTTGGCAACGAAACGACACAACTGCGGTGCCCCTACTGGAGCCTGCCGCCATCGTCGTCTATTATGGCTTAACCTCAAACAGCACCATCACTGCTAAAACTCAACCGGCATTGGCCACCACAACACAACCATGTCCAACCCAAACTTCCACACGCCAATCCTGCCGCAAGGCTTGAGCTTCACCCACCCACATACCAGTACTCGAAACTCCATCCGAACTCGATCGAGTATCAACTTTCCTGCTCTAATTTGACTCGAGTAGAAAATATGGATACTCAAGCTAGACTAGACTCAATCAACTTATGGATGAACTCAAGCTCCAGTATAATAAACTCGAAAACTATGTAATTTTAAGGATCATCAATCACAAAGACTCTTTCACAGGACAGCAATAAAAATATTATTCTGAGCATCACACAGTTACAGAGACTTCATTGTGCAAAGTACTTACTGAAAAATGTATGGAAAAAAAGTTGCTTAGAAGAACAATCATCAGCATCAGGAAACTTCATGGCACGAGTTGAGGCAAGCGTAAAAGCAGTACCTTACGAAAATCCTCAGTTGTGTGGTGAGCGACGTCCTCTTCCAGCGACTTCTAGTATAGAGCATAACATGCTTATCTTGCCAAAAGAATTTGCTGCGGAGAACCTTCTGCAGGCTATTTCCATGAGAACCTGATTGCTTGAAGTCAATCTTTTTGTCGCTTCATTCGCCAAGGACGCAGCCAGATCAAGCATCCAAAGGACACCGGCCTCTGATGATGTGGAAATTACAGAAGGCAAAGAATTTAGCAATTTTATGAACAGAACGTGTAATCACGAATCGATAATCAACAAAAACATAGGAACGAATATAGACAAATCCAAGAGAAGAGGGACATGTCACCATGGGATGAATTCAAATAATTAGAGAGAGATCAGACCTCTAAAACATTGTCCAATTTTTTGACGAGGTCCTCACCATAAGTCTCAGGCATAATGTTGCCGAATCAGCTTCCTCTGAGCCGCATTTCTATGAGCCAATATGAATAGGATCAACTTATCACAAGTTCCCCATCCTTCAAGATCGTTCATGAGAATGATCGAATAAGAAAATGCTAAATTAGATGACAAGGGCGACTTTTTCTTTTCTTTTTTTCAAAATTCCAATGATATCGCAGGCTCAAGGTACAAAACAATTTCGTAACTTGTACCTGTGAACAACATATTGCAGCTTCGTGAAACATACTCTGTACAAAGAATCGTGTATCTTTAATTTGATCTTGGACCATTCATCAACTGAATGAGCTCATAGAAATACTGATCGCAGAAGCGATTGAACCAAAAAAAAGCTAACATTTACACGAAGAGAAACAATTAAATACAGTTTGAAATCAAAAGGAAATTGTGATGATCGAATTCTTTTCGCATCTCCAGATCGCTTCTGGATCCAGAAATAGCTCGATCTTAACAGCCGATCATTCTCTCGTTTCGAGAAATGTAAAGTTCTTTGCGTAATTTGATCTAACCAAATCATACTCTTATCTGCATTTGTTTTCTTTTCTATTTTTCAATTTTCCTTTTAATTTATGATGTTGCAGATTGCCACGTTCAACTAAAAGAATTTGAGGGAACTTCATAAACATGATGCCGGCTTATACCAATTGCGCTCCAACACCTTTTGAGCTTATCAGATTTTCTAGCGTCAGTGTTTACTAATTTACATAAGAAAGCCAAATTTTGTTCGCATCATTGGACAAAGAATGGTAACAAGAAGTGTTTGTAAGAGCTACAAGAAATATCATGATCTCGTTATCTTTGAGCCCATTCTTAAGGATTGGACGTTGCAGTTGTAATCCATCTATTCATGATTGAAATTACAATGGCTGAAATTCCCAAGCGTTTTTGAGCGATTAATGAACCATTGCAAGTATAGATAATGAAATTGACAAAGCTAAACAAAGTATAAGAGACAGCTTGCCACCCGGGCTACAACAGAAATACCCAAATATCTCAATAATTGAAGCAATTAGGATCAACTAATTCTTCCAATTTGATGCCCTCCGATGCGCTTAACATGATTGAGCTCTGCGTCGATATCGCTCGAGAAAGTAGTTGCATGCTTGGACGATGCTCCGGTTTGGGACTCAAGCAGGAAAAAGCCATCTTTGTCACGAAAGCCACTTCCCTAGCATATTACCTTCCGGGTTTGGAATTCTTTGATCTAAAATATCTTTCAGTGGACAAGAAGCCATTGAATTGCTTGACGATGATGATGATGAGGACGCAAGAGATGATATGAGATCGCCGGGTGTCTTCCCATAATTACTTCCAATGTCACCACTCCGAAGCTATAGACATCGCATTTCTCGTTTGGTTTCATTGTGTATGCAAGTTCTACATAGAGAAAAAGAGTAAATTTTTTTTCTAGCTTTTATACAATATTCACGCTTCGTAAATCTAAAGTGATTTTGTCCATTAAAAAAGTATCACTACGCGCCATCAGTGCTAGAGAAAGTTCTCTTCTTTTTGTTTTCTTTTTCTTTTCTTTTGGGGGTGGGGGTGGGGTAGCGGGGGACGGAGGGGGTTTGTGGTGTTGGGTATTTTAAACGACTCTTTTCGATTGTTTATCAACAAAGGAAATTCTACTTCACTCATTTCAATGTAGAGGCTACTGAAATTTATATTTTAAAGTATAAATTAATACATTCTTTAGATTCCAATGGGTTTTAGAATTTTCATTTCTTTAGCAAAAAATTTCACTTTACTAATTGATGGCCTGAATCTCTACTAATCTATAATTGAACCTTCAAATTTATGAATAGCTTTTGGATTTCATCTCTGGTATTTTGAAATTTAAAGGAAGGTAGGTAAGGATGAGGATCTTGTATAAGCATTGTCCTATCTATAAAATGAAGTGCGCTGAAATTTTGAAGAAACCAACTTACCTGGAGCTGCATATCCAAAGGTGCCTCCAAAGGAAGTCCAATTAGAGGCATAAGGATTTAGAACTTTAGCCATGCCAAAATCAGAAACGTGAGCTTCGTATTCTTCATCCAGTAAAATGTTCTTGCTCGATATGTCTCGATGAATTATAGGAGGTGAGCATTCATGGTGCATGTAGGACAAAGCATGAGCCACACCTTTAACAACTTTCACTCTCTTATTCCAATCAAATCTTATTATCCTCTCTTCGATGCTCAATACATCCTTCAAGCTACCAGATTCCAAGAACTCGTACACCAAAAATGAATGTCGAGAACTAGAGCAAAAGCCATATAGCTTGACAATATTGCGATGCCGAGCCCCAGTCAATGCATGAATCTCCCTTTCGAATGCTTTTCGACCCGCCATTTCAACATCTAGTGCTTCCTTAAGTTTCTTTACAGCAACAGTCTCACCTGTTTGTAACTGAGCCTTGCAAACACACCCTTGTCCTCCGACACCAATGCAATATTTGGCATCAAACTCCTCCGTGGCTTCAATAATGTTCTCACAAACCATTCTTCCATCAAAGCTCCATACTACCCACGGGTTTTTATTGCTTCCATCAACCGGACTAGCCTCTGTTTTCCTTACTCTTCGGCATAAAATACTTAAAGCTCTCACAACAAGAAACAAAGTAAGTAGGCATCCTATAGTAGGAATCAAAATTAGCAGCAACTTTTTAATTTTGTTTTTATATGTGGATATTGTTGCTGTACAAGGATTGAGACCGGCAATAAATCCACACAAGCCTTTATTCCCTCTCACAACTTCAATTGTAGCATTGCGCAAGGCTGGAATGTTTGGCAAAGGACCCTCCAACTCATTATACGATATGTCGATGGAAGTCAAGCTTGTCATATCCTCAAAGGTCGACGCAATTAAACCCGAAAGCTGATTGTGGGAGAGATTGAGTGCTTCCAATCTTTGCAAGAGCCCAAGTTGTCCAGGTATCCTTCCCGTAAGCAAATTTTGACTCAGATCAAGAACTTGAAGAGATTGAAGCTTGCCGATCTCAACGGGAATACTTCTGTCAAGACTGTTTCTACTTAAATTTAAAAACAAAAGCCTCGAGCAGTCCCCAAGTTGTTTAGGAATTGAGCCAGTTAAGTTATTTCCGGCAACATTAATTCTTGACAAATCGGACAATGTTCCGAGTTCTTGAGGTATGTAGCCTACAAGTTGATTGTCATAGAGGGAAAGCTCTAGAAGTGACTTCAATTTTCCTAGATCTTTTGGAATTTCCCCAACAAGACTATTTGAAGAGAGGTCAAGTATATGTAATCGGCTCATGTTTCCAACCTCAAAGGGTATCACACCTGAGATTCGAGTGTTGGAGATTTTCAAGCTGGTCAGATTGCTATATTCACCCAGTCTAGGTGGTAGCTCACCGTAAAATTTATTGTTGCTCAACTCAAGATAATCTAAGTAAGGATATGTCCCGAGAGCATCAGATATATTTCCCTCAAGATGATTATTTTGGAGCCTAACTCTAGACAAACTCGTGCAGTTTTTGAGGCCTCGCGGAAGTGGACCAGTGAAGTGATTGTTATCGGCGGAAATATTTTGAAGAACTTGACCACTGCAAATATCTTGTGGCAATTGGCCGACAAACTTGTTATCGCTCAGCTGCAAGCTTGTGAGCTTGCTTAAGTTACCTATAATGGATGGAAACGAGCCAGAGAGACTGTTACATATAAGCACGAGATATGAGAGAGATCCGAGCATTCCTAGTTCTTTAGGAATAGGACCAGACAACTTATTTTGGTAAAGGTTAAGGATATTCAGATTGCTCAAATTCCCTAGTTCTTTAGGAATAGGACCAGACAACTTATTTTGGAGAAGGCCAAGGATATTCAGATTGCTCAAATTCCCTAGTTCTTTAGGAATAGGACCAGACAACTTATTTTGGCGAAGGTTAAGGATATTCAGATTGCTCAAATTCCCTATCGTTGATGGGATAAGACCTGTTAAATCATTAGTTAGCAATTCGAAATGTATGAGGAATCTCATTCCTCCAACTTCTGAAGGTATGGGGCCTGAAAGTTGATTGTCGTAGAGGTAAAGATATTTCATTTTACTAAGATTCCCCAAAGTTGTAGGGATGGATCCATTGAGATAATTGGCTGATAAATCAAGTTGAATAAGAGACCCCAACATCCCTATTTCCTTTGGAATGTACCCAGCCAATTGATTATTGAAAAGCCATATCTCTTCCATGTTGCTCATGTTTCCAATGGAAGAAGGAATTGGACCGGTGATTCTGTTGTTCGCTATTTGGAGATAAGCGAGAGACTTGAGCCTTCCTATTTCTTTAGGAATGAAACCAGCAAGCTTATTATCCGAAAGATATAGATAGGTTAAGTTGCTCAAGCTAAATATCTCAATAGGAATTGGACCAGCCAAATCATTATTCGAAAGATTGAGATCTCGTAAAGATCGCAATGACCCAAGTTGAGTGGGAATATTTCCGGAAAGGTTATTTCGAGACAGGTCCAAATAAGTAAGCTTGGCAAGATTAGCCATGCTCAAAGGGATTTTCCCAAAGAATGAGTTGTTGGTAAGTGTAAGAGCGATCAAGTTGGGCAATTGGGAGAAATTGAGATAATGAAGCGTACCATGTATGGTAGAATTTGAAAGGTTCAAGCTTGCGACGCTTCCGAGAGAATCACAATTGATTCCGCGCCATGAACAAGGGTTGGTTCCATTCCACGAAGACAAAGTAAAGCGGCTCCCGCTGTCTAGCTTAGACTTCCATGTTAGGAGTGCCTCCACTTCCTCATATCTCGTTTGGTTAGTAGCACTAGCAAGGGCCACTAGAGAAGAGCTTCGAGATGAAGCAAGAAAAGGCATTTCTTGCGTAAGCAGGAGGAGGACATAAGCGAGGAACAACATTGAGAGTTGTTTTTGAGATGAGGCCATGACAGGTCGTTTAGGTTATTTGGGGTAGGCTTTCTTTTGTTTCTAGTTGCATATGTGTTGAAATGGACCAAGTACAACTAACGTATTTATAGAAGAAATTGGGACCGTCAAGTCAACAACAAGTCAATAATCACTTCTTCTGGTTACAGGGTTACCTCTCCAGACAGCAGGTGAATTTCGTCGCCATGTTGGGATGCCCTGCCTGCCTTGTAATGTAGGTGGATTAATAGGATTGCATTCCTAATTTTAACGTGCCGGTGCCCGCACGACCAATACTCCTCTAAGTTTCTCTCTGTATATATGTCTTCTTCAAAAGGAGGGAATACCCTCTCAATACTTTACATCCTAAAAGTCTAGAGGTCTAGATTGAACTAGGATAAAGCATTCTAAGAACATGCTTAGGTCCACTTCTTCTCGGTGAATGAGAGAAAATTTCAAATTCATTTTAGTCAAAATTACACAAAACTATCCGAATTTTGGGGTAGTATACGTTTATTCCTAAACTTTCAATGGATCCATAAATACCTCATGAACTTCCATTTTGTCACGGCCGTTAACCTTCCGTATTTTTATCCATAAATATGTGCAGAGACTTATTAGTTTTGTATGGAGCAAAGGCTGGGATGTAAGTCAACAACACGAAAACATAATATTGCCGTAATACAATCCCAACCTGCATTAATAAAAATTCGTCGTCGAAAAAGCATGAAATTCAAGAAAGGCACAACGGAGTGCTGATTTATTTTTTCTAACAGAAATACCCATGGGTGTTTTGAGCTATATTTTCTCTTAATTTCTATGTAGAGATTATAATCATAAATGTAGAAGCCATCGTCAAGAAAACCAATTTTGGCATGAGGCATTATTGCTGCAATTGATTAAATCTCACGAGATCATAAAATGATTTGGAAATTATTTTTCTAAAATTGATCTACATTATTAGTTACAAAAATGAATGAATTTTTTTTTTTCATTGTTCGTGAAAATATTTAGACATCAACTACCATTATCGTGCCATGGTTCGCTAAAATGCAATGGTTCATCAGTTGGTGGGCAAAATACTGAGCAATGACATATTCTTATTAACGAGTACTTTTGTAGCACTCAATAGATTTTACCATCTTTGATACTTTGGAGTCCTCTTCTTTACAAACCATCAACATGGCTGTCCAATTGATGAATAGCAAAATGCCAAACAGCTCATGCTGAGTTAACTAATTGCGGCATACTTCATGTAAAAAGACTTTTTGATTGTTAGCATCATAGTGGGGTAGTAGTAAGCGGCTTGTTAACCCAGGCAGGACCTACAGGACATGGGTGGTGTGGAGTCGTTACGGCTCAAATGGAACATTTCATGATGCCTGCAGACTTCTTATGTTACGCATATAAATTTGAGACATAGGAATGAACTACTTCATGGTCACGCCAAAAAATCCCTAGGCATATTTCCTTTTGACTTCCACCAATATAGCTTGTTATCTTTGTCGTCATGTGAACAAGTGGCATGAGCCTTTCGGGATCTCTAATTACTTTCTCATAGGATATATAGGTCTCAACTCAACTTAACTTGGCAAGATATCGTTACGTATGTTAATAAATTGCAATTTCACTTCAAGAATTGGAGATTGAGAGTGAAATAACCTATAACAAATATTTTTATGCTAGTTTTCCCATCATGTAGTATTTTCTATATTGATCGTAGAAGGATTATCGTGTTGGTTAGTTTCCCTTTTTTTCTCGATACAAGCCGGTAGGATACCTGAGCAACCGTAAGCATGGAATTAGAATATAACGGTCAACAAACGTTTTTTTTTTTTTTTAAATTGATTTTTCCTTCTCTTTGTCTATTTAGAGTTGCTAAAGAGAGTAGTATGCGACTTCAACGTGTCAATGGTTAGGCAAAACCCTAATAATAACAATATCGATAAGAGTAATAAATTGCCAATAATAAAAATAAGAAAATGGCCATATGTGAAAACGTGGACTTGACTATCGTGACCTCTCTGAAGCCTCCCGTGGGTGCTCGAAGGCTGGCTTGCTTAGTTTAAATTGAGTCCAGCATTTCCTTAGCTCACCAATTCACGACTTATGATCTGAGTTTTTAACATGCAAGTCATTGTCATTTAGATGTCGTCATTAATCGATTTGTGATGAGTCGGTTAATAAAATATTGAGAGAAATATTTTACTCAAATTTAATCTTATTTAAACACTGAGATTTGATTTTTTTTAATGCATTCTTTTGAAGAAAACTACTCAACATTTATTTTTAAAGCCTTTTGCTAGTTTCCGAAAAAAAATCAAATTTCACTTTGTCTCACATCTGGATTCCTCTCTCTCTCGCTCAAAACTCCCTCAAATATACTCCCTTCTCTCAGATATGATTGGCTAAGATCAAAGACTAAAAGTTCTCTAAAGTAATTTCGCCGAAAAACTAGAGATATGTCAAACATCATTCCTCTCAATTTCTTAAGAATATGGACATATGTGAAAGCGTGGACTTGACTATCGTGACCACTTTGAACTCTCCCATGGGCGCTCGGAGGCTAATGGCTTGCAAAATGTAAGCTCAGTCCGAGCTTTCCCTAGCTCACCAATTCACGACTTATGATCCGAGTTTTTAGCTTGCAAGTCATTTTCAAGTCTCTTATCCTAATTTTTTTGGTTGTGCAAAAATAAAATTTGTAGAGCTCGAACTCCATGTTTGGCTCTCTAAAATGGGAGTTTCAGGATACTCACTACAATTGGTTCTTGGGAATTACGAAGAAACCTACAATCTCTCCTTTAAGTTTGTTGTTGTGTTGAATTGAATTTTAAATTTTTTAAAGTCCTCGTAAATTGGCCTGTCTTAATTACGTTGATGTTCTTTGCTCAACCACCACGAGATATTTTACACACGATCCTAGATATGATTGGCTAAAATCAAAGACTAAAGTTCTCTAAAGTAATTTCATCGAAAAATTAGAGATATGTCAAACATCATTCCTCTCATTTTCTTATGAATATGGACATATGTGAAAACACGGACTTGACTATCGTGACCTCTTTGAAGCCTCCGCAGGTGCTCGAAGGCTTGCTTGCTTAGTTTAAACTCAGTCCAATATTTCCTTAGCTCACCAATTCACGACTTATGATTCGAGTTTTAACATGCAAGTCATTTTCATTTAGATGTCGTCATTAATCGATTTGTGATGAGTCGGTTAATAAAATATTGAGAGAAATATTTTACTTAAATTTAATCTTATTTAAACACTAAGATTTGATTTTTTTAATGCATTCTTTTGAAGAAAACTTCTCAAAATTTATTTTTAAAGCCTTTTGCTAGTTTTCGAAAAAAATCAAATTTTGCTCTATCTCAGATTTGGATTCTCTCTCTCGCTCAAAACTCTCTCCCTCGATATACTCCCTTCTCTCAGGTATGATTGGCTAAGATCAAAAACTAAAAGTTCTCTAAAGTAATTTCACCAAAAAACTAGAGATATGTCAAACATCATTCCTCACCTTTTCTTATGAATATGGACATATGTGAAAGCATGGACTTGACTATCGTGACCTCTCCGAACTCTCCCGCGGGCGCTCGGAGGCTAATGGCTTGCTAAATGTAAGCTCGGTGCAGGCTTTCCCTAACTCACCAATTCACGACTTATGATCCGAGTTTTTAGCCGCAAGTCATTTTCAAGTCTCCGATCCTAATTTCTTTGGTTGTGCAAAAATAAAATTTGTAGAGCTCGAACTCCATGTTTAGCTCTCTAAAGTAGAGGTGAGCATCGGTCTAGGGTCAACCCTAGACCAACCCTAGACCGGCCCAACCATGCCGGTCCTGGTCTGGTTCCTAGGGAGACCGGGTTGGTCCTTGGTCTTGGGATTCCTGGACCAGCACTGTGCGGGTTGGTCATCGGTCCTAGGAGTTTAGGGTCGGTCCAACCCGAACCAACTCTGATTTTATATATATTATATATCTAATATATTATTTATAAATTTTTTTATATAGAGAAAACCCTAAAATAAACGGCATCAACAATATTAAATAGCTCCTTAGTGAGGAGTTCAAGTAATTTTACACTATTTTTTAATAACTTAGATCTTTTAATGTATTTTATGGCGTCAACAGCCATAATTTATAAATGAGGAAAATGTTTTTATGAGAAGTCCTCATGGCATTCAAAACGGCACAAATAGCTCCTCACAGCATCATCCTCTAGTACTTGTTCTTTTATGTTTTATTTGTTCTCTTAGTCTTTAATTTGCCAAAATCGAAAGAAACAACTTTTCTGCTCGCCACTCGACACTCGCCTCACTCGCTTTGGGTCACTCGTGCCGCTCGCCGCTCGATGCTCGCTCGGCTTGTTGCTCCTTGCTCAACGCTTGATGCTCACCCCACTCGACACTTGTCGCTCGCCTCTCTTAGTTGACCTTGCTCGTCACTGAACCCATAAGGTTGGTCCGGTCCTCGCTCCCATTTTCAAGGAGTACAAAAAATGAAACAAAAAATTATCGGTTGGTCCCGAGTTGACCCTACAACCGAACCAAACCTATTGGGTCGGTCCAGTCCTCAGTTGCCTTTTCAGAGAGTACAAAAAATGAAATAAATAAATTATTGGTTGGTCCCGAAGTTGACCCTAGAACCGGACCGAACCCACTGGGTCGGTCCGGTCCTCGATTCCAAGCTCAGTAGGGTCGGTTCTCGGTCCCAAAAATTGAGGACCAGCACTGTACGGGTTGGTCCTAGGGTTAGGAGGTGGATCGTCCCAACCCGGACCATACTCACCCCTAACTAATGAGCTATTTAATATTGTTGATGCCGTTTATTTTAGGGTTTTCTCTATATAAAAAATTATAAATAATATATTAGATATATAATATATATAAAATCGAGTTGGTCCGGGTTGGACCGACCCTAAACTCCTAGGACCGATGACCAACCCGCACAAAGGCCGGGGTCCAGAATCCCAAGACCAAGGACCAACCCGATCTCCCCGGGAACTGCATCAGACCGGCAGGTTGGGCCGATCCAGGTTGGTCTAGGGTTGACCCTAGACCGATGCTCACCCCTACTTTAGAGAGCCAAACATGGAGTTCAAGCTTTACAAATTTTATTTTTGCACAACCAAAGAAATTAGGATCGGAGACTTGAAAATGACTTGCAGGCTAAAAACTCGGATCATAAGTTGTGAATTGGTGAGTTAGGGAAAGCCTACACTAAGCTTACATTTAGCAAGTCATTAGCCTTCGAGCGCTCGCGGGAGAGTTCGGAGAGGTCACAATAGTCAAGTCCATGCTTTCACATACGTCCATATTCATAAGAAAAGGAGAGAAATGATGTTTGACATATCTCTAGTTTTTTGGCGAAATTACTTTAGAGAACTTTTAGTCTTTGATCTTAGCCAATCATATCTGAGAGAAGGGAGTATATATGAGGGAGAGAGTTTTGAGCAAGAGAGAGGAACCCAAATCTGAGATAGAGCGAAATTTAATGTTTTCCGGAAACTAGCAAAAGGCTTTAAAAATAAATTTTGAGAAGTTTTCTTCAAAAGAATGCATTAAAAAAAAATCAAATCTCAGTGTTTAAATAAGATTAAATTTAAGTAAAATATTTCTCTCAATATTTTATTAACCGACTCATCACAAATCGATTAATGACGACATCTAAATGAAAATGACTTGCATGTTAAAACTCGAATCATAAGTCGTGAATTGGTGAGCTAAGGAAATATTGGACTGAGTTTAAACTAAGCAAGCAAGCCTTCGAGCACCTGCGGGAGGCTTCAAAGAGGTCACGATAGTCAAGTCTGCGTTTTCACATATGTCCATATTCATAAGAAAATGAGAGGAATGATGTTTGACATATCTCTAATTTTTCGATGAAATTACTTTAGAGAACTTTAGTCTTTGATTTTAGCCAATCATATCTAGGATCGTGTGTAAAATATCTCGTGGTGGTTGAGCAAAGAACATCAACGTAATTAAGACAGGCCAATTTACGAGGACTTTAAAAAAATTTAAAATTCAATTCAACACAACAACAAACTTAAAGGAGAGATTGTAGGTTTCTTCGTAATTCCCAAGAACCAATTGTAGTGAGTATCCTGAAACTCCCATTTTAGAGAGCCAAACATGGAGTTCGAGCTCTACAAATTTTATTTTTGCACAACCAAAAAAATTAGGATAAGAGACTTGAAAATGACTTGCAAGCTAAAAACTCGGATCATAAGTCGTGAATTGGTGAGCTAAGGAAAGCTCGGACTGAGCTTACATTTTGCAAGCCATTAGCCTCCGAGCGCCCACGGGAGAGTTCAAAGTGGTCGCGATAGTCAAGTCCACGCTTTCACATATTTCCATATTCTTAAGAAATTGAGAGGAATGATGTTTGACATATCTCTAGTTTTTCGGCGAAATTACTTTAGAGAACTTTTAGTCTTTGATCTTAGCCAATCATATATGAGAGAATGGAGTATATTTGAGGGAGTTTTGAGCGAGAGAGAGAGGAATCCAGATGTGAGACATAGTGAAATTTGATTTTTTTCGGAAACTAGCAAAAGGCTTTAAAAATAAATGTTGAGTAGTTTTCTTCAAAAGAATGCATTAAAAAAAAAAATCAAATCTCAGTGTTTAAATAAGATTAAATTTGAGTAAAATATTTCTCTCAATATTTTATTAACCGACTCATCACAAATCGATTAATGACGACATCTAAATGACAATGACTTGCATGTTAAAAACTCATATCATAAGTCGTGAATTGGTGAGCTAAGGAAATGCCGGACTCAGTTTAAACTAAGCAAGCCAGCCTTCGAGCACCCGCGGGAGGCTTCAGAGAGGTCACGATAGTCAAGTCCACGTTTTCACATATGTCCATATTTGTAAGAAAATGAGAGGAATGATGTTTGACATATCTCTAATTTTTTGACTAAATTACTTTAGAGAACTTTAGTCTTTGATTTTAGCCAATCATATCTAAGATCATGTGTAAAATATCTCATGGTGGTTGAGCAAAGAACATCAACGTAATTAAGATAGGCCAATTTACGAGGACTTTGAAAAAAATTAAAATGCAATTCAACACAACAACAAACTTAAAGGAGAGATTGTAGGTTTCTTCTTAATTCCCAAGAAACAATTGTAGTGAGTATCCTGAAACTCCCCCTTTAGACTATTTGGTCTCCGCTCTATGTAGAGATCGTTATCATAAACATAAAGCCACCATCTAGAAGGAATAACGTGGGGTGTTACAAGCGCAATTGGTTTAGTCTTACCCGATCATAAAGCGACCACCACATCATATGTTTTGTTAGAAATTTAATTTTAATGAGCGGTTAGCGTAGTGGAGAGGATTCCTCTCAAGTATCGTACCGTCAAGGGCAGAAGGTGTGACAGAAGCGAAAGCGACACGACAGTTCACGTCCATCAATACTTAATAAGGACTTTTACTCCGTCGTGCCACAATTTATGCAGAGTTGTCCAAACAGTACATGTAGAATCATTTAATGCTCTACTTCGCGTGTAAATGGGATGTTCCATGAGAAATACGAAATTCAGATGGAACCACGTTAAATGCATGAGGACAGGTAGTAGAACGAAATCAAATGGAAAGAGTAAGAGACGAAATAAGGAGTGTCGGAAGTCCACAACCGACAATCACGTGAAATGATGGTGATTTTGGAGAAGACTTCTCCGCTGGGTGGAACATGGCAAAGAAGACGACCGGACGAATTCCCCCATGTTGATTAGACACTTGACGTCAATACTTAAAAGGACTTTCACTCCATCCTACCGCGATTTATGCAGAGTTGGCCAAATAGTACACATAGAATCATTTAATGCTCTACTTCGCGTGGAAATGGGGTGTTCCCTGTGAAATACACGATTTAGATGCAACCACGTTAAATGCATAAGAATAGGTCGGAGAACGAACTAAATGGAAAGAGTAAGAGACGAAATAAGGAGTGTCGGAAGTCCGCAACCACGACCTATTGGTTGTGAGATATTCGGCTAGATAAAATTTCTCTTGCAAATTTTAATTATGGAATGGATGAAAGAATGAAAGGTGCTCGGACAAGATAGTGGTTATTAATCTTATGTATGTAGACTGCAATGCGTTCTATCACATACATGGTCTCCAGCAAGCATTGTGAGCTTGTTTCGATCAGCTTACCTTTTTTTTTATGTCTTCTTTTGGGTCTTTTGGCATCAACATTTGTTTGGTGTCTTTGGATCCCTTGTATTCATATTAATGTAGCTTTATTGCACACACGTATTGAGGAAAAATCACACTCCGAATTGCTAGATAAATTTGTTCAAATATTAAGTACACACTTGATAAAGAATTCATGAGGGACCTCAGCAAACTGTTAACTGAGTTATTGGATACGAAGGTCAAGAGCATTCTTAAAGGAATATTCCTATGCTTATACCCATAAGAAAAGTCCAAACTGTTTTACTGATCTGACTCTCTATTGAAGTATTCCACAAAGGCTTGACTTGATTCTGTGATCGGATGAAATAACATTACTTGATCTGCCAACCTCATCTAGATTGTGTTGGAAAAAACATCTTCAAGTGATTTTGATGATGCCCAAACTATACTTAGTATATTATTTACTATGTTGTTTGTAGATGTTTGGATCAAAGGACTACGCAACATCCATGGTGTGATCCATTGGAAAAAAGCTTACAGATGTCCTATTATAACAACGACACCAGTCAACCTAAAAAATCAAGTGCTGATGATGTTTATGTCGAAGTAGTAAAGATCAAGTTGATGATGATGTAACAACCAAGTACATCAAATGATGTTCGTTGGGTTAGCTAAAGAGCCGTTAAAAGATTTGGATTCACATAGTAGCATAATCAGAATAAAACATGTATTAGAGTAGCCAGGTTAGTCAAAGACAGTAGCAATTACTATTTTTATAAGTCTGTAGAAGTCCCAAAAAAGAAGTTGTATGAGCAATATCTTCCTAGACAATAGCTCAACGGAAAACTCTTTAATGGTCACCTACTTCCCTAAACCAATCCTCGACGAATAGATTGAGGAAGAGTATAATCGAGAAGACTTTATGGAACCAAAGGAGAGTGCGTCACATAAAAGATCAATTAGCTTACATACTATTGTTCTTAGCTAAAACGGTCTTACTATTTTGACAATCTTACTATTTTGATTGCCGTGCTGTTTAACAATTGTGCTACAAGTTAAGTGTACAGGTGTAAGAGCAGCAACTGAATCCAAATAATGTGATCTATCACGTGAAGTATTAGTGCTAGCCAGTTGTAACTTTCCAAGCAAATTGTTAGTGAAATCTAGCCCATCTTGAGGTTATTAGTTTGAAGAGTAGACATAGGCTTAAGGATAAAGCCGAAACACTATAACTTTTTGTTTCCCATTGTTTTTCATCTTCTTATATACTTTGGCATACCGTTAGTGAGTGTTTACATAAACAATAGGTCGAGGTGATCTTTACTTAGCAATTAGCTAATTTCCACAAAAGATTATCAAAGTTTGTAAACAACCTATTCACCTCCCTTCTAGGTTGTATTGTTAGCCTCAACAATTGATATCGGAGCTCTGTTGTTCATTATTTAAAGTGTATTTCTTCATAGTACCAAGATTTTTTATTACGGCTGACATTGGCAGCTTCTTTACTAATGATGTTCAAGCTCCCAACAAGCCACCATATTTCGACAGAAGCAACCATAGCTACTAGAAAGAAATAATAAAGTCATACATTGAAGCCATAGACTTGGATATGTGAAGAAATGTCACCTCTATCCTCTCTTTTGGATGGCCAAAAGAAAAGGTTCTCTCTTTCAAACGACAGCCAAAAGTCTTGATCTGGAGAAAAAAAAGGAGAACAATTGATTTATCTCGCTCAAGGACACACTGTGCATCAAAACATGATCTCTGTGGTCTAACTCAAATTGCTGGTCGTGATAGTATACTCATAAAGGACTTTTCATTAGAATACCAGGACTTCACTGGATATCATGTATTTTTTCTTTTTATCTAGAAAGTGAAGCAAAAATGAAAAAGATCTATTGGGAAGAAACTTTGATCCATTCCAAGAAGACCAACACTTTCTGAGGTGCAAATTAGGTTCATTGCTTCGCTTTTCACATCCCTCCTCTCTAAGGGTGTGCAAAAGAACTGGGAACCGCTCGGTCCACTCGAAACCGGACCGGACCAAAGCTAGAACCGACGATTCTCATGAGAGTCAGTCCAATTCCCGATTCCAATTTAGTGGAATCGATGAGTACCAATCCGATTCCTGGTTCTAGGCATGGAACCACCCATCTATCCACGTGGACCAGACCGGTATATATAATTTGAAAAAAAAAAAATTCCATCACAATTACGTAATTATTTAGTAGCTTTTGATCGAATATATATGTACATATATGTAATCGTCTCCCATCCCAACGTCAATGTCTCTTTTTCCATTTCGAGTAGACTTTCCGCACATTACATGTCTTGTTTAAAATTAACAATACTATAAATTAGTACAAGAATGAAGCTAGAAGGAACCCGAAAAGATCTTACAATATTCAGGGGTGAATTAATCCTCGTAAAGTCAATCAAGTGTTTTGTTGAAGCAAAGTCATAACGAGCTAACGGAGAGAGACAGCTTTAAAGTCTAGAGGGACCAAGATTTTCACCTACTGAAAAGTTTAAACAAAGACCAAGACTTTCAAGGAAGGTTTCTGTCCACAAGTGCTCTGTTCAGGTAAATAAACCATGACTTTACTGGACATCATGTACTTTTTGTCTACAAAGTGGAGTAGAAGCAAAAGAGAGCAATTGAAAAAAGACAAAAACTTAGCAGGACGCAAATTGATTTTGTTGCTTCGCTTCTTCCATCCCTCCTCTTTCATCCCTATGGGAATGTCTTTATTTTTCCATTACTAGTACAATTTCCTTGCGCGTTCCACGCCACGCTTAAAAATTGACCATCACTGTAATTTTCGTCCAACTCTTTCATGCTTAATCCTACCGTGATTTTTTCATTGAGTAATTTCTCTTGTACTTGTTTATTAGAATCATTTCTAGATTTCCATGGTTCTTTTCAAATTCAAGTTCAATAAAAAGAAAAAAAAAAAAAAGAAGAAAGAAAATAGGAAAATAAAAAGGAAAAATAGCAAAAACTTCAAGAAGGAAAGAAATAAATGGTTAATACCACGAAAAACCTAAAATTGATATACATGTGATAAATTTACCCAAAACTAAGTTATTTACCATGAAAAATCTAAAACTAATACATATGTGATAAATTTACTCCAAATGATCATAGAAAATCCCAAACCGATACATCTATAACAAATTTACCACAAACTAATTTTTTGACTACTAAAAACTCAAAATTAGTACATTTGTGACAAATGTAGTATTCCTTAAATTGGATTAATACTATAAAAAAAAAACCATAAAATTGATATAACTATGACAAATGAAGAGTAAAATTCCAAATTGGTACATCGGTTCTTGTTAGGTGTTATCCAACTCAACAATTTGATAATAAAGTTTAAACGAAACTATTAGAGGGTAAATTTATCATAAATGTACTAATTTGGAATAAATTTATCAAAGATGTACCAGTTTTGGGTTTTTAGTAATAAAAAAATTAGTTCGGGATAAATTTGTCACAAGTTTATCAATTTAGGATTTTTCGTGATATTAACCTAAAAATAAAATAAAAGCAAGAATGGAACAAGAGAGCGCACCACTGTCCCCCGGCCAATGCATGCCGTTGCCATCAGCAACGCTGCTTAATGTCACCTTCATGGACAGCATTTCCTTGAGATATTATTCTTAGAACAGTTTAAAGAGTTTACAACTGTGTACCCAAACTTTTTTCCTTTCAATCAAGAACCTTAATTTTTCAAATGTGGCTCAATCTAAGGCATTGGTTAAATTACTTTGCCATGTTATATGGTTTTGCTGATGTGACTGGCTTACTCGACAAAAGTTAAACATAATAAGTGATGTGGCCTCTCACCCTCAAATTGAGTGATCAGGAAAGAAAAAAGTGTGCTGACTTAGATGATCATAGCATCTAATATATCTCAGCTGATGTGGCCAACATGGACAATTGACAACTATTTAATGGTCTTAGTATAATATCAACATTTTTCATTTGCAGTTTTACTAGAGGCCTTGAGGAACGTTCGAAAAATTGAGGTAATTGACTGAACAAAAAAAAAAATTAAGTACTTGATTACGAAAAGAGTAATAATTAAGATACTTGTGCGTCATTATCTAAGAATATATCATGCGTTGATTGGTCTAAATTCAAATCTCAAAGGCACTTTTGTTTATGCGAAATTGATTTTACAAATTCATCCTCTCAATTCATTGCTTGGCCTCACTTTGATGATCTCTTTTTAAAGATTTCTCATTCTTTCATGCGAAAGAGAATAATAAATAATTTTGTTAATTTCAAGCCGTTGCAAAAAGATTGCGGTAGCTATATGTCAAGCCCATTCGAAGACTATAAAGTTCTCGATGTTGATCTCCTTTAGATTTTCTCCAACCATTTGATCATAAAGTATTGCTCTTGATCCCTTTTTTTGGCCAATTCCCTTTCCCTTTGATCTCCTCACCAAAACTAACAACGCATGTGCAGGGAATTTGGCCAAAATCAGATCAAACCAATTTGAACACCAGTTCACTCGCTAAACCAGCAAAACAAACGCATTTCAAAATTGGATCCACCCAATTTTAGAGTCTCACGGGTATAGAACTGGGCTTTTGGCTACTGTTGAACATGAAGGGACTCTAGCACTGAACTCCCACGGACCATTGGCGCTTCACTTTACCACCAAGGTCAGTCGATTTATGTGTTCACGAGCGATCAACAGCATTACATATATATAATCATTTGATCACGACACAATCACCAGTTCACACCTAGTCCAACTGCTTGGACCACAAACTAGCAACCTAATTGCTACTCTGACCAGCCCAAGTTTGAAAACATTGGCACACAACTCCAACCCTTCTTAAAACAAGTAGATATGACTATCTTATATGAATCGAGTCATAATGCACGCACTACTTTTTGCCACGCAACAGAAGATGATAGCAAGTGATTATAACCGATAAACATTGATGCTCCTCTTTCTCCTTGATCATTTGAGATCCGGAAAACCTTCGTAATGCTCCAAACGAGGTTGATGCTCAACCTCCATGGTACATTATTCCTGTCGTTGCTCTAGTTGGAGCTAAGACTGATGCTTGACCTTTCCTTTAAAAATTTCGTATTTAACGGTAAGTCTTTACTTTGGGGCATCGCACAGTCTTCAATTTAGGATGCTAATAAATCTTAGTCAAGAGGGAAAAAAGTTAACACCTACTACTCTTGGGAACCTTTTATGCTCTTAGGAACTTAGTCAAGCATGGCATGCTATCGGGAGCTCATAGGACCTTGTCAAGCTTAAGAAGAGATCTAATCCCTGCAATCAAAAGAAATGAAATCTATCAACCATTGGATTTTGATATAAAGCAAAAACCAGAAAATGATGCAGTGCAATATGTTTAGCTATGCAGTAGCAGTTTGATTTGTCACATACAGTTTTGGATATCATGCGCACGAGAAGAAATCTAGCCGCAACATTTGGAAGCAAATTACTCAACATCATCTCCAGTGAGTTTGTTAAGAAATTTCTTTTGATTAGCAAAAGAAATTTATTGCACAATGGCGTCAAGCAAATGCTAGCCCGCATAACAAATCATGCACGCAATTCATGTTATGAGGTAAACGAAAGAATGCACATTAGTAATGTCATTTCCACAACACCAAAAGCCATGGAAAGCCATCTATCATTCAAACTAAAAAACCAGTCTTCCTATTTTCAAAGGCTCTCCTATTTCTTTCTTCCAAACAAAACAGTAAGCTAATGAAATGAATCAATGATAAGTACAGCCCAACATAAACAAAGAATTATACAAACTACTTAACATTTGATGTCGGGTTCTAAAATCCAACAAAGGAAAGTTCTCTAGTAGAAGTAACACGAGTTTGCCATAGTTTTGTGGAGATTTTGAACAGAAATTGCGAGAGCTATGGAAGAGGCAATCACATAGAAAGCAAATGCAAGTATGTTGCAAAAGGCAGTCTTAGATATTGTGGACCTGAATATCCATGCACAGCGATGAACAATGCTGGAGGGTGAGCTCAGCATCTAATTTTTGACAACAAGAGAGAATGTCAATCATCATAGGGGAAGATAGGCTATGTTCTTCCTAATACCTACTAGCCAATCATCTCTTTGACCCAACAATCGAGATTCAAATGCAGGGTGGCAAGTTCATCTTCCAGAATAGCATATTATTATTGCAGCACTCATTAAGTCAGTCAGACCAATAACTGAGAATGAACTGGTCACCATACTTAGGCTGCTTCGGATGTACTTGCTGGCACCAAGGCGAGCTGAGAGTTGCCAAAAGCATTATCCACACAATCTTTCTAAATCATAGATTTCAGGAGTTCAAGTGGCAAAGTTTTGGACTAATGAGGAATGAGATGGATCAGTTCACTATTAGTTAACCTAGTTATAGATGTAAGCAGAGCTTCTCTAATAAAATCTGTACAAATACTCGAAACTTTGAACTTGTGAAGAAGAAGACTGGAAAGCAAGTTATCTTGACAACTCGAATAAGAACGTATGACCATAAAATGAATCGTGAGACTTGTATATATTGTCAATTTGATGTATATCCATGAAGGAGCTGTCTCCAACTGCAATATCCTCCAATTCACCGATGGCTTCTATTTGGTTAAGCTGCATAGCGGTGCCTCCATCCTCAGAGCTACTATCTAGAAAATCATTATCTTCCATATCTGATAAGTCCATAAAAGTTTCTATCTTTTTCTTCCTCCCCGTATAACCAATAAAGCTTAGGACCTTTTCCTTCCAAATAACCAGCGGACATTCCTGAATCAGCTCCGCACCTTCATAAGCTCCTGTCAAGAACACAGTAAACCTCTTCCCCCTCTTAGAGATAGAAAACGCCATAATGCTTCAACAGGAGTCTCATCAGCTTCTGAGCCATCACAAATTCTTGTCGAAAGTGAGCGAGGTGATTGGTTACCAACCTCTTTTCCAATGTGAAGTTAAGTAACTCGTGCACTTCTGCAACGGCTCTCTCATTGATTTCTTTCAATCCAGCTTGAAGGCCACATGCATCAGCATAAGGAGATAAGTAGGACCTTTTCTGAAAGTGCTCAATCTTCCCTCCATATCTATACACCTTCTTGTAACTGGCAGGAAACTTCAAGGGGAAAGATAGGGAAAGCAATCCTGGAGTATGAAAGGCAAATTCTGATACCCCCAATATAGGTTTTTCCAACTTTGTGATAGCCCAAGCAGGATTCCACTCTACGAGCTCGAGATAATCAACCTCATCTGGAGATTTAACCACTTTGAAGTGCTGTGGATACTCGTGTACCCACTTGCTTCTAAAATCAGCTGGCAAACCAAAATCTCTCCTGATATGAGCAATTTTATCCACAGGAAGCCATTTATCGACTGACATCATCAACATCCTAGTCATGTATTCAACGGCCGTGCCAGAGTGTCCCCTAATCAATCTCTCCCCTTCCTCTAACAAGTCTTCAACTTCTTTACTCAATTCCAAACCACAATACCCCCTTCTGATCCTTATACAACTCAAACAGTTTTGGTGACTTCCAAATAAATTCCACTTATACCGTTTGGCTTGGGTATAGATTCAGCAACCTCACATGGACTATCATCTCGGGTTCCTTCTTCAACATTTCCATCAAAACCAACACCTTTGACACCACTTTATGCTTCTCAGTGGTAGTTTCCAGATCATGGACCCTCTTGTCCTTGCTCCTATCTTGCACTCTCTTGCTGGTGGTCATGAATCTACGCTGCGACCGGTTAAGTAAAATCTCGCCAAAACTCCAGTTTCTTCTCAGGGTAGGCAAACGCACTAGCAAGGTGACAAAGCAACCAAACTCTCTTGCCGCGCTCCATTCATTGGAGGAAGCTACGGTTTTACCAATGATTTGAAGACGGGTCATCTCAAGATGGTAGTGCCTCGCCCCAAATTCAAGAAACAAGCACAAGAAAAGCAAATGCCTCTCACTCAGGACAAACATCAAACGGCTTACGTGCCATGGAACGAGGAACAACAAGAGCCCAAGACAAAAACATTCGAAAAGATCGCCGTAAATGCGCGATTACCAACCCTCTCGGATCACTCGATCAGCATCAGTCTCGACTTCGACAGAAGCTGGTTGGGATTTCAGGCGGGGTTTGTGCGGAGAACGAAGAAGAGGGAACGGGCGGTAGAGACAGAACGGCTTGTCGTTTTGGTTTTTGCGTTTCTCGTCGTGAGAGAGATGATATTTTGAAGTTCAACGATGGATGAATAATCAAACATCTGAGCTTCAAAAGTCGATCGGATAAAATGTATTTCGAGGTTTCATTGAGGCATTTTGTCGAACAGCCCGGGTGCCCTACCAAATCCTAAAGCCTCCGGCTCAACCGAGACCCGAATTTGCGCCGGAGGCATCGACGCACGACATACAAGGACTATGGAGACAAAATATAAAGGCGACGAGGGCCGGAGCACGCGTGAGCCGGACGGCCATGAGCTCCGGCCCGGCCCGGCACGCCCGAAACAAAACGGGAGCAGAGCCGAGCCTACCTATTCGGCTTGAGGACGTCGCCGGAAAGGTCGTCGGACGGTCACTCTCCGTTCGCCGTCTCTCTCCTCTCTGAACGAACCTCGAGCGTTCTCTCCTCGCCCTTCAAAAACCAGAAAACCCGCAAGCGCTCCTTCATGGGCGCTGGCTCATGTGAGCAGAGGGGAAGAATTGACTTTGGGCTGGGCACGGGCTAAGGAAAAGGAACGAAAATCAAAAGAATGGGCTCACGGAGAAATAAAAAGATGGGCTGGGCGCATGGGCTCATCTGACTCAGAAAGTCAGGCTCTCTTACCCGAATTGTTGTCTTTATTTGTTATTATTATTCTTATCTTTTCATGATTCACATATTTTTTGCTTTTTATCTTTTTATAAATTTTTATATTTTTGCAAAATAAATGGATACTTAAAACGTGGCAAATTCGGGTGTCAACAATAACAAGCTGTTATTCTCACTAGGCCAACGACTATTATACTATCAAAACCTTTTAGAATCTTCTTCGTCGGTCTTGCTTACCTCTCTTCGAGCTTGTTTTGGTTTTTTTTTTTTTTATCTTTTTATCTTTTTTTTTTTATTTTTTGATTTTTTTGATTTCGTTTTTATAATTTGGATCTATATCCTAATGTTGGTTCCCATTAAGCACCGTGTTTCCCTATACTAAAAATTGCATGTCTTGGGGACCGAGCCCAATTCCTCCTATGCAAAAATTTTGATATTATATGGTATGTATTGATGATTTCTCTTGTGAGTATCGAATGTATCCATTTGTCGCGACCCAATTTTTCGGGTTTACCACCTAAAACTAGGTTAATGGACTACCAAGCTTAATTGCTTAGCTCGGGGCTCTCCCAAGCCCCATACCAAATCGCGACTTAAGTCAATTTTTTAAACATGCAAAATATTATATAGGAGTCGCCACTAATCGGTTTACGGTAGGTCGATTAGACACCTAAGTAAAATAAAGGGAGATTTATTTTGCTCCTACGAACTGGGCCCAAGGCGGATTTTATTCTGTATAGAATTTTCTAACGCCTTTCGGTACCATTTCTTTTTTTCTTTTTCTTTTTTTAAATGTTTTTTTGCAGGCAACTTGGATTTATTTTAACCTAGACTTCTATTATGTCAAAAGGTGATCACACGGGTGCTCAACCATTATGGAATATTCAAATAAGCAAATAAATAAATTGCATCACACAAAGCAAACATTTTTTTTTTTTGGGTTTTCTTAAGAGTTAGAAAAATGCATTTTTTTAGCTAAATGACCTGATTTTACTAACATGCAAATTCGAATTTAAATGGGCCTAATATGCAATCTAGTTAACATGCACCTCATGACCTAATTTACTAATGAACATATTCTAATTAAATAATCCTATTATGTAAACTAGTTAATATGCACCTAGTATTTTTGTATTTTTTTATTGAAATAAAAACCCTAATGAAGCTATCTAAAAATAATTTTCTAATTCATTTTTGGGATTAATTTTGACTTAAACCCTATTATGTCTTAGAAAACTATTTTTTATTATTTTTTTGTTATTTTTTTTATGAGAATATAAAAATATGCCAATTTTATCTAAGACTCTATAAAAAAGGTTGCTTAAGATTGACCCTAACCTATTTTAGAAAGATATCTAAAAATGCAATTCTAAAAATATAATCCAAAAAAAAAACTAAACCTACGTGTCTAATTTATTAAATCTACACGTCCTATATGCTCATGCAAGATTTAGATTTTTTTATATTTAAGATAAGTAATTATTAAATAAGTAATAAATCTAAACTATCAACAAAATCAACCAAGGAAGGATTAAAATAGTCGAAAAAATAACCGTTGTCTCTGGGTCAAATTAACGGCTATTCTAACCCTAATTATCACGACAAAGAGATCAAAATAATTACAAATCTGATCCGACGTCTTACGAACCAAATTAAATAATTATCATGATTTAACAATTGAAATTCTACCAGAAAGCCCAAAAATTAATATAATTAAAAAAAATGATCCGATGTCTCTCGGATCAAATTAATAATTATATTAATTTCGGACAAAATCCCTACGGATAATGCGTACTAAATTCACAAAATATTAACATCCAATATTACAAATTAAATACTTAAACTAAAAAAAGCTATCAGAATAAACAGAAAAATAAAATAACAAATAAAAAGAATAAAATAAACTGAAATGCAAAGAAAGTAAAAAGCAAAAGTAAAAATAAAAGTAAAATCTACCTAGAACGTAAAACGAACGGGGACAAAGGGGGTGCGTCGGGCGGAGGAAGGCCGGCGGCGGTCGGCGTTGGGACTCCGGCAAGATTCAGGCGGCGGACGGCCGGTGCGGTGACGGCAAGGGGCTCGAACTCAAGGCAGCGGCGGAGCTCTCAGGCGTCTGGGCGCGATCGAGATCAGCAGGTGGTCGGCGGCTTCACGGGCGGAGCTGGGCTGCACGTCGGGGGCCGAGAAGTTCGGGTGCACCGGCATCGATCGGAAGCGGGGGCTTCGGGCGTGGGGCGCGGGCGTCGCGCGGAAGAGGCGACCAAAGGGCGGTTACCGGGCGGCCGTGCGTTGCAGCGAGGAGGCCGCGGGCTGGGGCTTCCGGTGGTTGGTTCGGATGGAGGCGTCGCGAGAGGAGAAGATGAATAGCTGCGTTGGGTTGCGCGATTTTACGCGGCGAAGACCGGGCGGCCTGCACGGTTGCTGGCCGGATCTGGCGGCGTGGCCGAGATCTTTGTTGGTTCCAGGCGACTGGCTTCTGTGGTGGGCAGTCAAATGGCGATGGAAGAGAAGCAGGCAGGCGTCGCTGAGGGTTACCGCGGCTTCGGGAGAGGCGTTGCCGTGCGTCATCCGGACGGCGTTCGGGCGGTGGGTGGCGGAAGTGCACGCGGGCCGCCGGCGTGGTGGCTGGTACTCACGGCGTCGGGTGAGCGAAGACGGCCGCGAAGACGCCGAGTGCCGGGCCGAGGCGAGCGGCGCGGTGGCGCGGCGAGATCGAGCGGCGGGCTTCGGAGCTTCGACGTCGGGGCCGGGTAACGGCAAGTCGCGAGTGCGGGCGCGGCGGTGGGCTCCTGAGCTCGCCGGAAGGAGGAAGGCGGCGGGTGGGCGGAGGCTGCAAGACCAGAGCGACCAAGCGGCGGCGACGAATTCCCGAAGAAGATGAACAGTAGGGGTCTTTCCTTTTTGATTTTGATTTTTTTTTTTTTATTCTTTTGCTGTTCGGTCACTTCCTTTTCTGTCTCTCTCACGTCGATTCTCTGCAGTCTCTCTTTATGCCTTTTTCTCCTATTTATTTTTTTTAATCTCCTCCCCGACTTCATTTTTTTTTTTTCGAAGGAGAAGCCCCTTCACAATGAAATTTCGTTCAGCTCTCCTTCGAATGAATTTTTTTTCGCTCCACTCGTGTGTCTCTCTACGGGCTCTCTTGCTTTTCCCTAACGAGACTCTCTCTTAATCTTGACCGAAGGAGAAACGCTCCCAATGAAACTTTTTTTTTTCCGCCTCCCCCTGGCGAGGATTCTTGCTTATTTATAGGCAACAATCGACTTTAGTGTGAACAGTGTGAAAAGAGGTAGCCGCAATTTTTTCTTTGCTTGTTCAAGTTCGGTTCTTTCTTTTTCAAATATGGTGGCCACCGATCTGCTTTTTCAGCAAGGATAATATTATAAAAATGTTACTCCATCTTCTTGCAGGCAAATTGTAGAATTTTCACGTCTCCTATTTCGTGCGTGCATGTGCATGCATTAATGAGGGAGAGACAATGGACGTGCATGGACTTCCTTCTTCTTTCTTCTTCGTGCTTGAAGCTTCTTATGCGGCTACTTGTTCCTTCCTTCTATAGGATTGCCGCAACTTTTGACTTTTCTTTGCTTATTACTTGCTTCCTCCTTGAGCAAATTTCTCGCTGCTTCTCCTGACAACCCACACTTGAGAGAGAGAATATTATATAATATATATTATGGGCTCATTTTGCTTCTCTGAGGGTTTCTCTAGAATCCGCACGTCCGCCGAATTTGTGCGTGCATGCGCATGCATTAATGAAGGAGAGACAACGGACGTGCAAGAACTTCTTCTTTCCTCATTTTTTCTTATGTGTGTTCAGACCAACGAAGAGAGAGACTGTCCTTTTGTGAATATTATCGACCACGAGCCGCTGCGTCTTGTTGCCCTTTTAGTACCGATACAAAAAATGCGACTTCATGAAATGCAATTTTACTTTTTCTTTTCTTTTTTTTTATATTATTGTTTATGCAACTAATTACTAAATGATTGGGTAAAATTTAGGTGTCAACAGCTGCCCCTCTTTGAAGGTGAGCTCGCAGAGGTTGCATTTAAAGACAATATGATACCTAAATTTTGACCATGAACATGCAATAGATGATATTTTGGCGGGACTATGGATCTCTCTCTCTCCTTTTTTTTTTTTTTTTTTTTAAATAAATGCAATGTCATGAAATGCAAATGGGAGATATTGAAGAGGATAGCATACCCGTAATTGCTTACCGTCGAGCATCGTGAAGTACGGGATGAATTTTCATCTCGAGCTCGGCAAGTGTCCGGGTTCCCGAGGAGTCCACATGAATTTATCCAACGGACGCTCAATGTTAGGTGAGATGCCTTGTTGAATTCGAGATGACTCGAAATACCTAGATTCACATTGAGATTTTGAGACATCCAGATCCGACCGAGATGTCAAGAAATTGAGGACTTATCCAATAGACACTCAATGTTAGGTGAGATGAATATTGATTAAGAGGATTCAAATACCTAGATCCAAACTAAGGTATAACGAAAAGATCGAAAGCATTCATATCTAGAATGAAATGCTTAACAAAGAAGTTTTGAGACATCCAGATCCGACCGAGATGTCAAGACTTTGGGGACTTAACCAATAGACACTCAATGTTAGGTGAGATGAATATTGAATTAAGAGGGTTCGAAATACCTAGATCCGTACTAAGGTATAACGAAAAGATCAGAAAGCATTCATATCCGTCGAATGAAATGCTTAACAAAGAAGTTTTGAGATATATATCAAGAATTTGGGAAAACCTAGGACAAACCTGGGATATTCGTGAAGGTCACTTACCTCTTGGTAGAAAGAAGTTTTGGGACATCGACAATGTACCTCAAATATTCATGAAGGTTTCTCACCTCGAGGCTTCTGAAAGCAACATGAATGTCAAGAGCTTTGGGTCTTCAAGGAAACATTACCCGTCGACATGATTAGAGCAAAAATACATGCATTTACCAAAGAAGTAAGCAATTCAGAACACTCGAAAGTCCACTGAAGTTTTTATCCATTCAATCAAGATTTATGCATGATGGTTTTACCATATTTGCATCACCAAATTTCCACTGGGAAGAATCATCGCTTAAGACAATTTTCACTCATGACATGGATTTTCAAGAATACCAAATGAGAGACTTTCAGTTAGAAATGACTTTCACTCACTCTCATTAAGAAGGCTATTTTATCCCAACCATTAATGTGGGATCACAGAATCACTCCATCTTACTTTCATCATGTCAACAAGGGTTCGAGTATTCTCGCAAGCGGTACGACCTTGTCAATCTGAGAGGCCTTTATCAAGACTGTAATGTGGGCTTGGTCAATGGCTCAACAAAGAGTGACTCTTCGAGTCAAGGCTAATGAAAGAACAATACTTCGCAATCATCTCTGGGTATACAAGTCAAGGAACCTGCGAAATGAAACAGAAATGGTCTTGCTCGCACTTCTTCGAGCGATGCTTTTAAGCATATGAATTCCTACATTAATTTCAGTGCCCTAATCTGAATAGTCTTTGTAAGGGACGTAACGTAGGTCAAGTTAATGGGTTGAGAAGTGAATGGATCATTAGGCTAAAAATGTGTATAGGGGATGAGAATTGGTGATCATCTTGGCATTGTCTCTGATCTTCTTCTTCACCATTGGGATTTTCCTCATAGGTACCATAAAAACTTGGCATTTTAGTTCTTTGAGTACCACTCCATTGGGAATACACCCTTTTACAACTGATAATCATTTATCTTGACTTTTTTTTTTTTTCATTTTTTATGGGCATTGGCCTTGCTTTTACTAGGTTTTTTTTTTTGTTTTTCATGCCCTTTTTTTTTGAATAACCACGTAATGCTTTAACATTTGGGTTCTTGAGGAGTTTTCATTTTTGTCGGCACTCGGGATTTTGCTGCTTGAACATTTGTCTTTTGCCTCGCCCCAATGTGGGGGATGATCACCAATTGGGTTTAAATGAAATGAATTTACAAGCTCAAGGGGCTACGCAATGGATAAAGTGTGTAGGATAGAGAAAGAATTGCTCTTCATCATCCTAAGGCACTTAAATTACCGTATGAATTCAATGTAATAGCAATACTTGAAGATTGATGCAAGTGAGAGCAAGAATATTCCTATCAATTTCCTCACCTCATGATGTCATCTTACCTCCAGTTCGCCCCCAATGTGGGGTGGTTCTTGACAGGGGTAATTTAAAAATTATCCACGTGCGTAGGTTCAAAAAGGTTTAAACAATGGACATGTAGTGTTTAGAATAGAGAATAAACCACCTCTCATCATTTCGATTATCGTACCTTTCGCGAGAGAACTCTTTACCTCACGTACATGGAACTTCCTACACTCATCTCACCGGTGTATGAGCAAGGGACTGTGTATAGGATAGAACTTGTCTTTCATCATTCTGACATGTCTCATTTAGCATGTTCAATTCATTCCACATCATTCATTAACTTGAGCTGCGGTGGTAATCTTCAGTGGAATTGGTAATTTAAACAGGTAAAACTATAATGCAAAAACTTCCTTTGAAAGGTCACAATTACTCATCAACTTTGAACACAAAGAGTTTGCAACTCAAAAGGAAAGAAAAGGATTGAAAAAGAAAAAGAAAAAAATTGTTTTTTTTAATGTTTTTTTTTTTTTGTTTTTTTTTTTTTTTTTTTTTTATATATGGAAACCTTGTTGCCATTTCCAGGGCTCGAACCCCGGGTCGTTCTGACCCCTTCATTCCCCATACCACCAGGCCGAGGCGCTGGTGGTGTTCTCAGGGCATTTCTTTTTTAATTGAACTGACTTTGGGTCAACACGTCTGATATACCGAATCAAATGAATTCGATATGTGTATGGAACAGGGTCTACTTTTCATCTCATTCAATCCATTCCCACACAATTCAATGAAGAAATGAGTACCTTCGATTTACAACAAATTCTATCAAGGGTAATATTTCTTCACCGCATCGAAGTTAACAGGATTAGAAAACTCACGACCATCCATTTCTGTAAGGATTAAAGCACCACCAGGGAGTACCCTCTTCACCATATATGGGCCTCTATAATTTGGAGCAAATTTGCCTCCAGGATCAGGAAAAATCGGCAACACCTTTCTTAGAACTAGATCATTTACTTGAAGTGTCTCGGCCGTACTTTCCGATTGAAAGACTTGGCTACTCTTTGTTGATACGCCCGACCATGGCAAAGAGCTTTTAACCTTTTCTCATCAATCGGTTCAACTATTCGAACCTTTGTCGTGTCCATTCCGCCTCGGATAATTCCACTTGGGATAAGACTCTCAAAGAGGGGATTTCTACTTCCACGGGCAAGACCGCCTCCATGCCATAGACTAAGGAGAAAGGGGTCGCCCGGTAGATGTTCGGATCGATGTCCGATACGCCATTAGAGCAAAGGGTAACCTGTCATGCCAATCTCGATAATTCTCGGCTGTCTTAGCCAAGATCTTCTTGATGTTCTTATTAGCTGCCTCAACAGCTCCATTCATTTGTGGGCGGTATGGTGATGAATTCAAATGCTTGATTTTGAACTTACTGAACAACTCATCAACGAACTTGTTATTCAGATTTGTCCCATTGTCAGTGACAATTGCTTTGGGGACACCATAACGGGCAATTATGTCACGCTTAATAAACTTCACAACATTTCGGGCCGTGACATTAGCATATGATGCGGCTTCAATCCACTTTGAAAAATAATCTATTGCCACCAATATAAATCGGTGCCCATTTGAAGCTTTAGGATTTATTGGGCCAATCACATCGATCCCCCACATTGAGAAAGGCCATGGCTCAGATAGTTGGTGTAACTCCGTTGGAGGAACATTTATTTTATCTCCATGAATTTGGCAACGATGGCAACTTCTAACATGCTGGACGCAAAGATCACTTTCCAGCGCAAGCCAATAGTAACCCCGCCTCATAATCTTCTTGGCTAACATGTGCCCATTCATGTGTGGGCCACAAACTCCTTCATGCACTTCTTGCATGATTTGGGTAGCTTCTGCTTTATCTACGCATCTCAATAAGACCGAATCATAAGATCTCTTGTATAAATTCTTACCACTGACGAAGAACTTTGAGGCCATCTTCATTATGTATTTTCTATCAGCTGGAGTGCTCCCTTTAGGAAATTCCTGTTTTTGAATATAGTTCATGATGTCATAATACCATGGCTTCTCATCAAGCTCTTCATTCACGACCATACAATAATAAGGTTTGGCTAGAACCTCAATTTTCAAAGGCTCAACTTCTAAACCATCGTAACTTGCAACATAGATGACAACGTTGCGTGGCATCGCCGAACCGATTATGAGATCTAGCCAAGTAGTCAAACGAGATTTCATCGAACTCCTTCACCAACTCTTCGAGGTACTTGTGATACGGCAGTAATTTGGCATCCCTGGTCTTCCATTCACCTACAGCCCTGGAGTATGATCGGTGTAATCTCCATATACTTTCAATTTGGCCACTCCCATTCCAATTGCGGCCCGAAGTCCGAGAATACAAGCTTCATATTCAGCTATATTGTTAGTGCATGGGAATATCAATTTCGCAGCCTACCTTGGGTGATGTTGTCCGTCCTGGGATATCGCACGCCCAGCACTTAACCGGACAAGTTCACGGCTCCATCGAAGAACATGGACCATGCATCTTCATTTACGGCCAAAATACGATCATCCGGGGATAATCATCATCATTCAAGGTTCTAGGATTCTCGGCCAATATATCAGCAATTACTCGGCCTTTAACCGATTTTTGTGGTATGAACCGCACGTCGAATTCTCGAAATCAAGACCTGCCATTTAGCTAACTTACCCACTAGAGCTGGTTGATTAAATAAATACTTGATGGGATCGTTCTCGCCACGAGAAACGCCCGGTAATGCAATGTGTACCGTCGCGTCTATGCAATACCCATACTAATGCAACACAAGTTTTTCAGCATATAATATTTTAGCTCCGAGATAGTGAACTTTTTGCTTAGGTAGTAAATAGCTCGTTCCCTCCGATCCACGAGACTTTTCTCGAGCTAACATCGCACCTGACTCACTATGGATTGTGAGATACAAAATCAAAGGATGCCCCGATATTGGTGGGACAAGAACGGGTGGACTCATTAAATATTGCTTCAGCTTATCGAACGCCTCTCGACATTCATCATTCCACTCAACTTGTACGTTTTTTCTTCAAGAGTTTGAAGAATGGCTTAGCAGTCTCGAGAGTTGGGAAATGAATCGTGCAATGTAATTCGCCTCCCTAAGAGACTCCGGACCTCCTTCACTGTCGATGGAGGTTGTAGCTCACATATTGCCTTGGCTTTAGATGGGTCAATCTCGATCCCTTTACTACTCACAATGAACCCAAGTAATTTACCTGACGCTGCCCCGAATACACACTCATGTGATTTAAACGGAGCTTGAATTCACGAAGCCGATCAAATAACTTCCTGAGGGTTTTGACATGACTTCTCCCGGGTCGGGTTTTTGCAATCATATCATCGACATATACCTCAATTTCTTCATGCATCATGTCATGGAACAATGTAACCATGGCTCGTTGGTAAGTTGCCCCTGCATTTTTGAGTCCGAATGGCATGACCTTATAATGAAAGGTTCCCCACGGGGTGATAAATGATGTCTTCTCCTTGTCTTCAACCTTCATTCTTATCGATTGTAAATTTAAAACCATCCATGAAAGAGAACAATTCAAATCCAGCAGTACTATCCACGAGAACATCGATATGTGGCAATGGGAAATCGTCTTTTGGGCTGGCCTTGTTCAAATCCCGATAATCAACACACACTCGGACTCGACCGTCTTTCTTCATGACTAGTACTATGTTGGCCACCCATTCGGTGGTACCGCGAGACTTCGATGAATCCCACTTTGAGGAGTTTCATTACTTCCTCTTCTATCTTCTTTGAGAGCTCCGGTTTAGTCCTCGAAGCTTCGCTTCTTAGGGCGCACGTCCGGGATTAGTGGGCAAACAATGTTCCACAATTGACGGATCTAAAGCCGGCATATCAGCATACGTCCAAGCGAAGATATCCCGATATTCTTTAGCAACCGAGTCAGTGCTCGGCCTCATCTTTGGGAAGATTTGCCCCGATTTTTATCTCTTTGGGATCCTCGGTATCACTTAAGTTGATAGTGATGGTTTGCTCGGGGGTGAGAACTTTGGGTTTTTCATGTTGCTCCCAACTATGCTGTACTTCAATGGAGTCACCATTCGGTTCCTCAGGGTCTTCACTGTCATTGCTTATGGTATTGGATTGAACCAATTTCACCACCTTGCCTACCATAAGGTTGCTCCTGAAACATAAAATGGATAATTTAAAAAGGCAAACAGGGCTAAATGACATGGATGTCTTATCTTTATCTTTTTGAATTTTCCTTCCTTCCTCAGGATTTTTCCTTTTTCGAAATTTTCTTTAAAAAAAAAAAAAAAAAAATTTGCAAGACATTTGGAAAACCTTTTGACACGAGAAAGCATGATGAAGCCCAGGCCTCGTAATTCTCCTTGGATTTTTCTTTTCTTTCATTGGTTGGATATCATCACCGGGCTGGTTTGGTATACCCCATCATGCCCTCAAAATAAAGCTTGTAATTGTAATCGATATTCATCAATCAAATTACATTTATTGGAATGGAAAGTACGACAATCAAAGCAAACATCAACTCCTGACAAATGATATGCAAAATGCGATAATCAAAGCGAAAGCAAATCCTAGAAAACATTAAAAGCGATAAGATTCCCGCGCAGGGGAGTACATAAAAGTAAATGTGTTACTCTTGTGGGCTAGCACCCATTTCCTCCGATGGTTCTTCGTTAATGGCGCCTATAAGGAGATCATCGAATAGGGTCGTGATCCCTTCCATCTCATTAGCTGGATCCTCTATCTTTGAAGTTGTCGGGCCATCCATGCTACTCCATCCATCGGACGCGATACCTCGGGTGTCGATCACTCCCCCTTCATCATACATCATTCTAGCAGGGCCGAGGAATGTCTCGCGGATATCGAGGAATAATGAGTTTTTCCTGTCTTGTTCATGTCCTCCCCCTCTTCCATGGTACCCTAATCCGGCAGAACGAGGCCTTCGAGTGGTTTCAATCGGATTCCGGATACCCCGTTCTTTTTACCGAGTCCACGACCAGGAATAAAGCCATTTCCAACCATCACTCTTGCTACCATAATCGCTGCATTTGACACATCGGGGATGAGTGGTGTGATCCTCGAGATGCATGAATAGTGGACACGAGCTCGAACGATTGGTAACTCGACTCCTCCCTAGGTTCCGGCTCGACATAGGGGATGGCCGTCTCATGATAAATCCGATGATCCTCCTCGCCATGAACAAGTGACTAGCTTTCCTTTGACAACAAATTTCACGCTTTGGTGAAGACTTGATGGCACGGCCAGCAGTATGAATCCAAGGACGACCTAACAGAAATTGAATCCAAGAGGGATGTCCATTACCCGGAAAATGACGTTGAACATCACCAGACCTATTTGCAGATCAAGGTGGGTCTCTCCTATCACCTCCTTTCTTGTACCATCAAAAGCTCGGACGGAGGTTTTTGCAGCATTTATTTTTGAAGGATCTATTTTAAGGCGGTGAAGAGTTGCCAATGGACAGATATTCAAGGCGGACCCATTATCAATGAGTACTCGAGCTACATGGGAAGCCTTGCACTTGACAGATATGTATAACGCCTTAGTATGTCCCCTCCCCTCAAGAGGGAATTCTTCATCAGAAAAGGCTATTAAATCTTTGAGAAGAATCGACCCTACAAATTCCTCCAACCTGTTTACCTCGATCGTCTCTCGGTACATGAACTTCACTCAAGACCTTCATTAGAGACTTTTGATGCGTAGGAGATGTTTGCAAGAGTTCAAGTAAAGAGATTTGAGCAGGCAATTTTCGCAACTGGTCGACCACGTTATACTCACTCGCTTTGATTATAGCCAGAAATTCTTTAGCCTCTTCATCAGTAACTGGCTTTGCAGGTTGGGTATTAGCTTGAGCATAGGTCCGACTGCACCTTGTAATCGTCAACATCTAGCTCGTATGACCAGGTGGGACGGCTTTGTTATTCTTGTACCGATACAACCGGGGCACCTCAATTATTATCTCCTCATCGTTGAAGGCACTTCCACTATCGAGTCCTTCGTGGTCGGAGGGGTCCTCAAGTGGGGGCATGTCTTCGATCAACGGATCGGGTTCACTCTTTTCAAAGCACTTAGCTCAAGCAAATTCTTTCTCCCAATCAATGATGACTTGAGAGATAGTCGACACTATTCCGGTTTGATCGGCATACCCGATCATGCCAGCCTTAACCATTTCTTGAACCCTTTCCCTCATGGTAGGCAAGGGAGGATTCTCATCGTCGGATAGTAACCAACTCTAACTAATCATTGTAGATATCTTTGACAGACATCTTCAAGTTCATCTTTTTGCCAACATTGAACTCAAAGATTGCATTCACGTTTCCCTCATGTTCCGGCAACGGATTCTTCTTGACATTTGGTTGGGTGGTACGGAAAGAAAATGCCTTAGTATCTAATAAATTTTGGATCTTATGCTTCAAAGTTATACATTCATTAGTCGAATGGCCCACCTCTCCCATATGATATTCACATTTTTTGGAGGGATCATAATTGGAGAATTTTTCAGCATTGGGCCGCTTCGGTTCGTGGGAGATCAACCCCTTCTTTTGGAGTATCGGCAGGACCTGAGATAAAGGACCAGGAAGAGGAGAGAACTGCCTTTTGGTGAATTGTCGTGGTGCATGCACTCGGCCTCCATCTTGCCGATTCCCGGGGACACGAACAATTGAGGCTTACTAGAGGCTGGTTGTGCATATGCAACATTAACTCGTGGCCGGTTCTTTGTCTTTCTTTGCAATAAATCTTTTGCTGCGGGGTTGGTTCATTAAACCATCCATCTCTCAGCCCTGTCTCGATTTGTTCACCCACTGGGATGAGTTGATTGAAGTTCTCAACATACGTGCTGGCCATTCGATTACGAAACTCGAATGGGAGGGTTTTGACAAACAACTTCATCAATTCTTTGTCTGTGGGTTCAGGAGTGATTTGGGCGGCCAGATTTCGCCACCTTATGGCATATTCTTTAAATGACTCACTCCTCTTTTTCTCCATTCGTTCGAGATCCTCTCGTGAAGGTGCAATGTCCATATTGAACTTGTACTGCTTGAGAAATGCATCGGCCACCTCATTCCAAGTGTCGAGGAGGTTTATGTTTTTCATAATATACCAATTCAGTGCAGGCCCGACCAAACTCATTTGGAATGATTGGATCATAAGGGGCTCATTTTTGACATGTTGAGCCATCCTTACATGGTACATTAGGTGAGCTTTTGGGCAAGAAGTACCATCATACTTCTCGAACTCCGGCATTTTAAACTTGTTTGGCGTCTTAACCTTCTCATAAATGGACAAGTCAATTGGGGGTGAGTTCTGCGATCCTTGCAATTGTTTCACTTTCTCTTCAAGTTTCGCAAGGCGTTCACCTTGCTCCGTCTTAGGAGTGCCGTCAGACTTGGCTTTCTCGGTAGTGATTGGAAGTATGTCATCCTCCAATTCAGGCATGTCATCATCAACCATCCGGACCTTCTTTACCCGCTTTGGGATTACTAACTCGGGCGAGCAAAGTGCAGGAATGGGATTCACCCGGAGGGATTCGATTTGGGCAGTCATAAGTTGCATAGATGTAAGCAACTGCCGCTTGAGCCGATCCTCCACACTGGTAATACGATCACGCATCTCGGTTTGGTCAGCCATTTTAGCTCTTGATCGTGTAATAATAGGCGAACGTGGCGGATCCGTTATCACCTAAAAAAAAGGGTAATGTAAGAACCAATGACAAGATAGGAAAATGGCCCATGACAATGGTCTAAACGCCTGATTTTATTCAAAATTCACTTGAAATATAAAGTCAAACTTCCTAACAATGAACTAAAAATTGAAATTTAACTCCCTAAACATTGAACTAAAAATTGAAAGCATTGAATTGAAAATTGAAATTTAAGATCCCTAAAAATTCAAAACATTTCATTTTATATGCTTTCGGGATCCCAACGTCTTTCGAAGCTTCTTATTTTCAGCTTCAAGCATTTCCACTTTCCGCTTAAGATGCTCAATTTGTGCTCGTTGAGTAGGCTTCTCGGTCACATCGTGGACCACCGGGCGTAAGGCATCGGGAATCCGGTGTTGTTGGATGTAGAATGTCGACGCATGGTGGATCTCCTCCTTGCCTTTCGTCTCTTGGGCACCAAAATCTTTTCTAGATGGCATTCATTCCATGCAGCAATGATCATCCTGGACCTCGTTGAAATAATCATAGTCCGTACGAACAAAACAGACTTGGAATAACTCTGTCTTGAGGGGTGGAGGAACTTCTTGAAGAGCTCTATACTGACGGGCCACCCGATATGGGTAATAGGAGGTAGCACCAGAAAGGCCCAGCAACGGAATTGGCCCATCATACTTGTGAGAGAAACGAGCCTCCTCAACATGAAGCCATTTAGTATACCATAGGAATGCCTTGGGCCTAGGATTTCTCAAAAAATTAACCCAATGGGCATATTGTTTGTTTGGGGAAAAACGTTCCAAAACCGCAAATTTTTGTATGGGGTGCCTTAAATCATCAATTTTAAATTGTTTCATAAGGTGCCCAAAACCTTTTGTGCGCGAGTAAAACCATATTTGCAAAAGTTTAGGGAGGGCACACATGGTCTTTTCTTCATTTTGCTTGAAACGGTTCAATGACAAGAACGTTTCAGCTAAAACCATATTAACATAATTTAACCCGTTACAAACACGATTAACCACAGCTGAAATTGAAGGATTAATAGCATTTCTTCGATAAGGAAAACGATTAGTCCGAAAAATGCTAATATGAAGATCCTAGCTTTTGAAATCATTGATTGATTTGCAAAACACTCTTCCAAAAATGAAAATGGGCATGCAAAACAATTGGCTTTGACAACCTTCCTTACTCTTTCGGTTTCGATTTCTAAAACTGTGATAATTCAGAAATAGAATCTATACCGATAGGCGGTCTAACAAGTTCCTTTTCAGGGCATTCCAATGGCAACACTATATTCTTCAAGCGTTGGAGTCAGCCTCGAACTCACCAAATATGAAGGTGGAAGTTTGTGGACACCGAAGTGAGGGAGTGCTTGGATCACACCGAGTGGATGTTGATCTCTAACAGTGGGAGAAGTCGGGGGATCCTAGCTTTCACATATCTCTGGCCATCTTGATCTAACTGGTCCAACCACATCTTGAGCTCTTTTTTGGGAGTGGAAATGAATTGTACGTCGGTTTTCCCCATTGCATATAAAACAAAACTGACGACGAAACCTAATGTCATGGGCCGACAAAATTACAATAAAGTAAGTAAATTGCAAAAATTTAGACAACTTACTTTCACCAGAAATAGATGACAATCACATAGACACATCGCATGAGACGTGAGGCTCGATTTCTATCTAAAAGGCTTAACAAAGTGGAGCTAAGAGGGTGATCTCGACCGTTAGCGGTCGCATTAACGTCGGGTCCCCTTAACTCCGGCTCGTCGAATGGAATGTCCAATAGTCACGCTAGCCTCGCAGATATGGACAAAAACACATTTCGACACCATGAAAACTTTGGGAAGAGAAGGTCAACCTCTACATAGAAGTCTCGCTTTGGAGGAAGTATACTTCTCAACACCATCCTAGAAATCCTATCGCAGCCTGTGTCGGACCGCGGGTTGTGTGTGCAGATAGTGTGGTGCTAAAGCAATAAAGCATGCACAACAGTTTAAATGCAAACAACACTTTTAATTGGGAAAAATAAATCATTCATCCCACACTCCAACTTGCAAGACAAAGGTTAGCAAAGACTACTCCCCTTATACCTCCCATCTGCAAGAACATTTAACACCTTAAAAATGTTAGGAACGCACGGGATCCTTGCCGCCAAACAAAAACATTTTTAAGGTAAAAAGAAAAAATTGGCCTAAGTCCACTAAGTGTTTTAACACAAGTCCCCAGCGGAGTCGCCAAGCTGTCGCGACCCAATTTTTCGGGTTTACCACCTAAAACTAGGTTAATGGACTACCAAGCTTAATAGCTTAGCTCGGGCTCTCCCAAGCCCATACCAAATCCCGACTTAAGTCCAATTTTTTAAACATGCAAAATATTATATAGAGTCGCCACTAATCGTTTTACTTTGTAGGTCGATTAGACACCTAAGTAAAATAAATGGAGATTTATTTTACTCCTACGAACCAGAGACTAAGGGTACGGGGACTTGGTTACACTAGAATTTTCTAATGCCCTTTCGGTACCATTTCTTTTTTTATTTTTATTTTTTTAAAAAATGTTTTTTTGCAGGCAACTTGGATTTATTTTAACCTAGACTTCTATTATGTCAAAAGTTGATCACACGGGTGCTCAACCATTATGGAATATTCAAATAAGCAAATAAATAAATTGCATCACACAAAGCAAACATTTTTTTTTTTGGGTTTTCTTAAGAGTTAGAAAAATGCATTTTTTTAGCTAAATGACCTTATTTTACTAACATGCAAATTCGAATTTAAATGGGCCTAATATGCAATCTAGTTAACATGCACCTCATGACCTAATTTACTAATGAACATATTCTAATTAAATAATCCTATTATGTAAACTAGTTAATATGCACCTAGTATTTTTGTATTTTTTATTGAAATAAAAACCCTAATGAAGCTATCTAAAAAATAATTTTCTAATTCATTTTTGGGATTAATTTTGACTTAAACCCTATTATGTCTTAGAAAACTATTTTTTATTATTTTTTTTGTTATTTTTTTTATGAGAATATAAAAATATGCCAATTTTATCTAAGACTCTATAAAAAAGGTTGCTTAAGATTGACCCTAACCTATTTTAGAAAGATATCTAAAAATGCAATTCTAAAAATATAATCCAAAAAAACTAAACCTACGTGTCTAATTTATTAAATCTACACGTCCTATATGCTCATGCAAGATTTTGATTTTTTTATATTTAAGATAAGTAATTATTAAATAAGTAATAAATCTAAACTATCAACAAAATCAACCAAGGAAGCATTAAAATAGTCGAAAAAATAACCTGTTGTCTCACAGGTCAAATTAACGGCTATTCTAACCCTAATTATCACGACAAAGAGATCAAAATAATTACAAATCTGATCCGAAGTCTTACGGACCAAATTAAATAATTATCATGATTTAACAATTGAAATTCTACCAGAAAGCCCAAAAATTAATATAATTAAAAAAATGATCCGATGTCTCTCGGATCAAATTAATAATTATATTAATTTCGGACAAAAATCCCTACGGATAATGCGTACTAAATTCACAAAATATTAACATCCAATATTACAAATTAAATACTTAAACTAAAAAAAGCTATCAGAATAAACAGAAAAATAAAATAACAAATAAAAAGAATAAAATAAACTGAAATGCAAAGAAAGTAAAAAGCAAAAGTAAAAATAAAAGTAAAATCTACCTAGATCGTAAACGAACGGGGACAAAGGGGGTGCGTCGGGCGGAGGAAGGCCGGCGGTCGGCGTTGGGACTCCGGCGAGATCTGGGCGGACGGCCGGTGCGGTGACGGCAAGGGGCTCGAACTCAAGGCAGCGGCGGAGCTCTCAGGCGTCTGGGCGCGATCGAGATCAGCAGGTGGTCGGCGGCTTCACGGGCGGAGCTGGGCTGCACGTCGGGGGGCCGAGAAGTTCCAGGCACCGGCATCGATCGGAAGCGGGGGCTTCGGGCAGTGGTAGCGCGGGCGTCGCGCGGAAGAGGCTGACTTCAGGCGGTTCTGGGCGGCCGTGCGTTGCAGCGAGGAGGCCGCGACTGGGGCTTCCGGTGGTTGGTTCGGATGGAGGCGTCGCAGAGGAGAAGATGAATAGCGGCGTCGGGTTGCAGACGGCGCGCGGCGAAGACTGGCGGCGCTGTACGGTTGCTGGCCGGATCTGCTGGCGTCGGGCTGAGATGCTGCTGGTTCCAGGCAACTAGCTTCTGTGGTGGGCAGTCAAATGGCGATGGAAGAGAAGTAGGCAGGTGTCGCTGAGGGCTGCCGCGGCTTCAGCAGGGAGAGGCATTGTTGTGCGTCGTCCGGGACGGCGTTCGAGCGGTGGGTGGCGTGGCGGAGGTGCGACGCGGGCTGCCGGGCGTGGTGGCTGGTACTCACGGCGTCGGGTGAGCGAAGACGGGCCGCGAAGACGCCGAGTGCCGGGCCGAGGCGAGCGGCGCGGTGGCGCGGCGAGATCAGGAGCGGCGGGCTTCGGAGCTTCGGCGTCGGGCTGGGTAACAGCAAGTCGCGAGTGCAGAGGCGCGGCGGTGGGCTCGGAGCTCGCCGGAAGGAGGAAGGCGGCGGGTGGGCGGCTGCAAAGCACTGGCGACCAAAGGCGACGAATTCCCGAAGAAGATGAACAAGTAGGGGTCTTTCCTTTTTTATTTTGATTTTTTTTTTTTATTCTTTTGCTGTTCGGTCACTTCCTTTCTCTGTCTCTCTCACGTCTGATTCTCTGCAGTCTCTCTTTATGCCTTTTTCTCCTTTTTTTAATCTCCTCCCCCTGACTTCATTTTTTTTTTTTTTTTTTCGAAGGAGAAGCCCCTTCACAATGAAATTTCGTTCAGCTCTCCTTCGAATGAATTTTTTCGCTCCACTCGTGTGTCTCTCTACGGGCTCTCTTGCTTTTCCCTAACGAGACTCTCTCTTAATCTTGAGTGAAGGAGAAACGCTCCCAATGAAACTTTTTTTTTTCCGCCTCCCCCTGGCGAGGATTCTTGCTTATTTATAGGCAACAATCGACTTTCGTGTGAACAGGTGAACAGGAGGTAGCCGCAATTTTTCTTTGCTTGTTCAAGTTCGGTTCTTTCTTTTTCAAATATGGTGGCCACCGATCTGCTTTTTCAGCAAGGATAATATTATAAAAATGTTACTCCATCTTCTTGCAGGCAAATTGTAGAATTTTCACGTCTCCTATTTCGTGCGTGCATGTGCATGCATTAATGAGGGAGAGACAATGGACGTGCAGGGACTTCTTTCTTCTTTCTTCTTCGTGCTTGAAGCTTCTTATGCGGTTACTTGTTCCCCCTATTCCATAGGATTGCCGCAACTTTTGACTTTTCTTTGCTTATTACTTGCTTCCTCCTTGAGCAAATTTCTCGCTGCTTCTCCTGACAACCCACACTTGAGAGAGAGAATATTATATAATATATATTATGGGCTCATTTTGCTTCTCTGAGGGTTTCTCTAGAATCCGCACGTCCGCCGATTTGTGCGTGCATGCGCATGCATTAATGAAGGAGAGACAACGGACGCAAAAGAACTTCTTCTTTCCTCATTTTTTCTTATGTGTGTTCAGACCAACGTAGAGAGACTGTCCTTTTGTGAATATTATCGACCACGAGCCGCCGCGTCTTGTTGCCCTTTAGTACCGATACAAAAATGCGACTTCATGAAATGCAATTTTACTTTTTCTTTTCTTTTTTTTTTTATATTATTGTTTATGCAACTAATTACTAAATGATTGGGTAAAATTTAGGTGTCAACACCATTGAAGCGAAAGTCAGATTTCCTTGAAATTTTCCCATAACTTTGGAAATTATTTAAAATCCGCTAGCATTTTCTGGCATTCAAATTGAATGGTTGTACTAATTGGACAAGTTTTAGGGATTTAATGGCACATTTTGAAAATTTTATAACTCAAATGCACATTCACGACAAGATTTAGGATTATTAGTACACTAATCCCAATAAAATTACTGAGAAATGATTGCGTAACACTCTTTACTTAACTTTTAGAATAATAATCTATTCTAGACCATAAAAAATCAAATAACACATAATTATTAATTATTGTGGGGCCCACTCTTCCAAGAATTTGTGTTTTACAACAAATTATTATTCTCACAATAACTCAAAGACTATTATACTAGCAAAACCTCACAAGACCAATAAAGCGACTCATCCACTAATCTATTATACTCAATGAAACAATTTGCCAGTTTTTTTTTTCCTTTGAAGCTTAAACAAACAAGCATTAGCTTTTGAAATTATTGAATGCCAATTGAGAAACAGCATCTCATTCCTCAAAGATAGGTTAAGAAGTTACCAATGTCCATTTCTCAGTTTGTTTTCTATTCTATTTGAGCCCATAAAAAGAGTTGGAGCTAAATTTGTTTTACAAATGTTCCCTAAACCTTAACGCAATATGCAATTTGGTTTCTGAACTTTAATTTTTTCAATGTGGTCCCTAAATTTTGGTATGTATTTAATATAGTCCCTGGACTATATGAAAATATTCAATATCATCCTTCCATTAATTCAAATTCAAGGACCATACTTGACATTTTCATATAATTTATGGACTAAATTGAATATATATATATATATATATATATATATATATATATATATATATATCAAAAGTTAATGGACTACACTGAATAATTTAAAAGTTCAAGGGCCACATTGCACATTAAATTAAAGTTTATGAATTGTTTGTATCGTTTTCCCTTAGTTAAATACTACATCTCGTTAATTTACTTTCAAAGGAAAGACGGCTATAGGCAATTTGCATGAGCTAACATACCTTCCAGCGATCAAAGTGCAATCAATTTTACCAGCAATAGATGAAGCAAATGCGAGTCATTAGTTTGCGATGATGTCTTGTTTCATGTTCTATTTGAGTCCATATAAAGAGTTTGAGCTGAATTTGAACATTGAAATGAACCCGAATAAATAAGTAAATGATTAGTGAAATGAGACTTTTACCGAATATAATATAGCGAAATGAGACTTATCACTCACCTTCTCCATCTTTCCAGGGTCCACACCTTCAAACTTCTTTGATGTCAAAACCCGCGACGATGTGAACCTGAAAGGAGCCAATTAGATCTATTACGATTCAATGCAGCCTTTCTTCACTGTGAAATTTACATAAAACTCATCAAACTAAAATAACGAGCAACAGAATTCTGATGTAGCCAGTTTATAGTTGCACGTGGTCTTGATGTCGGCTTCTTTGCGACCGAGCCTCAACGTATCGCCAGCAAGTGCAATGGCCTTGAAGCCAGCTGTTTGAGCTCTCCTCACAAGCTGAGCTACCATATTTTTGTCTCTATAAACCTTATTTCGTGAACACTAAGATCGCTGGTTAGCATTTGACCACTCAAATTTTTAAAGGGCCAGATCAAACCCATGTATTGAGAACTGTAGTGTGCACATTGGGCTTACATAAAGCTGGAAAAAGCAGGCAGCAGGTCCAGGGGAAGCACTTCCGGAACACAGGAAGTATTCCATGTAGATAATGTCCGGCGCAAATGTGAAGATTTCATAAGCGAAGCAACATGGATACATATCAAAGTGTCCTAAAGCCAAAATTGTTAGGATATTTAGGTTCCGTTTGTTTGAAGGAAAATTTATATCTAGAAAAATTTTATCCGACTTTCCAATACTTAAATGACGAAAAACTAATCAAATTATGAATAATATTTTCCATAAACTGAAAATAACAAGCTTAGTTCGGGAAAAAAATAACTTCCTCTCCTGGCAAAAAGGACATCATTTTCCCTAAACCAATAAACAAATGAAAGTTAATCATTTTTCTTGAAAATATTTATTTTTATTGTGAAATTTTCAGTGAAACATAGACCTCATATTCCAACAAACACCAAAGAGATGGTGAAAAGATTTCATGTACTTAGACAACTTGATAGTATTAACAAACGGTTAGAGCCGGTTTTGACAGAGGTACTTGGTAGACCTGTCTGAAACTGGAGCTGTTCAAGAAACTCTTCCATAGTAGTCCCTGCTGCTGATGCAGCTCTTGCTGTTGGATACTCCCCGGATAGATATCAGAAAACCATCAGGCAAGAAGTCTACTCCTCTGTAATATAAGTCAAGACCTAATAGCAAATTACAAGCTTCATTACGAAGGACTAGACTTTCTTCTGCTAATACAAGATATAAGTTGGCGTAATTTGCTCTATTGTCAGTGCACTGAAAAGGGAAAAAGGTGCTTGAGTATGCTCTCAGCTCACTTTCGATAGTTGAGTATGTTGACAAAGTGGGGCAATCATGATAGGCATGGATATCTTGAATCCCACGATAGTGGTAGTCAATGCATATCTTGCTCACATTAATCGGTGCACAGATCGGAACCTTATCTATGATATTTCTTTAGAACTCAAAATCTTGTCACTTAGAAAAGGCTGCCAACATGATAGATCGAAAACGACAACCACAATGGGGATAGTTGATGTCAATATCGACCATCACAATGACATTAATTTTGAGTACTTAATTTGAATTTTTTGCAAGCCTAATCTCAACCTAGATTCACCAAAAGCTTTTGTAGATTTGCGCACAATCGTATTGGTGGTTACATTTAGGTTTAGCATTGAGCAATTTGACATATTTTCAACCCAATTTTCTTAATCGGAAACTTTATCTCGACAACCAAACGCAATGTGAGAAGTTTCTAATTGTGTGGTCAATTGTTTTTGTCACGTTTGTTAAGAACCCAATAGAAAAATAAAGAAATGCTACTTTATATGACGCTCTAGTCCACAAAAGCTCAATTCTTCTTCTCTTCTTATATATTAATTGTGAAAAAAATTATTTAATTACCTATTTAAGGATAACATTCGTGTTTCTTGACATTAATTTGCGTGGCTTATTTATTTGTATGTCCTTTGATATGTATGCCATTCAGTAAAACTAAACAGGTCAATTAAAAGTTTTATTTCTACTTGATTATTCAAATCATAGTCTAATCGTACACTATTATATTCATCTTATTAAACATTATACAAATGTAGTATATATTTATTTCTACCGATCCAACGAACCTTATAAACCAGAATTTTATAGTCAATCGACCCAGATGTCAACGTGGTAGGTACAAGAAAATAATTGGTAAACTGAAAATTAGCATATTGAACTCACAAGGTTTGCACAGTTGTCGCAGAACAAATCGCGCATACAATTTCGACATACAACACCGATTCAATATCTCATGCTCTTGATTTTGCAAATGATTTTATTCGTGCCTTATCCAATCTACAAAGACTACAATATTAGCATAGCACTTGATTAAGGAAAACCTCAAATTAATATATTTGTATAAAATTTATCACAAATTAATTTTGTACATCCAAGAATTCCAAACTAATACACATGTGATAAATTTATCCTCTGTTAATTTTTGTTAAATTTTTACTGTTAAATTGTTGAGTTGAATGGCACGCGACAATTAACGAGTATACCAATAAGGAGAGTAGTGTATTGTCTTTCGTGATATTAATCCAATTTAACGAAAATTAATTAATGATGAATTTGTTGCAAATATATCAATTTAAGGCTCTTTGTAGTCAAAAAATAATTCAATATGAATTTATCACGAGTTATAAATATATTAATTTGAAATTTTACGTGGCCACGTTTGAAAAAAAAAATCAGCAAAAACAAAAGTTGACTGACAGGATCGCCCCCACGTCCAACCCCTCCCCACTAATCATCATCCCGCAACCAGTCAACGCTCCCTCAAAATTGCCATCCAGAACCTCTCCCTACCGCTGACCGGAATTACCGGCCACCTTCCCCTCCCTCCCTTCTTCTCCCTCCGTGAAAAGAGAAACCGAAAAAACTCCATCCTCGTGTCCCTCTCGAAGCAATCCGGCCGGCCCTTCGACCGTCATCTTCTCCACGATTCCCCTTCTCGAAAGATACAGAGTAACGAGAAACCAACCACGACCCGTTTCTGAATTTTCTGAATTTTCCCGCCTCCGGAAAAGGACGGATCAAGAATATCCCGCGAAAGTCAAGCGAGGTGGTGCCCCACCAAGGTCGGGATCCTTTTCGGGCCGGTGCGATCCGAATTGAATATGATAAACGTTACTGCAATCGCACGGCGTTGTTGGGTTTCTGGCCTCTTTAATCTTGAATTTATTCGTTTTTTTTTTTTTTTTTTCGGAGGTACTGACGTTGTCGCGTCGCAGGAGAGAGTGAGTGGACGGGTCCACGCGTATAAATAGGGAGACCGGGGAGAGGGGAGGAGATGTCGTCGCCGAGAACACCACCGTCGCGAGGGGTCCGATCTCCGATGTCGATGATGGAGAACCTGCTGGGGCTCCTCAGGATCCGGGTCAAGCGCGGCGTCAATCTCGCCGTCCGCGACGTTCGATCCAGCGATCCGTACGTCGTCGTCAAGATGGCGAAACAGGTCGTTCTTCCCTTTTTCTAGCGCCTGCTCTGCTTTCGCCTCCCTTCGCATGCAGCGGCTTGAGATGCGGTGATCTGACCCTTGTTTCGGCCGCGTGTCGATTTAAGGGGGGAAATGGAAATGTGGGTGTGCTTTTGGATCCCTTTTGGTGACTTGGGTCGACACCCGCTGATGCGATTGAGGGGGAAATTAGCTGGTGATGTCTCGCTGATTGATTGTTTTGGGTGAATTCTGTTTCTTCCGGCTGTTCTGTTTCGTGATTGTGGAGTTAGGCGTTAAACTTTCATTGAAGATCAGTGAGTCTCCATTTACTCCTGCCAACAACCCTTGAGCTTTCCTCAAGTTGCATTGCGAACTCTGTTCCACCAGATGTGTCATCTGAATGAATGAAGTGCTGAGCAGAAAGACGAGATCTCGATCCAGTTGATGTATAAGCAAATGAGGAGAGAGAACTTTTTCCCCTAGTTTTTTTAAGCTGTTTTTGATGAGAGTATCTCGCTTTCATGGAGCCCGGAGTCCATAATCTTCGTTGCCTCTTGAAAATTGCATGATGCTGCCTTGAGTTTCTTTGCGTTGCCCATATCGATTGCTACTGATGGGGATATTACTTTTTTCCATGTTGGTGATATGTTAATAAATCATCTGTACAAGCTTTGACCTGCTGGTCATGCTAATAGATGATTTTTCACTAGTTCTTGCCTTAGCAGTCTCAAGTGAAGAACGTGCAATCTTGCTTACACTTTAATGAACTCTGGCGAATCATCAGAGTTGCTTCTTCACTGCATGGAACCTAAAAAAGTTTTTAGCTTTTTTAACCTTTTTTGAATTCTTTAATGCCTTGTTGGCATATTATCTTCCTGTCCTGCAAATATCAACCTTCAAATGTCAAACCCACCTTTTTTTCTTCCCTTTTGCTGTTTAAGACAACGATCCAATGGATCCATATCAATCGCTTTTTCCCATACCAGGCTCAAGCTTTTGAAGTCTACCCCTTTGTAGAAAGGAAGGGTGGGATATATCCATTGTACTCTTTTCTTTCTGAATATAAGTGCATCCTGCTCACTGTTAATTCAATCCTAAACTTAGGTCAAAGAATGTCAAATACTTTTAGTCTGGGCTTCTTGATGTCACATCATTTTTCACTATTCCTATGTGAGGAACTTACTTCAGTTGGATATGTTTTTATATGGTGGTTCATTGTCAAATGTTTTTTATTGCATTGATCTCTCTTAGAATTCCTTTAGTTAAGGAGGGATTGAATGATGCAGAAATTGAAGACCCGTGTTATAAAGAAGGATGTTAATCCTGAGTGGAATGAAGATCTAACTCTCTCTGTTTCAGATCCTACTATTCCAGTCGAGCTGGTAAGCTGTGTCCATAACTAAGTTGGATAGATATGAATTGTTTTTTCAATGCTCTTTCCTCATTAAGTTTAGATGATGTATCTTGTATTGAGACTAGATTTCATATAAAAGACATCATCATTAAGTTTAGCATACTCGCATGAAATTTTATAGGGTCATCACGAACCATTTTACAAACGTATTACATTGTAATTTATTTTTTTCTGTTTTTCAACTTACCTACACAACTTAGATATGTCAAGTGTTCATGCAAAATCCAGATCACATAAACGGCAATACATGGAAGGATGCAGTCACAGTGCTTCCTAAATTTTCTCATATAAGTTAGTGGAGTATGAAAACAATGAAAAAGAGACTTCACTTTTTATTTGTTTATTTATTGGCTCTTTCACTATTTGTGTATTTAGCTGTGGAAAAGACATTAAAGCAAAGAAGTCATGGCTTAGTGATGCTTTTTAGGGTGCAGAGTACTGACATATATATCATTTAGCGCGAGACCGGCTGCTCTCTTTTCTTGCTTTCTCTACCTTTTCTAACAGTATCACCTTTAATCGCCATCTCATATTTATTATGTTCATCCTGCTGAATAATTTTTCAAAGGTTTTAGATGCAAGTTTCGTTCACTGCAGATTTCTTGGGTCTCTGCCTCATCAGTATTCTTGAAGTTCAGTCTTTACAGATGCTGCAGCTCATTATACAATTAGATTTACCTCTCATCTAGAATTTGGGTTGTTCTCAAACAATTTTGATTGTCTGTAGGATCCACAATGTGATAGGAATAGTATAGGGCAAATGAGATGACCTCATAAAGTAATCGCCATTTTTACTACTGTTAAGAACTCGGAGAGTTCTGACACCCATAGCTTACATGTAGTGTCCTGTTTCCGCACTTCGGTTCTTTCATACACTTTCAATTCGGCAATCTGAAAGAAATTAAGATGGCATTATTCTGCATCCGGTTATCATTATAGTCTCGAGTTCAGTTAATGAAGCTTTTTCTGATTAGGAGAAGACAAATATTGATGTTTCCTCGTGGCTTCAATTTTCCAGGCCGTATTGTTGTAAAATGCAGCAACTACAGCAATTTTTTATCTCTCTCTCTCTCTCTCTCTCTCTCATATTTTGTTTGGATTCATTCTTAAGTGCAGACTGTTTATGACCATGATACGTTCAGCAAGGATGACAAAATGGGAGATGCTGAGTTTGACATAAAACCATTCATAGAAGCTCTCAAGATGAATCTGCAAGGCCTTCCCAGCGGCACTGTCATTACAAGGGCGCAACCTAGTAGACAAAACTGCCTTGCCGAAGAAAGCCGCGTTATCTGGAGTGAAGACCGGGTTGTCCAAGACATGTGCCTCAGACTGAGAAATGTCGAGTGCGGAGAAGTGGAGATTCAGCTCCAGTGGATCGATCTTCCTGGTTCCAGGGGCTTATAAAGCACCTTGATTCTGGCCCGTGTTCTGTACTCAAGCCTCTCTTGTTCATACCATCCTGCAAATTGAAGCTGTTGTATCTTTTTCTTTTGCCCCACTCGTGACTGGATTGTATGTGCTTAGTGAGGCAGACATGTCGCCAATGCTCTCGTCTCACATGATTTATAGTTAAGCTATTTGAAACAACATGATCTCAGGGTGAAAAGTGGTGATTCTGTATTTGCAACTTGCAAGCACTCTTGCAGCCTCATGTCTTGCTATTTCTGGCAATCTTTGAACTTTCTTTGGGGATTGCTTACTCATGCTTTGGAAAATTTCTACTGGGATTGAATCATCGGAAGCTTACCTTCGGTTCATGTATCAGTAGGGCTATGATGGTGTTGAGGAGCTTTTCGTTCACAGGTCAAGCGATGCAAAGGGAACTGAACTTTTAGTGCGCAGATTGATCTTCCTCCCGAAACACCGCATGAAATTTCTGTTTTTTCATGCACAAGGTCATTCGAATTTGAAAACGGTCGCACTTGACTGTGCATCCTATAAAGTGATAAACTTGCTCTGGTTAAGGAGCATGGAGTATTGTATGTGAATCGGAAGAGAAATCACTAAGGCATGTGTCACGGGCCATTCAGGCTCTTTTGGATCACCTAAATCAAGCCTAGCTCGATTAATCGCACACTCGCTCGCACAACCAGATCGTAGAGAAGGAAAGTCTCTAGAGAGAAGCTCTGGAAAAAAAGAAGCTTTATATTGCTAAAATAGTTGGATGGATACAAATTAGGGGAAATGCACCTCTTCTTATACTTGAGGCCTTCTGATTACATCCGTTGATCTAGAATTCATCCAACAGACGAGATCGCACCGCCTCAACTACCGACACTAATGGTGGCTACTAACCACCGACACTTATGACACTTATGACAGGAGATTACCAACTATCAACATAAATAGCTAGAGACTAATTACGGTATTGCCCACCCTTGGAAACTTCATAAAGAAGACTAGTTGGAAATCCAAGCGAACACAGGAGGTCCTCCACGGAGGTGTCACAATCGTCTCTCGGGAACCTCTTGGATCGGCCTTCTTTCGGGCCGTGACACATGAATGTGTGTATCGCTGCATTTACAAGGGGTGTACCGGATCTATTGATTATGTTCGGATTGTATCACAGGTCGTCTTTCTTGTATTAAACCGATTAGTCCACCTGCTCAATTTGGTTTAAAACAAGCCGTCAATGCCCAGAAAATGCCCGGATTACGGGTTTCACCGGGAAATGCTTTCTAGTACACGATCTACATCTAAAAGATTTATGCCGAACAAGAATCAGATACAAGATTTCATGCTCGACAGGATGATTTGAACCAAGAAATGCGCGCTGTCGATGCTCCTGAAATTACAGAGGTCTCCTCTTTGCGATGTGTGAAGTAAGCGTAGTGTTTGGGGGCATTTTTAGTTTGGCGTGACTCCCATGTCTCTCCTTCTTAAATTCACTCCAAAAGCCACGCAACTTTTCCTTTTCTTTTTTTTTTTTTTCCCTTTTCATGACTTCTAAATATGACCTTGACGTCGCATCAGTTCTGCTTTTCTGGTTGTTTTCACACTCGATTTTTTTGAAAATTTATTTAATAAAATCGTATTCTCCATGGCAAAAAAGCAAAGAGAGAGAGAGAGAGAAAGGTCTTACTTTTCGGAAAGAAGACTATAAAATCAAACAAGTCAGTGCTGCCTTGGACTGAGGTGCATCGACCGCCAGCAAGTAAATGGCGTTAGGCACCGGACATCTTCCGGGTCCACGTGAAGGGCAAAGAACAAAAAGACAAAGCGCAAGCCGCTATGGCCTCGGCTATATATAAGATGCTTTGAAAGCTTTTTTCTCCCAGTTGCCTCCATTTGACGTGCTTTGTAGTTTGTATAGCTGCACAGGCCTACCTGCCGTGTTACATCGAGCCATCCCTTGACTTGACCCCTCCTCAAATCCATTCAGAAATATCAGATTATTTATTACAAGAAAGCAGGGGGGAAAAAGGGGACGTAATAGGAATTTAGCAAGATTGTGACACTTTCGAGATCAATAACTAGTGTAAGATCGTGATATCTGTCCAAAGAATCTTAAACTTATTGTATGGCGGTCGATTTTGTCATAGATATTTCAATTTAACCAATTTATTTCTAAAACTTTTGACGATTTGTCAATATAGACATTTCAACCAATTTTGGCCGAAAATCGCTAACGTGAATGATTGTTAACCTCGAGACACGGGCAAGGGTCGTGAAGCTTCTCGTGGCATATTTAGTATCCATACCAACGATTTCCAATCAAAATTATCTCGAATGGCTAAATTGGCAAATTGTAAAAAAAATTTAAGATTAAGTTAACCAAATTGAAATGTTTAAAACTGAATTAGCTATTGTATAATAGATTTAAGATTTTTGAATAATTTTACCATGTGAGATCTTTTTATGTTTACTAGCTATTAGGAATTTACACACAGGCACTCATGAGCTAATACATTAAGGGTATGTTTAGTAATCATTCTGTTATCAATAACAAATTCTGCTTAGAAATTATTTTTTCTAATTCTATTCCCTAAACGAGTTTCTAAGTATGTGAAGACATTTGATAACTATACAAAATTTCTATTCTCGAAATAGAAATGCATTTAGTACGACTCAAATTTTTTTGTAAATTAGCGTTTCTTTTAATTTTTTAATAATTTTATTTCATTTTTCCTTTTTTTTTTTCCTTTTCTTCTTTTTCTTCTTCCTCTTGCTCGTCGGCCTCGACCATGACTAGCAACTGGCCAGACGAGGGCGGGCGATCTTGCGGGGCCTCACTAAGGTCGAGCCTCAACTTGGCTGGGCAAGGGCGACCCTCGTCGACGGCTAAGCAAGCTCGGCCTCAACGGCCATCACCGAGGCCCACGACCCAGAGGAAGAAGAAGAAGAAAATTAAAAGAAGAAAAGAGAAAAAAAAAAAAAAAAAAAAAAAACTTGATTCTAGAGTTATTCACGAGAACAAAGAAGTAACTTTTTTTTACTTTTTCATTTTGTTCCAAATCTATCTTCGAGAACAAAAAAATTATTAAATGGATTTTTGTTCTTTTTGGTTCCGAAGAATAAAAAAATAAAATTATGCATTATTTGACACGTTACCAAATAGGCCCTAAATTTGTACAAGGAGGAATGGCTGCTAAAGGTTTGCAGTAACGTTTTGTTGAAAATTATTTTAGGGAGCAGAAATAGTTTTTTCTATCTCTGTTCCTAGAACAATTTTTAACTATTTTGTTCCCTAGAATAATTTTTAACGTAAGAACGCGTTTGGTAAACTTGTTCACGGAATAAAAAAGAACGGAAACACATTTAGTAAATTTATGTTTTTTTTTGTTTCTTTTAATTTTTAATTTTTTAATATTTTTAATATTTTTTTTTTTTTTCTTTTTTTCTTCCTTTTGGCCGGTCCGGCCTCGGCCATGACCGGGGACCGGCCAACGGGGGCGACTGCCTCGCCCGGCCACGGCGAGGCACCGGCCCCGGCGAGGCCGAGCATCACCGTGGTTGGGCGAGCTCGAGCTTGCCAAATCCGGCGAGGCCGAGCCTCGCTAGGGGCCGGCAATGCTCGGCCTCGTTGAGGGCCAATGATGCTCCGGCGAGGTCGCCGGCCCTCAGCGGCCGGTCGCCGATCATGGCCGAGGCCGACGACCGGCCAAAGAAAAAAGAAGAAGAAAGGAAAAAGAAGAAAAAAAATAGGAGAGAGAAAAATCGTTTCTCGGAAGTGTTAGAAACAAGAAATAAGTTTTTTTTTTTGTTTCATTTAGTTCCAAATTTGTTAGGAACAAAAAAATAGATTTGGAACAAAAACGCAAACAAACGGGTTTATTCTCTTTTTTTTTCCCTCGGAACAAAAATAAGATTTGTGTTCATAAACAAAAAAAAAAAAGAAACACAAACAAACACCCCTAGCTTGTATTGTACTTGGACTTTTAGTTACATCCACTACATCAATTGAAAGAGTTAGTCTAATAAATTGCGTCGATCACATGTCAAGCTGCGACCCCATCAACACTGCAGGTTTCCAAACTCCACCCGTCTCTTTACATTTATAATTCATGCAGTGAGTCTCTATTCAATGTTTTCTCATCGTAAAAGGCGAAACTACAGCAAAGGTAGCTAGTAAAGATAATGTTGCTACTATGAACCCTTACACTGCACATGCATAGATTTCTTTAATTGCCTACGTATATATAATATAAGAGAACTTTATTTCACCAGGAATTCCTATCCTACACTATCGAGTCTTGAACTGCAGTCTCTAGGTCACCTCTCTCTCCTTTCTTTGTTGTCGATGCCATCCTCGCCACCGTCGGTCTCTCTCTGTGTGTTGGGTTAGGCCACCACAATCAACCCCGCACAAGGAGATAGGTGGGGGACGGCTCCCCTCGCATCTTCGCGAGAGAGAGAGAGAGAGATCCAATTGGTACCGATGGTCGAGCGGTAACAGTTGATCGACGCACCAAGCGGTGACTAGTGTGGCGCGCAAGGCGGTGGTGCGGCGGTCGCTGCAGAGAGAGGTAGAGAAAGGGAAAGGGGATTTGTGTTGAACGAGGGCTTCCTACTCTTGAGAGTAAAGTTTCACAAGTCAAGTTTGCACATGGTAAGTGAACAGGGTGCATCCGCTTTTTCGACATCTTTTTGTTCCCTAAAAAGGAAGAGAGGGAACAGAAGAGTCAAGGAAAAGGCAAAGCCAGCTCAAGCAAAGCCAAAGTGCCATTCCCAAGCTCTCTCAAGAGCCTGAAACGCATGCCATTTAACCCCCTCCTCCTCCTCCTCAAGTTCACCGTCCAAACGTCTCCCCCTTCTTGATCAACCCCGCGAGGCACGATGATCACGGGGTCGGACTTCTACCATGTCATGACGGCGATGGTGCCACTGTACGTGGCGATGATCCTGGCCTACGGCTCCGTCCGGTGGTGGCGCATCTTCACCCCGGACCAGTGCTCCGGCATCAACCGCTTCGTCGCCCTCTTCGCGGTCCCCCTCCTCTCCTTCCACTTCATCTCCTCCAACAACCCTTACACCATGAACCTCCGCTTCCTCGCCGCCGACTCCCTCCAGAAGCTCCTCATCCTCCTCGCCCTCGCCCTCTGGTCCCACCTCTCCCGCCGCGGCTCCCTCGACTGGTCCATCACCCTCTTCTCCCTCTCCACCCTCCCCAACACCCTTGTCATGGGAATCCCCCTCCTCCGCGGCATGTACGGCCCCTACTCCGGTGACCTCATGGTCCAGATCGTCGTCCTCCAGTGCATCATCTGGTACACTCTTATGCTCTTCCTGTTCGAGTTCCGCGCCGCCCGAACCCTCATCTCCAACCAGTTCCCTGGCACTGCTGCCGCGTCCATCATCTCCATCCGAGTTGATCCTGACGTCGTCTCCTTGACGGATCCCGGCAGCCCCTTGAGACCGAGGCTGAGGTCGGCAGTGATGGCAAGCTCCGTGTCACCGTCCGCCGCTCCAGCGCCTCGCGGTCAGACATCTTCAAGCCCGCGGCATGGCTCTCTCCACGGCCGTCAAACCTGACCAATGCTGAGATCTACTCACTGCAGTCGTCGCGGAACCCAACGCCAAGGGGGTCCAGCTTCAACCATGCCGAACTCTACTCCGTTGCTGCGGGGCTAGGAGGCGGTGGGAGGGGATCAAACTTCGGGTCTGCTGACGCGTACGGCCTATCAGCAACGTTCGGGCCAACGCCGAGGCCATCAAATTACGAAGAGGATAAACCAAGGTTCCCATATGGCAGCGGAGGCAGCACGGCCGGTAGCTACCCCGCCCCAAATCCGGGGATGTTCTCACCAAAGAACAACGGCGGGAACGGAGGGAAGAGGGCCAATGGCCAAGGAGGGAAGAGAGGGGCTGAAGATGGTGGTGGCGGTCGGAGGGATCTTCACATGTTTGTTTGGAGCTCAAGTGCTTCTCCAGTTTCTGATGTGTTTGGGAACAACCATGACTTGCCCACCGGTGCAACTCCTGAGAAAGGTAAAATGTTCTTCCCTTTTGTGATTCTTTTTCTAGTGAATTCTGTTTGTGTCCTTTCATTGGGTAATTTGCGGTGAATCATCAGTGGATCAGAATCATATTAAAGAAGGTGATCAGCTGGAGAGAGATGAGTTCAGCTTCAGGAACAGAAGGCCGGAGAATGTCGAAGCGGGCGGCGGGGATGCGATGCCACCAACGAGTGTGATGACGAGGCTCATCTTGATCATGGTGTGGAGGAAGCTCATCCGGAACCCTAACACCTACTCCAGCTTGATCGGCATCACTTGGTCCCTCGTCTCGTTCAGGTTACATCAGTTTGAAAAACACTTCCCCTTGACATTTTGGCTTCTGGGGTCTGCAAATTTGCATGCTTTGCTGACATATCTTCTCATCGGCATCCATTTCTTTTCCTTCTCGTTTTGGTTCGTTTAGGTGGCACCTCGAGATGCCCGCAATCATAGCCAAGTCCATTTCCATACTGTCAGATGCAGGACTTGGCATGGCCATGTTCAGCCTTGGTCAGTCAACTTTCTCTCAACATAACTCTCTCTCTCTCTCTCTCTCTCTCTCACTCTCTCTCGACTTTTATGTTGATTACACTTTCTTTTTCTGGGTCACGCCCCATTCCTCCATCATTTATGCAAGAGAGCACGCTTTAGATTTTTTTCTGCAAGAACAAGCAAAGTGAAGCGTGGGGTGGGGTGGGGTGGGGAGCAGGAGAGATTCTTGATGTACCCGGCACACGTGGACTCAGTATGTCTCAAGCCTTAAATCAAGGGCTGAGTCCATGCAAATAACGATGTGGTTAGGGTTTTCTGTGCGTTACAGGACCGAATATTCGCCTTCTATAAAGCTTTGCACGTGCAGATTTATCGACTTCTTTTCTTGGATCAGGAAAGATATGTGGGGTGTTATAATGAAGTGGCTGACGGTGAGGTTTGATGAATGAATGACAGGTCTGTTCATGGCGTTGCAACCCAAGATCATAGCTTGCGGGAATTCCGTCGCAACTTTTGCTATGGCCGTCAGATTCCTCACCGGTCCGGCCGTCATGGCCGCTGCCTCCCTGGTAATCGGCCTCAGGGGCGATCTCCTCCGCGTCGCCATTGTACAGGTATGTCCCATACTCACAGAAAGCATCAAACAGATGCAGCGTATGAACTAAATAGAATCTGAACCGCCAAATTTAGTGTTGAGCGGTCTCTCTTTAAGAAACTTGATTCGACCTATGTAGATCTCTTTGTAAATATTCTCTTACAGAATTTGTGCATGCTATGAACTAGAAGTGCTTACAATGCCCTAAACAAAATGTTACAGGCAGCTCTTCCTCAGGGGATCGTCCCCTTTGTCTTCGCCAAAGAATACGGCCTACACCCGGACATTCTTAGCACAGCGTGAGTACTGTATTCGTACTTGTAATTGCCATTCTAATTTCACTTTTGTTTGGCTTCTAATTTATGCAATTCCCTTTCTAATAAGCCACTTGATTGATTACATGCAGTGTCATATTCGGGATGTTAATCGCCTTGCCGATTACACTCGTCTACTACATTTTGCTGGGCATCTGAAGAGCGAAGAAAAACCCTAGAATCTCCGAGAGATGATGAAGAATTTGGCTTCTTAATTTGATCGCCATTCCACAGGATCCTGCAGAGAACATGGAGAACAAATCATAGTGCAGATCAAGCTTTCTTCTCCAATGGTATTTCTAGGAAAATTGTAAAATCATGGTTGTAGTTAATAGAAATCATCTAGCCTGTTCTTTTGAGGTATAAAGAGAAATCTAGGAGGAGGGAACGTTATCCCACTCCAAGGTCAAAGCATGCCACAAGCCTACATTTAGGACTTACAGATCGTCTGCCAACAAGGACTGCTGGCAGTGGGAATCGAACCTACGCATGGTCGATGCAAAGTACTTTATCGTTACCAATTAAACCTCCCAACATTGGCTCCTTTTCTTTTCTTCATTTTAATTTGGATCGACATGAAAAGCTAGGAGACATAAGGGAGGAAAAGTAGGAAAAGGAGATAGGGAGACAGAGAAAGAGAGTGCTTATTATCACGTGATTACTCCCTCTGGTTTTCTACATTTAAGAATTGGTATGCTAAAGCTTCCCTATTTTGTTCTCCTCTCCATTTCTTGTGCTTTATCCAAAGGGTCAAACCAAAAATAGTATGTCTATGTTCGAGACGATATTAAAACTTGGGATTGGGACTGGGATTTAGGTTTCTTGTCAAATTAGTTAACAAGAGGTGATAATTATTTCACCTGAGGAAGGTCAAGTAGTATTCGGGTGAGTTTTCAAGCATCTCGACTAGTCCACCTACATGAGCAATCCTAAGAATGCACTCCCTCACATCGGTCTATTGCATGCGGTATTTTACTCTCGAAATGCTCCCAACAAGACTTGAATCCAAGATCAGAAGGAGATGAGCAAACTCCTTTTCCATCTAAGCCAACGCCTTATTGGTAAGGTGTGAAAGCAAAGTAACTTTGCGGATGGATAGCCCAACTCCCCTTTATGCAGTGACCTTAAAGAGAGCTAATCCGGTTTATCTTGTCTCCGACTATACCCTACAGGGTAATTGTTGCATCTCTTTAAGCATCATGCGACGCTATAGTAAAGCAAAATCGGCAGGAGAACTAAACTTTAGATTCATCTATGAATATGGTAAGGTTTGTAGCTTGATCAAACCCTTGAATACAAGTCATCGAGTCAACATGTTGGGCAATGGGATTGGTCAAGTTCATCCAAAGCGCAAAGGATCACTATTGTACCGCAATCATGTAACGAAATGCTTTGATTACATTAATGGACTAATGGGTTGTCATTTAAGTTGGGAAGAAAAGGGAAAAGGGAGATTGTAATCTTGACAGACACCAAAACATGGGACCGGAGAAATTAGGGCAAAGGAGTGTCCAACATGTTGGGAAGATGCTCTCATGGAGACTGTGTGCTTTTAGAAAATGTCCGTATACAGTGCAAACGAGGGTCCATTCGCCCATCATCATCTTGCCCTCTGTTCTTGACTTTGTTTCCTTTTCACTGTTTTGGACTGTGGTTAGTGGTCTGGTGTGCTTGATTAGATACGATATGTCTCTTCCACGGGTGATTTCGATGTCAATCTCGAGCTACTTTATTTAAATTACCATGAAAATGTCACCCTCTCTGCATAAAGTAGGCTACTGATGTCGTGTTAGTTGATAAATGGGGTCGATGGTTGTCAATTTTTTGCATTAACGAATTGTATCTGATCTTGTATAGTGACTAATCTATAAAATGACTAATGGACCATTATCATATTTTTGTGCAAAAAAAATGGGAGAAGGTTTAATTAAGTTTGGGACTTACTTCACTCATTGCTAAAATGCAGCAAACTTTTCGTGGACGAACTTGTCACCGTAGCCCTACTAGGTGCTAGTGGGAAGCTCAAAATCAGCTTATAATGAAAATGAAAATAGATCGGAGAACATGACATGTGACCTTTAATTTGCAAATCAAGTCTTTTATCACCTAATCAACCACCAAACTGGCGATCGGACTCTTATTATCATGGGGAATAAATGGGCATATTCAATTTACCCCTTTGGGAGGTTCATTGCATCTTCTTGGCTTTCAAATTGTGCTACCCACCCCACGCCCCCACGAGCATAATCATTACCATTGCCATTGAATTTAAATTTTCATTCTAAGTGAAGTTTGCAAATAGAGAAGCAACCACCCAATAAAAAAAAAGGTCATAGGGTGACAGTGCTTGCATGGGGCCTTGACGAGAGCATGGCATCACCAATTAAGATGTCTCCATTCATTGCAAAAGTTACTGAGTTTCCCTTCCCCATGATCATCGATGGAGCTCGTGAAGAACATCTCCATACCCTGCTTCTTGCGTCCCTACCATCGCAGTCGGTGGTTCAGTAATGCTGTTGTCCATCCAAATTGATTGCCAACTACGAGTATTTTTTTTTTTTTTATTAGAAATGGTGGAGAGGCACGGCCCTGGAACTGCCTTTTGAGAGTTATAATATAGATTCGGCACCGACATGGGATATTTCAATCGAACCATAGTCGCTCGACCCACTAAAAGCTTGAAGGTTTGAGATTGCAAGAGTGTTATTGCGGTCCAACTGGCATACTACAAACCGGTAAGTTTCTTCGCACAAGGTAGCAAATGCATGTCCAAAGCAAAAGTTAGCAGGAGATTCACTCGTAACAAGGCTCAAACTTGAGATCTCATGAAAAATAATGTGACCCCTTCACTATTATACCGTCAAGCTCGGCAGTAAGTGCCCAACATTATAATAGGAAGAAAGTAGAGAAGTTCACAACATTTGGAGTTAGGCAATTTGTTTAGGTGAACATACTCGACCATGATGGGATCCTTGGCCTCCAGCTGATGTCGCAGTCCATCCAAACCTTTCGCATGAAAAGGAGTAATTTAAGATTTATGACCAATTTGATAGCAGTTGAAGTTCATCGAAAGGCCCCAAATGGCATAAACTAAAGATTCATTGTCTAACGAAGACAAAATGTGTCAAGAGTGCCCAAAAATCTCTTTCGCTATACACATTTGCAGTATACTTTTCTTAGGCCTAAAACCCTAAAAAAAACTAAAACTTTAGCTCTTCTCCCAATTTTACCTCTTGTCTTATAAAAAATCACCAACTTTAGACCATGTCCTAATTCTACTCTAAAATTTTTTGTCCTAAACCTTTTTTTTGTCTTGTAAAAAACCCTCAACTTTAGGTCCAATATCAATTCTACCTTAAATTTTTTTGCCTCATAAAAAGTTATCAGCTTTAGATCCAATTTCAATTTCACTCTAATTTTTTTGTCTCATAAAAGATCACCAACTTTGCTCTCCATTAATCCTTTGTCAAAAATCACCCTTTTTGATTTTGCGTTTGTCAATTTTTTGAGCTTGAGAGTGTTCCATTTTCACGGTTAGAGAGATCACACCCAAGATGCTCGAACAGCTCATTGTTGGATAAATTCTCCTCAAAGGTTTTGAAGTTGACAAAACATTTCTCTCGATGCAGTCGAAGACTTGGACTCTACGGCAAAGTCCGAAGATCAAAGTCTAACGTCAACAAGACTCAAGTTTCAAAGTCTACTCATGGACAAGTTTCCGGACCGACAAGATAAAAATTTCTATTCCGATTAGTCTTTATCTCAATGGCCGAGGAATATCTTTTCGACTGGATTCAGCACTACACGATCTTATATTCGTATCCGAATTGATATAGATTCTCTAAGAGTCGCAACTTATTTGGAAAGTTCAACTTATGGAAACCAAGATCCCGATTGTATGGGCGGCGGGATTGATGGGCTATCTACACTTACCTTAAAGAGCTCGAGATCTCTCCAAATTGATTACGTCCAACGGGTTGATTGGAAGAACTTCTTTGGAAGGTGCCAACGGTAATGAAGGCATGAAGAAGCGTATAAAGAGAGACGCTCGAGTTGTTGAAGATTGTTGGATAGAAGAATTCCAAAGTCTGAACCTCCATATTTCATTTGTGATCTTATTCTTCGAGCAATACATGTAATCAAAAGAGTGATCATAGAGTTGTGAGACCTTGAGGAAGTGTAGTAGAAGTTCTACATTGTGGACTCAAGAGCGTGAGGCGTAACTCTTTTTGATTCTTAGTGAAATCCGGCCCGAAGAAGGGCTGTCCGTGCGGGGAGAGTGGACGTAGGCTTGATATAAGCCGAACCACTATAAATACGGAGTCTTGATTCTCTCTCCCGATCCTTTTATCTTTCATAACCTTCATTTTGTGATTGCTGTTTTTAATTCATTAATCTTACATTCGGATTTGATTGTTAAAATCGCTTTAATCACCTATTCACCCCCTCTAGGTGCTAATTCTAGTCCTTACAATTGGTATCGAGCTTGTGTACTCGTTTATAAGAAGTGTCTTTACTTCGAGTAAAAGATCTATGGCTAGTATGTTACCTACGGGGTTGGTCGAAGGTCAAAGCAATACGGACCTCCATACTTTGATGGAAAAGACTACAACATATGGAAGAACAAGATGAAAGCATTCCTAAGATCGAAAGATCCTTTGGAATGGGAAGTGGTAGACAAAGGAATCATTCTGCAATGCATCGGGACTGAGAGAGGAAAAGAAGTTGCCGATCCCACTCCAATGACTCAAGAAGAAATCACCAAGAGACAGACTCTTGACGCTAAAGCCATTTACTCTTTATATTGTGCTTTATCTCCTACTGAGTATAACAGAATATCTTCTTGTGATACAACAAAAGAAGTCTGGGATAGGCCTCACATTACCTATGAAGGAACTGATCGAGTGAAAGAGACAAGGATCAACATTCTTTTGGGACAATATGAAGTCTTTAAGATGAGATCGGGAGAATCAATAGCCCGACATGTTTAGTCACTTTCTGAAATTGTGAATGGTCTTGAATATCGGGGACATCCAATCTCGGGACATATGAAGGTCAACAAACTCCTACGAGGACTCTCTAAAGACGGAATCACATAAAAACCTCAATAAGAGAGCACGAGAGAATTGCTCCACTCTCGTAGACGAATTGATTGGAACTCTTCAATCTTATGAAGTAGAGCAAACCAACGAAGAGGAAGATTCAAAAGGTAAGAAATCAATTGCCTTAAAGTCTAATGACTATTCGATGCTACTGATTACGAAGAAGATCTAGATGATGAAGAGCTGGCACTTATGATAAAAGATTCGAAAGTTGAATAGAAAAGGAAGAAAATTCAACTGGAAGAAACAGAGCTCACAAAGGTTTGAGAACAAATCAACGAGAGGAAGATGACTCTAACAAATAAGTGACTTGCTTTGAATGCAAAAAAAGGGACACATCGAGACCCAACTGTCCTCTGTTAAAGAAGAAAAGGAAAGGCGAAATACGAGAAAAGCACTCAAGCGAGACACAGGTGATGCGAATGTGAAGAAAGTGATGACGACTATGCCAATATCTGTCTAATGGCAAAATCTGATTCAGACTCGGACTCGATTCGAATACGGACTCGAAAAGGTGAACTCGAGGTTAGTAATCTCGAATTCCTATCAAAGTTTCGAAATACATTGATGAACTTTGTCTTAGTCTAAAAACTTCTCTTAAGAGGATCTCCGAATTGAAAAAGGAAAATTCTACATTGAAGCAACGGGAAAAACTTTGGAAAGAGAAGTTTGAAAAGTTAGAAAACAACTTTCTTGTCTTGAAAGAAAACTCGGACTCTTTGTTTCCAAAGAAAATAATCTTTTGAAAATTGATATTTCTAATATATCAAAAGATTTTCAAATGGTTCTGAAAAGTTGGATAAGATTCTTTCGATACAAAGACCCTACTTTGATAAGTTAGGTCTTGGTATGACTTCGAAACTATTCCTCTAATTGATTTTCCAAAGGTGAAGGAAAGAATCAAACATAGACCAACGAGAATTGCTTATAAAAATCATTTTGAAAGTCTTTGTAAAACACTGTTGGCAGAAATGCCTTAAAATGTTCTAAGTGTCAAAGCTCAGAACATTTTGAGAAAGAATGTCCTTTGGTTTGGAGACTGTTAAAAGGAATTGGGCAAAGACTGTTTATTGCTCTAACTCTTGGACCCAAGATGATGTGGGTACCAAAAGAAAGCTTGAATTCTTTTTAATTGCGGGTCACTATCAAAAAGAAGATTAAATGGTATCTAGATAGTGGCTGCTCAAGACATATGACAGGAGACTCAAGTTGCTTCATAACACTTGACCGGAAAGACGGAGGAAAAGTTTCCTTTGGAGGTAACAACAAAGGAAGAATCATTGGTCGTGGAACAGTCAAGATTGGAAGTGCATCAATCAAGAATGTTTCCTTAGTTGAAGGATTAAATTACAACTTGCTTAGCATAAGCCGGTTGTGTGATCTTGGATTCAAGATCAATTTCCAAGAAAGAAAGTGCTCGGGAATCAATAAAGATTCTACTCAATCCTTTTTGCGGACGAAGACATGGAAATATCTATCTTACGGATGTAAATCATGAAAGATCACGGTGCTTGATATCGGTACAAGATGAAGCTAATCTGGCACGAAAACTTGGCCATATCAATATGAAACAAATCAGCAAGATCTCCTCCAAGAAACTTGTTCGAGGATTGCCTATTCTCAATTATTCAAAGTCGATCTATGCACACCATGCGTTTTGGATAAACGGGTTAGAAACTCTTACAAACCAATAAGTAAAGTTTCTACTAATCGTGTCTTGCTGACTTACGCATATGGACTTATTTGGACCTACTAGAACGCGAAGCATTGGTGGAAAAAGGTTCTGCCTAGTAATAGTGGATGATTATTCACGATTTACTTGGGTCTACTTTCTTTCAATTTGAAGAAAAATCAGATGAAGGATTCTTTCTTGGTTACTCAATCTGAGCAAAGCCTACGAGTATTCAACAAGAAGACTCGGGCTGTGGAAGAATCAATGAACGTCAAATTTCAAGACTCTCCACAAGTTCGGCAAATACGGGCGAAGAATCGAATCATGTTCCCGGTTTTGCTAGATCTATCTCCCATAAAGCAGTCCAAAATCCAGATGCGGTACAACAAGTTGTCGATGGAGATTCAACTCAAGAAAATGATCAACAAGCCATCAGACCATCCAAGAATGCTTGGAAACACAAGTCCGAGTCATCTGAAGAACTCATTGTGGGAACATTAATGAGGGAATTCATACAAGAGCCAAAAGGCGAGAAGAGTCTAGTGCGGTTACATTTATTTCGAAATAGAACCCAAAAACATTGAAGAAGCCTTAGGCTGATGAAAGTGGATTGAAGCAATGCAAGAAGAGCTCGAGACAATTCGGTATTAACGACGTTTGGGAATTAACTCCTAAACCAAAAGGTAAATCATTGTTATTGGAACTAAATGGGTTTTCGGGAACAAAGTTGATGAAAAAGGCAAAGTGACAAGAAACAAAGCAAGACTCGTGGCTAAAGGATACACGCAAGAAGAAGGGATAGACTATGATGAGACTTATGCTCCGGTAGCAAGACTCAAAGAAACCGGACTCGGTGTTCGGGCGAAGAAAGCTTTTATATGGATTAAAACAAGCTCCTCGAGCTTGGTATGAAAGGTTAAGTAATTTTTAATTCAAAGTGGTTTCTCTAAAGGAAAGGTAGACACTACTCTATTTGTTAAAAAGGAAGGCAAAAGCTTTCTACTCGTTCAGATTTATGTTGATGACATTATATTCGGATCATCTAATGAGACTTTGTGCAAGAAATTTTCTAAGTCTATGCGGGATGAATTTGAGATGAGCATGATGGGTGAACTATCCTTCTTCCTTAGTCTACAAGTGAAACAACTTAAAGAAGGAATCTTCATTCATCAAGAGAAATATGCAAAAGAACTTGTTAAAAAGTTCGATGCGGAGAATTGCAAAAGAGCGACATACCAATGTCAAGTGCTTTGAAGATAGACAAAGACGAAACGGGAAGAAAGTTGACCAAAAATTATACGGGAGTATCATTGGTTCACTTCTTTATCTTACTACATCTAGACGACATATTATTTAGTGTTTGCATATGTGCTAGGTTTCAATCGGATCCTAAGGAATCACATTTAAGTGCTTTGCTAAACGTATCATTAAATACGTTGCAACTACTGCTAAGATTGGTCTATGGTATCCCAAAGAAGGAGACTTTACCCTTCTTGGTTATTCGACGCGAGATCTTGCGGGTTGTAGAGTTGAAAGAAAAAGCACTTGGTACTTGTCAATTACTTGGCAACGGGTGGTATCTTGGTTTTCAAGAAAACAAAGTGCGTGGCTCTTTCAACAGTGAGCGAGAATACGTAGCACTTGGAAGTTCTTTGTTCTCAAATACTTTGGATAAAACAACAACTACGAGACTTTGGTATTGAAGACTCTTGCACGAGAGATCGAGATGTGACAATACCGGCGCAATCAATCTTACAAAGAATCTATCCTACATTCAAGAGCCAAACATATTGAGATTCGACATCATTTTATAAGAGATCATGTTCGAGAACAAAGAAGTCTTGATACAATTCATTGACTCGAAGAATCAAGCGGCGGAATATCTTCACAAAACCACTTGAGAAAAGCTTATTTGAGTCTATTCGCTCAAGACTCAATATTGTATCTCTTGAAGACTGTTAAAACTCGGACTCGGAGAATCTTAAAGTCGACGGAGTATCGAACTCAAAGGGTATAGGCGAGAATACCAATCGACACGTTGTAAGTACATTTACTTAATATTTTATCTCGAAAAGGTAAGTTTGTCTGTTTATTTATGGATAATCATGTTTATTAAGGCAGTTTATTTTATAAAGGGTGGTTATCGATTTATTAAGGCAGTTATTTTTCAAAAGGAATTTATTTTGTGACGATTCGATTACCACGATTCGATTTCATTTTATACTTCTTCTTCTTCTTCGTTTTAAACTTTACCCAGAAACCCTAGTTCAAAGCTTTTCACTCTTTGGAATTTCTCTCCTCGATTTCTACTTCTCAAAGTTTTTAACTTTCTTGCGACACAAGTGTGAAAGTTTCTCCAAGAAAGCGACAATGTCTCACCAAAGAAAATCATCAAGGCTTGCAAGCAGGGGACCACAGGGCTCTGGAGAGGGGCCTACGCACTTCGATCTTACAGAAGAAAGCAACTTTCCAATGAGCAGTCTCCCTCACGATCTCAACAACGATCCTCCTCAACTAGACCTCATGATAGTCGCCCTCAACAAGCGAAGAAGTGCTTGAAAATGTTGAACTGAGTAAGATCACTCAAGCATGCTTTTGTTTATAGGCTTTACTCTACATTGAAGGAAGGTGGGTGCAATGACCTTCATCGATGAATTTACGAAAGAAAAAGGTTATAGAAATGAGACGCACTTTCTCACCGTGATGGAAAGATCGGCGTTGTTCTTTGGAACGACAACAAAAGTTTTTGCAAACTTTCCCGGTGACCCTAGGTTTGGTAGTTTTAATCAGCTTGAGAGGAAAGGATGATGATGAGAAAATGTATTTACATTTTAAACCTTGGATGGGTGTGGCTGCAAACCTTCGAGGAAAGAAGGATGAAGCTGTTTCGATCGATGGACACGGGAAGAAGTATGAGAAGCTGCTAAAGCGGTGATAAATCCCACGGACGGTGGACTTTGATTTTCTGGATTTGCGAGCATCAATCTCGAGAGAAGTTTGAGAAACTTCAAGCGCACAAGTTTTGCGAATGTGATGTGGCTCATTCGGAATTGACCGCATATTTCTACTCTAATCTCGGCTTCCTTGATGCGAACAGCTTTTCATTTAGCGTGCGAGATAGAGAATATGTTGTTGATCTGAGACACTCAGCGAACGTAATTGGTGTGGAAACGAGGTGCTTTCCAATCAATTTATGTGTCGTGAGTCATGCAACCATGGAGCTTGCAAGAGCCAATTCTTGAAGGTCGTCTATCCTACTCAGAATGAATGCAACAAATATTACGCTTCACAAGATTGTGATCAACTGTCTTAGACCAAAATCAACATCAAAGACAGATGTATCCATCTCGAGGCAAAGTTGATGTTTGCAATCAAGATTGGCATTAATTTCTCTCTGCCACACACTATCATGTTTCACATGTGCAGTCGATGGCAAAGGACAAGGGACAACTCCCTTATCTTGCTCTCATTACACGACTTTCAAACATCGAACATCCGGCCTCCCCACATTCTCTCTGTGAAGACTATTGGTCGAATGGTCATCGGACGAGGATGATAACAAAGATGCGTCACGAAGGAACTCAGCAAGAAGCTGGAGCGAGTTCAAAAAAAAAAACCCCTGTGAAGATCAAACCGAGACTCTTACGTAGCAAAAAGGAAAGGAAAGGAACACATCCTTTGGTCCTATCAAGAAGAGGCGGGCAATCATCTTGGAAGATGAAGATGATGAGGATGATATGCCTATTTCAGCCTTTGTTTCTCGTGATTACTGCTCTGTATCGGCTGTTCCCGAGAACAACGGTTTGCGAAAAGCGAGAAAGGAAACCGAGGAAGAGGAATCCTTGCAAAAGGAAGAAGAGACAGAAAGAAAGAAGAAGAGAAAGAAAGAAAGAAGAAGAAAGAAAGAGAAAGAAAAGAGGAAGAACGAGAAGAGGAAAGAGGAAGAGAAAGAGAAAGAAGAGAAAGAGGAAGAGAAAGATGAAGAGGAAGAGTCGGCCCGGGACGGACTCTCGGCATAAACCCGGCGGACTCACAAGCAAAGCAGATTCTCCGGCGAAAAGGAGGATCGGCACAACCTTGTCACTAAAGGAGACTCCTCGAAAAGAAGAGTTCTTCTCCCCTCCGAAGGCATGGAAACATGGGGAGATATCCAAAGAAAGCACTCCTCTTCTCCCGACATTTACAAGTGCAAGTGTGAGCGGATCGCCACGATGCGAGAAGATGTTTATCTTGCTCATCATCTGAGGGAGAGGCTTCATCTCCAAACATTGATCTTCCTTCGATGTTCACACCGGCTTGACTCCACCATCGACCGGGAGTTGACGCAAGCACACGGCCCGACAATTCGGGAGATTTGAAGGTTGCTTGACATCATATTGGAACTCAAAGGCCAAATCTATGCTATGGGGTGTGACTTTCGGACTATCGAGAATGAGAATCATGCTATGTTCATCTCCTTACATGATCGGCTTAAAGATGTTGAGTAAGGTTCAAGACACAAACAAAGGGCACCTTGCTCTCTCGAACTTCAAGAAGACTTAAGGAAGCTGGAAGGAAGCTGTCAAGTCTATGGAGGACTTTCAACTTGTTCGCGTTCCTCGTGCTCCTTGATTTTCTTACTTTTTAATGCGACAAAAAGGGGAGAAGACTTTGCGAGGCAGATTTTCACTCTATTCAAACCCAAACCCAAACCTTAAACTTTCATTTCTATTTTTTTGGATTTAATGGTTTGTTTGTGATTGACATTTTGACTTTATCTTGAGTTTTTGAATGATTGCTTACCACCTTTGCATTACTTTAAAAATTTGTTAAAAGTAGATATAGATAGTAAAGTCTGCATTGACTAATGAGGTTTACGTGGATGCGGATACGTAATGCAGGGTAAGTACGTATGCAGGACATCTGCGTACATGACATCTTATACTATTCTTATTCTAATGATATCTTTGCAAGCTTAAAAGTTGTTTTGCGGGGGCAATAGTGTTCAAATCTGCGGAAAGTTTTGTCACCATCAAAAATGGGGAGATTGTTGGATAAATTCTCCTCAAAGGTTTTGAAGTTGACAAAACATTTCTCTCGATGCAGTCGAAGACTTGGGAGACTCGCGGCAAAGTCGAAGATCAAAGTCTAACGTCAACAAGACTCAAGTTTCAAAGTCTACTCTCATGGACGGTTTCCGGACCGACAAGATAAAAATTTCTATTACGATTAGTCTTTATCTCAATGGTGAGGAATATCTTTATTTGGATTCAGCACTACACGATCTTATATTCGTATCCGAATTGATATAGATTCTCTAAGAGTCGCAACTTATTTGGAAAGTTCAACTTATGGAAACCAAGATCCACGATTGTATGGGCGGCGGGATTGATGGGCTATCTACACTTACCTTAAAGAGCTCGAGATCTCTCAAATTGATTTGTCCAACGGGTTGATTGGAAGAACTTCTTTGGAAGGTGCCAACGGTAATGAAGGCATGAAGAAGCGTATAAAGAGAGACGCTCAAGTTGTTGAAGATTGTTGGATAGAAGAATTCCAAAGTCGAACCTCCATATTTCATTTGTGATCTTATTCTTCGAGCAATACATGTAATCAAAGAGTGATCATAGAGTTGTGAGACCTTGAGGAAGTGTAGTAGAAGTTCTACATTGTGGACTCAAGAGCGTGAGGCGTAACTCTTTTTTATTCTTAGTGAAATCCGGCCGAAGGGCTGTCAGGTGCGGGAGAGTAGACGTGAGGCTTGATATAAGCCGAATCACTATAAATACGAGTCTTGATTCTCTCTCCCGATCCTTTTATCTTTCATAACCTTCATTTCTTTGTGATTGCTGTTTTTAATTCATTAATCTTACATTCGGATTTGATTGTTAAAATCGCTTTAATCACCTATTCACCCCCATCTAGGTGCTAATTCTAGTCCTTACACTCATGCTTGAGAGTTTTCAATCTCTCAATTGTCAATGAGAAATTTTGAATGAAGGATTAATGGGGCCATATTTGTGACTCAAATAAAAGTTTGTGGCTTTTTATGATATTGTAAAAATTTCGGGTTAAAATTGGGACAAGATTTAAAGTTGAAGGTTTTTCATAGGATAAAAATAAAAAAGGTATAAGGTGAAATTGGGACATAGCTTGAAGTTGAGGGTTTTTATGGGATAAAAAGAGAGTTTATGATAAATTGGGACTAAAGCTAAAGTTTGAAATTTTTTACGGCATTAGGCTCTTTTCCTTGTGTACAGTGTATTAAAGGATCGAATAAGATTATACCTACGCATGACATACATGAATAGTAAATAGGAGACGCTATGATTTAAATACCGAATTTAAAAATAAAATAAATAAATAAATAAATAAAAAGATCACACAAAGCTCCTATCATTTCTGGAGATATTATGCACATGAGACAGGGAGGATTAATATGTCCCAAACCATGCACGCACATGTATGGGACTTGTGGAAGTACGTACAGACATCATTCCAGACATTGCACTAAAACTTAAAGTTTTGGGCTGTGGTTAGGGTCTGGTGTGCTTGATTAGATATGATATGTCTCTTCCACGGGTGAAAATGCTGTCAATCTCGAGCTACTTTAGTTAAATTACCATGAAATTGTCACCCTACTGATGTCATGCTAATTGATTAATGGTCTCGATTGTTGTAAATTTTTTGCAGTAATTAAATGATTCAACTTGCATCGCAACTGTACTATATAATGACCAGTGGACCATTATTGTATTTTTGTGGGAAAAAAGAAAAAAAAGGCTTTTCAAATAGTTTCGGGACTTACCTCGCTATCAACTAAATGAGCCTGTCACTGTAGCCCTACTAGATGTGGGTGGATAAGTCGAAGGTTGAACACCGATACTTAGGTTCATCCTTCGCAAAAGTTCTTCTAAAATCAAAAGTAGGCTAAAAATCAAGTCTTAAATCATTCGACCAACCACCGACTAGTCACTAGAATCGTAATGATATAGGGAATAAATCCGGATATTCAATTTAGGACTTTAGTGTTGAAAACTAACAAATTGGATATTTCTATAATAATAAAAAAACATGTGATATTATATATAAAAAAAATAGATAGATCCACAGGCCAAAAGAAGAAATAGAATAAGGATAGGTGGTGTGCATGCATGGGGCCTTGAAGAGGGCTTGGCATCACTAACCAAGATGCCTCCATTCATTGCTAAAATGAGTGAGTCTTCCTTTCTCATCATCGATTTCATATCGTGCTTCTTCTGTCCCTACCATGGCAATTTTTCTGGTTCAATGATGCCGTTATGCATCCAAGTTGATTACCAATTTTGAATTTTTGTTTTCCCCCAAGGGACAATTTCTAGAGCTGCCTCTCTAGGAGTTATCATCAAGATTCAATACTTGTTTAGAATGTTTGAATTGAGTCATAACTACTTATTTTATTAAGAGCTTGAAGGTCAGAAATTGACAAGCATGGTACTGTAGTCCCATTGGCATACTCGAAACTAGTAAGTCTCTTCATATGAGATAGCAAATGCCTATCCAAGATAAAAGTTGCCAGAGATTCGCTCATGATAAAGCTCGAAAGATAGCGTCTTCACCGTGGACTACCAAGTTCGGTGGTAAATGTCCAACATCATACCCTGAAAAGCAAGCAGGTGATTTGTTCGGTTGAAGGCTGAATCGTCACGATGAGATCCTCCATCCCAATAAGTATTTTCACTCGATTTTACCGTCCATCCAAATTCTTTCAGTGAAAAATGATTAAGTGTAACATCAATAACTAAATAAGTAAAGTTTGAAGTTTGTCGAGAGACATGAGGTTTAGAGAGCACATAAAAACTTCTTCCCTTGTGATATGGGGTATTCATGACTCGAATTAGATTTCACCCACACATGACAGAAGTAAATTCTAATTTGGAGACACTACAATTCCAACACGAAATTTCAAAAGAAAAAAAGAAGAAAAAAAGGTAAAATGGGCCCCCCCAATTGAGATATAATGCACAAGAGACAGAGAGAATTAATATATTCTAAAGCATGCACGCACTCGTATGGAGGATCCCATTGCTCTTTAAAGTACGTACAGGCATCATTCCAGACATTGAACTACAACCAAAGGTTTTGCAAGACAAATCAAAAGGCAAGCAAAGCTGTGTCCTCTTTCTTTATCCTTTTTCTTTTCCCTCTTTATATGGATAGTCTCTCCTCCACAAGCCAACTTAATTATTATATAAAGAAAAAAAATTGATAACGGTCTTAAATTTATTATTAAAATATCAGTCTATTTTAAACAATAAAAAATTAAGTAACAATTAATTATAAATTATTATGAAGTCCACTCATTTAAAAATTTATAACTCACAATAAACTATTATTCTCACAATAATTCGAAAAATATTATGTTAGCAAAAATTTTATCTAAATTATACATATGATAGCAGTTTATCACATGAAGAAAATTCATGAGTAATGCCTAAATCAAAAAGGAAAAAGGAAAAGAAAGGAAGAAAGGATAAAGAGAAACTCTACTTGATGTCTCCCACTAGTTTGTGTCGGGCCGGCCATTTCAACGACATCGCTTTATGGACTTTTGTACCCCTCTCTCTCTCTCTCTCTCCCTTTGTATATTCTTAGCCCTAGGAGATTCATAGTAGATTTATATAGGGAGAGATAAGGATATATATGTAGAATATCTCCCCTAGACTAATCAGACATTCTTCTGCAAATTTTCTAGACCGAGAATGATAAATTATATGAATACACGTGAAAAGTTGAGCTAGACCCACTAGGGTTTCCTTAAGAAGGCAACAGGCTTGCCTTCCTCCAATGCAAAATCATCTCGCCTTCGAAACATAGCAAAAATTGAAGTTCATATGCTCAATCACATCGCTTTTGATTGCAATCTCCCCGACTATGAATCTCAGAGGAGATGCGGTGAACCATATCGCCATCCATACGATGAACATCAAAGGAAATCCTCGATGTTACGAAATTTCTTTTATCGTTATGAGATCTGATTATGACACTCTTATGCGTGGGGCCATGTTCGTTTAGCACGTTCCCCTTTCATCCCATCAAGTCGCCAAGTGAGAATATAAATTTGATGGGGAAGTTGCGTGTCTTGAGCGTCAAAATGACCTTCTAAGCTGAGGTCAAAAACAGTGCACAAATCGCCACGAATCCGTCAAGAGGAGAAGCCGAAGGGAATGGGGAATCGAAACTAGTTGGGCCATCATTGAAAATCGGAAAAGATGGCCATGCGTTTTCCACGACTGGGCCACTGTCATATCAGCTACCGACGGTATTGAATATGCATGCCTCGTAAGGGCAATATGCCATTGATTCGATTGATTTGCCCTTGCGCGCACTTGAGGGAAAAGCAGTCCAGTGGTTTGGAGCAGACACTGGTAGTTGTCAAGCATGAAAATGCAGTCAATTATAACAGAAAAGACAGCCACTCCATTTCAAAAATCGATTTCTGTCTTAGATAGATATTTATTTCTAAATAAAAATACTTGTTTGATAATTATATAATTTATTTATTTTTAAATAGAAATTTATTTAATAACGACACAAAACCAACGCAAACGGTAGGCAACTGGTGGCAACCAGGGACCGGCGATGGCAAGCGATGGATGACAACGATCGACGGCACGTGGGCATTCGATGAATAACAAGAATAAGTGATGAGAAGAGTTTTTATTTTCGGTTGTATTAAAAATAGAGAAGTATGAAAATTTTTACTTTTAGTTTTATTTCAAATTTATTTCTGGACTAAAAATTATTTCATAAGTAAAAAATAAAATTACGTTACCAAACGGAAAATGAATTTTTATTTTAAATCTATTATCGAGAATACAAAAATAGTTCTTATCAAAAATAAAATAGCTATCGTGAACACAAAAATTACATTTGATCAGTCATTTGATCATAGTGCCACAAGGAAATTTCCAGAGGTAAGGTTATGAATTTTACGTTCAATTTCCTCGATGGAGCCTTGAATTCCGTCTTAAATAAGATTTTAGAGTAAATAATTTAGCCGTACAACACATCATCGTCCCATGAGCACGTGTAACTCACAGGACAGTTTCCGCGACAATGACAAGCATTTTCTCTAGGGAAATCGTGTTGTATTTTCGTCGTTCTCCTTCTTCTCTTTCTTCTTTTCCTACGCACGCCTCCGTCTTCTTCGCCCTCACGCCTCCGTCTTCTTCCGTTCTTATCCTTCTTTTCACTTTTTATCTTCTCCATCTCCAAACGCCGTGTACCAGCCGTCGTCCCGCCTCTAGTGCTGCCGCCATTGGGCCCCGACCACGGAGCCGAGCCCCACCACCGCAGCCGTGGTGGTAATCAATGTCATGCGGCCACATTCAAGAGAGGTTGCACAAGGCATGTGACTGCGTTGGAGAAAGTAGGGCGGCGGGCCTCTCTTTATTGCATTACAGGCCCATTTGGTTCAATTATGGGAAATGCAATCTTTGACTGAATGGGCATTTTGTGAATGCTAGTGTGTTTGGACACTCAAAAGTGTATATTTTGCAAAGTAGCTTTAGGTTAAAAAGAAAAAGGAAAAAAGAGAAGAAAAGAAAAAGGGGGAGGAGATCAGCTAGGTGGAGAGGGGAAAATCGTGGGGGGAGGTGGCTCTACAGTGGTGCCGGTGGCCGGTGGGGAGGAGGGTGGCGGTGGCGGTGGCGGGCGGCGGGCGGCGGTTTTGGGTGGGGTCGCACGACCCGAGCGGCGCCACCGCGACCTCAAGCGAGGTGGCTCGAGGTCGGGCAACCTCGGGACCGGGCGACGCCCAAGGTCGCTCGACCTCAAGCCACCTTGCCACGAGGTCACGCAACCACAGGCGAGGCTTCCCCAGCCGGCGCATTTGGCCGCTCACGGCTAAGCGCGCCCACCAACCGAGCTTCGCAGTGGAGTAGCAAAGCCGAAGAAGACAATGAACAGTGTCGTATGAGAGCAAAAGAGGAAAACACAATTATAATAAGGGCAATATTGGAAAGAAAAAAAAAACTCATTAAACATTATATCAGTATTCCACAACATTCCAAATCAAGATTTCGCCAATGACACCTCCAAATACCGAACCAAACGCCTAAAATTTTTTCCCGATGAGGAAAGTTCTCAGAATATCGAACCAAACGAGACCTACAATCTCGAAATCAAACTAGGCTGAACCTCGACACCGGGGCCATAAAGTGGCCGCCTCAGGCAAACTCAGATCTATGGCCACGCAGGCCATGGCGAGGAAAATGACACGCACGTGAAAACTTTGCCAGCAAAGATTCGGTCGGCCGGTGAATCGAGACGTGTTCTGAAACTAGGTGGCTCGCTCCAATTCTTATTTGAACGAGGTCTGCTCTGCGGTCACTCTGTAAGGCTCTATTTAAAATTGTCCCCGATGCCAACCACGACGGGAATCGGTCCAAAATCAGATACTGTTGTGCTATGATTGAGTGGAATTATAAAAGTTCAACGAAAAAGAAAGTTAAGAAAGGGGGTGGTGAGGAAAATCAACCGGTGCTTACAAATCACGTGGACCCTTTGATCATCTCTCGGCCCATAATGATCTGGTTTTGGGCCTTTCTCACATCTATTTTCTTCGACATCGGCTTATGGGGAATCATTCTTCGTGGCCCAAGAACTTGATTGGGCCGCGTAGAAGACACTCATCACCATCTCCTCTTATTCATACACCTCCAAGGTGCGGTTATGCGAGTTCCACGGCTCGAGAAAGACCGGGCTTTCACCAGTACGGAGGGGGTTTCCAATGGTCGTGTCCGGATCCCAGCATGTATCAAAGAATAGCTCCGCCTTAGAGACTCTTGTGGGAGTGTGTTATGATAAGAGTGATGGATTGTGCTAGAGCTGCAGGGTAACTCTAATTAGGAGTGAGCATGATTTCAGGATAGAATCTAGAACCGGTCCGGTTCCAAGTTCTAGTGGAACTTGGTCCATCTCCCGGCTGCTATACGATTCTGTTCCTTCCCGGCTCCGGGGTAGGAATCAAGCCGAGATCAAGTTTGGGAACCGGAGAATCGGACCATGTGATCCTAAAATAGAAATTGATGTATATTATACGGTATTCGTAAGGGCCGTGAGGCAGATTAGAGTTCATGTGATTCATGATCTTTTCCTACTCATTCCCGGAAAAGCTGTTTATTGCATGAGTTTGAGATCGCTTGCTTCGTTCGCTTAGCTTTTGCACTGGGCTTTTTCAATTGGCAAAGCTAGCGACACCCGCTCAAGCAAGAAGAAGAAGCTTCTCCTCAGTTGAAGCAAATGCAGAAGGACGGCTAATTGGTAATCTGAGTGTCGCTTGCAAAGTATGATATTCTAATGAGCAAAAGGATGTTAGAAAGTTACATTCCATCAGTAGGATGTTAGAAAGTTACATTCCATAAGTAATAGTGACGGCATTATATTGCCTTCATTTTCGTTTTACTTTTTACTAACAAAAAAAAAATTTTGATTGGTTCTCAAATAGACCCCGAAACTAGAGCTGTTAAATAGGTGGATTGGATCGGGTTTGGGTCGGGTCATTAATAGTCCGACCCAAATTAACCCATTAACCCATTTATGATCCATTTATGCATAATGTAAATTTTCTGACCCCTACCCAACCCATACCCGAACCCAACCTATATTAATAAAATATTTTCATATTTAACCAAATTTAGAAAAACTTATTCCTATGTATTTTTTTTTTTAAGATTATATTATTTCTTAATGGACAATTTTTAGAATTATATTACTAAAATAGTTTTATACAACACAAATTTAATGGACAATTTTTATAATTTTTAAAATAATTATTTTAAAAATCGAATTTTAATTATTTTTTATTTTTTAAAAATTAATTTTTTAATTATTTTTATTTTATTTTTTAAATATACTTTTCTTTTCTTTTTTCTTTTTTTTTTTTCTTTTTTTTTTTCTTTTTTTTCTTCTTTGGGCGGGCCACTGGCCACGACGACGGTCGGCCCCGACCACGGCAAGCCTTAAGCTCGCCGACGTCGGCGAGCCTCAGGCTCGCCGGATCGGCAAGCTCGAGCTTGCCGGCGATCGAGCCGGCAAGCTCGAGGCTCGCCCGATTAGCGAGGCTCGAGCCTCACCGAACGTCGGCGAGGCCTCCGCCTCGCCGATGTCGGGCGAGCTCGAGCTCGCCCCCTCGCCGAAACCAGTAAGGCTCGAGCCTCGCCCGACACCAGGCGAGCTCGAGGCTCACTTGGCCGGTCGCCAGCCATCACCGTGCCGGCTACCGAAAGGAGGAAGGAGAAAAAAGGGAAAATTCAAAAAAAAAAAAAAAAGATTATAATTTCGATTTTTACAAAAAAAAATATTTTTGTAAAGTTAAAGAGGGAAGATAGTGATTATAAGGTTTTTGTTGAAAATGGGTTCTTTACTCAACCCATTTAAAACCCACTTAAGACCTACTTATTTTAAACATTTAATTGTGAAACTCATTTAACTACTTTTTGTCAAAAACAAATGACCCATTTATGATTTAAATAGGTCATATATGGGTTTATGACCCATTTTAACACATCTACCCGAAACTAATGACAATATAGATTCTAGGTTTCAGGATATGTAGAGTATATTTCAAGTTCTAAAAATTGAGGAACCAGATCCAACGGATAAGTTCCAAGTAGAACCTCAACCAACCCTAGAATTGCAAAATCATTAGGATTACCACTTCTCATATGAGAAAAGGAGAGAAAGGGAATTTGATTCCTCACATTTTTAGGGAGTTAAGAGTGGGGGCAATTAGTTTTCGGTGTGGAGCTTGATTCTCATGCTCTACAAAGAGCGGAGTAAAAGTTGGAAAGTGAATTGAGAGTTAGAGTAAGACGCTAAAAAAACTAAAATTACAAGAAAATAATTTATCTATTAACTCTTTATAATATTATCATATCTTACCTTTCGAGATATTCAAAATAGAAATTGTCAAAGGCGATATTTTGGATAAAAAAATCACATGATCATCAGCTGTTAGGGCGAGCTGCCCTAACTCGATGTAAATCTAACCCCTGAATTAAACTTACGCCAACTAAATTATTCATCATGGGAGTATACATACAGAACTTGGAATGGTCTCTTCGTTTTCTTCCATATAATAACTCCGAAACCCTAATTTGTTGGAGTTCGGTGGGGCACAACATCATCGTCGTGGCTTGCTGAAATCGAAGCAACGCCACGCATCCCGAGGTGACATCTTCTGCCTTTGTTTAATGTAGGTTTGAGCTTGGGAAAGCGTAAAAAGGGCCTCAAGGCGCAGTAACGAGTTTAAAGCCACTAAAGAAGTGAGTAATCAAGGTTATGAAGCAACTGGCACGCGTTTTTATAAGGAGCAACTCTCTGTAAAGCGAGATCGTGGCAATACAAGAACATGGACACGATTTTTTTTAAGGTAAAAGAGCGTGACTACAACTGCAAGACTGCTCAAAGATAATTATAGCATGACCATAATAAATAGCACAAATCAAACAAATTATCTTTAGGGTCCGTTCGTTTCACAGAAAATAATTTCCAAAAAAACGTTTTTCGAATTTGCCGGCGTTTCACGGAAAATGAATTCCGCGGAGGACAATATTTTCCATCAAAAGAAAAAGTCTTAAAAAGTAGGGAAAATGTTTTCCACTTTTAAAATGTAGAAAACATTTTCCTCACTGACTCTCTCTTATCTCACACCTCTACAAATCCTAACTTCCTTCTCCCCTTTATTTTTCTTCTTTTCTTTTTTTCATTTGAATTATTTTTTAATTTTCTTTTTCTTTTTTTTTTTTTTTAATTCGAATTATTTTTAATTTCCTTTTTCTTTCCTTTTTCTTTTTTTTTTTTCTTTTTCTTTTTTTTTTTGTTTCTCATTTTCTTCTTTTCTTTACTAGTCGTCGACCAAATGAACCTCAAACTCATCAATCTCAAACTCACACTCGTCGATCTGGCAAGCCTCGAGCTTGACGCTCGCGTTTGCCAATCTAGTGAGCGGAAAATATTTTCCTTACCGAACACCGAAAAATATTTTCCTAAACATTTTCAGGTTTTAGTCGAACACCGAGAAAATATTGTCATTTTCCCGAAAAATGACTTACGGAAAAATATTTTAGGAAATGACTCATTTTCCGCGAAACAAACGGACCCTTAAGTTATCTTTACTTTCCAAAGACCGTATTTTTATCTTTCGGACTTGTGTCTCATTTTTAAATGGATTTCACGTCATTGATTAAATTTCAACATAGCATCTTCGCATTTTCAAGCTTCATTGTCAATTAAATTCCATCATAGTCTGTTTTACTTTTGGTTTCATTATAGAGTCTGTATTTTTAAGTCCTCTCGTCGATTAAATTCTAGTATAGTCTGTGTTTGTACAATTTTGTTCGAAGTAAAGTTGTTGATTTCCTTAATACCCATTATATTTTCCATCCAGATTCGACACGAAACCAGTCTTTTTCAAATAAGAACTTGAGAACTACTCTCGACAAAGGGTATTTCATCACAAGAGAAGTTCTTGCAAAATAGGTCCAAATCACTATATGGATCGAAGACTAGCTCCTCCTTAGGAGACTATTATCGGGGTGTGTTATAGTTAGATTGATGAATAGTACGAGCACTGTAGGAGAGTTAAAATTGCAAAAAAAAAAACCCCATTAACTTTTTATAATATTCTTACATCTTTTCTTTCAGCTATTCCAAATAAAAATTTTCGAATGCGACACTTTATATTAGAAAATCATATGATCATCGGCGATTAAGGCAAATGGCCCTGACTCGATGTAAATTTAATCCTTGAAATAAACTTACGTCAACGTAAATTATTTATCTTGGGAGTATGCCTATGGAAATTCAATTTCCTCTTCGCTTTCCATATAATAACTCTAAAAACCCAATTCGTTGAAGTTTTTATTTTTTTTATATCAAAATTTGTTGAAGTTACGTGGGCAAAATATCATCTTCTTGATTCGCTGAAATCAAAGCAACTCCACGCATCTCGAGGGGACATCTTCTGGCTTTGTTTAATATAAGTTTTGAGCTTGGGAAAGGACAGAAAGGATCTCAAGGCGCAATAACAAGTTTGAAGCCATTAAGAATCCGTTTGATAATATTTCTATTTTAATGAATGATTTTTTTAAAATATTTATTTTTTATTTCTTTTTCTTGAAATAATTTTTAGTAAAAAAACGTGTTTGATAACTAGAAAAATTTCTATTCTTGAAATGAAAAAAAAAATAAGAATGTGTTTGCTATAATCCATAATTTTTTTTAAAGTAAAATTTTTTTAAAGTTTTTAATAATTTTTAAAAAAAATTTCTTTTGTACTTTTTATCCTTCCTTGCCACCTCTCATTGGTCGATTGCCGCTAATCGTTACTACCGCCACCGACCAATAGTCTATGATCAATGGTCGAAGGCGATGGCGATCGGTGGCCGACGGCGGCCAACAATGGCCGACAACAAGGGGCAACAAGCGAGGGGCGACAGGTGGCAAGGAAGAAGAAGAGAAAAAAAGAAAATAAAAAATAACTTATTTTTAGAAATTATTCTCATGAACAATAAATTACTTTTTTATACTTCATGTTCTTGTTCTAAACCTATTCCCTAACCACTTTCCTAGTCCGAATAATTACCAAATGGATTTTTTTTTTCCTATTCCGAAAAGCAAAAGAATAGAAAAACAAAAGAATATAAGCATTGCCAAACAGGCCCTAAAGAACTGAGTGATCAAGGTTATGGAGTAACTGGCACATGTTTTTAAAGAAACAACCATCTAAACTAAGATCATGGCATCATGAGAATATGGACACAAAATTTTCAAAGGTAAAGGAGCATGGCTACAACTGCAGGAGAACTGTTCAAAGATGGATATGGCACAACCATTATAAATAACACAAATCAAACAAATTTACTATCTTTAAGTTATCTTTACTTACCTACACTGTACTTTTATTTTTCAAACTCGTGTTGTCAATTAAATTTCAACGTATATCTCTTATCTGGGTATCAAATCATCAACTAAATTTTAATATAGCATTTTCGCCTTCTCAAACTTTGTAGTCAACTAAATCCTAGCATAGTTTATTTACATTCCATTGTAGAGTTTGAATTTTTCAATCCCGTCGTCCATTAATTCCGGCACGATTTGTGTTTATACAGTTTTGTTGAAAGTAAAGTTGTTGATTTCCTTATTACTTGTGATATTTTCTTTTCGGAATCAGTAAAACCTATCGTCTTCAAATAAGAACCGAAGAACAACTTTCAATAAAAAGTATTTTGTCACAGAAGAAGTTTTAACGAAACGGGACCGGGTCGCGGCATGAATCGAAGATTAGCTCCGCCTTAGGAGTCCCTTATTGCGGTGTGTTGAAGTTTGAGCGGTGGATAGTCTGAGCACTGCAGCGTGGCTAAAATTACCACCCAAAAAAAAATAAAAATCCCTATTAACTTTTTTATAATATTATAACATCTTACTTTTCGGCTATGCAAAATAGAAATCATCGAACGCAATACTTTGGATCGAAAAATCGTATCATCATTGGCGATTAGGGCAAGCAGCCCTGACTCGATGTAAATGTAATAATTGAATTAAACTTATGTCTACGTAAATTATTAATCTTGGGAGTATAAATATGGAAATTGAATTGTCTCTTCATTTTTCATATAATGACTTTAAAATCCTAATTTGTTGAATTTTTTTTAGTTAATACTACAAAAAACTCTAAATTGGTATGCTTGTGATAAATTTATCCCAAAAATCATAAATAGGTACACATTTGATAAATTTACCCTGAACTAGTACATTTCTAATAAATTTACCATATCAAAATGTTGAGTTGGATAACGCATAACAGGTGACTAGTGTATTAGTTTCAGATATTACTCTCCATTTGTTAGAGTTGTATGGTTTTTTGTGATATTAATCCAATTTAACGGAGAATATATACTAGCTTGGGATTTTTGGTGGTCAAAAAAATTAATTTTTGGTAAATTTGTCTCAAATGAACCAGCTTAACATTTTTTGTGGCAATTTAAAATAAATTTATCATAGGTGTATTAATTTAATTTTTTTGATAATCAAAAAATTAGTGTAAAATAAATTTGTCATAGGTGTATTAATTTGGGATTTTGTATGGTATTATTATTTATTTATTTTTGGATTATAAATTTTTAAAGTTTTTTCCTTTTTTTGGTCGGTTTCTGTTGAAGTTTGGTGGGGCACGATATCATCTTCTTGATTCGCTGAAATCAGAGCAGCCCCACGCACTTCAAGGGGACATCTTCTGGTTAACCTTTTTTTTTTTTCCTTTTTTTTTTGTTTAATATAAGTTTTGAGCTTGGGAATCGTACCTAATATATTATTGCATGGGGATCTATCATCTCTTTTTCGAAAAGATAAAAATAAAAATACCAGATAAATTTTTAGCTTGGGATATGTACCCTATATATTTTATTGCATGGGGATCTATCAAACTTTTTTCATAAAAAATAAATGAAATAGCAAAATCAGATCTACTATTTTCTATTTTTATATAAGAAACTCTTACCTATGATTTTCTTTTTTTATTTTGTATGGTCCTTTTTTTTTCCCTTTAATTTATTTTGAATGAAGCAAATCATCTGTTTCAGTAGGCACTCGTTAAGCATACTAACATTAGCACGACCAATTCACAAATTGCGTGATGTGTGAATTATAGTTAGCGATCGATTTCATCTACTTATTGAAAGGCTTACTTTCACTCCTCCCAATCATTAAATCACCAAACTTCATCGTCATATCTCTCGATCCTCTATTAACATATCGAAACAATAATTTTTTATGCCACAAAATTTTATGCAAATAAAAGAATTATTTTTTTTTATGAAAAACGACATTATCTTTTTCCGTGATAACGACATGAATGGTCCATAAATTTTAGTGTGATGTGGTCCTTGAATTTTTAATCTATTCAATGTGATTCATAGATTTTGGATACATGCTCTAACCAATCAATGGATCAAATGAAAATATTCAACGTTATTCCTGAACTTAATTAATTGGACGTCGATTTCGAACATTTTCATATAATTCAATAATTAGTTGAAACATATACAAAAAATTCTTGGACCACATCGAATAGATTAAAAAATTCATATTCCATTGCAAATGAAATCAAAATTCATAATTTTTTATTTTTTTTTGCTTTCCTTCTTTTAGATACCAAACGCACCCACCCAAATAATGCGCTTGGCCTTTTCCCTAAATTTCACAGGTGGGCCTAGGGGTGTGCGTGGTCAGGAGGGGCGGGCGGTTCTCGGCCTAACCAGGGAACCGCCAGCAAGGGCCGGTTCGAAAATGGGCAGGGATCCACCGTTTGTTATGGATCACACTCCGAGCAGGACCGTCGGTCCTGGTCCGGTTCTGAGTGGATCCGTGGGCAACCGGTCTCACTAACCACGAGATGAAAATCTTAAGCTAAGGAAAACCCAACATAAAAAACCGGATGAAACACTTCAAACTCTGCTAAGACGTCAGTCCAGATTCGATTCAACGGACCAAAAGCCGGATCAAAATTCTAGATTCTCCCCCACGGCATTCTCCACAAGCAAACCAACCAGCAACCCGACGAAACTCAGACAGGACGCGAATTAAAAATTAAATATGCTTCTCGCGCCACTCCTCATGACTTCGAGATCTATGCTGATGACGCTTCTTTTGAAGACCCACTCATGTCTGCTCATGGGTACGTTTTCTTTTGTACCATTTTATTCTGGTTCCGAATAATTTACTGTCTCGTTCGTCAAGATCAAAGTTTTGTAAGTTGCTTCTTCTCAAACTAACAGCCATGACATTATTTGGACAGAACAAACACGTCTCGACTCTCATTCTATTCAAACTTTTACTTTTAAATTGTATGTGTTATCCTCGGGATTGAGGATTTTGATAGAACAATGTTGTGAATTTTGCCTCCCATCTTTCATTATATCAATTTCATGAATTTGGTGTGGACTTCTCATGTTCAATATGTACATGAAAGATGAATTCATCCAAAAAAACTTGCAAAGATGTGGCACTGGTTATCAAAACAGTTTCTTCCACCTCCTGTGAAGAAGGATCTTTTAAGGCATTATGAAGAGTTTAGCATCTATGCGTGTAGCTTACTAACTTTTACTATACACTGCCACAGGTTGAAGCAGATCAAGTCAGCATTTTACTCTATAGCAAAGGTTTTATTTGCTCTTTCCTGATTGCTTCCTCATTACTTTTATCGGTCCGGTCAGGGTGGGCGGGCGGGTGGATCCGCCGTGGAATCGGGAACAGGACCGCTACCCACCGGTTCCCATAAAGTGGGGCAGGAACCGACCGGTCCCTCAACCACCTGGGTTCCGGGCGGTTGGTCGGTTCCGGCGGATTAGGTTCTTTTGCACACCCCTAGGTGGGCCTGGGGAATCGGGTGAATCATTGAATCGGGCGGCAACGGACGACCACATGCGGTATGCGGAGATCAGAGACCATCCATTAAAATAATCACGTGGGTGGCCGATCTCGGGGGGACCCGCTGAATCATTTGAGTATCTCGGGCACTAATCGCAAATCACCACTCCAGATCTAGTCCCGATTTAAAAAAATAATAATTAAATCTCAATTAAACAAACCATTTCCTTGTTCTGAATTATTTTCGTTCTTTAACTCCAAGAAACTCGTGGGCCCTTCCTTGCTATTTATAATCATGCATTAAAGAACGAGCCAATCATGCAGTTTTTTTCATTAAAAACCTCAAACCGACGCTCCACGACACACCTACCACACACTAATTTTCTTCTCGTTGAAAATCCCAAATCGAGAATCTCATTATACATTTATCTTAAATTAATTTTGATCTCATGAAAAATCTCGAACCAGTACCCTTAATCCAAAATATACCTTCCACATCATATCCCAAATAGTAGACTTGTGTTGAGTATATTATTTTTTATTATTCACGAGACCAAAAATTGTTTATGCCGATTGCAATTCTTTGAGACCGAAATTAGTTTGAGCTAAATGTATCAAAAGGCATCAGTTTGGAATCTTTAATGATTAGTCTGTGATTATACATGTGTGTGAGCTTCTTCTTCTTTTTAAAATTAAAAAGCAAAGTTGATGGGGATGTCCAATAATATATCTTATCAAAATGGGTTATAGACTAATTTCTAAAGCCATATACGATGACTTGAGTTATTATATGAGTGAATTATATTCACTAAATAATTTAGAATGGTAACACCTAAAAATAATATGAGTGTTCGAAGGATTCATAATTTATTTAGACATTACTCATCTCTATATCTCTCGACCTCACTTGATCTCACACTCGCTCGCTCACTCATCACCCTTATCTCAGTTTAGATATGAGTTTTCCTAAATTTAGTTAATATGGGTTAGGTCGAATCAAATATGAGTCAAATATGCATTATAATAATCAAAACAGGTTAAATGGGTCAATCAGAGGACTTTTTTCAACATGATTCATCCATCCGATGGGTGTCCCGTTTATTCGGCATGTGGTATGATTAGTCAGTACGTCACACATGAATTTCTTTAATCTTACACGGACATGTGATCTCAGGCAAGAGATTCGCGCTCTCGCCGCGCAGCTGATTCTTTTCTTAAATTTTAATATCAGGATCAACGTACGCTCGGAAAAATCTAGGACTTTAATACGGCCCGAATGCGGACAAAAAAGATTCGGGCTGCTATTGGGAGATTGTTTATTGTCGTCATTCCCCGGGTATGGCCAAGGACGATTCTTTTTCTTTCTTTTTTTCCTGATTGATAATTTAAAATTATTGACTGGCGACCTTTCAAGATTTTAGGGGGGCCGGGGGGAGATACCGACGAAGGTTGGTGGGGGACGGCGACGGAAAGGACGTCACGTGGCGGGATTTGCCGATTCTCGTGACCTTTCTTCCCCGTCCTTTTTGCCGCCTTCGGGCCTTCGCGGCTTACAGAAAAAACAAAAAAAAATTCCAAAAGGTTGCCGACCGAAAAAAGAAGGGACGTTTCGTAACATGTAACATTATTGGATGTTGGATGTAACTCACTTATTGAAATATATTGTCTTTTGTATTGTATAAGATTTCTTAAAGATGAATTGTCTTATGGGTAAGAAGTCTCGAGTCTGATCAGCCGATTGCTAAATTTACATAAAGAGAAAAAGTTTCCAAAAAGTTACCGACAAAAATATTATTATCGGACGTTGAATGTGACCCACTTATTGAAACGACACTTTATCGTCTTTTGTATTCCATAAGATCGTTCAAAGATGAATTGCTTGATGGGTAAGAAAGTCCGGGGCGCATATAGATGTATTGAACTGCTTCTGAAGCTTTGATTGCTTTGGTATCCGTAAATATTCCGGCGGAGACGGCTTGTGGATTACTAGAATGAATTTTCAATGTGCGGGACTCGAAGTACCATGTGAGATCCCGGCTTCCCTGGCCATTAAAAATAATCCATCTCGCGTTTTCATGATGCTAACCCGGTTTCTCATTCGCGTTTTACTTCGGCAGTGGCTTTCCATCTGCCACATTTATGTACTCCGCATCGCTTGCACATGGGTCAATCAATGGATCTTTGCATTCGCCGGTTTCCTTGAACCTTCCTCCCCGCCCTGTTTGCCATCTTTGGCCCTTCGCTGCTTCCCGATTTGAAAAGCCGATTGCTAATTTTATGAAAAGAATCGACCAAAAAAAATAAGGTTTCCAAAAATGTTATCGACTAAAAAAAAGAAATTCACAAAAAATTGATGTATGAAGACATGTTTTGTAATATTATTGGACGTGGAAGGTGACCCACTTATTGAAATGACACCCTATCATCTTTTGCATTGCATGGAATCGATTCTGTCATCCACACTTAAGATCACTCGGAGATGAATTGCTTGATGGGTAAGAAGTCGTGACTCCGACCGGCGCATATAGATGTATTGAGCTGCTGCGAAAGTTCTGATTGCTCTAGGGTCCATAAATATCTCGGCAAAGGTGGCTCGTGGATTTACTAGAATGAATTTTTGATGTGCAGATTCGAAGTAAATACGTGGGGATCCGACTTCGCTCTCCATTAAAAATAATCCAATCTCGTGTTTTCATAATGCTAACCTGGTTTCTCATTCGCGTTTTACGTGGGCAATGTCTATCCATCTATGACGTTTAGGTATATGGGTCAATCAATGGATCTTGCATGCGTCCAACCTCTTTCCACTTAATGATTTAAGGTTATAATAGTTAATATTCTAATATGGTATTAAAGCACGTCGCTTTCCCAGAATATGGTCCATAATTTCTGTGTCTAGCTAGAATTGCTATTATCAATTATTGGCAAATAAATTATTATAAAGAGTTAATGGTAGATAGCTTTCGACCAAAAAAAAAAAAAAAAAAAAAAAGGCAGATAGCTGAGCATGGAGGACACACAGGCCTCACATTATTTAATAGGACCCAGCACCTAACATATGTCAGAGCGCCCCATGTCAGAATCACATGATGAAAAAGTGGAACATTCAAGAGAAATAGATCATGTGACTACGTGAAATTCATGGTTATCCCAATCAAATTCAAGGATTTTCTTTTTTTTTAGTAGGGTAAATTTTGATGTTCAAGAAGACATATAACTATAAAAAAATAAAAATAAAATAAAAAAAAAAAAAAAACACAACTCTTAACACATTGATATATACTTTTCGGTGCTGGACCTCGTTGATTTTTGTAATTCTTTATCATTATTCTATTTTTATTGCAATTTGAAATTGGATTAATAACTGATAGGCCGTTGAATTGGGTTGAAATCTGACAAATTTGAGAAAAAATCAAATAGAGATATTATTAAAATGAAGATCGAATTAATGACCAATCAAATTGATTGAACTGAATTATCTCGTGTGATTTCCAATATACTAATGTAGAAAGAAATCCCTTGTCCCCCTCTACAAAAATAAAAATAAAAATATATATAAGAAGAAAAATGATTTGAATAAATTGCTTGGAACGACACTGTTTGGAGATGAGTCTCACTTTTAAATCACTCCCAAAAGTTTCTTGCATCTTATATATGACCCAAGATGTTATAAGCTCTCACACTTAAGGCATTGTCTATGTCAACACATAATGCTTGCTAATAGATTTGATCAATTCGTAAGTCCGAGCTTAAAATATTACCTACACTAGCCCATCACGAAAAAAAATAATATGAGCCAGGTCCACGTGGATCAAGTTCGCCATAGTCATTTAATCTTGTGAATCTCACATATTGGTCTTACGTGATCAACGACTTTGATTGCTTTTTGTTCATGGATACAGGTTCTAATGAGAGTTTTTCTCATTAGAGAGGTCTTTCTAATACTAATAGGAAGCAAAACGTTTTCATCTGTGTGATATTGGAATATATATTTTTAGTATTAATTATTAATTTACTTAAATCCCATTTCACATGAATCTTCCTCTTTTGAACAACATACAGGTGAAATAAGTTCATATTCTATATTATGGGATTCAAGGAAAGCCATACGTCATCGATGAGCTAGGCATGAGATTCGTGTTCTCGCTAAGCAGCTGATTAGATATAGGATTAAGGAGATTTATTTTTTAATTAATCTTGCGATTAAGACGAGGTTGGAAATATGAAACATATAGGACTTTAATATGACCCGAATGCGGACAAAAATGATTCCACCCACGCATGAGATTGTTTAAAATCATCATTCCACACATATGGCCAAGGACGATTCTTTTTCTTTTTCATTATTAATTAAAATTGCTCAGTGACTTTTAGATCTGTCAAAATATGTCATAAACCAATTTCTTAACTCATATTTAATGATCTAAGTTAGTATATATGTTAATTATATTCGGTAAATGGGTTATAGATATGTTACAAATGGTAAAACCCAAAATAACATAGTTGTTAAAATAGTGTACAACTTACTAAGACTCAACCTATCTTGATGATTATATCTTTACTCTCTTTCACCCTCGTTCGAGCCCATGCTCACTTACTACGTGCTCTCGTATCAATTTGGGTACGAATTTTCCTAGATTGAGTTAAATATAAACATGTTTTAGCAATATGAGTTGAGTCGGATATTAATTAGTATGAGTTGAGTTTGGAACATAAGTCAATAAATTTGTATTACATGAAAATTGGTCAATTTGAGTTAGACTATTTTCGACCCGACTCATCAGTTTTAACATGTCTAAATCATACATACATCTAACCTGCCTCCACCTAATAATTTTAAGTTTTCATGTTGGATATTTTAACATCGTACTGGAGCATGTTTGCTCCCGATTTATTATTAATCACTTTATAAAATGGTCCTTAACTTTTGTGTTTAACCAGATGTACAATTTTTTTCTAACCAAAAAAAAAAAAAATAGATGTACTATTGTCAATTATTGGCGAATAAACAATTGGAAAGAGTTCGTGGCCGATAGCTGCGTATATAGGACAACATAGGCCTCACCTTATTTAATGTGACCTCCCATCTAACAAATGTCGGCCCTCCATGTACGAATCACATGATAAAAATGTTGTACATCAAAAGAGTTTGATATTCGTGTAAAAATAGATTATGTGACTCCGTGTAATTCATGATTACACCTAATTTTTTTTTACAAGTTCAAGTTTTTCAAGGAATTTTTTTTTTTTGGGGGGGGTAAAAAATTTTGATGTAAAGTAGGACCGACAAAAAAAAAAAAAGACATTTAACTTAAAAACACAACGCTTAACTCATTGACATATACTTTATGGTGCTAGACTTGTAAATTTCACAATTTTTTTAGCATTATTCTATTTTTTTATTACAATTTAGAATTGGATTCCTAAGTGGTAAGCCAATTGGGTTAAATTCAACAAATTTGAGGAAAAATCAAACATAAAGAGTATTAAAATGAAGATTTAATTAATAACCAATCAAATTGGTTCAACCAAATTATCTCGTACAATTTCCAAAATATTGATGTAGAAAGAAACCCACCCCTCCACCTTAGCTATTCAAATAATTGCTTGAAGTCGGACCATTTTCAAAATGAATCTCACTTTTGAATCATTCCATAAGGTTTCTTCCATCTAGTATGCGACTCAATATGTTATAACCTCCCACACTTAAAGGCATTAGTGCATTCTTCTATATCAATATATATATATTTTAATAAATTTAATCAATGAGCAAATCCGAACTTAAGATATTATTTAGGCCCACTCATCATGAAAAAACATATAACTTCGTCTAGACTTGCCCAAAAGTGCTTCCAGGTCATTCCGGTGCAGGTCGATTGGACAAGCCTATTAGCTACCAACCCATGATCATGTTTGTCTAAGAATTACGATTCAATTAGACGTGCGATTTGCTCCATCTTCGGCCCTCCTTCACTAAATTTCACCATCTTAGAAGCCTGCTTGGAGCATGACTTTATTCCACTAGAACCTACACTGTCATGTGTCACACATTTACTACAGTTTAGTTGGCACGTTTTTGTTTGGATCAAGGTTCACATGGATTATATTCATCATAATTATTTGATCACGTGAGTCTCACATAAAGGTTCTACGTGATAATTGACCGTGACTGCTTTTTCTTAATGAATGTGGGTTTTGATAAGAGGTTTTCCATTGGAGAGGTCTTTTTATTACTAATTAGGAGCATGAAATATATATTTTAGTAATTATTAATTCAATTCTATCCCACTTCACATGATACTATTTCTATTTTCAACGTAAAATAAGAAAAAAAGTTTGAAATGTCTATAATGTAAAATTTTTGAACTCAAGGCGATTTTTGCAAAAACAAGTTGTTAAATTTTAATAAAAATAAGATTAAAAATTGTTCAAGGGAAAAATACGTAAAATCACTTAGATAGGCGAGTTTTAAGCAAAAACAAATTGTTAAAATTTAAAAAGCTCAAATTAGTTTTTTGACTACAAAAATGCTAGTGATAAATTTACATTCTTGTATCGATTTTTTATTGTTTGTGATATTAAATCTTTCACGAGAGCTAAATCCACAAATTGTGAAGATTTGGATAATAGTTGTACTAGTTTGGATTTTTTGGGATTTTTAAAAAAATAAATGTTGAACTATTTTATTATTGTTTGTGATATTAATTCAAATCAATGGAAATGATTATTTTTTATTTTGTTAAACCGATTCCGAGTAAAAGAACGTGTTTGGGTAAATTTATCACGAATGTATTGATTTAGGCAACGATTTGAAATTTTTAAATTAATCATAATTTTTTACTTATTTATTTATTTTTTTTTTTATTTTTTTGGTAAAGAGTTTGGATTTTTTCGTAATATCAATCTAATAAAAAAATATATATGTTGAACTGTTTGCTAACGGGTCTCCGACGGCGATGAAAAGTAAGGAGAAAGTAGGGAGAGAGAGAGAGAAGAGACGAAGGGAGGAGGAAAGGACGGCGGTAAGACTTTTTCTGGCTTTGCAACAGCTAGGGGTGGCGATGGGCCTTCCCCACCTCTATAAAAAGCGAAGGCATTTGCGACCAATGCCTGACCCCATTCCCATTCCCATTTTCCCCGTCGTCGCTCCCGAAACGCACGACAGCAGCGAGAGAGATCCCGTGGCTGATGCGGCAGAGAGGGAGAGCGCACAACCGCAGATCCAGGAGCTTCTCTAGGTGTCGCCTCGCCATTCACGGCTGCAGTTGAGAGCCCCCCACCCCGTAACCTCTCATCCCATTCTGCCTCCAACCTTCCTCTGCCACAATGGCTGCTGTTCAAGGTACCCTCTCCCCCGGCCTCGCTCTGTTTTTCTTTGTGCTCGGAGATTGTTGGGTCGGCGTTTGTTTTTTTTTTTTTTTTTTTTTTTTTTTTTCCGTTTGTTTTAATGTTGATGGAGTTTTTGGGCTTTGGATCTCGTCAGGAGACGAACGCCAGGTGCAGAAGAGCTACTGGGTCGAGCACTCGGCGAGCCTGACCGTCGAGGCCATGATGCTCGATTCCCAAGCTTCGGATCTCGACAAAGAAGAGCGTCCTGAGGTAACCCATCTGCACTATCTCTCTCTTCTTTCTTGAAACGGTGGCGGTTTGAGTTTTAGTCGTGTGGGTGGAAATGGGCTGTCGTCGGTTTTGTGGCTCTGGTGGCGGCGCCCGCGTAATGTTCGTCGGAATTTCCAAAAGCAATTGTCACTGTGAAGGTTTCGGTTGATGTCTCCATTTGGTTCTTTGCTTTAGAGACAAGGATCCTCTTCCCTTCCTTTTATCTCCCTTTGTCTTGTTATTATCATTATTATTATTACTACTGTTGCTGCAAAAATCGCCAATGCACCCTGGAGGCTGTTGGACATGTTGCCATTGGGCGTGACAGCTTCAAGCAGACGATTTTTTCCGGACAGTACTCAATCCTAGGGACTATAATATTCCCCTTGCAGGCGGAGATTTTGCCATAACTTGAGGTTGTTCCTTTTCTTTGGGAAAAGGGAAGGCAACTTTGTTCACTGGGCTCTGTTATACGCATCATACAGGCATTTGAGGATTGGGCTCCCGTTGCTCCATTAACACTTAATGGATTTGGGTGGAACTTTATCATCCCTTATACTTTAAAGGATAAAGAATCTACTTCTGTCTATAATCCTGGTAAAACTGTGCAACTTTGCTTTCTCAACCCAAAAGGAATAAAGAAAGAACAATACTTGCTTGTGTTGAATTGAACTACAATGTGAGATTAATCATCTTCAATTCCTCGGTTTAATAATATGGGGAAAGAATAAACGTGTGAAGATTCACATAAAGAAAATACTTCACTCGAGCAACTCCAGCAGCAATGCTCACAATCAGCCAAGAGATGGGTTTTGCTCCATGTACCTCAGTGGTTAGGCATTCCCATATTTGCTGAATTGAGGTGGCAGCCACAACGGTAGTCATGTCCAGCTGGACCAACTTTGCTGGATAAAAGAACGCTATGATCACCATTAACCATGCTGAGTGGGATATTCAACAGTGTTAAAATGGAGCAAAATGCCTGCTGTCTGCTTTATTGCTTTGTGTTGCTTAGCTTCACATGATTTTTACCATAAACTTATATGGCTGGTTGGGTTGTAGATCCTTTCTTTACTCCCACCATACGAAGGGAAAACAGTTCTGGAACTTGGGGCTGGCATTGGTCGATTTACTGGTGAGTTAGCCCAGAAAGCTGGTCAGCTTTTGGCTCTTGACTTCATTGATGGTGCAATCAAGAAGGTAACGTGCCTCTAAGTGAAAAGCTTTAGATAATGCATTTCTTAAAGAGCCATACTGTACTCTATTGCGTGGATTGTCTGAATGCATTTTTCAAATTTTGTTTTACAGAATGAGAGCATCAACGGGCATCATAAGAATGTCAAGTTCCAATGTGCCGATGTGACATCCCTGGATCTGAATATTGCAGAAGATTCTGTAGACTTGATATTCTCAAATTGGTTGCTTATGTACCTTTCAGACACAGAGGTGATAGTTCTTTTCTTCATGTATTCTTTTCCTACATAAACTGTTGATAACAGAGCATGCCTGCAGTAAGAAAGTCGGTTACCATCATTTACCATGAAGTCAGTCCATCTTGTAAATATACCATCAGGGGTACTTTCCCCTGGACAGAACTTTTTGTGAGTAATCATCGCGAGTTCTATATGTGATCCAGTGTCATGATTGACTACGTTCTGTATTTCTCTTCATTTTTCTGTGGTTAGGTAAAATTGAAGAAATATCTTTCTGAATGTTTCCCTTGAAAATATCCTTCAGTTATTAGACTCATTTGGCTCTCAATTATGTGTAGTCATCATGGTTTGTCTTCTTGTACATGTTGTACAATTTAATGCTCCTAAATGTTGAGTAGCTCTATGTTATTAAATTTAGGCATGACTGCTGCCTGTATGGCTATATGTTGACTATGCTTTTGTTTGTGCCACCTTTAACCCGGTGCTGTTGTTACAACCAGTTTTATACTTCTCTTTGTGTAATATTCATAGCTGAATAGGTTTGTCCCTTGTTGTCTGAAGTAAATAGGGATTATATCTTTTCCCTCTACATTCTTTAAACAAGTGTTGTGTTGTTACAGGTTGAGAATTTGGCTGAAAGGATGACCAAATGGTTGAAGGTTGGTGGATATATATTTTTCCGTGAATCTTGCTTCCATCAATCTGGAGACTCTAAGAGGAAATATAACCCAACCCATTATCGAGAACCCAGATTCTACACAAAGGTTTGTCCTTGGATTAGTTTTTTCGATGCTTCTAAAAGAGAAAGACATTGATATTGACAATTTATGTTCTGACAGATCAGAATTGCCTCTGGAAAGATCATATTGCTGAAAATAAAAAAATTCCAATTTGCGTCTCAAATTTTTGTTAATCTTATCATATTCTGTTTCTCCCAAAAAAGCTCCCTCTGTACAAACCATATTTTCAAAAAAAAATTCTTCACTATAGAAACAGGGGGGAGACATGACGTAAATATGTTTTAGACTTGCTTTGATGCATGATTCCGTTGCACAAATTCAAGAAATTTTTCAAGGGATTTGTAGAACTTTTCTAGTCCCTCTATGCCTGGTTCCAGTGTACACATTTTGAAGTAAATTAGTTACTTTTCCAGAATCCATGCTAGATATTTTAGTGGATATGTTAGTGGGTACTTTAGTTTGTTCACATTCTGTTGCAGGTTTTCAAAGAATGCCACATGCGTGATGCATCTGGAGATCTGTTTGAACTTTCTCTTGCTGGCTGCAAGTGCATTGGAGCTTATGTGAGAAACAAAAAGAATCAGAATCAGGCAAATGATACTCACAAAACTTGATTTTCAGCTTTTTGATCTTTTTGGTTTTTTCCAGTTACAGCTTTGTGGATAGTAGATATGATAATAACACAGGCAACATGATCTTCGATGCAGATTTGCTGGACATGGCAGAAAGTCAAGTCAGAGGACGATAGAGGCTTTCAGCGATTCTTGGACAATGTTCAGTATAAGTGTAGTGGCATACTACGTTATGAGCGTGTCTTTGGGCAAGGCTTTGTGAGCACAGGCGGAATTGGTATGCTTCAGTGAGGAAAAAAAAGAGTCTATTTTAATATCCAATTTTATTTATTTGGTGTGAAAATTCAAGGAGAACTTACTATATTTAAAAATAGGATGAATATCTGCCTCCATTCCACAAATGTTATGAAAGTGGAAGCTTTTGCCTAGAATAGTTCTGTACCTATCAGTCCTTTGATGAGTAATCATGAGTGAAGTGATCTTCGTAGGAAGCTGTATCACCAATGCTCTCAGATGTGACATAGTAGTTTGGAACATTAGCTTTATGATTTCTAGGGGGCAGTACCAGTTTGACACAGAAAAGAGAGTGCTTCAGTTTGACGAATGCATAGTAATCAAACAAATGTCACTAGATCTATTTCTTTACTTAGTTATTTCCATGTTGAGACACCTTGGCTTCCCATGAACTTGACCAAATTTGATAAATCTCTGGCATTACTTAAATGTGAGGTCCCTCTTTGGTCTTTGGTTAATTAATTTAAGCACCATCGTTTATAACAGATACAACTAAAGAATTTGTGGCAAAGCTGGAACTCCAGCCTGGTCAGAAAGTTTTAGATGTGGGGTGTGGCATTGGTGGAGGAGACTTCTACATGGCAGAGAATTTTGATGTCGAGGTCGTTGGCATTGATCTTTCCATAAATATGATCTCCTTTGCTCTCGAGCGTGCCATTGGACTCAAATGCTCTGTTGAATTTGAGGTTGCCGACTGCACCAAGAAAACTTACCCAGATAATACATTTGATGTGATCTACAGTCGCGACACAATACTGCATATTCAAGTAAGTTTTATTTTCCAAAGTAAAAAGAGTAACTTCTCTCTCTCTCAAGACTCTAGTAAATCAAGGCACTTATTTATCTATTTTCGTCATTTGCATTTTTTTAATGCAATTTCCATGAAGTCAATCGATTTATAATGATTCGTGGAGAAACATTTTGGTTGAGATTATTTATGGATGCAGAGCATTTCTTGTTAATTCGTCACCTCTTATGTAGAAGTATGCATATGCGTCCTCGGTGCTAATTTCAAGTTGTGTTATTTTCAGGACAAACCTGCCCTATTCAGGTCCTTCTTTAAGTGGTTGAAGCCTGGAGGTAAAGTTCTTATTAGCGATTACTGCAAGCATGCTGGAACTCCTTCACCAGAGTTCACAGCATATATCAAGCAAAGAGGGTATGATCTCCATGATGTAAAGGCATATGGTCAGGTATGGTTAACATAAACATTGTGCTTTGTACCAACTAATTTATCCTTAACAAATCAAGCTTACTTAAATTGTTTTTTTCTCACTATATGCAGATGCTTAGGGATGCTGGATTTGCTGAGGTCATAGCCGAGGATCGTACTGACCAGGTCTGCATAACTTTCATGTGTTGCCGCATTGAGCAAATTATTTTCCATTCTGACACAAATCCCATGCTTGTGCTTTCAGTTTATTAAAGTTCTGGAGAAGGAATTAAATGCTGTTGAGAAGGACAAAGATACATTCATCAGTGACTTTTCTGAAGTATGTTCTCCATAACCTTCTTGTCTTCTTTGCAAAAAGCCTTGGATTAACTTGCTATGGTGTTAAATTCTGTTTCCTTGGCGGTCCTAAAAAATGCAGGAAGACTATAATGACATAGTTGGGGGCTGGAAGGCCAAGCTGATGAGGAGTTCATCGGGCCAGCAATGCTGGGGTCTCTTCATTGCCAAGAAAAAGTGATGAGTTGGTTGCTAAAATAAGGCAATAAATTATCTGCTCAGTTAGCAGATAGAACTTCAATGGTTGTTTGTGATTTCCTCCAGCTCGTGATGGGGCCTTTTCGGTCACATCCCTTCCCTTGGTCTTGCTTGTCGTTCAGTTGATCCTGTCTCTTGAATGCTGTGTACGTTTCTTTGGATTTTGATAATAAGATGTTGTCTGGACTGATTTAAAGTTGCCATACTTGCGGCCACAATGATATTTGATTTTGATTTGGGGTGATCTCTTCATATATGGTGCTCTTCGGTAGCATAATCCACTTGGGGTTGTTGAGGATTATCATGAGCATTTGACATTTGAGCTTTGAATTGTGCTTCACGTTTTGGAAAATGACGAGTCATTGGTTCATCCATGAAACCAGTGGCCAATTACACGATGATGGATTCTGTTCTTTCCATTATGTCATTAGATCAACATTCAATTTCTCGAGCTCGATTTGATTCTACCCCTAAAAGACTTAGGATCATGCAAGAATTGTGGTTGCCTATATGTGAGTTAAGAGCACAAGGAGCAAAGTTTGCTTCCTTTCAAATGTCATGACCAACGACGCCCTCAAATCATTGGATGTTGTCGAATGTTACTTATCAGACACCATTGATCAAGAACTGTATGATGGACTTACACATGGTATCTTGGGTGGATTTCATATGTTTTCCATGGTTAAGCTTGGAATCAAAGTAAACCCTTTTCATTTCAAATGCTCATGTAAATGACAATACGCCCACTTCAAATGCTCATGTAAACCCTTTGAAGAGGACCAAGAACATCAGAAAACAACAAGCCTTCCAAAAAGAACAAAACAAAAGGAAAGAAAACAGCATTGGGCCTCGGTCCAATACACACTAGCAAAAGGATAATTCACATTTCACCTCGCAAGGCGGAGATACAGGAAAGCTCCAGACTTCCATGCAGCTAAAAGCGAGAGAAGGGAGAGAAGAAAAGGGAAAGGGGGATTGGGAGAGAGAGAGAGAGGGAGAAGTAAGTAGAGAAAAATTTAGACATTATTCTTCTGCAATTACTGACCTTGTGGTCATGTTTTTGTTTTTTTATTATTGTATTCTACGGGGTGGGGGTGACGTTCTCACTTTTCCGAGAAGCAATAATTGTTCAACGAATCATCAAGATTTGACACTTTTGTGTAATATGCATTGGAAATTAAAATTGTGGCAAGAATTTATAATACATCTTTTCAAAGAAATAAAATAGACATCGGTAGATGTCATCCAGTCATTCGAAATGCAAAATTGCCTATTTACTTTCAGTCGATTCAAACCCATCCCGTATCTTTAAAAAGATTCACCAATCGTCCTCGTGACATTTCAACACGAAAAAAATTCATCAATATGGACAAAAGGACATTAGCTTTGTCGTTTGGTTCTAATTTTAGTTTGAGAAAATTATTGAAATAGTTCATCTTTTGACCTAAGGAGTTAAAAAAGAAAAAATCATTACATAATAATGGTCCGTGTACAATTCCTGCAACATAATTATCATATCTAAAATCGAAGGAGTCAACAGAAAAGAATCGGGTATATTGTTTGTCCAAATGAGCATTTTGTATCCATGTCAAAAGGTACAACGATTGTCCTTAATCGAAAGAATATGTATAGACGAGGACGATTTGGAACTTCTAGCAGGAGTCACGAGAACCACTGATGCCATTCTCCTGTTTCTAGCATGCTCAACAAAAATACAACATTTTGTAGGGCAAAAATCATGGAAAACTCCAAATTATGCCAATTATGACATATTTACCTTAAGTGTTTTTCTGTGATTTCAAAAATCCAATACTTGTACTTATGTGACACATTTACTTATCAAAAATCTGTCAATTAGCATGGGTTTCGGAAAGCAAACGGCGTCAACATAGTGCCTACGTGATTTAAGTAAAATAAATATAACATTTTGACTGAAAAATCATTTAACAGAACCTTGACGGAGGATAAATATATCACATAAGTATAAATTTGGGGTTCTTTCTATCACTAGAAAAAATTAAGATAAGTGTGTCCTAGTGAGCATAATTTGGAATTTTTAATATTACAAAGAAAAAAATTTCAGGGTATACTTGTCATAGCAAACATAATTTGAGACTTTTAGTAGTGTTTTCCCTATAAATTAAACCGTGAACACGACTTTCCAATCGATATGGAGAGCCTATTAGTAATGGGCCAACTTATATGTAGACGGTTTCGAGACCACTTGTGGCTTTCTAAAAGGCGAATGCACAGCGAATACTTCCGTCATCCAATTTGCCAGATATTGGAAGCTAATTAAATATATATACTTTTCTTTTCTGATGAAAAATGTACATTTAGATAAAGATCTGCTTTTTGTGATTTTGCTAAGCATTTTTTTTATGTTAGCCTTAAATATATTACTTTCATGCAATATTTAAACAAAAATCCCTATACAAATGTACGGGCGAACATTTCAAGGATAAATAAACTTGGAAGCCAAATTTAGAATCAAGGCTTTAGGGAATTTTCAATTTAGGAATCAAGAGTTACATATTTAAATCCCACCAAAAACATGCAAAATTATTTGGATCTGGGCCAGCTGCACATGTCGAAAAAACTAGAGCTTTGTGGAATTTGTTGTGAAATTCTCTTCCGCGAGAGAATGTGTACGTGTATGCTGATGTTAAGATGAATGAAATCATATCTAGCACACATGGATGATCAATTGGGTTACTTATGACTTTGACTTCGAGCATTTCAAGATTGAATCGTTTTGGAACTAATGTGTCGGATTTAGCAAGTAATCAACAACGAGCACTCATGCCGGCTCCTGCTAACAAGTCCAAGCCCACATCTTTGTCTACCCCCGTCCCTAGTGGACTTATAAAATGAATTAGAAGGATACTTCAAAAATGGGAAAATTGTTCAAAAAGTTCTAAATCTATTGTACGGTAGTTAATTTAGTCATAAGCTTTTTAATTGTGTTAATTGAGTCATAAGCCTTTGCCTTATGAGGATTTTGCCAATTTAATCCTAAACGTTTCGGTTGTGGGGATTTAGCCCAAACCTTTTGATGATTTGTCAATTTAGTCTTAAATTTTTTAATGATTTGCCAATATAGTTCTTTTAGGCTAAATTTCCAAAGAATAGCTTTAGGATTACATCATTAAATCTTCAAAAGGTTTAAGAATTAATTGGTAGATTTATGACTAAATTGACACAATTGAGAAGTTTATGATTGGAATGACTACTGTATAGTAGGTTTAGGAATTTTCAGATAATTATCTCCTTTAAGAACACCACGATCTTCCCCAATGCAGTGATGGATTTTGTTTTCCTTCTTGAACCTCTTGACCAACCTTCAAACCCTAAACAAGAACTTCTTCTCTAATCGAGGCTTGAGTTGGATTTACCAATTTAGCCTTAAACCTTTTAACTGTGCCAATTCAGTCCAAAGCTAAACATTCAAAGAATATGTTTAGGACTACATTAGTAAATTTTAAAAAGGTTTATAAATAAATTGAAAGATTTAGGGTCGAATTAACTGTCGTATAACAGGTCTAGGAATTTCTGGACAATTATCCCCATCAAAAACACTGTAATCTCTCCCATTGTATCCTTGTATTTTGTCTTCCCCCAATCATCAAATCCCAAACAAGAACTTCTGCTCCAACCGAGGCTTTGAGTCCACACAGACAACTCACGTTCCACTTCTCGTCCTCCTCGTCCGACCAAGAACACCCAGTGGACAGCACCAACGCAAGGTCCGCCTTCGCATGACGACGAAGACGTCGGCATGTGATCTTCCTTGCACGTAATGTGGACCTTAGCCTAGCTCGATTCGTGCTGTCTGATTTCAATACCTGGATCTGAAGCCGGACCCATTTCGGGGGCACGCATGACGCAAGATCGGGGAGCTGTTGATTCCATTCATGTCATTGATGCTCCTGCTTACCCTGTGGCACGACAAAACCTAAACGAAAAGACACAAGAGACAGAAGGGAGCATCAAAAATTAACTCCCCTTTGGTCCCGAAAATAATTTCAGCAGCCGTGCAATTTAATTTTCCGGGATAGGTACACGAAAAATAGCATTTAGCTATTCTCCAAATTATAAATAGCTCGCTCCGGGAACATAGTGTCAGTTTTTTTTTTTTTTTTTTTGGTGCGGCTTATGGCCAGTCAATTCATTTCGCTTTACTGTGGTGGCTCGCGATGACGCCGTTGCGTGTTCCATGTGCACTCGCCGTGCTTTCCTTGGTAGAACCCAGCAAACATTGGTTATATTGAGCTGGTTCGGGACATATGGTACATTAATCAATGCACACTTTTCGGCCGAAAGATTTTGGATATGGAAATCGTTATCATATATCGATAGTGATTTGACTATAAAAAATAAAAGCATATACCTGTGCACAAATGTTAATTGTACTAAGGTGTCGCCTTCAATTCAAGAAGACTAATGTAGAGAAGTGATGCAAGCTCACGTGTGACTATGACCCTAGCAATGTACACATTTATTGGTTACAGCAAAGCCCACAAATGCGGTGCCCAGTAATTTATCAATATGACATCACCAAGAAATTGAATTGTCATTGGCTGCTCTGCTCCTTCATGGACCAAATTATATATCGCACAACAAAGTGGGATTGGCCTCACCATTCTGATTAAGAAAACCATGGCAAAGTTAACCTAATAACAGTTTGCAATTTTGACTAATCAATAATCATGGTTTTCATTTTCCCTTGATGCATAAATAAAGTGAGTACAAAGTGGGCCAATAAAAAAAAATCATGGTGGAGGAATGTTCTGGTTGGATTGAGCTGGATATATAGAAAGTCGCTTGGTAAGTAATTTGCTCATCCAAAAGGGAGGGGGGGACTAGGTTTGTTCAATCTGAAATTATGGAACAAAATATTGCTTGGCTACATGCTCTGTAACCTCATTAATTATCCATTTTCTTTCCTATGAAGTAATTGGGGTTTGCAGCACCAAATGCGGCGGCACTCCAATTATGTAGCTCAAAATTAATGGTAGTACGGCCTGGAGTTAGCGAGGTCTTCTTCAATTGAGACCTGCTCTTTTGGTCATATCTAGTTCTAAGTATTGTTGTAAATAGATTTATGAAGAACTTTGACAAGTAGGGCCGATTGTGGAGTGACGTAACCTAATTTGGACCAGATTTCATCGGCTAGCTTCTTGGTAGAAATTGTATCACGATGGACACATTCAGTCAATATCTACAACAATTTCTATAGGATCGATACAGAAGACAGAACATATTTGTTCTTCCGGTGCTATTGCATTGGAAGTACATGGCATAGTATCCTAGCAGAACATGGGATTTGGTGTCCTGTAAGAGGATGGAATGATGAACTTCAATGGATGATCAGGGCTATTAGAGACAAAGACTTGGCTGCAAGGCTCCTCAAGGTATCATTCTTAGCAACCATTTATTACATTTGGATGGAGCACAATCTTTTACATTTTCAAAGCAAGTCAAATGATATTCACATTACTTCGGCTAAGGTGCATAAAATCGTTAGAGATAGAACTTCACTCTACTAAAATTTTAGACCTTCCAAAGCTAATGTTGTTTTGGCTACTATGTGGAGATTTTCTATGTCCATCTTTAGTATTAGTTCTACTTGTAAGGCTGGGATGCCCCTAAGCTTCTGTATTTCATCTGCTAAATGATACTTACATTCCCCCCCAAAAAGAAAAGATTCCAAAAGATGTTAATTGCAGGTAAGATTAATTATGGAGAAAAGAGAGATGGATTCGCATTCACATATATAAGGATTATATAGCAACAAGAATATATATTAAAATATAGATGTCCCTAGAATATCTCCTTAGATATTCTGTATCTGAGGAGAAACGTCTTAGAAGAAAGTAGCAATTGAAATATAAACAACGTGATTGAAATATAAATACAAACAATGTATTGAAGTGTAAATAGTTGACAGGTTACAAGAAATTGAAAGATTGCAAATGATCGTGAGAGGGCATAGGGAGATACAAAAAGTGTGATCCATTAAACACAATTGTAAGTTTTGCCGATACAAGTGAGAGTCTATGCCATTTTATAGCATAATGTGATTGCTACAATATAATACATATTACGATACAATTTGTTATCATGATTGTCCTTTTGATTCTTTATTGTCGTGATTTACATATATTTTTCGAAGAGTTGGATTGAGCTTGATTCCTAGAGATTGGTGATGGGTCTCCAATAATGCTAATTGCATCAAATTCAAAGTAAATCTGGCGACTTGGGATCGTATAAGTTTCCCCCATCTTTGGGTGTCCAAACATGGGGATGATATCAAGATGAACCCATCATTTCATTCGATCAATGAGGATCAGATCCACAATACTTTTTCCCCTCGCAGTGTCCCAGAAATCTCCTTTGACAAACTTGCATGCCAACACAACCAATCATCTCCAAGAACCTCTCATCCACCAATAGGCAGCTTGGCAAGAGTCCCTCCCAAAACACCACATGAAGCCAACGTTCAAGAAAATCAAAATCTGGGTGCGGGCTCCTCAATGGTTTGGAGGGGGAAGATGGTTTCGTGTTGAATTGCTGATATGGTCACCTTTTTGGCTCAAGTTAATTACTAGAAACTAATCAATGACTTGTCTAGGTGTGCTTGGATCGATCAGATGAATCTCTTCATGGTGTTCTCAACACACTATCGTAGCATGATTACAAAGAGAAGAGAGCTAATACTATTAAACATCTTGAACTGTTACCTCCTCGGTAAATTTATCTTAAACTAATGTTCATCTGACAAAAGAATATCTCAAAATGGTACCTTGTGACATTTTGTTTTCCTCGAATCAATTTTTGTCTTATTCAAAATCTCAAATTGATACCTCTGGCCAAATCAACCGTACATTAACATTCGGTTCAATATCCCATAAAAATTGCATACGTGGCACAAATGTGGTGGACGACTGCAATTTGGAGAATGACGAATTTGACATGAAAAGTCCATGTGTTAGTATTCACATCAGTATACGTAGATTTTCAACATATGATCTGTCATCCTCCATGTTGGATCTGTCTTACAGTCATCTTCCACGTGTGTTAATACATATACATTTTCACGGAATATTGGACGGAATGCTGAAGCATGGTAGATTTGGATAAGGGCACCGGTTTAGGATTATTATTTTTTTTTGCGAGGTGAAAATTAATATAAAAAAAATTCTACAAGGCATCAGTTTGCAATATTTAATTGCCCTGATGTGTAGCTAATATTTTTTTCAGACTAGTTTTAGGAACTGATAGGATAGAGAGTAATGTTGGAGGGTGAGGAACACGTGAACTTACCTTGAGAAGAGAGAGATAAAATTCTCGTACTCGATTTAGAAGTACGCTGGTCCCTCTCTTGGATCGGCGTTCCCAAACGAATCTGCAATGGTTTCAAAATCAAACCTCTCCCAGATGACCGACACAGCAACTTCCCTATTTGCCTGATCCTCCACTTTGAGTTCCAAGAAACTTACTATTGACGAACACACTTGTGAGGAGGACCATCTTATCGTTTCGGAGTCACCAAAAGATCATATGCGCCCAGGTTCGGGTCGCTCGGGATCCCCATCTGCCGCAACTGAGGAGCCACATGCAATTTGTCATTTCGGTGTTCCGGCCAAGATAGTCATGCTCAAACAAAACGATTTACCGATCAAACTGAACATTGTGTTAAGTTAGAAATCAAATTATGTTTGCGCATGCAAGGATGGCATTACATAAGACAAAAGAGTCGTGTCAAGGAGCACCTCCGGGGTACTTTTCAATCATGCTTATTCTGGACTAATCCAGTTTCGAAAGTATTGATCGGTGATGTTGGCACAATGAAAATTGCTCATGGGCCTCCGGTTCATATAAAATCATATAATAAGCTGGGATCAAATCTAGATGTGAGGACCCTTTTGTACCTTCATGAGACAACTCTAATCCAACCCTAGTACATAGGCATGTTTCAATTAAAGTAACCGGTTCCTCGGCTTCTCAAAACATCACCGCCAATAACTCTTAATTGTCCTCTTCGGCTTTCCCTTCTCGATGGGAATGATCATTGGTGGCATGTTAGGGGTTGACCAGCCAATTGGGCAAGGGCAAAGAACCCTAATGATTAATTTTGGTGGGTGTGTCCACCGCTTGATTAGGCCTTGGCTGAAGAGAAGGCGCTTGTCAAATTGCACTATATCCACACAGTCAACATCCTAGTATTCCACCTCGTCATCTCAAAAGGTGCTCCTAGACATTATTTAATAAGCTTCAGAAGTACTAGATTCAACACTCCTGATAAGGAATTATTTGATTTGTAGAATATTTTTCTCACCTATATCACAATATAAAAAAAATAATCACTAAAATAAGTAAAATGAGTGTTAGTGAAGGGCACCTTTTGATATTTCTAGGGATTGCTCTTTTAGCCCTTTTACAATTTGTTAATGCAGAGTGCATTGATTAATTTGTAGTTAGCTTCATTATCTGCATTAATTGATATGTAACCAGCTATACTACAGCTAAAGAAGGAAACCACCAAATCAATCTAGAGATTAGCTCTGTACGGACATTACTACAATGAACAAAGAAGAAGGGCCTATAAGAAACAGTTGCGTGGATCAGCAAGCTACAGCTCCCCAAGTAATACTAATTAATGCCAATAATAGTTGACATGGTAAGTGGAGACAAATCTCCCTTTCTATAATTAATTAAAATGAAATTTCTTGTATGAAATTAGAATACTACGACCTGCTGAAAAAGTTCCTTGCACATTTTCTTCCACCATAACATGGCGACATAAAATTTTGTGACATAGTTTTCATCTAATATTTGATGCAATAGTCTCCTTAACGAGTTTTTTCGAAGTATTCTTTTTTAAAAGAAAATGTGAAACCGACTGCACTGCTACCCTCGAAAGAGTGATAGTGTAGTAATCGTGCATCACACATTGTCCCAAGATTTGTATGGTTTCCATGAAAGTCAAGAATTCATGCAAATCACACCAAGTGAGATTTTCCTTAAATAACAAAAACTTGCCCAAAGTAAAAAGGGAAAAAGCCTAAAATTGGTAATGACCAAGATCCAAATAATCACAAATATGAAACAACAGACATTTTGATCTAAATCTTCTATTACATTTTAAGGTGACATTTTTTTTTTTTTTTTTGGTAAAGGTAAGATGTGTATTAACTTTAACAATTTTTTTTTTTTTGGTAAAGGTAAAATGTGTATTAACTTTAACAATTTTATTTTATTTTGGTAAAGGTAAGATGTGTATTAACTTTAACAAAAAAAAAAAATTATGATGCGAAAGGGATCTTAGCTGTCCCACATCGCTTGGGAGAAGCTTTCTAACCTGCTTTATAACCCCTGCAGTCCCACTCACCTCTCAATACGTCTTTTGAGGCTGAGACCGCTAGATTGGCATCAGAGCCAGCTTAAGGTGGATTAGAGCATGATGCGAAAGGGATCTTAGTTGTCCCACATCACTTCCCTCTAACCTGCTTTATATTGCTCCTGGAGTGGCCAAATAAGGCTTGAGGTGGATCGATTTGAGCATGATGCTAAGGGATTTTAGTCCCAACTTGAACAATCAAAACTTGACCCAATTTGAGATGGGGTCCGTTTTTGGATATACATACATTTTCACAAATAAACTGTCCAAGACTAATTATTGTGGATCTTTCTTCAAAATAATTATGATAATAATAAGGATGGTGATTCAGCACTAAAGAATTTCCCGCCACTATCATATAGTATTCATCTCTACTTTGTGATATATAAAGCATCCATACAACTTGCTTTATAACCTCTTTTGAGGCTGAGACCCCAGATAAAGGTAAGATGTGTATTAACTTTAACAAAAAAAAAATTGGTAAAGGTAAGATATGTATTAACTTTAACAATTTTTTTTTTTTGGTAAAGGTAAGATGTGTATTAAAGAATTACACTTTCGTTTCTTTTGTTTTGTTTATGTCAATCTTTTACCACATTTTTAAGAATTACACTTTCATTAATGTAATTCCTTTCATATGAGTTTAAATCATGAATGCCAAAATATAACGATTATAATATGATGTTCAAGTACCATATACTTGTGTGTGAATAAATTAATAACGGACTAGTAAACTTTCTTTCTCGAAAAGAGAAACTGAATTTTTTCTCATTGTGTAGATGAAAGAACATAATCGTTGCATATGTGACATGAAAATATTAAAAAATTTTAAGTCCACCATTTGTATAATTCTCATACTCAATGTTTACTTTTCTCATTTATCAATTCTCAAATTTTATTTTTCGGTCTCTTTTTTTCCCGCAATATTGACCTATAAATTATGTGATATGAATTCCAACATGTTTGATACTAGCCTTTGATTTAAAGGATTTGGGTAGTGTTTGATAGTTAATGTATCTCAACAATTTGAAACTGATGCTCCATTGTCGTTCTATGCAGAATAGAGTTTGTGGTCCTATTGGTATCGCTACTAATTGGCTGTAACGATGTTGTTATGCTACACGAATCCTTGTTAAGACATACTTGATGAATATCATTTCTATTTCTAAAATTTTTACTACATATAATATGACAAAATAGTAAATGAAATAGTTGTAAGTTTTCCTTGAATAGTTAGTTAAACATTTGTTGTGGAGGCACTTACTACAAAATCCTCATCGAAAACTTAATAGGGTAACTTCATAATTTGCTCCATGCTCTGTGAACATTTAGCAGTTACTGACTAAACTTATTCTATTAAGAATTTTTTAAACTTTAAGATGTTGTTAAATTCCCCGCAAAACTGTTAATGCAATGAAACTATTGTGTTTCGTGATTAAATACTTCACGAATTTTCATGATGCTCACTTTTACTAAATTCCTTTACAAATATGAACAAACGCAATTGCATCGAGGGAAACCCATCAAAACGTCATTTTACAATAATATCCTTCAGACTTGGGCCCGGGATGGTACATATGTGGAAATTAGTTTGAATGCTCCAGATTTGACATTAGATAAAAGAAAACTTATGGAGTGATTTATGAGTAAATGACCTATCCTCAAACTCCATCTCGTGAATACATCATATGACAAATGTCGTTCATATATTAATGGATCGGGTGGCTACATTTGCCCCTGACGAGAAAACATCCGAGTCCTCAAGTAAAAGAGAATGTGTAAAATCAAGAATTACTATCTCATCGTACAAGAGACAGCAGGGCTACTAAGCATTCAAATCCAGGGGTTTGCCCCCACGTTCTCTTTCTTATCGAACTCTATTACAAACACAAAAACAATCCTCTGACACCCCTACCATCATGCATGATATCACATCTCAGTCGAGCCACTGCACTTCACCGTACACGTGGCCAAATATATCACCAGCACCATCATGACTTTGTTGTTTTGGATACCTTGATGGGGAGTTTCATAATTCAATCTTTACATCATTTCACGCATTTCTTGACGTATACACGGCATAGAAATTATTGAATGTGCAGTGTGGGCTGCAGTCAGCCACTGAAGAAGACATAAAATCTTTTGGCCCCATCACCCTCTCTCTCTCTCTCTCTCTCTCAACCAAAACTTCCAATTATATAACAATGATGATATGAAATTTCTTTCTGGTTTTCCCTTTCTTGGCTAGAGAGAGAGACAGAGAGAGAGAGAGAGAGAGAGAGAGAGAGAGGGAGACGGGACATTGGACAAATAAGATGGACATTAGGACAAGGCCTTGGTGAGTTGGAAAGATGAATATTGAAGAGGGGGCTTTGAATGAGGGAAGAAAAGATTCGAGGTGAGGACGCAATCTCTGCATGGAATAGTGATAGCTATGTGACGCAAAGAGGAATGATAACTTGTGGCGTGGAATATCTAACGGACAATGAATAATTAATTAGGAGGGCACAAAGAAAGAAAAAGATACGTTCTCTTTAACGACATGATAGTATTGGACAATCACGTCACCAGACATAGTCCTAGGTTTGTATTTTCCTTTGAATCGTTCTTCTGATTGATGGATTATATATATTTAAACACCATTGGTATTTATTTTTAATTGAGTTTGCATGTGAGTGATATCTATGTTTACAACTTGTCAATCAAAAAGTCTATTTGAGGAAGCCTTTCTTCCAATCAGGAATTGAGAAGAGCAAAAGCTTAAGACTGTATATAGGAGGGGAAGATGAAAGAGTTATTAGGATGGAGAGTATATTTGGCCTAGCTGTTGAAATGTCAAAGAATCTAAATTTCTTGGTCACAACAAAAACCCTAGACATTAACCTTGTTTCTTGGCCAAGAAATGCGAATGAGATATGATGCAATTTCGTAGATAGGACATATTGTGCACTCGAGGAAAAACACCGTTGAACCTTTGACCCGAGGACCCCTTGGTCGAAGTAGGGCGATCAAGTTCAACAAGTTTTGGATCACTTTAGTTTCAAATCTACCCACACGTCTAAAAATCGCCACTAATTTACTCCAAATTATTAACATTAGAACTAGTTAGAAATTCATTATTGAACTTGCACTTTCATCAGCACCCTCACCTTGTAAAAAACACTAGTAACCTCTTGATATTTGATAACATTGACAAAATTAGTGGCAATTTCTCGATGCGTCATTAGATATGGGATTAGGGTGAAAGTTGGGGATTTTTTTGTAGAACAAAAAAAAAAAGTTTAGGATAGATAGAGAGTGGACCTAAAGTTTAGGGTTTTTTAGGAAATAAGCCCCCTAACTTCAAACCCAACTGACATACCAAACCACAAATCGTCTCTCTTATTCTAACAATATCGTTCATCTCGATTGCCATGATAATAAGATAAATTATTCAAAGGGCTCCGACCGGCGTATATATACGCCACATTCAATTGCAAGGGGGATGTAGCAAACAAACAAGGACTCTTCTCTTTTTTCACGGGGAGAAGAAGAACAAATACGCCAAACTGCAAGGGGGTTAGTGCAATTTCACCCATGAAGCGAGTACGAAATGTGAAGGTTGTCTCCTAGTGTAGGAAACATATGGAACACAAAAGCGTGTGGTGAATTGAAATTGAAATAGTCGGACAAAAGAAGATGTTGGAAAAGGGCCAATGAACCGTACGATCTGGTCAGAAAGAGAGATGTGAATTTCTTGTTCTATTTTCTGGATTTTGGCGAAAGGAAACGTATTTTGAAAATTCTGCTAAAAATTTCATCTTTTGTTCCTTCTTCGGCTAGAGAGAGAGAGAGAGAGAGAGAGGAGAATAGACAAAGGAAAAGGCAAGGAGCAGAGAGGGCAAGAGGGGCAGTTCGGATTGAGAATAATGGTGAAAGGCACGAGACATGAGAAGACCCATTAATATGAGAGAGAGAGAGAGAGAGAGAGAGAGTGATGAGAGGCTTATGCCGGGCTTATGCCGTATATTTCTCTCTTCATAATTCACTCTCTCTCTCTCTCTCTCTCAATCATCGTCACGTCGTTTTTGGTTCGCTCCTCCCGATAATCCCCCCAGAATTCCACGCCTTCCTCTCTCTCTCTCTCTCTCTCTCTCTCTCTCTTTCCCTCCCTCTCTGCCTCGAACGACAGCTCTATGGCCTAGTCAACCTCACGTATGTCCGTATGCTACGTGCTCTCTCGTTCTTGAGTTCGAGCAAATGTGTTGCTCGCACTAACTTCTAACTCAAGAACGAATTAAAACCGAGCCAGAAAAAACATGTGAAATATGCATGTTCTTTAAGGTTATATGTACTGTTCTTTAATAATTCATGAAGATCTGATATGATCAAAAGCCTTTTGTTTAGATGAGAGGTGTAAGTAAACTTCTACTCCGAATACATATATAGGGTAAATGATCGACTGATCATAGCAAATCTGATGTCATAAATTTTTTTTACATAAACTTATTGTTGATTCGAGAAGGTCAATAATTATAATCATCGAAAAGTGATAGGGTAAAAGGGTGTATGTATATTTTCTAATACAGCAAAGGTACATGCGCTATATTTCCATATTAAATTTTTCCTACTTTTGTCTTTCCCATATTAGACCTACTGGCTACACCTACGCACATCATTCTCTCTCTATCCCCCCACTGTTGGTCCAGTCTTCTATCTCTTTCTAGTGATCAATCCCCTTCCCTGAAAATCTGAGAAACTCAAATTCCCTCTCTCTCTCTCTCTCTCTCTCTCTCCCTCAACTGTTCAACCCCAACGAACCACCCATTTTTTTTCTTATATATTATAATGGCTGCAGAAACCCTCATCGTCTCCCTTCGTAGGCACAGCAACACATTCCATATTTGAACCATATCAACCTTTTGAAAGTGAGGGCTCTACCATTTCTGTTTTGTTGAACTCCGCCCACCTCATAAAGCTTTGGACCCTCCATACCCTTCCATTCCCCTTCTTCACTCGAGCCCATAACACTTCACTTCACTCCCCAAAACCACAAGAACCATCCTTTTCCTTCCTCCCTCCCTCTCTCTCTCTCTCTTTGTCTGTCGCTCTGTCTCTCGTGTGCAACGAAAAAGCTTCTAGTTTCCGAGAAACCCTAGCGTTTCGGCATTGAACTGTTGCTGTCGAGAAACATGTATATGATGGGTTGTCATGACGATGGAGATCTGTACATGGCCGAAGCCTTCAACGGCCGAAAGCTCCGGCCCCTCATGCCGAGGCCGGTCACCAATCCTTCCCCTAATAACGGCGGCACCAACGCTGCGCCGCCTTGCTTGAGCCGTATCCACGGTGCCGACATTTTCGCACTGAATCACCATCTCGGTATACATTGATCTCTTCTCCTCTTTCGTCTTCTTTAGCTTTTCATAGAATAAGAAGCATGTAATCTTCTATTCATGCTTTTGACTCCATAAGTGATGTTCATGATTAGTTCCAGCTTATCAATTTGCTTTTTTCCTCAACTAGAAGCACTGGCATTTTTTTTGCAGCGACTATGGCCGAGCAAAGCAAAAGAGAGTTCAATTCGCCACAGGTCGTGGTGAGCTCGCGGTGGAACCCCACACCGGAGCAGCTACGGACCCTCGAGGAGCTATACCGGCGCGGGACCCGGACCCCCAACGCTGACCAAATCCAGCAGATCACCGCGCAGCTCCGCCGGTACGGCAAGATCGAGGGGAAGAACGTCTTCTACTGGTTCCAAAACCACAAGGCCAGGGAACGGCAGAAGCGCCGCCGCCAGATGGAGGCAGGCCCTGAGGAGCCGAACCGTGATGCCGAAGAATCAGAAAGGAAAGAAACAGGTGACACTGCGCTCCCGCATTGGGCTCTTGAGTTATAAAGGCCAAAGGGTCATTGCACATACAGTTCATGTTCATGTTCTTGTCCATTTTTCATAGCATTGGAGTTCCCTTCATTCCTGTTGTTATCATTAATCTATCATGAGAAACCTGGTTTTTTTTGTTTTTTGTTTTTGTTTTTTGTTTTTGTTTTCCGGGTGAGGGTCACATGGAATGTGGGAGACAGGACTAGAAGAGAGAATTATGGGGTTGTTTTAGTCCTATTAGAGTCTTCTGATATGTTGCTTTTTGTGATATATTCTGTTTGTTGGGTTGTGATGTAAAGTTGTGTTCTTTCTGTTTTTCTTTTTGTCTACAGGCGCGAGTAGGACAGGGCTTGAAGTTGAAGAGACCAAGAACAACTGGGCACCCCCTATAAACTGCAGTACACTAGCAGAGGTCCTTAATTTCTCTCTTCTTTTTAAGTACTTCCTTTGTTTGTAGTCATAAACTTCTTTCATACTGCTCAAAAAGACCATTCTCTCTTGAATTTGGAACATCCTTTTTCGAAATCTCGGTACCTCAAAAGGGGCCCCATGAAAAGCCATTAAGGGTTACTTATGTTCATATGATTAGGAGATAATTTAAGCTGAGAGACTCGTGATAGAAAGGAGATGAGAAAAAGAACGTTTGTTTTAAGGGATAATGCAGAGAAGAGAAGGTGAAAAAGAGAGGCTTTTCTTGTGTTTGTTGGGAAATGAAAAGAGTCGTCCAAAAGCTGCAATCCTTCCTTTCTGTCGGGGCAGCTGCTATGAAACTTAGCTGGGCTTTCTGGGGGTCTGTGCTTCATTCATTCACCAATTCCGCTCATCTCATTCTTGGCCCCCCTCTCTCTCTCTCTCTCTCTCTCTCTCTTTCTGATACAAGCACGCCTAATGATATACACAGACATGTATCCATTTTCCTCTCTCTCTCTCTGCAGATCTTGATACATTGCAAGTCTGGGAAAATGAAATATACTTCATATCTTTCCTTTACCCAGAAGAGAAAAGCAGAACATATTCTATCGAAACTTCAGCATAAGTCAAACCCATGGTGCAGTGGTTGTCCCTCCTTTTCCTTCCCTAATGATAGCGTTCATTTTCTCTAAAGAAGTGCGCCATATTATGGATAAATATGATACGGATAACTGAATACACCTCGGTTTTATAAGTCAATCTCAGCGTTACCTAGCGTCATTGTTTAAAGATATAACGAAAGCTCACGCATCATTTTGGCATACCGATGGAGCAAAATACTTGGTAAAAAAGAGTTGGAAAAGACAGTACAAACCCTAGGCGTAGCTAGTTAGTACAATCTTCTGGCCTCTCACGTCCAATGTCAAGGGTCCTTTCTGGGACTCGAATGGTACACTCAACTTAGATTCCTCGGTGGGGGCAAATCATGAGTGGTCTCCTAATTTCTGTCATTTCAAATCGGTTGTTGGCATGCACGTAGTTTCCAAGAATTGTCCATGTGTTTCGGCCCAATTAAATCTTGAAGGCTAAGGAAGTTTTTCTTCATGAGTTATTTCTTTTCCTTTTTTTTCTTCTTTGCAGGAACCCGCAGGAGCTACGACTCAGAAGGCACCAAAAGCAGGATCGGCAGCAACTTTGGCAGAGCGTAGAACGAGATCGTCGTCGTCTGATCAGTGGATCAAATTCGACGATGGAGAATTTCAGTGGACGAGAAGGCACAGCGCCAGCAACTTTCTGGAGAGGAATGCCACGTGGCAGATGGTGCAGCTGTCCTCTTGTCCTCATCCCACCCACCTCATAAATACCACAGCCCCGTCCACAGTCGCACCGCCTGCCGCCCCAGCTCTCCACCCCGCCGCCGCTAGGGCATTATCGATGGACCCTAACAAGATCCTCAAGGCTCATGAACTCAGGAGCTTCTTCATGTCCTCGCCGTTCCGAGATGACCCTGATCTGGCGAGCGGCGGCGGCGGCGGCCGAGAGTGCGAGGAGGACTCCCAAACCCTTCAATTGTTCCCGCTCCGCAGCGGCGATGACTTCGATGGGAAGAGCACCAGTCCTCCGTCCCATCATCAGCACCAGTTCTTTGAGTTCCTACCTTTGAAGAACTAGGGCATCTTGCATGGACTTGTGGTTCTAAAAGCCTGTGCTCAGATCATGATCATCTCATGGCGTTTTGTGCTAGGGTTTGATTCCATAAGAATTATTATTATTATTATAATGTATGGTATGATATGACGATCTCCGGTTTGAAAAGTGGGGAGAGTACAGATGATGTTGACCCTTTGATGCTTTACATTTCATGGGAGATGCGATGGAATATAGGGTGGGTTTGGAGTGTGAGAGGGAGGCTAAATATTACCCTAAAGTGAAATCGACCCACGTTGGTTCTTTCAATGAAAAATGAACTATATTCAATGAGAATTTGACTGAGATGTGTGTTAACTTTGACAGGGTCATACGTTGTCCGAAAGAGAGAGAGAGAGAGAGTATTTGTGGGAATTCTATTTGAGAAATTAAGAGATTGATGTGGAAAGGGAGCGTCTGAATGGGGAATCTGGATGTGAGAGATCCATGTGATATTGAAGTGACTTAGGAAAAAGGCTGGTCTGCTTCGTGGGGGTAGAGGTTTGTTCTCCATTGCATTTCGAGAAGAAGAGTGGCATGTTGTTCATCAATTATTGCTGAAACGAGGGCCTGTGCAGATGGAAACGGAAAACAAGAAAGCGGACAATTTCTTCCCCGGTGAAAAGGACCATGGAGACGAAGCTCCACTACCATACATTTTGCTGATTATGTCTTATTCACTCAGAATGCAACCAACCATCGAGGATAGAAAAAAATCTGAAATTTGAAAAGTGTTCATATGCCGATTGTATTGGACATTCTGATACGATACCAGAGTCGGGTTTTAGGTTAATTTTTTCAAATTTCATGTGTCATTCCTAATCCCATTTGCGCGTGAAATAAGATGTTAAAGTATCCCACATCTATTATCTTCACTATTCATGTGCTCTTTACATATTTGTCCTCTTCAAAATTTCACGTGTCATTTCTAATTCAACTTACACGTGAGAAAGGACGTTAAAACATCACATATCTCATTCATATACTCTTTAGATATATCGTCTCCCTCCAAATAAAAGTTTATACTTTTGGTTGGACATTCTCAACGAGAAGGAGCTAAACTTGTTAATTTTGTATATGGTCATAGGATATGTTGAAATTAAGATATCCATGTTGATTGTTGAATCAAACGTTGTGGAGTGATGTCTTGAGGAAGTGCTGATCATTGTGAATTTTGACCCCCCTCTTCCATAGTGTTGTGTTTACGATGAGAGAGCCAGGTTTTGCTGTCGGTGCACCTAGCTTTTGCTCATCTAATATTTCTGATCTTGAGCATGAGCAAGTGAGTTGGGATTTCGCTTGCTTCTTCACACAAAACCATAAGGACCCGAGTCATGCCATAACGCTTCTTCTTCAAAACGATCGTGTAAACTGATGAACAAAGATATCTTTACATTTCTTCTAATGATTAGATTTCGCCCTAAAGCTGGTGCATCGAGGACTTAAGCTTCTTTGCAGACCATGTTATTGCATGGCGTGAAATGGGATGACAAAAGGATCTGTTTTTTTGTGAATGTACCATAGTGAAAAGACATAGTCATCACTAGAGAAGGTGTAAATGATAGCTAACAACATGAAATATCCTCTCTCGTCTTTAGTAAATTTTAAAGCCGTGGTAACATGTGTACCCAAATTCTAAATAGGATCAGGTTAAGCAAAACTCTCAAGTCCTATGACTCAACATGCGTCCAAGCGGACAAATTTTAGAAAAGAATTAGGTCAACTTACGTGGAATCGAAAATTTGATGAAGCCTAGTTAAAGCTGGAAACTAATACTAGTTAGCTTAGCAATTAAAAATACATAATATACCTCGATTATGACGGCATTACTAATGGAACCGGATGGTTTACATGAACATGAATGCCAAACATCTTTATAACCCTAGACTAGACTACTTGTGGAAATATAAAATCACTTTATGTGATGCAGATACACGTATGACTAGGTTACTAGATATTTTCATCTTTAGCAATAAATTGGGTAAGGTAAAATTTAGGGTTTGCGAACAGAATTGACTGAGGTAGACCTCAGACTGCCAAAGAAAGTGACCATACCTAAGACTGCTCCACATATGGAGACAGGCCCCAATCGATGGACCAGAAGTTTCCTCTTACATGAAATGCCCACAAGACATCATGTGACCCCCTTCTCCCTCTCTCTCTCTCTGTCTCTCTCTCTCTCTGTCTCTCTCTCCCCCGTCCCTCTTGTAATAATTTGGTAATTATAATTTAAATATATTTCCCCTCCATAAAATTAAAAAAATTTAAAAAAAGAAAGAAAGAAAATGTTGGAAATGTGTTGATTTCCTCTTTCTTTCTTCCCCATCTATATCATGAGGTCATCATAGATTCTGTCTCTCAATCCTTGTCTGACAGTGCAGTTAATGTCTTGGGTGAATACTTTTGTCTCGATCTTATTCATAATTTTTCCCCCGTCGCTGTCTTTATTAGACATCATAAACCCCTGCTCCTCTCTTTTATTTTTTATTTCTGGGTGTGGCCAGAAATTCCATGTGAATGATAGAGAGTTCAAGGTGGAAAAAAAACGTAAATCTGCTGGTGGAATGATTTGGTTTGGAAAGGAATCATCCAAGGTATGTTTTTAGATGCAAGTATCTTTCCATCATGATAGGCAAGTAAATTCCTAGTATGTTTACTGAAAAAAAATAGTTATGATTAGTGATGATTTTGGTTGAGAAAAATGCAAGATCATGATTACCTCAAAATTTAGAGTAAAAATATCACGTAAATACAAGTTTAAAGTTTTTGGTGTCATGAAAAGATAACTTGAGATAAATATATCACACGAATATAATTTTGAAGTTTCTTGTGTCACAAAAAAAAAAATTGGAATAAATGTCACATATGTATAGATTCGGGGCTTTTTAGGACACAAATTTTTTTTAAGGTAAATAAGTCATTGTGGGCATAGTTCAGGCTTTTTTGTTGCATTTTCCCTTTATTTTTAGTAGGTATATGTAGCAATAAAGAAATTTCATGCAATTTTTTTTTTTTTATATCTTTCCCCTCTTCTATATGTATATTCTACTCTTGGTTGGATTGAGAAACTGATCTTCGCAACTAATGCCTAATGCTATGAAAGTCAATGCTTTGTTTTTTCTTATAATTGAGGGGGGGGGGCATGTAAAGTTGATTGCCTCAAGGCTCATGAAATACCTTGCAAGCCCGATAAATGGTTAAGTCTAAGCATTTGGTTGGTGCAGGTGATCTTGACCTAGACCATACTACATGCGATCTGTGGAATCCGAATGAGTGATGTTTAAATTTTTAGTTAGAAATCTCCCAACGCTCCAATCACCCACGCCCCTAAAGGATTATGAAACACCCTGCAAGCCTAATGAATGATTAAGTCTAAGCATTTAGCCGGTGCAGGTGACCCTGAGCCAAGACAAAGTGCATGCAATATGTGGGATTTGAATGAGTGATACCTAAATCATGAGTTAGAAATCTCCTAATGTTCTAACTAATCATACTCTCAAAAACTCATGAAACACCTACATGACCAATGAATAATCAAGTCCAACCATTTAGTCAGTGTAGACACTCGACCTAGAATATTATGCGTGCTTATTGTTGGGAGAATGGTAATAATTTGAACAATATCGAATTAGTGGTAAATCAGACTTTGCCCCAACCTCAAATTTTCTGCTTTCTCTTTTTCTCTTGTTACTATGTCTTTTTGCGACTATCACTTTTTTGATAGTGAGAAATTCTATGTCTTCATATAACTTATCATATGGGCTCAAGCCCTTTTGGGCTTGCAGCTCATTGGGCTTCCTCCACATAGGAGTAAACCCAGCTAACACTTATGGGATTTGAACGAGTGACGTCTACATCTTGAGTCACAAATCACCCGACACTCCATCTGACCACGCCCCCTAGGAAGTCGAGCGTCAATGCTCCATGCGTGCCTAGTGCTCTTTAAGACATAAGAACAAATGTTCAAAACTGAATAGAAGAGCAACGTAGCTTAGCGTGTTGTGTATGGAAACCAACTTTGAAGTCGCTCGGAAACCAAACCATATGATAACATGTGTCCATAAATTGCAGACTAGACATTAACAAGAAGAGTGCATTTTCCCTCGCGCTTTGAAGAGCCGAGGCCATGCATTGCGCCGGGCCCAAGCCCTCTGCACGTCGGTCTGTTCTGCGAAGTCATGAACACAAAGTGTCTCCTTTTCTTGTGGGGGACAATCCAGCTGCATTTCAAAGCAGACATTGTTGAAAAGGTAAAAAGTGAAGTAATAATGCTAGTTGTACCATAAATGATGTGCGGAATTAGTGTATTCGGTGACGTAGCAGTCTGTAAATGAGAATTCAGACGAGGTGGGTCATATTCAAACCGGCAATAAAAACCTGCCGCATAATTTGAAACAGCAATTTGATTAAATTTACACATTGATCTTAATATATCTAGCACGTTTTGAATTGAAAATACGCTTCACTAATGGATAATGCTTCTCGATCGCGTCATTTTAGGGGTAAAAGAAACCGAGCTCTCATTCTTGCATTCATTTCAAAATCAAACATGTTCAAATCAATTGTCGAGTATGTCATGCTCGCTTCACTACTTCACTAAATCTTACCCATCTCAAATAAGATGAGCAATCCCCATCTTCTTGCGACTTGTTAAGACCTGTCAAAATGGACCATAAACCCATTTTTTAATCCATATTTATGGGTTGAGTTGATATATTACTTAGTTATATTTAGATAATGGGTTTAGAATGGTAAAATCTAAAATAATATTGATGCTAGTATTGTTCACAATTTACCTACACATTACTCACCTTTATGAATCTTTTTCGCTTTTACTCAATCTTGCGCTCGCTTGCTCGCTCTAGGCTCTTACATTAGTTTGAGTATAAGTTTTCTTAGATTGAGTTAACTATGGAAGTGGCTTCACCATATGCATTGGGCATGGGTTGAGTTAGATATGGTTTACCAGATTTATATTATATGGAAATTGATCAGGTTAAATGAGTCAATTTAGGCTGGATCATTTGTTGATCTGACTCGATCTATCCATTTGGCAGGTCTACTTGTTATTGCATTTTTATTCAACTCTTCCAAGCAATAAAGTAAAAAGTGGCTATAAACGTGGTCTTAGGACTTGACCATTTCCACAAGCGTACGCTCAACGTGGGTCAATTATTGCAATCTAGGACCACCTCAGGGAAGACTTCACAGTACAAGGTCAAAGCAAGTAATCAATTGGGCTGGGCCCTCGGGAAAGGGGTTCTAGAAGTTGGGCTCTATCCTGGCCTCATTAGGGTTTTGGACTTGATGGGCCTTCTCAATTTGGGTACTTTTGGGCCTATCTTTCCCCTCGAAATCAGATTTTTCTCTTGTTAGTGGTGGCCATCTTTCTTGGAACTAAAATTGGCCCAATCACTTGTGTGTTTTAGCTCGGTCCATGCTTTTGGACTAGATTTCCCCCACCATTGAATAAACTAAACTATTTCACTTTATAAATTATTTTTGGGGCAGAATTTTTCTCTTTAAATGAAGATCCTTGCACAATGCATGTGATATAATATTCTCATCAAAATGCATTCTTATCTTGATAAATTAAATTATTTTAATTTTTTGTAATTTTTGTTTTTTACTTTCTAGATGAGGAACCTGTAAAATGCATATCATATAATTGTCCTCCATAGAATGCATTCACATAAATCTGTGCGTATGATCTCAAAGGTAATTCGGCACCGTGAAAAAGTCCTCCCTAACCAACGAAAAATAATTAAAAATTTATACTCAAAAAAAGGTTTAAACCGACCATGTCAGAGAGCATTTTGCGACATGGAGAAATTGTCATATGATAAACATAAAATGTTATGGTGATAACATGATGTAATCGAGAATGTGACCCGACATTTTTTTTAATGTAATTCTTAAAAATTCAAGAAAAAGGTGGAGAAAGTAATTCATCACGTCAGATATCTTCTCTTAAATCGCGATCCGAAAATTCCCTCTTTTTTTAAGGGACGGTTCAACCGACCATGATGGGTTTTTTTTTTTTTTTTTTTTTTTGTTCTTTTAATGCTAACCGACAGGTGCTTCAGTTTCTTAACCTTGACGTGGATCTACGAGTTACTTATGCTTCCGTCCTTTTTTTATGTTTGAGTTGCAAGATTTTTTGGGAAACAAACGACGTCGCGTTTAATCTACTCGATCCCTGTACCTGGCCATTAGACGACAACAATTCCAATGGAGGAATCTCACTCCCCAATGTCAGATTCGCTGCCAACAAAATTTTAATAATTGTCTCCCTCTTCTGCACCGGTAAATGGGCTAATCGCGTTAACAATACCCTTTAAGCGATGGGATCGCAGATCTGCCGCGGTGTGTTATGTATGGTCATGTCAAACGGGGATCGGATCCATTGAATCAAGAATGATCCGATTCAAATTAACTCTTTATACTCGTACTCGACTTTACTTATATTCAACCCAATTATAATATTTAAATAATAAATCTTACATTCATTTAATAACTTAAATTTTTAAAACAGTTAATAGTGAAGTTAGAGATCTCGATTTTAAATTTTTCCACATTCCATTTGTCTTCCTAATTAAATTTCCAAACTTAGATTAAGCATGAGAGGGAGTGTTAAAATATTTAAGTAATATACTACGCCTTCATCTAACGGCTTAAGTTTTTAAAATAGTTGATTGTAATCCTATTAAATTCTCACGAGGTGACAAAGCTGAAGGTCCAAGCCTCATTTATCTGATTATTTAAATTCCCATGCCTAATACCAAGCAAAAGACTGTACTAAATAAGAAGGGGAATGTTAATATATTTAAATAATAAACCGCACATTCATCTAAAAGCTTAAATTTTTCAAAATAGCTGGCAATTTCATGTGGTATTAGAGTTGGAGGTCATTAGTTTGAATGTTTCCAAGCATCATTTGTCACCCCATTTCAATTTTCACTTCTAATACTAAACAAAAAAACCAAACTAAGCATAAGCGGGAAGATTAGAATATTGTGGAAAGCCCATTTGTCACCCCATTAAAATTTCAATGCTTAGTACTAGGTAAAAAGATTAGACTTAGCGTGAGAATGTGTGTTAGAATATTGTGGAACCACTACCACGGGAGGAACTATGAAATGAAGGACTTTTCCTTTTCCCTTTCAAGCACTTTTCTTTCACTGTGTCATCGAGCTTAGTTTATAAGTCAAGGGAGAACCTAGTTGCCCCAACAAGGGAACTCATCCTAGAAAGCCTTTGATTCATAGTACATGGGACAGGAGCACAAAATGAGCACAACATGGGAGAGTGTTAGAATATTAAGGGACCATTGCTGAGGGAGGAATTATGAAATGAAGGACTCTTCCTTTCCCCTTTCAAGCAAGTTTCTTTCACTATGTCATCAAGCTTAGTTTAAAGGTCGGGGGAGAAGCTACTTACCCCAATAGGGGAATTCATCCTAGAAAGCCTTTGATTCGTAGTACATGGGACTGCCCTTTTTTTCGCTCCTCTTGCTACCATGAAATCCTAGCTCGGGAGCACAACACCTAGCTACTCTATTTCCAACTTCGCGAGATAGTGCCATCCCAAGTCAAGCGTAAAAAGACCATACCACGCGCGTTAGGGAGTGTTAGGATATTGTCGGATCACTGCTAACTGTTCTAAAAGTTTTGTTAGATGAATACCTGATTTATTATTCTAACGCTCCGCCTCACGTTTAGTATTAAAAGCTTAGCCTGGTCTTTTTGTCTAATATTAAGCATGGAAATTTAAATGGAGTGGCAAATGGGGCTTAGAAAGATTCAAATTCAGGATCTCCAACTCTGATACCATGTGAGATTTTATGAGATCATTGTCAACTGTTATAGATGAAAGCGTGATTTAATATTTAATTATTTTAACACTTTCCCTCGCATTTAGTTCGGTCTTTCTGCCTAGACCTAAGTGTGGACATATTTAATTGATGAGGCGAATGGGGTCTAGAAAGATTGAAACTCAATACCTCCAATTCTAATATCATGTGAGATTTTGGTAGGATTACAGTCAACTATTTTAAAAGTTTAAGCTGTTATATGAATGCATTGTTTATTATTTAAATATTATAATAGACTCAATCCATACTACTAAATATTATACTCAAATCTAGGTGAAAGCACAAGCGTAGGGGTGATCAGTTCCTGGTTCCCAATGGTGATCGATTCCCAATTCCCAAAATTAGGAGCCAGGGACCGAGCTGGTTGGTCTTAAGACCAGAAATCAAATCAGATCGCCGATCCAATGGAACCAGTCATTTTTTTTTTTTTAATAATGGCAACCAACCTCCAAGAGAACATCACAAGCTCCCTGCAACATCATGCATGCCCTCCAAGACTTGCATTGTCATCTCGGCTTTGCTATGTTTATTATCTCTTGGCAACTCGATTGATTTCTTCAACTTGTATGCCGTTTTCAACTTTGGCAACTCCAATTCTAAGGTGGGCATTGGCACGCTCTTTGCTAAGGATGGGAAGTGACGATGGCCGATCGGTTTGCTCTGGTTCATTGCCGGTCTGATTCCCTATTGGAACTGAGAACCGAAATGTCCAAACACCAATTCCACTGTTAGGAACTGGGAACCGGGTCGACACTCTTGAGAACCGAACCAAATCGGTTGGCTTGGTCCAGTCTGAGTGATTTTCAATTTAGACGGTCTTGTCTTGCATACCCCTAAGCAATCAAACAGATCAAGTGAGGCGAGTAAGAATCATAGAAGTGGATTATGTGTAAATAAGTTATGAACTCATTTAACATCCATATCGAACCATTTATGATCTTATTGAATATAACTAACACTATTAATAACTCAACCCATCAAATATGAGTTAAGAAATGGATCAATAGGTCTAGTCCCATTCGAGTCAAATTCGAGATTAGCATGGCCTTATTAAGATATCAGCCATCGGGATATCTCTCGCACGAGGTATGTTAGAGCTAGACGGAATGGAACGAGCGTTTTTATCGAACTCGTGATCACGTGAAAACCAGCGACCATTCATTATTAGGCTGAATCGTCTGATTTCATCTCGGCCGCTAGATCCTCTGCCAGACGGTATTCATAGTACCGTTGATATTCCCTCTTTTGGCTGGGTCCCCCCAGCCTTCATTCATCACGAGCTCGAGGAATCACGATGTTTTCGATCAACGGCTCTGGTCGACGTGGAAAGCACAAGCGCCCCCCGGTCAACCGCTCCGATTTCGGTGCTCCCCATTTGTCTCCTGAGTTATTCAGTACACCTCTTTTCTCTTGGTAATATCGATAGAAAGCCAAGAAATAAAACTGGTTTGGACTATGATCTTTGCTATTGTTTTGTTTTTTCCATTTGCAATCTAAAGCTTGATCCGTCCATTGTTAAGTTCCATGTGAAAATCTGGAACATGAATACTCCAAATGGTATGGGAAAGGATCATCTGGATCATCTAATGAAATGTAGTCATCCTTGCAAAGTCCTCAAAGTTCCGTATCCCCAAGGTCCGTCACCAACAAAAGATATCAAATACCCTTTTTCTTTTTGTGAATTTTCTAAGCGTGGAGTGCATAAGTGAAGAGCTGTATTCATTAGAGGAGGCCACAACATCACATGACATGGCATGACATAATTCCACAACCAAACCAGCTTCTAATAAAGAAGCTTACTTATCATCTCTTATGTTGGGACATCGATTGGCTGGCGGCAGGTTCCTTCTTCAAGTCTCGATTTTAGGATACCATAGGAAAGTAGGACTTGTTTCGCCTATGTAATGAGTGCGATGCACGTGTGGCAATGTAAGACAAATCATGTCTTGGTTTTTTCTACCTAGTGAATTGAAAAAAGACCAAGGATGACATAGATTTTTTCACTTTTGCAGCCCTAGTATGCGTGATTGCCGTAACTTTAAGCGTGATTGCACATGGGCGACGGGGGCGCAAGCGCACAACTTTTTCTGGCTACGGAAGATGGACGAGCATGAGCACCGTGGATGTGGGTTTTGTGCATGCAGTGCAGGCAGGGGGACGCTTTGATTCTCTTCGTCACATGGAACGCCAACGCCAGCGCCAATCGCCTCCTCCTTCCTTCCTTTCTTTTTCGGCATTTTCTCGGTCCTCGAATGCAGACAACTATACTCCACTGACCCTTCTGACGTCCTCGATTCACGAGCCAAACTTTTGTTCCACTCTCTCTCTCTTTCTCTCTGAAAAGTAATTGACAGGGGAGAGATGGATGGAGGATGGAAGAAGGGTCATCTTTAATCACAGCAAGGCCCCCACGACTTCTACCCTCTCCGTTTTCTATCATTATTCAACCTCACTCGGGGGAAAAAACGAGCAGGAAAAGAAGGGCGAGCCATTAAAGTGAAAACCCTACTGTTGCTGCCTCCATCTTTCCGTGGTTTTTCCTCTCTATATAAAGGCACTTCCTCAGTAGGATGTGAAGAGAGTGGAGAGAGCCGAGTGAAGAACTTGAACTCTCTTTTTTGTCTCCTTCGTTTGCACTGAGTCTGGTTTGCTGATTTAGGGGGGTTCTCCTGAGCTCGACAACAATGGCGGCAACGCTGAGGCCCGTGCTTCCTCTGCTCCTCCTGTTCGCGCTCCTCTGCTTCCACATTGCAGGTATACCCACATGCACTCTCCCTTTCTCTCTCTCTCTCTCTATCTTCCGTCTCTCCGGCCTGCTTTCTTCACATTGCAATGCAGGGGATGTACATGCAGTCACTCTGTTGACAGCACTGTAGAAACCCATCATTCTTTCTCATAGACATTTTAGGGAGATTTCTTGAATGCCATTCTTGAACCACGAAGACGAGACACATTTTGGGGGAAGAACTTAGATCTGTAGATCTCTTTTTAGCCATTTTCGTTTTCCAACAGGGTGCCAAGAAAGAGGGTCGCATCGAGTAGCATCAGGCGATCGAAGTTTCTGTTCAAGAGCACGTTCGTTTAGGCTTTTGCTTTAGGCAAAAAGTACGCTAAACAACTTGAGATATCTAGTGAACTCGTGCTCTTTATGTGCCAAAGTGAAATCTCAGAAAGTTCACTCGGTGTTTGAATTAAAGTAAATTTGCGAGAGCCGAAAAGTTCCAAAAAGAAACATTAAATTACAAGTCTCTCCAAACATTCCCTAAATCTAGAAGCTCAAATTTGTCGGCAGTTTCATAGGATTCTTTGCGAAGTTGTGCTTTTTCACTTTCGATGATGCAGAATGAGTGGTTTTTCAAGTTTTGTATCAACTTGCATTGTGACATCTGGACCGTGTGAAGCATGAATGGTGTATCGACACTCCGAATTCTATGAACATCGAGGCTTGATGCAGATGTTGCTGGTTCTGAACAATCCGGACCGCCGCCCCATTTGCGACTTGTCAAATTTTAGCGGTTTGTAAGTGAGATGAAAACGCTGGGCTGTGCTGAACATCCTGCTTTGCGTTGTTATTGTGCAGACGAGGCGTCGGCAACAACCGTAACCTTCGTCAACCGCTGCACGCACCCCGTTTGGCCGGCCATTCAGCCTGGCGCCGGCAAGCCCATCCTCGCCCACGGCGGCTTCACCCTCCTGCCAAACAAGGCCTCCACGATCCGGATGCCGGCCCTCTGGTCCGGCCGCTTCTGGGGCCGCCACGGCTGCACCTTTGATGCCAATGGACATGGGCGGTGCGCCACTGGGGACTGCGGCGGCTCCCTCCAATGCAACGGCCTCGGCGGCACCCCTCCTGCCACCCTCGCCGAGATCACCCTAGGCAACGACCAGGACTTCTACGACGTCAGCCTCGTCGATGGCTACAATCTCGCCATCTCCATCACGCCATTCAAGGGCACTGGGAAATGCAGCTATGCAGGTATAATGATACGAGCTATTATATGTTCGATATGCAGAGCAGTGCTCTAGCCATGGCTAGGATGATGTTCTGCGAATTATATCCTGCGTGTCGAAGTAATTAGGAAGCGTGTATAGACTAATTCGCGTAATTGTTGCAAGATACTTGAACACAGTAAGTTAAGTTACACAGTACACAACTTTTTATATGATTTATCAATGTTGATAATTACCTAAGCACAATCAAGCTGAAACGATATGTTCTTGCTGCTCGCAGGTTGCGTGAGCGACCTGAACACGATGTGCCCGGTGGGACTCCAGGTCCGTGGTCACGACAACAGCGTCATGGCCTGCAAGAGCGCTTGCTTCGCGTTCAACTCCCCAAGGTACTGCTGCACGGGGAGCTTCGGGAACCCGCAGTCCTGCAAGCCGACGGCCTACTCGAAGATCTTCAAGACGGCCTGCCCCAAGGCGTACTCCTACGCGTACGACGACCCCACGAGCATCGCGACCTGCACGAGGGGGAACTACATCGTCACCTTCTGCCCTCACCACCGCCGCTAGAGAGAGGGAGGGGCTGGCGCCCCGGCTCGCGTCTCGTGTTTCGACTCCCCCCCGGTCCGACCGGAGTTGGGTATTGCCTAAGTATAGCGATTATATTGTGGTCGGTTAATGTGATGGTGATTGGTAGTAGTGGGGGAAGTTGGTATGGCTGTTGCTGGAAATTGGAGTTGTGTTGCTTTAGTAGGTAAAGATGATGTGCTTTTTAATTGGACTTGGGCACTACACTGTATTAGTATATCACAGAGAACATTAGTGAAGGTTGTGTTGAGAAAGTGAGTAGTCGCTTTTGGACTGTGGTCGCTGGCTTGGAGGGAGTTGGTCACCAAACTCCCATTTATTATTCGCTTTAATTGCTGGAGTTCTGATTGCTACTTGCTGCAAATGGGCCTGATCTCGCCGGCTCTCGATCGTTGATGCATCTCATTGACATGCATGGGACGGTAGAGAATTGCAAGATCTTGGTCCATGGACGAGTCTAGTAAGCATTTTCAAAGTCATCTGGCCATGGCCATAAATTGAAAAATCTACAGTGTGGTTTTAAGCCACTTTCATTTCGAAACTAGCTCAAAATGTAAGATTTTTCTTTATTTTTATAAGTTGTCATATTTACAAACGGAATATTAATTTGTTGATATGAGATGGTCTCAACAAAATTATCTAAAATTAGGGAAAAAATCACCAAAAATTCCAAACTTTGCTCAAAGTGACAAATTTACCTCAATTTTTTTTTTGTGACATGAAAAACTTTACTTTGTAAACTGTAATACATTTATCCCATTAAGGGCATTTTCGTCTTATTTTTTCTATTATTCTATTTTTTTTTCTTTTCTCTTCTCTTCGCCGGCCATGGCAGAGCCGGCGAAGGGAAGCCGGCGTCCGGCGTCGGGTTGCCCTCGCTGGCGTCAAGCAAGGGTCGCCCTTGCCTAGGCTAGCTAGGGCCGCCCTTGTCGGCGAGGGCACCCTCGCCCGGCGGTGAGGGAGGCCCTCGCCCTGTCACCGAGGGCGCCCCTCGTGTCGGGTGAGGACGGCCCTCGCGAAGGGCCACCCTAGCTAGCCCAGGTGAGGGCGGCCCTCGTCGAACGTCAGCAAGGGGGCAGCCCTTGCCGAACGTCGGCTTCCCTCTGGCGGCTCCGCCATGGCTGGCGGAGGGAGAAAAAAAAAAAAAAAAAAAAAGACCAAAATGCCTCATAATTTATGATAAATGTGTCGCACGAATGAAAGTTTAGGGTTTTTTTATGTCAAAAAAATTGAGGTAAATGTGTGATTAGCAAAACTTCGGGATTTTTCATACCACAAAAAAAAATTTGGGTAAATTTATCATTTTATATAAAATTTGAGAGGTTTTTAGTGATTTTTTTCCTTAAAATTATTTTAGGAGAAAGGAAAGAGGAAAAATGGGTCTTGATGGGGTCGGCTCGAGGAGAAAGGTGTTTTGCCTAGACCTCGAAAAAGCAGAATTGGGCCCATTCTAGCACGTGCTAGATAGGCAATTACATCGAGCGGTCAAGTCTATTATTAGGTCTAGCAGGAATATTTTGAAAAACTAAAAGCGGAGAAGATAAAAAAGGATTTGATTTCAATCTGGATTGATTACCTGCCACCGAAAAGCCCGATTGATAAGGATATATTAATCTTAATTTTTTTTTGTAATGTGAAAATTTCAAATTTTATTTATATGACATATTTATCTTCGTTAAAAATCTTATATAAATGTTTTGAAAAAAAATTATGTTAATATGTTTTATTTGAAGTCAGGTAAATACAAGTTTAGAGTTTTTATGTTATAAAAAAAGTTTAAGATAAATATTTCATAATAAATATAATTTAAAATTTTTTGTGGTCTTTTTCAAATATTTAATGTTGAAGTTTGATGATATTTTGAAAATTTTCAAACAATTCTTTTTTTTTCTATAATTTTCGGAAAAATAAAAAAAAGGCACAAGTTGAGATTGTGACATGTCAGAATTTTGGGATTTTGACATTTCAAGGGCAATTTAGCATTTCTTTTGGGCCCATAAAATAACAGACTGCGACATATCAAAGCGGGCCAAAAAGGACACAAAAGGAATCCTCACTTTAATGAGAGGTGACTACGCCTTTGCGGCTTGTCTGAATTGAATTGCGTCAATAATTTTCAGATTTATGTTGCTTGGCAAATGATAATAACTTGAGGTTACATATGTCATGGTTTTTTGTTTGCCAAGACTATAACATATGATCTTTCTAGACATTTGATTATTTTCTGTTATGCAACATCGTGGTATTCTTTGTTTTTTCTTTCTCTTTCACCTTTCCTTGTTTGCAAAAACTCAATAGCCTACAGGTGTTAGTTGAGTTTAAAAATTAAAAATTAAAAAAAAAAATGAAAATGAGGATTATCGTCTCGCCTTATTTGCTAGGTCATGGCATATGTTAATCTCAAATGCCAATCAATCCATAATCTCTAAACTTATTATTGAAATCCGTGCTCTCGCCATCTCTCCTGCCAGCTCGACCACTGACTGAACTAGAGCCATTGCACCATCCCCAGCACTACTCTAGCATCGCCAAGCGCCGCCAATTCTCCACCACTCTTCACTTCCATCATCCTCCATTGTCTCTCTCTCTCATGAACACAATGTAGCCTTTGTGTTCCATTGTCTTCAGTAATTTCAGATGGTGAAATTTCGACGATTGTGGAGACCTCACCAATTATGATAAAAGTTATAGGGTAATAATATTTTTTTGAGAAAATGATCTAGTTAGGTCATATTGCCATTTATGTATAGTGAGCGTTTGTTTGAACAAGAAATCCAACTTATTTTCTTCATTTATTGATTATGAGAGACGGATTTTTTCCACATTCAATTAGTAGCTTTTTATAAGACCCAAGATATTGACAGCGAAATTGAAACGGATGGAAGGGTTTTTAGTTATTATTATTTTATGGAATCAAACAAGGCTGGCCCAGGTAAGGCTTCGCAATTAACACCACAACGTACCTTAAGAAGGACGACTCCAGATCAGGATAAGATTCTTCCACGGTCTTGCACGGTTGTGGCCATAGGTGTTTCACGCGACGACGTAATGTGTGGTCCGACCGACGTAGCCCTTGGCCCATTGCCACAAACAATCCAGATCTCGTTGGCTTCCACGGTCACCTCATCGCCCATGAACGTGGGCGGGCCCGTGTTCAACTATTTATGTTCATGGGCGGTGAGTGCTCTACCAACATTACGAGATGAATAACATACCCTATCAATTCTTAGGTCACCAATCAATCATTGGCTTTAATAATATTTATTGAGAGCGTATGATAGAAGTTAATACCTTCAATCAAGAGATCGTCAAAAGGGAGTCTGAGCCTGTTAACACGTATAGACCCCACGTTAGTTAAAACCCACGTTTTAAGATATATTAAAAAACTTATATCAATAAATTATGTGTCTTCTTTGGAATAAGATATATTAACTTCCCACATTTCACACTATATCAGAGTGGATTCAACTCCCTTCCATGTGAAATCTCTTTAATACTCTTTATGAAATCCAAACAGTAAGCCATACCACTACCCAATGTATGTAGAAACCTGCAATCGTCTTTCAACAAAAATATAAAGAGGCAATACCTAAAGTTGATTTTCCTCGTGATGAAAAACTTCATGTTTCGACTTATGGAGAAGAGATCTATCTTTTATGGGGATAATGTAAACGTTAAACTCTCTACTTTTGTCTGAAAATCCAAAATCATCTGTCTAATTTTCTCCGATTCAAAAGGGTCCCTTTACTTTTTAAAAAGTGTCGCCGTTAGCCCATCCGTCATACTTTTTCAACCGATTGGTTTTTGCTGATGTGGACTGCCGGGTTGCTAACATGAATGCTGAGATACATGTGTCATGCAATGATTCGCTCGAGATTCGCTCACCATATGACGACATTATGGATCCTAACCGGGCCGTGGGATTCGGGACGGCATGCTGGTGAATGGGGTTTGAACATAGCACCTTCGGTTGCCTTCCCATCCTGAACTAAGGAAATGTTGCCGTCCAGAGGCATCATGAGCGCACGTCGAATGTGAGCAAGGTTTCCAAACTCGTTGGACGAAGGCTGATTCGAGATCATCAAGGTCGTTGGATTGAAGATAAGAGAGAATGCTCGGGACGGCCAACCCGAACCCCGCGGGGCATCATCATCGCCGACGGGTTGGGTGGGCCAGCGAAATTGAAGAGGATGAGGATGAAAGTGTGGATGATCCATCGATGGAGTAGACCTGTTAAACGGGTGGGTCGGGTCATAAATTTTTATGACCCATTTATTGTAGTGCAAAATTTTTGATCAATACCCGACCCGATTCGTACTCAATCCATACTTGACACATTTAACGAAACCTAAAAAAGCTTATATATATTTCTAAAATGGTATTACTAAAATGGTTTTATACAACATAAATTTAATGGACAATTTTTTTTTAAAAATTTTAAAAAAAATAATTATTTTTAAAAAAAAATTTTTTAATTATTTTTATTTTTATTTTTAAGAATATAATATTTAATTTTTTTTTTTTTTCTTCTTCTTCTTTGGCCGGCCGCTAGCCACGATGACGGCCGACGACCGGCCACGGCGAGCCTCGAGCTCGCCCCTCGCCGGGCGTCCGGCGAGGCCTCCACCCGCCGAGATCCGCAAGGCCTCCGCCTCGCGGATTGGTGAGCTCGAGCTCACCCGACGCCGACAAGCTCAAGGCTCGCCTAGCCGGTCTCGGCCACCAAAAGAAGGAAGAAGAAAAAAAAAGAAAAGAAAATTAAATTAAAATAATAATTATAATTTCAATTTTATAAAAAATATTTTTGTAAAGTTAAAATGGGTTCTAAATTCAACCCATTTAAGACCCACTTAAGACCCATATCTTAAGTCTTTAATTATTAAACTAATTTAACTAGTTTCTTCAAAAAGCAAGTGACCATATATGACCCATTTATGATTTAAATGGGTCATATATGGGTCTAAAACCCATTTTGCCACCTCTACGATGGAGGTTCTCTCTGCCGAGCTTTCTTCCCTTTGGGGAGAAGTTCATAGGGTCGAGATGCAACAAGGATTTGCGAATAACACTGTAATTCGTTGTTTAATGTGATGTTTATGTAGACATTTGAACTTTACTATGATGGATAACATAGCTCTTTATTTATGCCCCTTAAACCCTTCCTGATGTTTATCACAGAATGGGAGATAACGTGAACGAGAATGCATGTGTTGCTTAATTTGATAAATGAACATTCTTGCGGTGGGGCTTATGACTTAAAAAGTTATTGATTTCTCCAATAATGTGTTTAGAGGGAGTTTCTCAATCAGAATGTTTTATTTAAATCAATGAGGCTTTGTCATCATAAAAAATAAGGAGATTATCCAAATTTCGATTTTGATGATTACATAACTCGCTCTAACATTTTATTGATTATTGACAAGTGTTTTTTTTTTTTTTTTTTTTTTAAATATTTGAGTGTTGTTTGCAAGAGTGGCTCAATCTTGAAGAATAGGGCGGTACCCGGCTCCTAGAGTTCGCAGTTAAAATTGTTCACCTAGTTCAATGGATGTTTGGGGCTTTTTTGACTGAATACCCGGAAGCCTTAACAGTCAAATTCTAGCAGTTTGGAGTGTGTCTAACGGGTAGTTAAGTTTCTTCTTCTTTTTTCTTTTTTTTTTTAAATTAGGCTGCCCATAATCTTAAGTATGTAGAGAACACTGTAGACACTTGCAACAGCAAAGTCTATCAACCGGGGGAACAAAGCCTAGCAATCGGTTGATAGACTTTGCCGTAAGGCAATTAGGTCTGGCTGTAAGGTTTTCATATGCCCTCACTCATCCCAAACGCGGGTGGCTTCTTATCTACAAATTTTCTACCCGATGGTAACCAAAATCGAAATCTTGATGTGGTGTCTACCTTCACCACCATGAAGCTCCCTAATTCCCCTCCTTATCTTTGTCTTCCCGAGGAGGAGGGAATGGGGGGTGACATTGCGGGATCTTCCACCCCGGGGCGATTCTCCCGCCTATTTCTTCCCCATAAATAAGATTCTTCTATACACTTTGCAATCTAAACTCTGAGTGATTTTACCAAAGAAGAAATAGATAGTGGAGCATTTCTCTATAACTACTCTTTTGTTTGTATGCATATCATGTGTTTGTTAATTTGCCTCTCATTTTATGTTGTGACGCATATTCTACACATTTGGGATAAAAGTACAGCCCGGGCATTGGCACAACCCCTCACATAGAGAGGGCTATCTCCAAACAAGACAAGCTGCCATGGCTTAATGACCGTCATTAGAATGTGATATTTCTCGTTCAATTCAGCATCGTTTATTCTAAGGAAAAAAAATAGTGAAAAAAGAAAAGAAAAAGGTAAAACTAAGAAAGAGAAAGAGAATAGATTAATTAACCAAAAAAGACCCGGGGCTAATCTTGCTTCTCTGGATCGAGCCAATGAAATTCCGTTAAATAAATAAGAACAATGTCGTATGAAAGATCAACGGTCAGGATATGCAGCTGTTTTTGTTTTTATTTTTATATTTTTCAGAAAGTGGATCATATAAGACAAACGGGTAGGATACGCAAACATTTTTCTTCGGAAATCAGGATCGTTGACTGTGCGTAAGGCGCACCTTCCTTTACGGTCGCCAGCTTAAACCGCATTCCATTTCGAGAACCTCTCCCCTTCTCTCTCTCTCTCTCCGAAGTTCAAATGTTTTAAGATTGTATGTTGCTTGGTAGATGATAATGGTAAGGTTATAAATCATTGATTTTTGTTTTCCTAGAGACTATATAAATAAAGGTTCTTTGTGGACATTTGATTTATTTTCTGTTATGTAGCATCATCGTATTTTTTCTTTTTCTTTTTTTCTCAATGACTTACAATAGGGGTGAGTATCGTCTGCATGGACAGTTCTCATCTTAGACCTAGGAACCGCCCATTAAGGACTGGTTTCGAAAAATTAGAATCAAGAATCACTCGTTGGTTCCATGGATCCGGACTGCCGGTCCGATCCGATTCTCGGGTGGGTCCATAGAACCAATCTCCCAATCCCTACAAAATTGCGTTTATCAATTAATATCAAGTTGAACCTAGCTTCTATTTTAGAGTACCAAAAGTTGTTCGGCCTTATATTTGGCTCTTAATTTCATATCATGACGATAAAGCGCCACAACATTTATGGACATCTCCAATTGGTCTTCTCTTTCCTCTTCGTTCATTTATTTTGTTTTGGTTGAGAAAGCAAGTAAAAGGATATTAGAATGAAAAAATAAGTAAAGGATTAGTCCTATTACATACTCGAGATAAAATTAGTCAATAATATTTAATAACTATAAATATACATATATGTACATATATATTTGGTCGAAATACTACAAAATAATAAGTAATTGTGATGGAATTTATTTTTTAAAATATATATACTAGTCTCGGTTCGGGTGAGTGGGTGGGCGGGCGGGCGGTTCACGTCTAGAACGGGAATCGACCGACCTCCATGAAAGCGCCGGTTCGATCCGGTTTGGTCCGATCCGGTTTCAAGCTATCTCGGGGCAATTCTCAATTCTTTTGCATACCCCTAACTTACAAGTGTTGGTTGAGTTGAAAAAATATTAAGTTAAAAAAATTAACGAAAATGAGGATCATTGTCTCACTCCACTTGTCGATAGTAGCATATGTTAATCTCAAACGCCAATCAAGCCATAATCTCTAATCTTAATAGCTAAATCTGCACTCTCACCATCGCACCATCCCCAACAAAGCTCTAGCATTGCCAAGCGCCGTTAGCACTGCCAAGTGCCGTTGTTTCTCCGCTACTCTTCACCATCACCCCCTCCGCCAAAAGAAAAGAAAAAACAAAATCATCCTTCATTATCTCTCTCTAGTGGACAGGCACGTCTTCGGCCCTCCATCGTCCTCAATAATCTTGGATGCTGAAATTTCGATAGAGGTGGCAATATGGGTCATAATGGGTTTATGACCCATTTTTAGTTAAATGGGTCATATATGGGTCAAGTGAAAGTTAAATATGGGTAAAAAATGGGTTTGAGAAAATAAAACACAAAACTAAATGGGTCTAAATGGGTTATTACTAATAACCCATTAATAACCCATTTAGACCCACTTTCAACCCATGGCTATGGCCATAGCCTTCTTTAATTTTTATAAAATATTTTTTTTTTATAAAAATCCAAATTATATTATTTTTATATTTCAATTTTTTTCTTTTCTTTTTCTTTTTCTTTTTTTCTTCCTCCCTTAGCCGATCGCCGGCGGGGCGGCCGGCCGTTGGCCGGCGATGAGCCAGCGAGATCGAGCTCGCCGGCGTCGGGCAAGGCTCGATCTCGCCGAACCGGCGAGGCCGAGGCCCCCGCCCTACGGTGAGCTCGATCTCGCCCGTGGTCGGTCGCCGGCCATCGTCGTGGCCGGTGGCCAGCCGAAGAAAAAGAAAAAAAAAAAGAGAAAAAAAATAATTATTAAAAAATAAAATTTATATTTAAAATAAAAATATTTTAAAAAATAAAATTATATTTTAAAAATAAAAGCGAAAATATTTTTTAAAAAAAATAAAAATTCGATTTTTTAAAAATATTTTAAAAAGAATTATAAAAAAATTTCATTAAATTTGTATTGCATAAAAATGTTTTAACAATACTTTTTATAATTTTTTTTTTTTACAAAAAAATCATAAAAATGAGCTTTTTTTAGGTTTAGTTAAAAAATTTTCATGTTATAGTTTTTAGTTATTCAATAGTATGTTCACTTCAAATAAGAGAAGCATGTGCATAGTCTAATTATTTATAAATATTTCAATTTATAGGTTTTTTTAACTTTTTATTTTTATTTTATTTACTATTTTGAATTTAATTTGAAGTTTTAATCCAATTAGCATATAATAGAAGTGAGTTTTCCTAGAATATTAATAGGTTTTAGCAATACGGGTCAGGTCGGGTATGGGTCGGGTACGGATCGGGTCGGGTATGGGTCACTAGATTTACACTACAAGAATATGGGTCAAATATGGGTCGACCCATTTTCGACCTGACCCATACCCGACTCGACCCACCAATTTGCCACCTCTAAATTTCGACAATTATGGTGAAAGTTATAGGGTAATAGAATTTTTTTGAGGATGTCACCTAGTTAGGTCCTGTTGTGCTTTATATAGAGCGAGTGTTTGTTCGAAATTGATTATGAAAGTCTCCCATCACTACTTTTCTTGAAGCGTGTGAGTCGCCTCTACCCTATCATTTTTACGTCCTTAGAGTATCGGGACACTAACCCTCGACTGATCTATCCCACCGTAGGAGTAGACCCCGTCATTGAATTAGGAAGCCTCGTGCTTAGGACTAGGAAGAAGTGTTTAGTCATTATTATTTAATGGAGTCGAACAAGGTTGGCTAAGGTAACGCTCGGCAATTAGCACACCAGGTTATACCTTAAGGAGCACGACTCCAGCACGCCACGATGTACCTTTGAGGAGCACGACTCCAGACCAAGGCTGATTCTTCCGTAGTCTCTTGTAGACAATTGAACCTGATTATGATGGATTCCCTAGCTCTTTTCTTCCGTGCCCCTTAAACCCTTCTTGATGTTTATCACAGAATGGGAGAGAATGTGTACGAGAATGCAAGAGTTCTTTAATTTGGTAAATTAACATTATTGCGGTGGGCTTAAAGTTATTGATGTCTCCAATATATGGTTAGGGGGAGTTTTCCGATTAGAAGGTTTTATTTAAATCGATGAAATTTTGTCAGCATAAAATATAAGGAGATGATTAACCCAAATTTCAATGTTAATGATTACAAAACTCACTCTAACGTGTTATTAATTATTAAAAGTATATAATTATGTTATATTTGGGTGTTATTAAATTATACTATGATGCATATTCTACACATTTGGGCAATAAGTAGAACCCAGCCATTTGCACAACCCATCACACATAGAGGAGCTGTCCTCAAACAAAGCAAGGCTATTCTGGCAGAACGACTGTCCTTAAAATGAAATATTTCTGGCTCGATCGAGCATTCCTTATTTAGAAGAAAATGAAATAATAATAATAATAATAATAATAATTAAGAAAGGCAAAGAAAGAGATCAACGGTTAGGATGCGCAAATATTTTTCTTCAGAAAATCAAGATCGTTGACCGTACATAAAGTGCACCTCCCTTTCAGTTCCCCGCGTCAACCGCATTCATCAATTTCCAGAACCCCCTCCCTCCTCCCCCTCTCTCTCTCTCTCTCTCTCTCTAGAATTCAGATGCCCTGCACCGCATCCACGGCGACCCGACCGACTCCGACCCAAGCCCCGACACCGGCGGCGGCAGCCCCGTCCCACCTCCACCACATGACCGACGAGGAACTCCGCAAGGTGTTCGACCAGTTCGACGCCAACGGCGACGGCAAGATCTCCACCGCCGAGCTCTCCCCGATCCTCTCCGCCGTCCCCCCCGGCGACCTCGACCGCGCCATGGCCGAGATCTACGCCGACGGGGACGGCTTCATCAGCCTCCCCGAGTTCACCGCCCTCTGCCGGTCCGGCCCCTCCCCCGAGGCCGACCTCCGCGACGCCTTCGACCTCTACGACCAGGACCGGAACGGCCTTATCTCCGCCGCGGGACCATCAGGAAGGGCGAGCCGACCTCCTCCGCCTGGCACCCCACCCTCGCGGAACCATCAGGAAGTGGCGAGCTGACCTCCTCCGCCTGGCACCCCACCCTCGCCGGATCAGGAAGCGGCGGACTGACCTTCTTTTCGGGCACCCCACCCTCGCCGGACCATCGGGAAACGGCGAGCCGACCTTCTTTTCGGGCACCCCACCTTCGCCGGAGCATTTGAAAGCGGCAAGCTACCATCAGGAAGTGATATTTTAACTGTGATAAAATGAGAGCAGCTTGCTCGTCCATAGCTGTTTCTTTTTTTTCCTGAGTGGGGAGTCGTAGATATTAGTAGTTTTATAGGGTAAATCGGCATTGAGTTTTTGGTCCTGTAGGACAATATGGCATTTTTTTGTCCCGCAGAGCAAAGAAGCAAGTTCCTCCATTTTCCTTCGTGCCGCTTATTCTCCCATTCCTTCTTACGGTCACTTGTTCCTCGCCCTCCTCTGGTTTCCTGAGTTACTCAGTGCACCGCATTTCTCTTGGTAATATCGATAGAAAGACACCAAAAAAAACTGGATTGGACTATGATCTTTGTTAGTGTTTTGTTTTCTTTTTTCAATCTAAAGCTTGATCCGTCCATTGTTAAGTTCCATGTGAATATCTGGAACATGAATACTCCAACTGGTGTGGGATCCCCAAGGTCCGTCACCACCAAAGATATCAAATACCCTTTTTCTTTTTGTGAATTTTTGAAGTGTAGAGTGCAAAAGTAAAAAGTTGTATTCATTAGAGAAGATCACAACATCACATGACACGACATGACATAATCGAACCGGTTTCTAATAAAAAAGCTTACTTATCATCTCTTATGTTGGGATGTCGATTGACCAACAGTAGGTTCCTTCTTGAAGTCTCGATTTTAGGATTCCATACGAAAATAGGACTTGTATCACCTGTGTAACGAGTGCGATGCACGTGCGGCAATGTAAGACAAATCACGTCTCTGGTTTTTTCTACCTATTGAATTGAAAAAAGACCAAGGATGACATAGATTTTTTCACTTTTGCAGCACCAAAATGCGTGATTGCCGTGACTTTAAGCATGATTGCACATGGGCAACGGGGGCAGAAGCACACAACTTTTTCTCGCTACGGAAGATGGACGAGCATCGTGGATATGGATTTTGTGCATGCGGGTTTTGTGCATGCAGGCAGGGGGACGCTTTGATTCTCGTCGTCACATGGAACGCCAACGCCAATCGCCTCCTCCTTCCTTTCTTTTTCAGCATTTTCTTGGTCCTTGAATGCAGACAACTATACTCCACTGACCCTTCTGACGTCCTCGATTCACGAGCCAAACTTTTGTTCCACTCTCTCTCTTTCTCTCTGAAAAGTAATTGACAGGGGAGAGATGGAAGAAGGGTCATCTTTAATCACAGCAAGACCCCCACGACTTCTACCCTCTCCGTTTTATATCATTATTCACCTCCCTCGGGGAAAAAACGAGCAGGAAAGAAGGGGGAACCATTAAATGAGTCAACTTGAGCCGAATGATTTGTTGACCTGACTCGGTCTGGCAGGTCTACTTGTTACTGCATTTTTATTCAACTCTTCCAAGCAATAGAGTAAAAAGTGGCTATAAACGTTGTCTTAGGACTTGACCATTTCCACAAGCGTACGCTCAACGTAGGTCAATTATTGCAATCTAGGACCACCTCAGGGAAGACTTCACAGTACAAGGTCAAAGCAAGTAATCAATTGGGCTGGGCCCTCGGGAAAGGGGTTCTAGAAGTTGGGCTCCATCCGGGCCTCATTAGGGTTTTGGACTTGATGGGCCTCCTCAATTTGGGTACTCTTGGGCCTATCTTTCCCCTCGTAATCCAAAAACTTTTCCGCTAACCACATGGATCGAAATCAGATTTTTCTCTTGTTAGTGGTGGCCATCTTTCTTGGAACTAAAATTGGCCCAATCACTTGAGTGTTTTAGCTCGGTCCATGCTTTTGGACTAGATCCAATCTGGGCCCATTGAATAAAACTAAACTATTTCACTTTATAAATTATTTTTTGGGGCAGAATTTTTCTGTTTAAATGAGGATCCTTGCACAATGCATGTGATATAATATTCTCATCAAAATGCATTCTTATCTTGATAAATTAAATTATTTTTGTTTTTTGTTTTTTTGTTTTTACTTTATAATTGAGGAACCTGTAAAATGCATATCATATAATTGTCCTCTATAGAATGCATTCACATAAATCTGTGCGTATGATCTCAAAGGTAATTCGGCACCATAAAAAACTCCTCCCCAACCAACGAAAAATAATTTAAAATTAACTTTATACTAAAAAAAGGTTTAAACCGAACATATCGGAGAACTTTTTGCAACATGGAGAAACTATCATATGATAAACATAAAATGTTACGGTGATAACATGATGTAATCGAGAACGTGATCCGATATTTTTTTTAATATAATTCTTAAAAATTCAAGCAAAAGGTGGAGAAAGTAATTCATCACGTAAGATATCTTCTCTTAAATCGCGATCCAAAAATCCCCCTTTTTAGGGACGGTTCAACTGACCATCATGGGAGAAAATATTGGGTACGTGAGACGTTCTAGCCTGGCAAACAAGAAGGCGCTCGGAGGACGACACGTGTCCTCGTGTCGGGCGCCATTTTGAAAGCACAAGCAAGCGTAGGGGTGATCAGTTCCTGGTTCCCAATGGTGATCGATTCCCAATTCCCAAAATTAGGAAGCCAGGGACCGGGTTGGTTGGTCTTAAGACTAGAAATCAAATCGATCGCCAATCCAATCCGATCGATCCAATGGAACCAGTCATTTTTTTTTTTTAATAATGGCAACCAACCTCCAAGAGAACATCACAAGCTCCCTGAAACATCATGCATGCCCTCCAAGACTTGCATTGTCATCTTGGCTTTGCTATGTTTATTATCTCTTGGCAACTCGATTGATTTCTTCAACTTGTATGCCGTTTTCAACTTTGGCAACTCCAATTCTAAGGTGGGCATTGGCACTCTCTTTGCTAAGGATGGGAAGTGACGATGGCTGATCAGTTTGCTTTGGTTTGATTCCCGGTTTGATTCCCCATTGGAACCGAGAACCGAACCGTCCAAACACCGATTCCACTTTTAGGAACTAGAAACCGGGCCGACACTCTTGAGAACCAAACCAAATCGGTTGGCTTGGTCCGGTCGAGCGATTTTCAATTTAGACGGTCTGTCTTGCATACCCCTAAGCAAGCAAACAGATCAAGTGAGGCGAGTAAGAATCATAGAAGTGGATTAGGTGTAAATAAGTTATAAACTCATTTAACATCCATATTGAACCATTTATGATCTTATTGAATATAACTAACACTATTAATAACTCAACCCATCAAATATGAGTTAAGAAATGGATCAATAGGTCTAGTCCCATTTGAGTCAAATTCGAGATTAGCATGGCCTAATTAAGATATCATCCATCGGGATATCTCTCGCACGAGGTGTGTTAGAGCTAGACGGAATAGAACGAGCGTTTTTATCGAACTCGTGATCACGTGAAAACCAGCGACCATTCATTATTAGGCTGAATCGTCTGATTTCATCTCGGCCGCTAGATCCTCTGCCAGACGGTATTCATAGTACCGTTGATATTCCCTCTTTTGGCTGGGTCCCCCCAGCCTTCATTCATCACGAGCTCGAGGAATCCCTATGTTTTCGATCAACGGCTCTGGTCGACGTGGAAAGCACAAGCACCCCCCGGTCAACCGCTCCGATTTCGGTGCTCCCCATTTGTCTCCTGAGTTACCCAGTACTATGATCTTTGTTATTGTTTTGTTTTTCATTTTTCAATCTAAAGCTTGATCCGTCCATTGTTAAGTTCCATGTGAAAATCCGGAACATGAATACCCGAATGGTATGGGAAAGGATCATCTGGATCATCTAATGAAGTATAGTCATCCTTGCAAATTCCTCAAAGTTGCGTATCCCCAAGGTCCGTCACCACCAAAAGATATCAAATACCCTTTTTTTTTGTGAATTTTCGAAGCATAAAGTGCAGAAGTGAAGAGTTGTATTCATTACAGGAGATCATAACACCACATGACACGACAAGACATAATTTCACAATCAAATCAGCTTATAATAAAGAAGCTTACTTATCATCTCTTATGTTGGGACATTGATTGGCTGGCGGCAGGTTCCTTCTTCAAGTCTCGATTTTAGGATACCATAGGAAAGTAGGACTTGTTTCGCCTATGTAACGAGTGCGATGCACGTGTGGCAATGTAAGACAAATCACGTCTCTGATTTTTTCTACCTAGTGAATTGAAAAAAGACCAAGGATGACATAGATTTTTTCACTTTTGCAGCCCTAGAATGCGTGATTGCCGTAACTTTAAGCGTGATTGCACATGGGCAACGGGGGCAGATGTCACACAACTTTTTCTCGCTAGGGAAGATGGACGAGCATCGTGGATGTGGGTTTTGTGCATGCAGGCAGGGGGACGCTTTGATTCTCGTCGTCACATGGAACGCCAACGCCAACGCCAATCGCCTCCTCCTTCCTTTCTTTATCAGCATTTTCTTGGTCCTTGAATGCAGACGACTATACTCCACTGACCCTTCTGACGTCCTCGATTCACGAGCCAAACTTTTGTGCCACTCTCTGTTCCTCTCTCTCTCTCTCTCTTCCTCTCTGAAAAGTAATTGACAGGGGAGAGATGGAAGAAAGTTTATCTTTAATCACAGCAAGACCCCACGACTTCTGCCCTCTCCGTTTTATATCATTATTCACCTCGCTCGCAGGGAAAAACGAGCAGGAAAAGAAGGGCGAGCCATTAAAGGGTGATGGATTTTTTCCTTTTGATGGGCCTGAGTTGGCCCATCATGGGCCCGGCCCGTGTGTTGAGGGCCCATGAAGGAAATTATTAAAGATAAAAGGAAAATCTGGAGGCGGTTAAATAAGCGAAAGGTTACGTATTTTAAAAAAGAGAGATTACACTCTCTCTGAGATTACGCTTTCTTTGTCTTCACGTCTTCTCATACCGCTTTCTCCTGAAGAACAGTGTGGATTCTTCCTCGTGTCGCATCACGGTGTTTAGTACGTGGAAACAGAGGTACGTTCGTACATGTGATGTCTTTAGGATCAGTGATTCATGATTTTTTCTGAGCTCGCTTCCGCTACGTCGTTTTAGGGGTTCGATTTAGTGTCGAATCCGTTTTAGGGAATCAGTAATTCCCAACATTGGTATCAGAGCCGTAGTTCATGTTTCCCGACCCCTTTTTATGTTATTGAATTATTTTTGTGGTCGAAATTCGACAATAAGCCGCTGCCGGTCGATCGAGGACGGAAAAACCCGACACTCGTGTACTGTTCGCCCGTTTTGTGTTTTTCGCAAGTCGAAATTCGTTTTTGATAGCACGGGGACGAAGCTCTCGTTGATACGAGAAAAACGAGTCGCGGATTGCCGCTGGAGGCTGCCAGACGCGTCGCCACGCGCAGCGTTGCACGCGCCGATTCGGTTCCCTGCAGGCTCGCGCGTCGAACGCGCCGTTTCGGCCTAGGCGTGTGCGACGCACGCGCATGCAACTGGCGTGTCGATTCGGTGCCGTTTCGGCCCAAGCGCGTGCCACGCACACGCCAGCTGACGTCATCGTGACGTCAGCCGCACACGCGCATGGCACGTGCCGATCGGTTCGTCCGACCGGCCCGACCGGGCAACCGGTCCGACTCGACCGCTCGTTGACTCCGACCCGGCTGACCGTTGACCGCGATTGTTTGACCGTTGACTTAACCGTTGACCGCGATCGTTGACCGGAAAAAAAAAAAAAAGGATTTGTTTCTTTTTTTTCAACTATGTTTATGTGGATTATATGTAATCCCTTTTTGTTCTGCATTTGTTGCAGGAACAATGTCTCCCTGTAAGCCGCGCGCATCTGTGCGCACAATGTCAGATGAACAAAAGGAAAGGCTTTCAGGGTTGATGGCCGATTTGAATGGTTATCGATGGGAGTGTGACAACATAATTGATCATGTTGTAGAGGTCAACAAGAAAATTCAAGAAGTCATTTGGAACGGTTATCCCATGCCAGATACTCAGATGGTGCGATTCTTCATGAATACTCTTCCACCAAAATGGCAAGGAGTGTTGAATCGCCTATGGGAGGTCAAATGATTTACTAGATATAAGGAGCTAGTAATGGAATTTGTAGATGAATATCATCGGGTTGGAGCCACAAAGACTGCAACCCAATGAATGACTTCGATTAGGCGGGGGATGAATGTGCATAGGAGAAATCCTAAGGGATATCCGTCAGTTTTTCCGTGGTTGTCAAGAATGCCTGAAAATTTTACAGAGAAAAAGAAAAAGAAATTGAACCAAGTAGAAGCTTTCCCTATTTGTAGTATAATGCCTTGGTTTTAGATGTTTGAAATGTTTTTATTTAGTATGCTTTATGAACAATAAGTTGTTGTTGGTGTAGCAACCGATATGTTAGTTGTATTATGTGAAAGCATTATTATTCTATCATTGTTGGATGTCAAATATTATTTGCTTCTGTTATTATTAATTGTTGTGGGTAGATCATAGAAGTTTTTTGTAACTTCAAAGAATTTATTTTGCATAGAGGATTATATTAATAATAATTCCAAGTTAGGATTTTTGGATGATGATTGGAAACATAGTGACCTTTTGATTCTGAAACCTTACTTGAAATTATTCATTAATATGATGGGTTTGTGCAAAATGGATGCATAAATGATAGGCATTAATAATTCGTGCATATGTGTATGATATGTTCAGATAAATGGCTTTAGCAACTAAGAACATAATTGCTGATTTGAATAAAGAGGACAAATTGAACGGCGAGAATTGTGAAATATTGAATAAGAAAATTCAATATGTGCTTGGAAAGCAAGAAGCACTAAAAGCTCTTGACCATGTTATGGAAGATCTTGAGAATACGTGCGCCACCTTGAGCTAGCGAGATGATCGCCTCAAGGCATTTGAGCGGGATACGAGATATTTGCTTTGTGTTGCTTTCGGCTCGAAGGGGTTCAAGCTCTAAGTGCAAGTGCATTGATTCGTTCAATATGTGGGAAAGCAAGGGATCAAGTCATTCTTGCAAGAAACCAAGAATTAACCAACAAAAGAGAGGAAAACCTCCTCGTGTGAAGAGAGGAAAACGTCCTCGTGTGAAGAATATTTCAAGGGTGAAATGTTACAATTGTGACCAGAAGGGTCACTATGCCCGCGATTATCGCGAGCTAAAGAAGGTACACACCCCTTGTACTATTGGGAACTTTGCATATGTGTCAAGTTCTGTATTCTTGACTGAATCTAATCCTTTGTGGACTGTAGATTCAGGAGCGACAGACCATGTAGCGAAGGATAGAGAATCCTTCGTAGAATTTCGGCGAGTTCCGACTGGAACTAAGTTGATCTATGTAGGAAATAACTCTAGAGCTGAAGTTAAAGGTATTGGCACCTGCCAATTGAACATGCGTGGTGGACGCACCTTGTTCCTACATGATGTGTTGTATGCTCCGGAGATTCGTCGAAATTTAGTGTCCGTTTTAGTGTTGGTTAAGTTTGGTTTTAATGTGAACTTCCATAATAGAGGTGTGGATTTGTTTTTAGATACAAATTTCTATGGTTGTGGTTATTTTCTGGATGGTTTCATTGTATTAGATATTGACTATGTCAATGCAAATGTTTGTTATTCCCTTCTCACGTCTCCTAATTCATATGATAATGATGTGAATGTGTGGCATGCTAGACTTGGTCATATTGGCCAACAACGTATGAATAGACTAGCCAAAGAGGGCTTGTTGGGCAACATTGAAAAAGTCGATTTGCCTATATGTGAGCATTGCCTAGTAGGAAAAACGACAAGGAAACCATTTGGAAAATGTAAAAGAGCTGAATTTCCTTTGCATTTAATTCATACTGATGTTTGTGGTCCGATGAATGTGAGAGGAAGGCACGGGGCTATTTATTTCATCATATTTATAGATGATTATACTCGATTCGGATATGTCTATTTGATTTCTCATAAATCTGAAGCATTGAGTTGTTTCAAAAAGTTTATAAACTTGACAGAAAATCAATTAGACAAGAAAATAAAAGTATTAAGATCCGATCGGGGTCAAGAATACTTATATGATGAGTTCAGAAAATTATGTGATGAAAAAGGAATAGAAAGACAATTGTCTATTCCATATACTCCTCAACAAAATGGTGTTGCGAAGAGAATGAACAAAACCCTACTGGAAATGGTTAGGTCCATAATGGCGCATGCTAATTTACCTATCACCTTTTGGAGTGATGCGTTATTAACTGCTGCCTATATACTTAACCGGGTGCCTTTCAAATCAGTTACTTCCACTCCATATGAGTTATGGACAGGTAGAAAATCGGACTTAAGTTTTCTTAAGCCATGGGGTTGTGCTGCCTATACTCATGAGTCCTCTCACAAGTGTGGGAAATTTGGTCCCAGAGGAAAGAAGAGTATTTTCATAAGACACTCTGAACACTCGAAAGGGTATGTGTTCATAGGTGAGCAGGAAATTTGAAGTATAACAGAATTCGAATAACGGGACGTCACATTCTTAAAGAATGAATTTCCTAAGAATGGCGAAATAGGTGAGGATTACTCCCTATTTGAAACATTGGATCAAGATAATGAACTTAGTGGAGTTCGTCCAAGTGGGAGTAACATGGGAAGTAATGAATTTGATTCAACTCACTCTCAATTACAACCACATGATGAGATGATATCGTCATTATCTAATCCGAGTGGGAGCATGATGGGGAATGATGTACAAAGTGCACAATCTCCCATACGGCGAACAAGTCGCAAAAGTATTCCCCGTCGACGTTTTGACATTGAAGGGGAAACTTTTATGGTTGCTCCACAAGATGAAGATGAGCCAAGAAATCTTAATGAGGCTCTAAATTGCCCTAGTAAGGAAAAATGGATGCATGCAATGGAAGTAGAGATGGAGTCAATGAAGTCAAACCAAGTTTGGAACCGGTTGACCTTCCAAAATGACGCAAAGCTATTGGGAACAAGTGGATTCTCAAAATAAAGCGTAAAGCTGATGGCTCGATAGAAAGGCATAAGGCTCGCCTTGTGGCGAAGGGGTATAATCAACGGGAAGGAATTGATTATGAAGAAACATTTTCTCCGTGGTGAGATTTACCTCGATTCGCATTATTCGGCAATAGTGGCTAGTATGGATCTTGAGTTACATCAAATGGATGTAAAGACTGCTTTCCTCAATGGAGAATTAGAGAAAGAAATATATATGAAACAACCTGCTAGTTTCATTATGGAAGGCCAAGAAGGAAAAGTATGTCGATTTTTAAGATCGATATATGGCCTAAAGCAGTCGTTGAGACAATGGTATATGCGTTTTCATAATGTCATAATGGCATATGATTTTACAATGATAGATGAGGATCATTGTGTATATATCAAAAGATTCAAAGATCAATTTGTGATCATATCATTATATGTTGATGATATACTAATTGGAAGCAATATTGAGTTTGTTAATACTTGTTAAGAGTTGGTTATCTTCCAACTTTGATATGAAAGATATGGGTGAGGCTGCATACATCCTTGGAGTTAAGATTTCAAGAGATCGTTCGAAGAGATCATTATCTCTTTCGCAAGAAACATACATAAATAAGGTTCTTGAACGATTTCGTATGCAAGATTGTAAATCCATTGATACTCCTATTGCAAAAGGTGAAGGATTGAGCCATAGGCGTGTCCAAGGACTCTACAAGAGAATGAACAAATGAAACATGTTCCTTATGCTAGTGCTTTGTTGGGAGCTTGATGTACGCTATGATGTGTACAAGACCCGACATATGTTTTGCAATTGGAATGGTGAGTAGATACCAATCCAATCCAGGTCAAGCACATTGGAAGGCCGTTAAAAGAATACCGAGGTATCCGAAAGGAACCGCGATTACAAGCTGAATTACCAAGGAAAGGATCTGCAACTTAAAGGCTATTCGGATGCTGATTGGGGAGGAGATTTAGATGAAAGGAAATCTACCTCTGGATTTGCTTTCTTACTGAATAATGGTGCCATATCATGGAGCAGTAAGAAACAAACGTGTATAGCCTTGTCCACGATGGAAGCTGAGTTCGTGGCATTATCAGCAGCAGTACAAGAGGGAGTTTGGCTTAAGAGATTTTTGGATCATTTAGGTGTTATTGGATATGCTGCAAATCCTTTTTTGGTTAACTATGATAGCCAAGCAGCTATAGCGTACATCAAAGATCCAAAATATCATGGCAAGACCAAACATATAGATACCAAGTATAATTTTGTCAAGAATATGGTTGCACGAAAAAATGTGAACTTACAATACATATCTACGCATAGAATGGTAGCAGATCCTATGACAAAGCCAATACCTAGATATGTGTTTTGTGGTCATGTAAAATCTCTAGGGGCTGTGTGGCCGATGTGCGAATATTGTAATTTCCCGAAGTGTTCACATTTAATGAATTTGTGTTTTTTCATTATTAATGCCTATGAATTTTTTGTTTGATGTTTATGCATCTTAATGCTCAATACATTATATATTAAGTTGATAAAGTATGTCGGACAGATAAAATATTAGCCCACTCACATGGGTAATCGCCTCTATTTACTATGTGATAAATAGAGATAAAACGGTTTTTAAGCTTATTATCTAGGTGATAATCGAGAGCTCAAGCTTAAATTATATATGTCGCCTTAACTGAGTGTTAAGATGAGGACATAATATTTACTATGTCCGAAAGTAAAATAACCCACATATTTTACTTTATCTGTCTATGATGCCAAATGTGAGTTCTAATGAATTCTGTGAACGAGTAGATATGTGAACTCAAGTTAGACATTATGTATGTCTGAACTATCATCTGTACGGTATTGATGGTGTAGACATATGCTCCATGGGAAAGGAGTTAATACTGTAATACGTATTTCATATTACGTATGCATGAGACAACTAATAAGAGTGGCAAAAGTTTGATCTCAACTTTTATGCCGTATGAGACTCTTGAGGAAAAGAGTTCCTCAATTTAGTGCCCTCAAGACTTTTTTTTTATTTTCAAGATTTCTATTTAGTGTTTACTATCTTAGGATATTGCCAATGGTCATGAGTTGATTCGATCTAATATGACATTTCTAGAAAAGCAAGTTGAACCGAAATTGAGAGTTTGAAGGAAAGAGGAAGATCGAATTTGGAGAATCACATTGTAGTTTTGTATTCATTTGGTCGACTAATTACGATTTGTCTTTGGGATAATCATAATTGTGAATACAATATATATATTTATATATATATATATATATATATATATATCATTGTTTAAAAGAGATCAAGAGATATATAAATGTGATCGATCGATCTACAGCGCATACTAAATTTACTCGGAATGTGATGCCCATTATGAGTGCTATATATTCTTAATGAGATGTATGGCAACGAGCACCAGTATCTTTGGTCGCACGGACTATTCACCAATATGAATGTTGCGGTGAGGAAAAGAGGATTACATTTCTACCAACACATGTCAAATCAAGTTGGGAGTTGATGGATTTTTCAATTGATGGGCCTAAGTAGGGGCGTCCGCCCATGTTGGTTTTGGCCACGCGTGTGCGAGTGGGAGATGATGGATTTTTTCCTTTTGATGGGCTTGAGTTGGCCCGTCATGGGCCCGGCCCGTGTGTTGAAGGCTCATGGAGGAAATTATTAAAGATAAAGGGAAAATCTGGAGGCGGTTAAATAAGCGAAAGGTTACGTATTTTGAAAAAGAGATATTACGCTCTCTCTGAGATTACGCTCTCTTTGTTTTCACATCTTCTCATACCGTTTTCTCCTGAAGAACAGATTAGCTTCTGAAGAACAGTGTGGATTCTTCCTCATGTCGCATCACCGGTGTTTAGTCTGTGGAAACAAGGTACGTTCGTCTATGTGATGTGCCTTAAGATTGGTGATTCATGATTTTTTCTGGGCTCGCTTCCGCTACGTCGTTTTAGGGGTTCGATTTAGTATCGAATCCGTTTTAGAGAATCAGTAATTCCCAACGAAGTGAAAACCCTACTGATGCCTCCATCTCTCTGTTTTTTCCTCTCTATATAAAGGCACTTCCTCAGTAGGATGTGAAGAGAGTGGAGAGAGCCGAGTGAAGAAGCTCCTTTCCTTGAACTCTTTTTTTTTGTCTCCTTCGTTTGCACTGAGTCTGGTTTGCTGATTTGGGGGGGTGGTTCCTCCTGAGCTCGACAACAATGGCGGCAACGCTGAGGCCTGTGCTTCCTCTGCTCCTCCTGTTCGCGCTCCTCTGCTTCCACATTGCAGGTATACCCACATGCACTCTCCCTCTCTCTCTCTCTATCTTCCGTCTCTCTCCGGCCTGCTGTCTCCACATTGCAATGCAGGGGAGGTACATGCACTCACTCTGTCGACAGCACAGTAGAAACCCATCATTCTTTCTCATAGACATTTTCGGCTCTTGCCTCCATTTTAGGGAGATTTCTTGAATGCCATTCTTGAACCATGAAGACGAGACACATTTTGGGGAAAGAACTTAGATCTGTAGATCTCTTTTTAGCCATTTTCGTTTTGCAACAGTGTGCCGAGAAAGAGGGTCGCATCGAGTAGCATGAGGCGATCGAAGTTTCTGTTCAAGAGCACGTTCGTTTAGGCTTTTGCTTTAGGCAAAAAGTACTCTAAACAACTTGAGATATCTAGTGAACTCGTGCTCTTTATGTGCCAAAGTGAAATCTCAGAAAGTTCACTCGGTGTTTGAATTAAAGTAAATTTGCGAGAGCCGAAAAGTTCCAAAAGAAACATTAAATTACAAGTCTCTCCAAACATTCCCTAAATCTAGAAGCTCAAATTTGTCGGTAGTTTCATAGGACCCTTTGAGAAGTTGTGCTTTTTCACTTTCGATGATGCAGAATGAGTGGTTTTTCAAGTTTTGTATCAACTTGCATTGTGACATCTGGACCGTGTGAAGCATGAATAAGTGTATCGACACTCCGAATTCTATGAACATCGAAGCTTGATGCAGATGTTGCTGGTTCTAAACAATCCGGACCACCACCCCATTTGCGACTTGTTAAATTTTAGCGGTTTGCAAGTGAGATGAAAACGCTGGGCTGTGCTGAACATCCTGCTTTGCATTGTTGTTGTGCAGACGAGGCGTCGGCAACAACCGTAACCTTCGTCAACCGCTGCACGCACCCTGTTTGGCCGGCCATTCAGCCTGGCGCCGGCAAGCCCATCCTCGCCCACGGCGGCTTCACCCTCCTGCCAAACAAGGCCTCCACGATCCGGATGCCGGCCGCTTCTGGGGCCGCCACGGCTGCACCTTTGATGCCAATGGACACGGGCGGTGCGCCACTGGGGACTGCGGCGGCTCCCTCCAATGCAACGGCCTTGGCGGCACCCCTCCTGCCACCCTCGCTGAGATCACCCTAGGCAACGACCAGGACTTCTACGATGTCAGCCTCGTCGATGGCTACAATCTCGCCATCTCCATCACGCCATTCAAGGGCACTGGGAAATGCAGCTATGCAAGTATAATGATATGAGCTATTATACGTTCGATATGCAGAGCGGTGCTCTAGCTCTGGCTAGGATGATGTTCTGCGAATTTTATCCTGCGTGTCGAAGTAATTAGGAAGCGTGTATAGACTAATTCGCGTAATTGTTGCAAGATACTTGAACACGGTAAGTTAAATTACACAGTACACAACTTTTTATATGATTTATCAATGTTGATAATTACCTTGTATTCATTAAGAGAGATAAGAGTTAGACGATGAACATGTTGTCTAGGCACATTCAAGCTGAAACGATATGTTCTTGCTGCTCGCAGGTTGCGTGAGCGACCTGAACACGATGTGCCCGGTGGGACTCCAGGTCCGGGGTCACGACAACAGCGTCATGGCCTGCAAGAGCGCTTGCTTCGCGTTCAACTCCCCGAGGTACTGCTGCACAGGGAGCTTCGGGAACCCACAGTCCTGCAAGCCGACGGCCTACTCGAAGATCTTCAAGACGGCCTGCCCCAAGGCGTACTCCTACGCGTACGACGACCCCACGAGCATCGCGACCTGCACGAGGGGGAACTACATCGTCACCTTCTGCCCTCACCACCGCCGCTAGAGAGAGGGAGGGGCGGGCGCCCCGGCTCGCGTCTCGTGTTTCGACTCCCCCCCGGTCCGACCGGAGTTGGGTTTACCTAAGTATAGCGATTATATTGTGGTCGGTTAATGTGATGGTGATTGGTAGTAGTGGGGGAAGTTGGTATGGCTGTTGCTGGAAATTGGAGTTGTGTTGCTTTAGTAGGTAAAGATGATGTGCTTTTTAATTGGACTTGGGCACTACACTGTATTAGTATATCACAGAGAACATTAGTGAAGGTTGTGTTGAGAAAGTGAGTAGTCGCTTTTGGACTGTGGTCACTGGCTTGGAGGGAGTTGGTCACCAAACTTCCCATTTATTATTCGCTTTAATTGCTGGAGTTCTGATTGCTACTTGCTGCAAATGGGCCTGATCTCGCCGGCTCTCGATCGTTGATGCGCCTCATTGACATGCATGGGACGGTAGAGAATTGCAAGATCTTGGTCCATGGACGAGTCTAGTAAACATTTTCAAAGTCATCTGGCCATGGCCATAAATTGAAAAATCTACAGTGTGGTTTTAAGCCACTTTCATTTCGAAACTAGCTCAAAATGTAAGATTTTTCTTTATTTTTATAAATCGTCATATTTACAAACAGAATATTAATTTCTTTCACGGTTGATATGAGATGGTCTCAACAAAATTATCTAAAATTGGGCAAAAAATCACCAAAAACTCCGAACTTTCGCTTCAAAGTGACAAATTTACCTCAATTTTTTTTTTTGTGACATGAAAAACTCTATTTTGTAAACTGTAACATATTTACCTTATTAAGGACATTTTCGTCTTATGTTTTCTATTTTTCTGTTTTTATTTTCTTTTTTTCTTTTCTCTTCCCTTCGCCGGCCATGGCGGGAGCCGGCGGAGGGAAGCCGGCGTCCGACGTCGAGCTGCCCTCGCCGACGTCAGGCAAGGGTCGCCCTTGCCTGGGCTAGCTAGGGCCGCCCTCACCCGGGCGAGGGCGGCCCTCGCCAAACGTCAGCAAGGGCGGCCCTCATCGAACGTCGGCTTCCTCAAGGCGGAGGGAAGAAAAAAAAAAAAAAAAAAAAAAAAGACTAAAACGCCTATAATTTAGGGTAAATGTATCGCACGAATGAAAGTTTAGGGTTTTTTATGTCACAAAAAATTGGGGTAAATATGTCACAGTTAGCAAACTTCGAGATTTTTCATACCACAAAAAAAAGTTTGGGATAAATTTATCATTTTATATAAAGTTTGAGGTTTTTAGTGGTTTTTTTTCTTTAAAATTATTTTAGGAGAAAGGAAAGAGGAAAAATGGGTCTTGATGGGGTCGGCTCGAGGAGAAAGGTATTTTGCCTAGACCTCGAAAAAGCAGAATTGGGCCCATTCTAGCACGTGCTAGATAGGCAATTACATCGAGCGGTCAAGTCTATTATTAGGTCTAGCAGGAATATTTTGAAAAACTAAAAGCGGAGAAGATAAAAAGGATTTGATTTCAATCTGGATTGATTACCTGCCACCGAAAAGCCCGATTGATTAGGATATATTAATCTTAATTTCTTTCGTAATGTGAAAATTTTCAAATTTTATTTATATGACACATTTACCTTCCGTTAAAAACAAATCATGTTAACATGTTTTGATTAAAAAATCATCTAATAGAATTTTGATAGAGGTAAATACAAGTTTAGAGTTTTTTATGTTATAAAAAAGTTCAAAGTAAACGTTTCATAATAAATATAATTTAAAATTTTTTGTGGTCTTCTCTCAAATATTTAATATTGAAGTTTGATGATATTTTGAAAATTTTCAAACAATTCCTTCTTTTTTTCTATAATTTTCGGAAAAATAAAAAAAAGGCACAAGTTGATAGACCGTGACATGTCAGAATTTTGGGATTTTGACGATTTAAGGGGCAATTTAGCATTTCTTTTGGGCCCATTAAATAACAGACTGCGACATATCAAAGCGGGCCAAAAAGGACACAAAAGGAATCCTCACTTTAATGAGAGGTGACTACGCCTTTGCGGCTTGTCTGAATTGAATTGCGTCAATAATTTTCAGATTTATGTTGCTTGGCAAATGATAATAACTTCAGGTTACATATGTCATGGTTTTTTGTTTGCCAAGACTATAACATATGATCTTTCTAGACATTTGATTATTTTCTGTTATGCAACATCGTGGTATTCTTTGTTTTTTTCTTTCTCCTTCACCTTTCCTTGTTTGCAAAAACTCAATAGCCTACAGGTGTTAGTTGAGTTCAAAAATTAAAAATTAAAAAAAAATGAAAATTAGGATTATCGTCTCGCCTTATTTGCTAGGTCATGGCATATGTTAATCTCAAATGCCAATCAATCCATAATCTCTAAACTTATTATCGAAATCCGTACTCTCGCCATCTCTCCTGCCAGCTCGACCACTGACTGAACTAGAGCCATCGCACCATCCCCAGCACTACTCTAGCATCGCCAAGTGCCGCCGGTTCTTTGCCACTCTTCACTTCCATCATCCTCCATTGTCTCTCTCTCATGAACACAATGTAGCCTTTGTGTTCTATTGTCTTCAGTAATTTCGGGTGGTGAAATTTCAACGATTGTGGAGACCTCACCAATTATGATAAAAGTTATAGGGTAATAATTTTTTTTTGAGAAAATGATCTAGTTAGGTCATATTGCCATTTATGTATAGTGAGCGTTTGTTTGAACGAGAAATCCAACTTATTTTCTTCATTTATTGATTATGAGAGACGGATTTTTTCCACATTCAATTGGTAGCTTTTTATAAGACCCAAGATATTGACAGCGAAATTGAAATGGACGGAAGGGTTTTTAGTTATTTATTATTTTATGGAATCAAACAAGGCTGGCCCATGTAAGGCTTCGCAATTAACACCACAACGTACCTTAAGAAGGACGACTCCAGATCAGGATAAGATTCTTCCACGGTCTTGCACGGTTGTGGCCATAGGTGTTTCACGCGACGACGTAATGTGTGGTCCGACCGACGTAGCCCTTGGCCCATTGCCACAAACAATTCAGATCTCGTTGGCTTCCACGGTCACCTCATCGCCCATGAACGTGGGCGGGCCGCCCATGTTCAACTATTTATGTTCATGGGCGGTGAGTGCTCTACCAACATTACGAGATGAATAACACACCTTATCAATTCTTAGGTCACCAATCAATCATTGACTTTAATAATATTTATTGAGAGCGTATAATAGAAGTTAATACCTTCAATCAAGAGATCGTCAAAAGGGAGCCCGAGCCTGTTAACACATATAGTTAACCCACGTTCACTTAAAAACTTATATCAATAAATTATGCGTCAATTAAGATATATTAACCGTTTCACACTATATCAATTCTTCCATGTAACCACCCACCCTTCCAACTTGGAAGGAGAAGGTGGGGAGTTCGAATCCCCATATTCTCAGGAAGGGTTGGGGTGGGAATGCTGTAGTTTCAGGAGTGGGTTTTAACTTCCACGCCTAAGGAGAAGCGAGAGTGCGAAAAAAGTCGAGAGTGAGCGTTAGAATATGAATAGAGTAGAACCGACAAAAAAAAAAAAATTCTTCCATGTGAAATCTCTTTAATACTCCCGGTATAGCCAAACAGTAAGCCATACCACTACCCAATGTATGTAGAAACCTGCAATCGTCTTTCAACAAGAATATAAAGAGGCAATACCTGAAGTCGATTCTCCTTGTGATGAAAAACTTCATGTTTGGACTTATGAAGAAGAGATATAGCTTTTATGGGGATAATGTAAACGTTAAACTCTCTACTTTTGTTTGAAAATCCAAAATCATCCATCTAATTTTCTCCGATTCAAAAGGGTCCCTCTACTTTTTAAAAAGTGTCGCCGTTAGCCCATCCGTCATACCTTTTCAACCGATTGGTTTTTGCTGACGTGGACTGCCGGGTTGCTAACATGAATGCTGAGATGCATGTGTCATGCAATGATTCGCTCGAGATTTGCTCACCATATGACGATATTATGGATCCTAACCGGGCCGTGGGATTCGGGACGGCATGCTGGTGAATGGGGTTTGAACATAGCACCTTCGGTTCCCTTCCCATCCTGAACTAAGGAAATGTTGCCGTCCAGAGGCATCATGGGCGCACATCGAATGTGAGCAAGGTTTCTAAACTCGTTGGACGAAGGCCGATTCGAGATCATCAAGGTCGTTGGATTGAAGATAAGAGAAAATGCTCGGGACGGCCAACCCGAACCCCGCGGGGCATCATCATCGCCGATGGGTTGGGTGGGCCAGCGAAATTGAAGAGGATGAGGATGAAAGTGTGGATGATCCATTGATGGAGTAGACCTGTTAAACGGGTGGGTCGGGTTATAAATAGTTCGACTTAAATCGACCGATTTAACCTGTTTATGACCCATTTATTGTAGCGCAAAATTTTTTATCCATACCCGACTCGATCCGTACTCAACCCATTTAACGAAACCTAAAAAGCTTTTATATATATATTAAAAATGGTATTACTAAAATGGTTTTATACAACATAAATTTAATGGACAATTTTTATAAAATTTAAAATAATTATTTAAAAAAGTCGAATTTTAATTATTTTAATTATTTTTATTTTTATTTTTAAGAATATAATATTTAATTTTCTTTGTTTTTCTTCTTCTTCTTTGGCCGGCCGCTAGCCATGACAACAACCGGTGATCGGCCACGAGGTAGGGGTGAGCGGTTCTGGTTCCTTACAGTTCCGCTTGGAACCCGGAACCTACCATTGGATCGATTCTAATTTTTTGGAACTGGGAACTACCTGTCGAGAATCAGAACTTGGAACCTACCCTGTCACGGGTTTGGGGGTCGGTTCCCTGTGTTCCAACAAAGTTCCAACGGGTTCTTTTTTTTTTTTTTTTTTTAGTTAAAAAAATGGAAATCAATGCAGCAATAATAACAACATAGCCATGAATCCTGCAACCCGATGGTAGAACACACTTCACATGCTAAACCGACTTGAAGCTACTGAAGATGCCCATAAACTGATGATTACTCTCATTTAGACATTGCAGATGGCAAACCAGTTGGTAGGCGAAATTGGGGCACTTACATCACTACCGCATACATACCACATAAGTTGAAATTCCTCGAATTGACACAACTAAAAGCTCCCCAATGTCCGGAAGGACGACCACTAATAATCACTACCACACTATGAGAACAAGCACCGTGACCTCAACAAGCACCGAACAGAAAAGGGTCCAACACAAGCCTATAAGTCTCATCTAAATAAGAAGATAAGGCCAATCATTAGCGAACCGATCAAAGGCGCCGAACGTTGAACACAATGTGTTGTAACGGTGACAAGCTTAACAAGACATAAAGTTGAAGCAACATTAAAATTCACTAAAATCCCATCCCTAATACTATCAAAACCACATGAAGCAATAGAAACTACCACGCTTCACAGATCATCAGATATAAAAAATGCTCGTGCTCGAGAGTAACAAAGCAAAGACGTATCTAAGCAGCTATTTGCTTCCTTACAAGTCTTCAATTCACTTAAAAGCAATAATCGAAAAGCATCGAGAGATCTCTTTCGCAACAACTAAAAAGCTCTAACCCAAAGCAAAAGCACCTCCTCCCATGAAAACACCTCGAACCCAAGCTTGGTGCGGCACCAGTGCTTGCACTTCGCGTTGTACCTGAACGATTTCAGCGACAAAAATTAGGCCACAAAAAAATAAAATAAAATAAAATAAGACAGCTTTTTTGGGACAAAACATGAAGGAATTGGATATGAACTTGATGGTGTTGTCGGTCCGCATGCGAATCCAGTGAGGGATGGGCCTGTTCTGCCTCATCTTTTTCGCTAGCTTCTTGATCCGGCGACGGCGAGCACGCGGCGACGGTGGCGTGACGGTGACAAAGGCACGAGTCTCACGGCACCAACGGCGGCATGAACGGCGCAGCGAAGATGGCGGTGGTCGCAGCTCAACCCACGGCCAAGGGGGGAAGAGCTCGGTTCAGGCGGAGGTGGTGACGGTTCGGAGCAACGACGGCTCGGACGACTGAGCGAGCGGCGGCAAGAGGTGGTGATGGTGGCTTGGAGATGGCGGCGGTGCCTCATGGCGGCGCGGACGACGAGACAGCTCGTCGGGCTCAACGGCGAGACGGCTCGTCGGACAAGCAGTGGGTGGTGGGGGTTCGGTGGCCAAGAGGTGGTGGTGAGTAGGGTGTGGGGCGGCGGTGTGGTGGTGGGTGAAGCAAAGAGTAGCCGGTGAGAGGAAGGAAGAAGAAGAAGAAGGAGGAGGAGGAGGAGGAGGAGGAGGAGGAGGGGGGGGTTTCGGCCGAGAGAGGGGGAAAGAGAAGAGAGAGAGAGAGAGAGAGAGAGGAAAAGAAAAAGTTGGGGGGGGGAAGTGACGTGAGGAGGAAAAATGGGAGAAAAAGAGAGAGAGAAAAAGAAAGGGAAATGGGGGAAAATTGAACAGAAGTGGGGGAAATCATGTGGAGGGGGTTAGGGTTTTTTTTTTTTTTTTTTAACTTAGCCGGTTCCGGTTCCTATGGGAATCGGAACGGAACCGGTCCCCTTAGAACCGGAACCGAACCGGAACCTCCGGTTCAGTTCTCCGGTTCCCTGGTTCTACCTGGGAACCACGCTCACCCCTAGCCACGAGGTGAGCCTCGAGCTCGCCCCTCGCCGAACGTCCGGCGAGGCCTCCACCCTGCCAGATCCGGCGAGGCCTCCGCCTCGCCAGATTCAGTGAGCTCGAGCTTGCCCGACGCTAACAAGCTCGAGGCTCGCTTGGCCGGTCGCCAGCCACCAAAAGAAGGAAGAAGAAAGAAAAAAAAAGAAAAGAAAAGAATAATAATAATAATAATAATAATAATAATAATAATAATAATAATTTTGATTTTATAAAAAAATATTTTTGTAAAGTTAAAATGGGTTCTAAATCTAACCCATTTAAGACCCACTTAAGATCCACCTATCTTAAGTCTTTAATTATTAAATCAATTTAACTAATTTCTTCAAAAAGCAAGTGACCATATATGACCCATTTATGATTTAAATGGGTCATGACCCATTTTGCCACCTCTATGATGGAGGCTCTCTGCCGAGCTTTCTTCCCTTTGGAGAGAAGTTCATAGGGTCGAGATGCAACAAGGATTTGCGAATAACATTGTAATTCGTTGTTTAATGTGATGTTTATGCAGACATTTGAACTTTACTATGATGGATAACATAGCTCTTCTATTTATGCCCCTTAAACCCTTCTCGATGATTATCACAGAATAAGAGAGAATGTGAACGAGAATGCATGTGTTGCTTAATTTGATAAATAAACATTCTTGCGGTGGGGCTTATGACTTACAAAGTTATTGATTTCTCCAATAATATGTTCAGAGGGAGTTTCTCAATTAGAATGTTTTATTAAAATCGATGAGGCTTTGTCATCATAAAAAAATAAGGAGATTATTAACCCAAATTTCGATTTTGAGATGTTATTGATTATTACCAAGTATATTTTTTATATTTGAGTGTTGTTTTCAAGACTGGCTCAGTCTTGAAGAATAGGGCAACTACCCTGCTCTTGGAGTTCGCAGTTAAAATTGTTCACCTAGTTCAATGGATGTTCGGGGCTTTTTTGACTAAATACCCGGAAGCCTTAACAGTCAAATTATAGCAGTTTGGAGTATGTCTAACGGCTAGTTAAGCTTCTTCTTCTTCTTCTTCTTCTTCTTCTTCTTCTTCTTTTTTAAATTAGGCTGCCCATAATGTTAAGTATGTAGAGAACACTGCAGACACTTGCAATAGCAAAGTCTATCAACCGAGTGAACAGAGCCTAGCGGTCGATTGATAGACTTTGTCGTAAGGCAGCCTAGGTTTGCCGCAAGGTTTTCACCGCCCTCACTTACCTCAGGTGCGGTGGTTACTATACCAGCTTACCCAGTGTAAGTCAGGACCAAAGTCTTGATGCGGTGTCTATCTTCACCACCGTGAAGCCCTCTAATTCCCCTCTCTATCTTTATCTTCCCGAGAAGGAGGGAATATGGGGTGACATTGCGGGTCTTCCACCCCAGGGCGGTTCTCCCGCCTGTTTCTTCCCCATAAAAAAGATTCTTCTATACACTTTGCAATCTAAACTCTTCGAGTGATTTTACTAAAGAAAAAATAGATAGTGGAGCATTTCTCTATAACTACTCTTTTGTTTGTATGCATATCACATGTTTGTTAATTTGCCTCTCATTTTATATTGTGACGCATATTATACACATTTGGGCTAAAAGAACAGCCCGGGCATTGGCACAACTCCTCAAATAGAGGGGGCTGTCTCCAAACAAGCCAAGCTGCCATGGCTCGGTGACCATCATTGGAATGAGATATTTCTTGCTTGATTCAACATCATTTATTTTAAAGAAAAAAGAAAAAGAAAAGAAAATAATGAAAAAAAGTAAAAAAGTAAAACTAAGAAAAAGAAAGAGAATAGATTAATTAACCAAAAAAGACCCAGGGCTAATCCTGCTTATCTGGCTCGAGCCAATGAAATTCCGTTAATTAAATAAAAACGATGTCGTATGAAGGATCAACGGTTAGGATATGCAGCTGTTTTTATTTTTATATTTTTCAGAAAGCGAATCATATAAAACAAACGGGTAGGATACGCAAACATTTTTCTTCGGAAATCAGGATCTTTTTTTTTTTTTTTTTTTTTGGTCGGTCCTACACTAATCCTACTCTAACACTCACTCTCAAACTTTGCCCCGCTTCCTGCGGGCGTGGGAGTTAAAACCCACCCGAAATGAAATCGTCCCCACCCCAATCCCCCTAAGAAGGTGGGGATTTGAACCCCAACCTCCCCCTTCCAAGATGGAAGGGTGGCCACCGGGGCAAACCCCGGTGGTTGGAAATTAGGATCGTTGATTTGTACGTAAGGCGCACCTTCTTTTACGGTCGCCCGCTTAAACCGCATTCTATTTCGAGGACCTCTCCCCCTCTCTTTCTCTCTCTCCGAAGTTCAAATATTTTAAGATTGTATGTTGCTTGGTAGATGATAATGGTAAGGTTATAAATCATGGATTTTTTTTTCCTAGAGACTATATAAATAAAGGTTCTTTGTGGACATTTGATTTATTTTCTGTTATGTAGCATCATAGTATTTTTTTCATTTTTTTTCTTAATGGCTTACAATAGGGTTGAGCATCGTCCAGGTGGACAATTCTCACCTTGGACCTAAGAACCCCCCCCATTAAGGACCGGTTCCAAAAATTTAGAATCAAGAATTACCCGTTGGTTTCATGGATCCACGACAACAGGACTGCTAGTCCGATCTAGTTCTCGAGTGGGTCCATAGAACCGGTCCCTCATCCCCTACAAAATTGCGTTTATAAATTAATATCAAGTTAAACCTAGTTTCTATTTTAGAGTACCAAAACTTGTTCGACCTTATATTTGGCTCTTAATACGATAAAGCGCCATGACATTTATGCACATCTCCAATCGGTCCTCTCTTCCCTCTTCATTCATTTATTTTGTTTTGGTTGAGAAAACAAGTAAATAGATATTAGAATGAAAAAAATAATTAAAGGATTTGTCCTATTACTTAATCAAGAGATAAAATTAGTCAATAATATTTAATAACTACAAATATACATATATATTTCCATAAATCTACATTAGGATACATTTTTATGTTTGGTGGCAAAGTTATGTCCTAGAGGAGTGCAAAACAAACCTTGGTTGCCACTTCCATTATGGAGGCACAGTTCGTTTTTTGTTTTGAGGCCACCTCATATAATGCGTAATTAAAAAGTTTCATATCAAGGCTTAGAGTTGTGAATTTCATCGCTAAGTCATTGAGAATGTTTTGCGATAATTCAGTCACAGTTTTCATGGCAAAGAAGCACAAAAATTGTAGTTGAAAATTGAAATAAACACATCGACATCAAGTATTTAGCCATTAAAGGACGTGTTAAAGAGAAAAAAAGTTGTCATAGAATACTTAAGCACTGAATTAATAATAGGTAATCATTTAACAAAAGGCATGCCACCAGTAAGTTATAAGGATCATATAGTCTGAATGGGTATTGGTCTAATCATGTAAATTTTTCTTTATATGAAAGAATTTGTAAACTTTTTTATTTATTTGCGATATTTTTCTCAATACAGTTGTATATATTTAGTTATTATGAATAAAAAAATCAAGTTTGACCTAGAATAAAAATAAGGTTTATTCATTATGTTATGTTATCATATATGGGCCGGTGAGACATATTGTGATACATAGAAGATAATACTCTTTATAAGAGAACTTATTGCCATGGTTCATGTGTTTTATCTTCGGCATGAAGTTTTGTCGATTTGGTTCATGATTTTGTTCAATAAAATATTGGGATCAAGTGAGAGAATGTTATAATTTTATTTGATATGATCCCACATTATCTAGATTAGATTTCATTGATGATTTATTATCCAAATCTAGTTGCTAATAACTATGAAGATTGCCCATATCTACTAAAATTAGTCTCGACGGAAGACTATATATCTATTAGGATTTGTATGGGCATATCAATAGATCATCTAAGCCAAATCCTCTCATTATTCTTATAAGATAATTGGATAAGACACCATCAATGTCAAAGCAGCAATTGGCTAGAAGTGCCTATTCACGATCATTCAAGCTCTGCGTATCTATTCTTGATGTCATTAATGGATGAAGGTTAGTACATAATTTACACGTTTCCTCATTTGATCATGATTATTGAGATCGTGGTTTTCCACAAAATTGTCTAACAATTAATTTATAGGCCACTAATCAACCATCGGTTACGATACCATTAGTTGAGAGTGCATAGCAGAAGCCTAATATCTTCACCCGGGGAAATCGCCAAGAGGGGGCCCAAGCCCGAGCTTTTAACATGCATAGTTGGACCCACATTCACTAAAAAACTTAAGTCAATGAGTTATGTGCCAATCAAAATAAATTAACTGCTCAACATCATACAAATTCTCCAATGTCGAATATCAATACATGTACTCCTAATATAGCCAAACGGCAAGCCATATAACTACCCAATGTATATAGAAAACTGCGATTGTCTGTCAACAAGAACATGAAGAGGCAATACTTGAAGTTGATTTTCCTCGCGATGAAAAACTTCGTATTTCGACTTATGGAGAAGAGATCTAGCTTTTATGGGGATAATGTAAGCATTCAACTCTCTATTTTTGTCTAAAAACCCAAAATCATCCATCTAATTTTCTCTGATTCAAAAGAGTCCCTCTACTTTTTAAAAAGTGTCACCGTTAGCTCTTCCATCATACTTTTTCAACCGATCGGTTTGTGCTGATATGGACTGTCATTGCTGACATGAATGCTGAGATACATGTGTTATGCAATGATTCGCTCAAGATTTGCTCGCCATTTGACGATATTATGGATCCCAACCGCGCTGTGGGGTCGGGGACAGCATGCCGGGCGGATGGGGCTTGAACATAACACCTTCAGTTCCCCTCCCACCCAGAAGTAAGGAAATGTTGCAGTCCGGAGGCATCATTGGGGGTACGTCGAATGTAATCGAGGTTTCTAAACTGATTGGACGTGGCCGACCATCGAGGTCGTTGGATCGAAGATAAGAGAGAGCATGCGGTACGGCAAACCCAAACCCCGCGGGGGCATCATTCTCATCAACGGGTTAGGCGGGCCATCGAAATTGAAGAGGATGAGGACGGAAATTGTTGCGATTAAGGCGAGCGATCGAACAATAATATAGACAAAAAAAGAAAATAAATCGAACACCAGATTTACGTGATTCAGTCGTAAAGACCTACGTCCACGGGGAGAGCAGCAGCGAATTTCACTAAGATCAAGCGATACAAGAAGATTACACACTCAAGTCACTCAAACACTCTCTCGGTGTTTCCCAAGCCCCAATTACAACAAATAACTCACACAGTGTTTAGCCCTGAAAATTCTTCAAGAAATAATCTCTCAATCTCACGAAGGAATTACACGCAAATCTTACCTCAAGATTTAATCGGCTACAAACACTAAACTTCTTGGATGTAATTCACGAGTAAGAACGACAAAGAAAAATCCCTCCCAAGCACTCGACAACTAGACGGCGCTTCAAGACCAACTCTTCATGATCAACGGCGGAACACCAAGCACTCACGCGGGCGCTTCAAGACAATTTGTGATCCACGTCTATCACCCGGCCACAAGTCTATATATAAGTAAAACCCTTATTATTATGCCAACTTCTAATAGGATTCTGTTTCCTATCTAAAACGATTTTATCCAAAACATATCTCTATATATTTTAAACAAAATCCAAATCCAAGTCAAAGTTGAACTTTCTTATTTCAGCGGCCGAATTCTCCAATGCAGATTCAAACTTTGGGAAGTTGATCTTCGGATCTTATTTGCTCAATTTCGAACGTCTGCAATATATCCAATTCGGAATATTCGGAATTTCATATTGAACTCAAACTCGAGACATATTTTAACAGAAATGTCAATGATCCATCGATAGAGGCTCTCTCTACCGAGCTTTCTTCCCTTTGGGGAGAAGTTCGTGTGGTCGAGATGCAACAAGGATTTGCAAATTACACTGTAATTCGTTGTTTAATGCGATGTTTATGTAGACATTTGAACTCTGATGGATAACATAGCTCTTTTATTTATGCCCCTTAAACCCTTCCTAATGTTTATCACAAAATGGGAGATAACGTGAACGAGAATGCATGTGTTGCTTAATTTGATAAATGAACATTCTTGCGGTGGGGCTTATGACTTAAAAAGTTATTGATTTCTCCAATAATATGTTAAGAGGGAGTTTCTCGATTAGAATGTTTTATTTAAATCAATGAGGCTTTGTCATCATAAAAAATAAGGAGATTATCCAGATTTCGATTTTGATGATTACAGAACTCGCTCTAACATTTTATTGATTATTGACAAGTATATTTTTTTTTATATTTGAGTGTTGTTTGCAAGAGTGGCTCAATCTTGAAGAATAGGGCAGGTACCCGGCTCCTGGAGTTTGCAGTTAAAATTGTTCACCTAGTTCAATGGATGTTCGGGGCTTTTTTGACTGAATACCCGGAAGCCTTAACAGTCAAATTCTAGCAGTTTGGAGTGTGTCTAACGGCTAGTTAAGCTTTTTTCATTAAAAAAAAAAAAAAAAATTAGGCTGCCCATAATCTTAAGTATGTAGAGAACACTGCAGACACTTGCAAAAGATTCTTCTATACACTTTGCAATCTAAACTCTTCGAGTGATTTTATCAAAGAAAAAATAGATAGTGGAGCATTTCTCTATAACTACTCTTTTGTTTGTATGCATACCATGTGTTTGTTAATTTGCCTCTCATTTTATGTTGTGATGCATATTCTACACATTTGGGCTAAAAGTACAGCCCGGGCATTGGCACGACCCCTCACATAGAGGGGGCTGTCTACAAACAAGGCAAGTTGCCATGGCTCAATCACCGTCATTGGAATGTGATATTTCTCGCTCGATTTAGCGTTGTTTATTCTAAGGAAAAAAGAAAAAAAAATAATGAAGAAAAGAAGAAGTAAAACTAGGAAAGAGAAAGAGAATAGTTTAATTTACCAAAAAAGACCCAGGGCTAATCTTGCTTATCTGGATCGAGCCAATGAAATTCCGTTAAATAAATAAGAACGATGTCGTATGAAAGATCAACGGTCAGGATATGCAGCTGTTTTTATTTTTATTTTTATATTTTTCAGAAAGTGGATCATATAAAACAAACGGGTAGGATACGGAAACATTTTTCTTCGGAGATCAGGATCGTTGACTGTGCGTAAGGCGCACCTTCCCTTACGGTCGCCCGCTTAAACCGCATTCCATTTCGAGGACCTCTCCCAAACCCAACCCCCTCCGAATTTCAAATATTTTAAGATTATATATTGCTTGGTAGATGATAATGGTTAGGGTGTCAACGGTTTGGTTCGGTTCGGTTCGGTTTTTTTGAAAAACCGAACTGAATCGAACCGTTAGAAAAATCTTCCGAAATCGAACTGAATACGAACCGAACCGATTCGGTTCGATTTTTCGGTTTTTGATTTTTAGCTTTTTGATTTTCAGTTTTTTTTTTTTTTTCTTTTTTCGTCTTCGTTTGAGGGCAGCGGCAGCCAAAAAGCTTCCATTTTTCTTTGATAGAGTTCGTCCGTCCATCTTCATCGATAAGTACTTGTCTTATTTTGCTCAGCTATTGGATTCGTGATCAGGCCCTTCTTTTCCATGTCGTTTTTTTTGGTGGGTCTCTCTGCAATGCATCAAGACGATGGCGGCTACGGTGATTGAATCGACGAAGAAAACATGAGAATGAGAGCAATCGATGAGAAAGATCTTTCAATCAACCCTCTGTAACTCTAAAAACTAATGCTCTGTTTTCCCCCATCCTGTTATGGCCGATCTCGCGGTGTTCAGTTATGGGATGCGACGATGAAAGCTGGTAGTCAGAGATGGTGATCAGTGGATTCTGGCGTTGATTGGTGGTGAAGAAACTTTTTGGAACTCGGCGGATGAAGAGGAGTGACCTTTGAGCGAGCAGAGTCTTCCTTCTTTTTCCCTTCTGCTTTGCTGACCCAGAAGCAATATTGCAAAGCAAATATTCTCTCTCCAACTCTCTGCTTTTTCAGATAATTCAATTACCAGATCACAGAGATCTACTTGCTCTACTTGCTCTCATCAGCTCTAGTCCCTAGCATCACATTCTCCCTCTCTCGCATTGCTCTGTTTCGCGATCGAAAAACAGAGCAAACGAGTCTCTGCCGAAATGGACCGGCTCTCTGCAACTAGTTTCCTTCCCCACATTCGAAGGAGCAAAAGACGACATCTCCATGCAACTTTCGTTGATTTGGGCTCAGAAAAAGAATCGAATTTTTAATGGTTTGATTTTTATCGGTTTGTGGTTCGGTTCGGTTAACCGATAAAAATCGAACCAATAAAAAAATATTGGTTTTTAATGAGAACCGAACCGAAAATCGAACCGAACCGAAAAAACCGAATTTTTCGGTTCGGTTCGGTTCTTGACACCCCTAATAATGTAAGGTTATAAATCATGGTTTTTGTTTTCCTAGAGACTATATAAATAAAGGTTCTTTGTGGACATTTGATTTATTTTCTGTTATGCAGCATCATCGTATTTTTTCATTTTTTTTCTCAATGGCTTACAATAGGGGGAGCATCGTCCGGGTGGACAGTTTTCACCTTGGACCTAGGAACCGCCCATTAAGGACCGGTTTCAAAAAATTAGAATCAAGAATCGCCCGTTAGTTTCATGGATCCACCTGAGAACCGGACTGCCGGTTCAATCCGATTCTCAGGCAATCCGATTCTCGGGTGGGTCCATAGAACCGGTCTCCCGATCCCTACAAAATTGCGTTTATCAATTAATATCAAGTTGAACCTAGTTTCTATTTTAGAGTACCAAAACTTGTTTGGCCTTATATTTGGCCCTTAATACGATAAAGCGCCACGACATTTATGCACATCTCCAATCGGTCCTCTCTTCCCTCTTCATTCGTTTATTTTGTTTTGGTTGAGAAAACAAGTAAATGGATATTAGAATGAAAAAAATAAGTAAATGATTAGTCCTATTACGTACTCAAGAGATAAAATTAGTCAATAATATTTAATAACTATAAATATACATATATGTACATGTATATTTGGTCGAAATACTACAAAATAATAAGTAATTGTGATGGAATTTATTTTTTTAAATATATATACTAGTCTAGTTTCGGGTGGGTGGGTGGGTGGGCGGGCGGGTGGGCGGTTCCACGCCTAGAACCGGAAATAGAACCGGCCTCTATGAAAACCGCTGGTTCTGATCTGGTTCGATCCGATCCGATTCCAGGCTATTTGGACAATTCTTGATTCTTTTGCACACCCCTAACTTACAAGTGTTGGTTAAGTTGAAAAAATAATAAGTTAAAAAAATTAACGAAAATGAGGATCATTGTCTCACTCCACTTGTTGGATTGTTGCATATGTCAATTGTTGGAATATAATATGCGGAAAACGACAGAATCTTACAATTTATATCAACACGAAATCACTAGAGAAATAAACAAGAAAAATAAGGACACCAGAAATTTACGTGATTCGGTCCGAAAGAGATCAGTATCTACGTTCACGGGGAGAGCCAGTAGCAAATAATCCACTATAATCGAAGAATCAAAGTTTACAATCACTTACACCCTCAAATGTTTCCACATCAGATTTAACCCCAAATTTAAAGTGTTAATAAATAAACAATTAACTTGGATATAAACTCACTCAAGACAAAATTACCGCGCGTTCAAGCTCAAAACAATACACTCTACGTACGGCTTCGCGTGGCTTCTAGGACTTGCGGCTTCAGAGATCGTGGACGTGCGGCTTTGTAGGGTTTCGGCAATCCACGCACGGAAAGAACTACACTTTCGGCAACGTTGGCTTTACGTGCCGAAAGGTCAAACTTTGACCTTGGGCCCCCCAACGTTGGCTTTACGTGCGAAGGACTACACTTTCGGCAAGTTTCTGAAGAAGAAATTCGCATCCTCTTATACGTGTGCCCACTGGGCCCCACGATCAGCTTCATTCTTCAAAGATGAACAGCTGCAGGTAACGAGGCTCCAAAAAAAAAAAAAAAAAAAACAACGTTACTCTTTTTTTTTTTTTCTTTATTCTATTATTTCCTTTTTTGTAATCCTTCGTGCAGTCCCATGATTAAATAATAAAAATTTTATCCAAGCGAATCGTATTTTTTGCAAATCAAACTCAAGACATACCGACCAAAAAAAAAAAAAAATTCGAGACATAATTTAACATTAATCTCAAACGCCAATCAAGCCATAATCTATAATCTTAATAGCTAAATCTATACTCTCGCCATCGCACCATCCCCAGCAAAGCTCTAGCATTGCCAAGTGCACTGCCAAGTGCCTTTGTTTCTCCGCTACTCTTCACCATCACCCCCTCCCCTCCCCAAAAGAAAAAAAAAAAAATCATCCCTCATGATCTCTCTCTCTAGTGGACAGGCACGTCTTCGGCCCTCCATCGTCCTCAATAATCTTGGATGCTGAAATTTTGACAATTATGGTGAAAGTTATAGGGTAATAGAAAATTTTTGGAGGATGTCACCTAGTTAGGTCCTATTGCGCTTTATATAGAGCGAGTGTTCATTCGAAATTGATTATGAGAGATGGGTTTTTCCACATATAATTTGTTGGAAATATAATACACAATTTAAACGAAATCAGGGATCGAGAAATTACAATTTACGTCAACGATACCTACAAATCACCAAAGACACCTAAATTTAAAAAAAACCCAAAATATTTATAAATAAATAACTCAAAATGTTTTAAATAAATAAAACTAAACGCACAAAATTACCGCGCATTTAAATTCGAAACAAAAACGCGCGCGGCTCTCTGCAGCTTGACGCGTGCGGCTTCTACGTGCTACTCCTTTTCTTTTGTAGGGTTTTTAAGTCGCTTCACGCATGCCAAAGGGGAAATTCGTGTGCCCAAAGGTCAAATATTTGACCTGGGCCCACCAGCTCTTTTTTTCGGCTCCACGTGCAAAGAGGTTTGCTTCCTTTCCATCGTAACTTTTATATATTGTGTGCCCAAAAGTCAAGACGAAATTTGGGAGGATAAACCTCTTTCGACAGGCTTTCCAAAAAGAAGAAATTCGTATCTTCTTTTTATTTCCTCTTTTTGTAATCCTTCAGGAAATCCGACGAAATTTCTTCTATTTGGGAAATCTTTATCACCAAAAAATTCGATTTAACAAATCTTTATCCAAATTCAAACTCGAGATATTAATTTAATATAATTAGTAGCTATTCACGAGGCTCAAGATATAGACAAAGAAATTGAAATGGATGAAGGGTTTAGTCACCATTATTTAATGGAGTAAAACAAGGTTGGCTTAAGTCAAACAAGGCAGCTTCCTCGTATCCTTAGCTTGGTTACAAGGATATCCCCGTCAAGGTAGGGGAGTTTCCTCCATGCAAGAGCCTCCTTCACTTGTCTGATAATTCAACGGGTCTCTTTACCTAGCTGTATTCTCTCATTGTTTAATATCTTAGAGAGGTCGAGGTCCACATTAGGCCCTAGACAAAGCAATTTAATGTCGTATTCGAGACATGTTTTTTTCCGGAAGTCTCCAATCACTACCTTTCTTGAAGCGTGAGAGTCGCCTCCACCCTGTCGTTTTTACGTCCTCAGAGTATCGGGACACTGACCCTCGACCGATCTATCCCACCATAGGAGTAGAGACCCCGTCATTGAATTAGGAAGCCTCGTGCTTAGGACTAGGAAGAAGTGTTTAGTCAATATTATTTAACGGAGTCGAACAAGGTTGGCTAAGGTAACGCTCGGCAATTAGCACACCACGTTGTACTTTTCCTGTAGCACGCCACGATGTACCTTTAAGGAGCACGACTCCGGACCAAGGCTGATTCCTTAGCTCTTTTCTTCCGTGCCCCTTGAACCCTTCTTGATGTTATCACAGAATGGGAGAGAATGTGTACGAGGATGCAAGAGTTCTTTAATTTGGTAAATTAACATTCTTACGGTGGGCTTAAAGTTATCGATGTCTCCTATATATGGTTAGAGGGAGTTTCCCAATCATAATGTTTTATTTAAATCGATGAAGTTTTGTCGTCATAAAAAAAAATAGGAAGATGATTAACCCGAATTTCAAGGTTAATGATTACAAAACTCACTCTAACGTGTTATTAATTATTAAAAGTATATAATTATGTTATATTTGGGTGTTATTAAATTATACTATGATGCATATTCTACACATTTGGGCAATAAGTAGAACCCAGCCATTTGCACAACCCATCACAACCCATCACACATGGCAAGGTGACTGCAGTTAAAATGGAATATTTCTGACTCGATCAAGCATCCTTTATTTAGAAAAAAAGAAAAAGAGAAAAGGAAATAATAATAATAATATAATAATAATAATAATTAAGAAAGGGAAAGAGAGAGATCAACGGTTAGGATGCGCGGGTTTTTTTTTTTTATATATATTTTTCAGAAAGCGGATCGTAAAAAAATTCAAACGGTTAGAATACGCAAATTTCTTCAGAAAATCAGGATCGTTGACCAAGCGCACCACCATTTTCGGTTCCCCCCACGCGGCTTAAACCGCATTCCATTTCCAGAACTCCCTCTCTCCCTCTCTCTCTCTCTCTCTCTCTCTCTAGAATTCAAACGCCCCGCCCCGCCCCGCCCCGCCCCGCATCCATGGCGACCCGATCGACTCCGACCCAAGCCCCGACGGCGGCGGCGGCGGTGGCCCCGCCCCACCTCCACCACATGACCGACGAGGATCTCCGCAAGGTGTTCGACCAGTTCGACTCCAACGGCGACGGCAAGATCTCCGCCGCCGAGCTCTCCCAGGTCCTCTCCGCCATGGGCTCCGCCGTCCCCCCCGGCGATCTCGACCGCGCCATGGCCGAGATCGACGCCGACGGGGACGGCTTCATCAGCCTCCCCGAGTTCGCCGCCCTCTGCCGGTCCGGCCCCTCCCCCGACGCCGACCTCCGCGACGCCTTCGACCTCTACGACCAGGACCAGAACGGCCTCATCTCCGCCGCGGAGCTCCACCTGGTGCTCAACCGCCTCAGCATGAAGTGCTCCGTCGAGGACTGCTCCCGGATGATCAAGTCGGTCGACGGCGACGGCGACGGCTACGTCAATTTCGAGGAGTTCAGGAAGATGATGGCTTCGAAAGGCCCTGGTAATTGACGACGGATCCGTTCCTTCCTGTTCTGCATCTCGCGACCTGATTTGAGATTCCAAATGCTGATTGATTTCTATTCTATTCGATCCGCACAGCCTAGGAACGATACAGATATACTATCATGTGACTGTTTTTTCGTTATGATTTACGCCTAATCTGGAACGACTATTCAATTGGATTCACATAGACCGTAGTAGATCAGATGCATTGCTTTGTCATGAATTGAATCGCTTTTCTCAATCGATTCCCTCTTTTCCTTGCTGTTTTTCCGTGAATGAGCGATTCTTTGGTTTAAATTTTGAATGCTGTACGATGTCGATCGAATGCATGTGGAGATCGAGTACCGCATGATTCTTAATCTCATGTGATGTGAATAGAGTCGCCGGGAACCGGACCGCGCATCGCACGTCGGCCCTGATCCGGTCGATGGGGCCGAGCTCCTGAGTTTCGAGCCCGGTTTTGGGCATCATGATCATGGTATCGTCGGTATGGTCATGGGAAGGATGTGTTGAAATGGCCGGTTGGTCACATGGCCGTTTCCGTTTATGGGGGACTTCCCTGGCGTGCATGCCATAAATGTGGAACATGGTGGACACGATTTAGGTGGATCACACGCCAATTTCTCCGTCCTCCTTGTGCATCCTATGCTAGAGTTAGGACTTTTTTGTCGAAATGATATGACGGATTCCAAGGGCTGCCGAATCAATGACGACGCAGGATAGCGATTTAGCTTTTGTTTGTTTGTACATTCTTAGGTTTCCATCTTCCTCTCCTAGACTAGAGGTGGCAAATGGGTAGGTCGGGTCGGGTATGGGTCAGGTCGAAAATGGGTCGACCCATATTTGATTAATTTAACCCGTTTTAACCCATATTCTTGTAGTGTAAATCTAGTGACCCATACCCGACCCATACCCGACCCGACCCATATTGCTAAAACCTATTAATATTCTAGAAAAACTCACTTCTACTATATGCTAATTGGATTAAAAATTCAAATTAAATTCAAAATAGTAAATAAAATAAAAATAAAAAGTTTAAAAAAACCTATAAATTGAAATATTTATAAAGAATTAGACTATGCACATGCTTCTCTTATTTGAAGTGAACATACCATTGAATAACTAAAAACTGTAACATGAAAATTTTTTAACTACACCGAAAAAAGCTCATTTTTATGATTTTTTTATAAAAAAAAAGTATAAAAAATATTGTTAAAACATTTTTATGCAATACAAATTTAATGAAAATTTTTTATAATTCTTTTTAAAATATTTTTTAAAAAAATCGAATTTTTATTTTTAAATATTTTCGATTTTTATTTTTTTATTTTAAATATAATTTTTATTTTTTAATAATTATTTTTTTCTCTTTTTTTTTTTCTTTTTCTTCCGCCGCCACGACGACGGCGTGACCGGCCATAAGCGAGATCGAGCTCGCCGGCGTCGGGCGGGGCTCGATCTTGCCGAATCGGCGAGGCCGAGGCGCCGCCCGACACCCGCCGAACTCGAGTCTCGCCGGTCGTCGGCAAGGCCGAGACTCGCCGGATCCGGCGAGGCTCAAGCTCGCCGGCAAGCATCGGGCGGGCCTTGGCCTCGCGGATCTACGAGATCGAGCCTCGCCCAACTCCGCGAGCTCGATCTCACCAGATCCGGCGAGGCTCGGCCTCGCCAATGACCGGTGAGGCTCGGCGGCCGCCGCCGCCCGCCGGCGATCGGCTAAGGAGGAAGAAAAAAAAAAAAAAAAAAAAGGAAAAGGAAAAGAAAAAAATTGAAATATAAAAAATAATTATGATTTGAATTTTTTATAAAAAAACATTTTATAAAAAAACATTTTTATAAAATTAAAGAAGGCCATGGCCATGGCCATGGGTTGAAAATGAGTCTAAATGGGTTATTAATGGGTTATTAGTAATAACCCATTTAGACCCATTTAGTTTTGTACTTTATTTTCTCAAATCCATTTTTGATCAATATTTAACTTTCACTTGACCCATATATGACCAATTTAACTAAAAATGGGTCATGATATGGGTTTATGACGGATATTGCCCCCTTATGCTAGACCCATCTTGGGCACGCCGAATATCGTGCCCGACCGCCTAAGGTCGGCCCGAGTGATATGTGGGTGGAGATCGGGGAGGGTCGGGTTTTGAGGTTGGGATCAAGACCTCGGCAAAACACTCCCAAAAAAAGTGAAATTGTAGGTAGAATGGTGGGTGCGGCATTTCGATTTAGTTTGGAGGACGAGGGTAAAAGCCTTACATGAAATTTCATAAATTATAATGAATAGTGAATATTATTTATTCGATTGTGGTGGCATGCATGTATTCCGTGCCATTTTTTTGGTAGGAGTTCCATCGGTTGCATGTGATCTTCTAGAGTTTTGCTATTCTAGCTAATAGAATTGCGGAGGCAAAAAAGAAAAACACAAGTCAGTCTTTTTTATTGAAGGCGAAAGCTAAACACGTCTGTATCATCCTCGTTTCAGATGATTAACTTTTGAAGTGGACATGCAAAAGAGGGATATTTCTCGAAAAAGAAAAAAGTTAATTTTCGCCCGAGATTATCAACTTAAACTATGGGTAAATGCTGATAATACCACGTGCCGGTAGTTGTAATTTGAAGGAACTAATTATTCTTTCAGTTAAGTAAGAATTTCCAATACTGCATTTGTCGAAGTCTCATGCACGAAAGCAACAAATCTGGCGTAATTTAAATTTCGGGCATCCAGCATATTAAAAGAATAAAAAAGATTATGGTAAGTAGAGTCTCATGGTGTTGTTCACATTAACGTGGAATATTAAAGATGTTTTTTTAATAAGTCCACATTAAAAAAGCAACTTATATGCAACTTATTAATGTTTTGCAAAGGATTTTATTTTTTACAATTTGATTTATTGTTTCGCTTATTTTGCTCTCATCAAACAACTAGGGAAGTAATTGAGTTACACTATACGCTATACATACACACAGCTATATATATATATCCGACAAATAGTCAATTTGAGGAGCGAGATATAAGTGCAAAATAACATTATATCGTCAATACATAAATCAAATTATAATTCAATAATAGTTTTTCCGTAGTTTGTATGCCCATTATAGTCATCCAGGGAAATTATAGATATAATCTAATAGTAAAGAGACTTTGTTTCTTCAATATAAGTAGGTAAAATTAGTTGTAAGATTGTAAAGCACTCTGGGCAAAATTAGTGTAAGAACAATCTCCGGACATATTTGTTTATCCAAGTGGGGTAAATTTGCGAATATCATTTCATGAATAAATTATTATTAAATATATCTATCTATGCATTGTCCAAAAGATTTAAAAAATTTGCCAATGACAGAACAGATCTTTGTTACATTGTTGACAATTCATTTAAAGAAGAAAGAGAAATACCATGATAAAATGAGGCACATGTTTGAGTTGAAGCATTTTTTTATCTTTTGGGGAAAAAATGTTTAAAAAGTCTTAAATATTTTGTATTTGTGCCAATTTAGTCTTAAACTTTTTTTTTTTTGTAAATGTCCTAAATCTCTTTTACTTAGTGCCAATTTAATCATTTCCAACTAATTTGGCTTAGATTTTGCTAACTAGGCGGCGGACTAACATGGCATGATTAATGTAACGTGGATAATTTTTAATAATATTTTAATAATTTTTTTTTTCTTTTTCTTTTTTTCTTTTTCTGTTTTTCCTTATCCTCCTCCTTCCTCCCCGATCGCGAGGGCGGCCTCGCGCTGGGCGGCAAGGCTTGACCCTCACCAAACCGTGCGAGGGTGAGCCCTCGCATTCTATGCGAGGCGGCGGACCTCAAGATGGCCTCGTGCTAGGCAACGAGGCTTGCCCTCTCCAGATTTGGTGAGGGTCGAGCGAGATCTGGCTAGGTTCGAGCCTCACCAACCGTCGGCTCTAGCTGGTGGCCAAGTTTTGGCGACCGGCTGAAGGAAGGAGGAGGAGAAGGAGAAGAGAAAAAAAGAAAAAGAAAGATAAAAATATTCAAAAATATTAAAATATTATTAAAAATTGTTCACGTTAGACCAATCGTGCCACATCAACTAGCTAACACCCAGTTCAGCAAAATCCGGCTACAATTAGCTGAAAATGATTAAATTGGCACCAAATAAAAAGGTTTAATATTAAATTGGCACCAGAAAAAGATTTAAGACTAAATTTGCACAAATATAAAATATTTAGGACTTTTTTAACACTTTTCCCTATCTTTTGGAGTCTCGTTTATTTCTTATCCAAATAGGGTCCTTTCACTTTCACGTTTTAGTTAGCTATCCCGTCAAGTTCTGGCTCATATAATCCCAAATAATATTCACTGTAGGTAATGTGAGATCCACGTAACTAGCGGTGCATGAACAAATATACTCTTCATATTCTTTTCAATCCTTGCCCTTTCCTTCAATTCTTATCGGTGACCCAACCAAATTTATGAAAGGATATATCGCGGCTTCCACCGCTGCACTTATTCCCTCCTTTATATTTTTGCCTTTAATTAATTTAATAAGACGTGAGTCCCATTCCCATATAAAAATTTACAATAGAAAACGTCACATGAAAAGCTTGCAAAGTTTTATAATAGGTGAAGAATCGTCAAATTTGAATTAAACTCTTATGATACTCAAAAGCATTCTAACAAACAATGGTACAATGCATATTTCAACAATAAAATGTGTGTCTTACTCATCAAGTGTTTTCCAAAATAACTAAATTGTCCAAATCGCACGACAAAATCTTAAATTACCACATCTTTTAATTATGGCGTCAAAACGTTTATGACTTGCTCCGGTTGATTCCACCTCAGGGAGCAAGTCATAAGCTTTCTATGCCGCAAAAATCATAGTAATCAGATTTTTAAATATTGAGGTTTCATTATAACTGTCTGTTTGGCTCAAGTTCCAAAAAGAGGCAGCTTTAAAAACTAAATCGCATCTTCAAAATTGAGGGCACAAGTTTTCTGTTAGTGTAAAAATTGAGTCAACCACACGTTAGACAGAAAATTTATACCTGGTCAAAATTCGATCAATTTTTTTTGGATTAAAGTAAATAAGAATTAGAAAATATTATGTTTCTAAAAAAAATAGCGGTTAAGGCTGACTAACCTGCAGTTAAACTTGAAATATTGATGAAAGGAAAATGCGATTTCATCATCTTACATCTCAAAAATGCGAGTCTGTATGATTAAGAGTCTTCACCAATATGTTGAAGTTCTTAATGGTTGTGTTTCATAAAGAAGATCCACATGTACTAATCACTTTTACTATGATGAATGGTTTCGAATTCCATACAAGTTCTACCTGAACATGAAACCTACCCGTTGGAATCAGTTTCTTAATTTTTTTGGAACCTATAACCTACCTTTTATACCTTGTTACATAGAACCTACCTTGTCATAGGTTTTAAGGTCTACTCAATTCCACTTGTATTATTAATTGAATCATTACAATGAATTATGACCTAGTTGCTGCTACAATTAAAATCGCTATGTCTATGACTCACTACTTTTGGTCACTAATTGTTTGTAACGTGGCCATAATAACAGAATATGGGACTTCACAATTTTTTTTTTTGGGGGAATTGAACCCAATTGGGTATAAAAAGACTAAATAGCTGGGCTGGCCTAGATGGGACTATACGCATGCTGGCCCCCTAAATTGCTCTTCTCCTGAGAAATCCATGTCACAACACAAACCGACTTCTAGCACTCTAAACCAAAAAAAAAAATCATCGAAATGACAAGAAAATTTGAAAAGAAGAAAGAAGTTGAAGAAGGCAAAGTTGAACTCACGGCATCGGTGAACTTGAGAATGGGGTCAGGGAATTTGTACTCAGCTCTACAGATGTGGTTGGCGTGACGAGGCTTCAATGTGGAGTAATTGAAGGAAGTTGACCTTCAAGTTCTGCAAACGCTTGTGGAGCATGTCTGGATGAGTTTGAAAAGAACACTAGATGTGGTTGGCGTGATGAGGCTTCAATGCAGAGTGATTGAAGGAAGGTGAGCTTCGGGCTCTGCAAACGCTTGTGGAGCGTGTGTAGATGAGCTTGAAGACAAGACTTTGGAAGGAAGAGGAAGAGGAAGAAGAGCATAATAAAGTCTAGAGGAGAAGCAAGAGGAGAATGGGAATTTTAATAATGGTGAAGGAGACGGTCCAAAGCATTGACCTTGAGGACTTCCATAATTCCTTTGGCCAAGTCATCTATATTTGAAAGTTATCGGTCTTTGAAATTGAACCACTTTGTCTTCTCTTTGGTGTATAGAAGGCTACATATTGTTTTGATGGCAAGGGGAACACCGCGCATTTTTTAACTATATCTTGACCTATCTCCTCTAATCCCAAGTCAGATGTCAAAAGCCATTTTCTTGAATAAGTCCCATGACTTTTCTACAGATAAGCCACGTGGATTATATATAACTGACTTGGCATCTGTAGCCTGCACGACTGACAAAGAGCGCATGGTTATGAGTATCTTGCTCCCCCTTGAACCGCCCATTAGCAAAGGCCGGAGTTTCAACCATCCCATTCGATTCTCATTCCACAAGTCATCCAAAACAAGCAGGTACCTCTTTCCATCTAGTACCTCACGAAGGAGCCATTGCAACTCTTCCGCACTTTTATTCGCAATGCCTTCTTTGGCAGAGTTCGGTATTTTTTTGACGATCAGATCCACATCAAAGATTTTAGGATCCCCATGGCACACCCACATCCTAAGCTTGAAACATTTTTTCACATTTTCATCACTGTATACCAGATGAGCAAGCGTGGTTTTTCCCATTCCTCCTATATTGAGGATGGAAACAACTGAAACACTATCTCCGGAGGAGGAATCAAGCAAATGTGCGATGATATTCTCCTTATCCTTTGTATATTTTCATCGCGCTAAAAAATGGGAGTTCTCCTCTCAGTAGGAAGAGTTGCCTCATTGTGATTATTCTCTAATGGGAAATTCCTAATTTTTTCAATTCGATCTAGTTTCTTCCTAATCCCCGAATCTCATCACCTACCTTGAGGCGGTGTGCAAGCTGATTTGATTTAGAGAAGAAAAGGCACACCTCTTTGTCATCTTGTTGCCGGGATTGACCTTCCGCCTGAGATCTTCGGTTGTGACGTCGTCGAGCAAATCTTGTACAATTGAGATTCTTGAGCCAAAGCTTGACCTGGTGGTTGTGCCATTGCTGCCTCTTGGCGTCCAAAAGCAGAGCTTTGTGTCTATCCAATTGAGAAACAAGACCAATTTTATTTTTGAAATTTTTTTTCAAATAACACACTAAAATGCGTTCGTTTTTTTTTTAAATGAAATAATAGTTTAGAATAAATTTATCTTAAATAAGGCCTAAAATAGCAACTTAATCTCAAATAAAGGCATAAACTAGAAACACTACATATTTCATCATTCACCAGATCAAAAATGAAAAATAGAAATTACTTCAATGCATTTAGAGATGTCTGAATCAACTCACTACTTTCTCTTCAAAGCTTTAGGTCAAGACTATTCCGTTGGTAGAAAAATCGAACCAACTAAACATCAGATGTACAAGGTATACTAGTCAAAGTTCAATCAATTTTAGATTCAAGTAAATAATTCTATAAAATATTCATCTTTCTAAAAAAAAAATTGAGCTATCACTTGTACCTTATTAAGGTACGGTTGAAATTAAAATCTCAATTGAAGGAAAAGGGATTTTATTGTCCTACATTTTGAAAATACGAGTCTATATGATTAAATGTCGTTTACATCTATTCATTAATGTAAAAGAGAACTCAAAAAGTGTTAGCCGACACTCAAGAAAACCCTAGGACTCGAGGATACTAGCCGAGGGTCGCTTGCTCCAAGGATGGGTCACGACCGTCGCTTAGAACCCACTTGGGTCGTCCATTGCTTCAAGTCGTGACACTATGGTTAGCAATACATTATCATGTAGACTTAATTTATGGATTATGTGAAGCACAAAACCAAAAATGCGGCAAAGATGGCGGCAGAGATGAATCATCTTCCACCATATCCATTTCCTATCATGTTTTTGTTTCCTTGATGTTTAATTGACTTAGTTTAGTAGCATTAGTGGAGACCGGTAAATTCTCGCCACCTTCTCTGTTTTTTCTCAACTCAAGAGCCTGCAAAAGCCTCACTTCTGATGGAATTGCTTACCCGAGTTGAAAAGAGTTCATGATCAATTAGTTGAAATAAGGAATTAAGAGTCATCCGCTAATAGTCACTTCCGTTTCAAATTAACGTTTCATTTTAAACTAGCTTTTCCACATCAAACTATTCAAGCCCCATACAGCAACACTCGACATTAGACACCGATAGACTCTTCCATTATATTTCATTTGTGAATGAGATGATACAATGAGGGGAGAAGACCCCTCTATATACAAGTACATGGCAAATCATATCCGTATATCTCTCATCGATCTAACTGTGGAGATCGTATCTCTCCAACTACCATCTATCTTCGAGGTCACAATTTTACCACCGGACAAGAACAATAGATATGGAAAGATTTACAATCGGAGGGGAATTGTGGACATACTTGATGTAATGTTTGGACGGTTAGTTCCATTTTTTTCAATATTCACGTTAACTCATTATGTGTCTTGTGTTTGTTAATATGTTTAGTATTTAGGGTTCCTTTTATGAATGGGTGGTGGGTTTCTAGTTAAGTAGCCGAGTGAGGCTAGGATTTCGTATGGAATGGTAGTAGTAATTGTAGATGGTCGTGGGCTTCTTGTTTATGGTTCGTGTCTGTACATCGTGTTGTTTTGTCTGAGATCAAGTTATAACTACTGGTCAGTTCCTAGTATTATTGCCACATTTTCTGTCACCGTTACAACCGAGATGCGAAAAACAAGATTTATCAAGTAGTAACCTCAAAGGAGGAATTTGCCAAAGCTGGAGTGATTCTGACATGGAGGCAGTTTCAGCAACTAGAATGTATGCCTCGAGTGATTCATGTTTCCCCAGACAAAAGCGACATGGCATATAGATTTGCTTGTAAGAAGTTAACTTTCTTCTTATTGTTGCTTTTATCTGTGACAGCCCGAGCGGCGGTGCGTGGGGCCCCTTTAATCTGTGTGACGTGTTTTAAAACCGTGAGGGGTCAGTGTCTAAAGCAGACAATATTACACAATGGGGCCTAGGTCGTTACAAATGGTATCAGAGCCAACTCCCGATCACGTGTGGGGCCATAGCGAGGATGCTGTGCTCCTAAGGGGGGGAGAGTGTGGCAGGGAGGAGGGATGGCAGTGCGTCCGCGCCTCGGTCCCCAGACATGCGCAAGGAAGGGATCCCTCTCTTGTCCCACATCGCCTAGGGAGGGAGTTCTGGGCTTGTTTATAAAGACTTTGGCCCATTTAATTTGTGTGACGTGTTTTAAAACCGTGAGGACTCGGTGTCCAAAGCGGACAGTATTACACAGTGGGGTCTGGGTCGTTACATTATCTATTATATCTCTTTATTTCATAAAGAAGATCCACATGTACCAATCATTTTTACTAGGATGAATGGTTTTGAATTCCGTACAAGTTCTACCTAAACATGAAACCTATTCATTGGAATCAATTTTCTCATTTTTTTTAGAACCTATAACCTACCATTTATACCTTGTTACCTAGAACCTACCCTATCATAGATTCTAAGGTCTACTTAGTTCCACTTGTATTATTCATTGAATAATTGTAATGAATTATGATCTAGTTGCTGCTACAAGTAAAACTACTATGTCTATAGGTCACTACTTTTGGTCACTAATTGTTTGTAACTTGGCCATAATAACTGAATTTGAGACTTCACAATTATTTTTTTTGGCAGAATTGAACCCAATTATGTATAAAAAGACTAAGTAACCGTGGCCTAGATGGGACTATACGCATGCTGGTCCCTCCTAATTTTCTCTGTCTCCTGTGAAATCCATGTCACAACACAACCTGACCTCTAGCACTCTAAATTGAAAAAAAATAAAAAATATCACCGAAAGGACAATAAAATTTGAAAGGAAGTAAGAAGGCCTAAAGCAAAGTCGAACTCACGATATCGGTGAACTTGAGAATGGGGTCGGAGAATTTGTACTCAGCGCTCGACAAATGTGGTTGGCGTGACGAGGCTTCAATGAGCTGAAGGAAGGTGAGCTTTAGGTTTGCAGAGCATAATAAAGTCTAGAGGAGGAGCAAGAGGAGAATGAGAAATTTAATAATGGCAAAAGGAGACGTCCAAAACATCATCTTTGTTTCACCTCTCTTTCGTGTGTCTATCCAACTAAGAAACAAAACCAGTTTATTTTTGAATTTTTTTTTCAAATAACACGCTAAAATGCATTCATTTTTGTAAATGAAATAATAGTTTAAAATAAATGTATCTTAAAGAAGATCTAAAATAGCAACTTCATCTCAAATAAAGGCATAAACTAGAATCACTACATATCTTGTCATTCACCAAATCAAAATTAAAAAAAAGAAATTACTTCAATCGATTTAGAGACGTCTGACGCAACTCACTACTTTCCCTTCAAAGCTTTAGGTCAGGACTATTCCATTGGCCTAAAAATCGAACCAACTAGACATTGGATGTAAATGTTACACTAGTCAAAGTTCGATCAAATTTAGATTCAAATAAATAATAACTAGAAAATATTAATCTTTCTACAAAAAAAAAAAAAAAAAAAGGGAGGCCAACACCGTACCTGATTAAGATGCAGTCGAAATTGAAATCTTAATATAGAAGGAAAAGGGATTTCATTGTCCCACATTTGAAAATGTGAGTCTATATGATTAAGAATTGTTTACATACACTCATCAATGTAAAAGAGCACTCAAAAAGTGTTACTCTTGATTTAGATGAGTAAGTTACCTGCTTCTTCTTTTTCAACGACTCCTCTACTTTAGCAATTTTATGCAGGCGCTTTCATTTCAAATCTATATACACACTTTCATTCCGAATCATTTTAATATCGATCATCCAAATCATCAATTGTTATTACAGTCTCATTTTGTATGTGTCTTATTTTGGAAATTCCATCGAGGCAGTCAAGTTGGCCCGAATTCAAGAAATTCGCAATCCAACACATTTTTAGAAAATTGCATTTTCAAAAGTTTAAATGACAAGCTTTTCATTGATGTAAAAATTGAGTCAATCAAAAATCAAGTGGAAATTTATAACACGTCAAAATTCGTCAAGTTTGGGTTGAAGTAAAACATAAGAAGAATATTAGAAGTTCTAAAACTTGTCATAAAAGTGCAATTACGTTTTCAAACTTTCAAAAAATGTAATTAAATCTTAAAATTTGTCAAATTTGCACAATCAAGTCTTTCCATAAACTCCATTCAACTTGGCTAATGAAAAATAACAACATGATTTTTTTTTTTTAATTTTATCTTTCCTACGTGGTATTAAAATGGTTAAAGAGACGTCGTTTTGGTCCAAAATCGATTTTTTAATACAAATTTTGTTTAAGTTATATTTGAAAAGAAAGCTTTAGAAAAATTCAAAAAAAAAAAAAAAAAAGAAGAGGAGACTTAAAGTTTTCTTATTTTTAAATATAACTTAAATAAAATTTGTATTAAAATCAAATTTAGACTAAATTAATGTCGTTTTAACCGCATCATCACCGTTAAAAAAGAAAACATATATTAAAAAAAAACAAGTTAGCAATTTCCGGAAGTTGATGGAAATACTTCATTGCACTTTTTGTAAGTATTAGAAGTCAACTGCTCTTTCATAACAAGTTTTAAAACCCAAAATTCACTTATCACTACAAAAATGATGGCCAACCACATAGCGTGGACTAACTCACAGTTAAAATTGAAATCTTTATGAAAGGACATTACAATTTTATCTATTTCAAAAGTGATAGTCTATGTGATAACAGTCTTCAGTTGAAATCATAGCCTTCCTATATTTGAAAAAGAGGGTCCATATTACCTTCACCATAAATATGCACAAAGTAATTGTGAAATTTCAACGAATAAATTACCTGTTTCTTCATTTATGAGTACTCTTGCATTTTAGCAATCTTGAGAACAAATGCGGAATGTCACAGTTATCTCCCTCGATCCTATTATCAACTAGTAATAGGCTTAGCAAGATAACAATAAAATAAGAGTGAGCTTTGGAGATTGAGAACAGTGGAAATTTTGAATCATATTGCATCAAGATCCTTTCCTTTTCCTTCTTTAATTTGGAGGCATCTAGGGAAATAGAGGAATGACGGCATGACAAGAAAAGAATATGACCAAATAAGCAACTGGATTAGCCAAGAATATTTTATTGGGAAAAATTTGGAGGGAGTTTAATTCAAGTTCGAAGTACCTGTTTTGGGACAAAAGTGAATATGTGTGCAATTTTATAAAGTAAGTGCTAGTCTATATTTTGTGTTGCAAGTGAAAAATGTCTATAACTCAATACTTTTGGTCACTAATTATTTGTAAATTGGCCTTAATAATCGAATTTGAGACTACACAAATATTTTTCTTTATTATATTTTCTTTTTTTTGGCAAAATCGAACCCAATTGGGTACAAAAGACTAATCAATCGGGCCGGCCCAGATGGGACTGTGCACGAACCGGGCCGGCCCATGCCTCCATTCGTCCCCTTCGTTAATCGGTCCCTATCGCCGGCACGTGCGAAACACCGTCCCTTCTCTCTCTCTCTGCTTGCCTCTCTCCATGCGCGCGTGTAGAGTGGAAAAACCGATACGACATCGACGCGGCAGCGTCCGAGCACCACCAGCAACCCCTCACCTCGTCGGTGACCGCCACCAGATCCCGCGGCGGCGACCGCCGTCATCCGCCACCGCCCGGCAGCGAACCTGCGCCGGTTTTCCGCTCGGATCGGCCAGCGCGCTCCGAGCCATTGACGAGCTCCCGTCGCGGGAGCGGCAGCCGCGACGCGAGCGCGCCTCCGCCGTTCGGCCCCTCGCCTTCGCTCCGCGACTCGATTCCGTCGATTCCGCGGGCTCCGGCCGCCATGCGCGTGCCGCATTCTGTCTCTCGTCTCCTTCTCTAGCCTCTCCGTCGCCGCAGCCTCCGTCGATCGCTCGCTCGCTCGGCTTGCATCTGAGCTCGGGGATCCGAAGAGGAGTGTGTCCGTCGCCATGTCGGACTGGTTCACCTCCAAACTCAAAGCCGCCGAGAGTATTCTTCAGAAGGTAATGTCGATTTTCGGTGTTCCGTTGGGTTTAGCAGCGTGTCGAAAGGTCGATCTGGACTCGAATTTTGACTCCCGAGTCGAGTCAATTCGGTTCCGGATCTCTCCCGATTGCTGTTCGTTTGTCGCTCTTCCTCGTTCCCGTGCTTCAGTTGATGAATTTACCTGGTTTCGTTTGAATGTGAAATGTTCTTTCTTTGAACTGAATTGGCTGTTGATCTGGTGATCAGATCGATCAGCAAGCGGCCGAGTCGCTCCGTAAGGATGAGAGGCCTCAATCTGATGGTCTAAGCGTTGACACTGTGACGAGGACCGGAGGCCCGGTGCCTTTGAAGGATCAATTGAAAAAGAAATCGCCGGATAATAGTGACCATGGAGGTAGATTATTTAGTGATTTTAACAGTAGCGCCATTAGCCAACATGAAAGTAATAAGGGGACTGTGAGCAGTTCGAGCCTGAAACCCAGTCCGACACCTAACTCCAATGTTACTGATGGTGACTGGACCGAGTTGTTGAGTTCGCAAAACCCGCCATTGGCCTCCCCTGTGAAACGTGGCAATGGGTTGCCTGGGGTCGTCAGCGGTAAGAATAACTACAGGAGGCAGGGGAGCTTTGGTTCTAATTCTATGTCGGCAGAGCTGAAGAGGAACCAAAGGACTGGTAATGCTGCTGCGAAAGTGTCTAGAAGGTCAGGCAGTCTCAGGGACAACAGGTTGAATGGGAAACCTGCTGATGCGGAAGACTCTGGGTTATCTGATTCTACAGGCATGAGCATGACTCCAGATGTTAATTCAGCAAACAATGGGAAGTCCCATGGAGCAACAAGCTTTGCATCAGAAGGTTGCAAAAGGAAATATGATGCTCAAAGCAATGCCCAAGGAAAGTATGGAGAATGTTGGGCAATTGAATGTTGTCCCCCTTCAGGAGAATGTTTCTCGTTTAGTAGATGGCAGTGATTCCACTGTGCTACCAATCAGTGCTGTTGATGCTGCTTCTCAATTGAAGGTAGGATTTAATAGAGATGGTCATGGGGTACAGGGCACTTTGGGTACTTCTGTTCCTAGAGATGTCAATGGGATAAGTGATGCTGGTTCAGCCTCAGAGACTTCATCTGGTTCAGCATCCAATTCTGACAGTGAAGATGAACAGGAAAGAGAGGAGAGAAGAAAAAGAAGGGAGAAGATTCTTGCTGAGAAAGCAGCAGCTAAGGCTGTTGAGGCCATTAGAGAACGTGAGAATATGGTTGCAAGGTTGGAGGGAGAGAAGCAGAGTTTGGAGAAAATAATCGAAGAAAGGGCAAAGCAACAAGTGAAAGAGGTATATCTTTTGCTGGCTATATTATCCGTATAGTTATTGATTTGCTGCTGCTGCTGAAGCTGTTTTAACTTATCTCCTCTATATCATCTGCATATGATTGCTTTTACAATCTTTTCCTGTAATTGGGGGGATATATCTTCTCTTATGTGGAAGCTACTGATTTCATTTCCTAGTCCTTTCAATTATTGCATGAACAGACTCAGCCCAAGTTCCACTGATCTTTGCGATCCAGTCTTATTAGCTGGTTTGAACTCACCAAACTTTTGTGCTTGAATGATAGAAAAAATGCACCATTATCGTTTGCCAGTTCGTATCAATTGTTTCCTAGATTTGGACTGAAATTACTGGACTCCTCCCAAAACACACAAGCCAAGAAAAAATGAGAAGGAAAGCAAAGAATTTGATACAGTGCCCAATGATGCAACTATATGCAAATAGTGCTGATTTCCTAATGATTTGTCAAAGGATCATATATGCACATGCTTGGCTAACCATCCAAGTACACACCATGTTTCATCGGTTTATTGAAACACATGCTGCTGTAGCAATTTTTACTGTAGAATCAGGCTATTTTTGCAAAAGTAAGGAAAATGGGAAGAATGGAAATTGAGGTGGAAAGTTGAGAATGATTTAAATTTTTTGTGAGAAGGTTGTAAAGGGGAACTTAAAAATTTGTGGCATTTTGAACCCATTTTCTCTTCCCATAGAGTTTCCAAACATAGACTAAAGTTCTGTTTCAAGGTCCTCTAGCTAATGATATCTGATTCTCTGGCAGGTCTACTATCTCTAAGTTTCTATTTTATCAGTCAGGCTTTTTTCCGACCCTAACTATAGGTTTAACACTTAAGCTTTATCTTGATGTAGGCTTCAGAACTGCAGACAACAATGATGGAGACTATGGAAGCTGCAGATCTGGAAAAGCAGAAACACAATAATACTAGAATGGAGGCCCTTGCACGGTTAGCTAAACTGGAGGTACTAAATTTTAATAGGTGCATTTCCTCAAAATATTCCATTCTCAATTTGTCTGGTTTATAGTGAAAGTTTTGCAGGAGTAAATGCCCTTTTAGTGTGTTGTCTCTAGTCAGATATTTGGTTCTGTTGTTACTGAAGTTGAAATGGGTTTTGCAGACAGCAAATGCTGACCTAGCCAAATCTCTTGCAACTGCACAGTGGAATCTTGAAGTAGAGGTATCATATTGTTCAAGTTGATTTAGTTAACCAAATTTCTTTCTTCTAAGTCTATAAACAATTGACTTAGTTTGCTCATGTAGTTGGAGCAAAGTCTTTTTCCTATTGTAGATCTTCATCAACGGTACTTGATCTGGATGAATTAACGCAATTGTTCTTTGCTGCTTTGATGCATAAATCTGTTTGTGTATTGATTGTCTGATCTAAGTAAATTTAATTGGACAGCTATTCTTGAAATAGATGAACATTCAACATTAGAGATCTCTGTTAGAAAGTAAATGTGGTGTGATGGATAGTACCTGTATAGGCAACTTAAAATAATTGTTCCATAAACTCGAAGAAATATGAAAATTCTTATGCAAGTTTAAATGTTAATATGTATATATTTTCGAAGATTTTAAGTGTGGGGCTCGGGCATTCTACCAAAGAAACGAAGTTTTGGTCATGAAATAAGAGGCAAATTTGAACCACTGAAAGTATGGTCACTCCGGATAGACACATTATGTCTGATAAAGGGAAAGTTTGCTGGTCTAATCAGTTGAATCCATTGTCTGCCAGTTATTATAAACATAAGCAGGATATGGATATAATTGAGAGAGTAGTAACTCAACTGTTGGAGTGGAAATTCCGAATTGGAGATGCTAGGGTCCTATATACTCATTGTTTGGTCTTCATAGTGGCTGAACTCTAGTACACTTTTCTCATTGACCAGGCGAAGAAGGTGGCTGAACTTAGGCAACAAATTGAGTTGAAAGAAGTAGCCCACGAAGGTATGTTGTCTTAAAAATTCTTGTATGGTGCTGCTGTTCATAAGCCCAATGAATCTGAACTGGTTAAACACGTGGGACCCATGTGATTCAACAGTAGACATCCACTGGCCTCATGTGCACCAAGTTCACACAAGTATTGCTCATGTCATCTAGGCTTGGATCTAAATTCATTAATCGTATTTTCCTGTTTTGCATTCACTGGTCCTTCTGATCAAATGTTTATCTGACCATTGCTTATGTGAACTAATTTAGTGCTGGTGAAACATTTGTCTGATAGGTGTTTTGGTTAGAAAGGTATGTTTACGACATAGACATGCATTAGTTCAGTCGAGCTACATTTAGAGAAGGTTTATTTGAAGACTCATGGTTGTGGCAGGGGATGCTCAAGTAATCTTGGCTCCACATGGAACTTATAGTTAGAGGCAGCTTGATGAGTTGAACAGATATTGTTGCACATAAATTGCAATTTAATGAGATGTATAAATGAAGCCATCAGTTCCGTAGTTTTGAGATATCACCTGGATTTGCTATATTCGGCAAACACCTGTTTTCCTTGCCTCAGAGGGGGTTGCATATCTCTCCCTCCTTCTGGCAAAGACCTGTTTTCCTTGCCTCAGAGCGGGTTGCATATCTCTCCCTCCTTCTGGCAAAGACCTGTTTTCCTTGCCTCGGAGCGGGTTGCATATCTCTCCCTCCCTCTGTCCAGCTAACACCTGTTTTCCTTGCCTAGGAGTGGGTTGCATATCCCTCCCTCCCTCCCTTCCTCCCTCCCTCGCTCCCTCAGAGTGGGTTGCGTGCGTACACCATATAATCCTATGGCTTCATTCCACTAAATCTGCCCCTCTTTTACTGCAGAACTAAGGAGGAGGATCTCCAACAGCCTTCAGACAGGACCCTCTGGAAAGCAGGTGAGCCATATGGACTAATGATTTGGGGTGCAGGGCCTGCAAGTACTTTCAGCTGTCTGCTGTCCTTATCATTTTTACACTGATTTTGGCTTAAATCTTGAGCTTGCTTGCTGATTTGCTTACACAGTTAGCCTCTACAAAGGCATTGGAAGTTGAACGAGAGTTGCTTGAGGCAGAGTGTTCTTTTCTTGCTGACAAAATTGAGAAGTTGGAGGAAAAGGTTAGCTTTCTTGGATGGTATGGTAAAAAATAATGGCATATTCCGCAAATTCATTACAATTTACATCTGGCTGTCTAAATACCATGGACTCAGGACTTTCCTAAGAATGACACTGAGAGATGTCAAAAGAGGAAGTGGGTCTGCTGCATGTTTTGGAAGTTATCAGTCATCATGTAATGTGCTCGAGTAATTTTGGGAAGTCCTAATGGAACGACAGTACAGTTGGTCTCTGGGAAGAAATTTTTTTTTTTTCAAAGAATAAGGGATGCAATCCACATCCCATGGTCTTAATGGTCACACACGAGCCATACCCTCCCCACACCTAAAACATTTCATTTAGTTGGATTAATGACTGATGGTTCAGAATTATGTTACTCTGTAAATAGTCATATAAGTGATTATAAGTGATTGTCCCGTATATGGCCATTTGTTTTCTCCCAGGTTTTAAGATTCGCAATTGTGAATCGAATGTTTAAGTGTCAGTCTTTTGTCACATCCAGGCCAAGAATATTGATGCGAACATTGAAATGACAAGGAAGGAAATGGAGGAGCCAACGGAAGTAGAACTTGAGCTGAAGCGACGGCTGGGTCAGCTGACTGACCATCTAATTCAGAAACAAGCCCAGGTTTGTCCAAACATGCTAAACAGTTAAAACGATGAAGATGGTTATAACAGTACCAGTCCATGCCTGAATGTGGTATTCCCGCTTCTAAATGACTGCTTGGCTAATCAATAAGAGTAGGTTTGAAAAGAACATATGAAGTTGCAAATGTCAAGACTTTAGAGAGAATAGCATAGCTCATTGCACATGCACTGGAGAAGACCCTTCAGCTTTTTTAGATGGAAAAAGATGCACCAATCCATTGGAATCTGAATAGATGATATTCCACCGTGTTATCACCCAATGTAGCAGGGAAATCCACCAAGTAAAGGGAAACAAAAATTACGAACCAATGTTGATGGCTTTCACTAGCTCTCTGTTTATTTAGCCCAGCTTTGACTGTGGAACTTGTATATATGTGGCGTGCTTGTGGCTCTTTAAATGAATGACCAAATATCTGCTCCAAAGTTAGGTTACTTTGAAAATCAGTGCATCTGTTTAATTAGTTCAGTTGGGTAAAAATGCTAAACCACTAAAGGCAATCAGTCAAATCAAACTTTCGCCCCATCATGCAGAAATTCCATAGGTTTAGTGTGTGCTAAGGAACTTGTCTACTGAAATTCATTCATTGGTCAGACTCACTGAACTTCTCTGTTACATCAGGTCGAAGCTTTATCCTCGGAGAAGGCAACTCTCGTCTTCAGGATTGAGGTAGCTTACCATCTTTGAAGCCTGTATTTCTCATGTAATCAATTAGTCGATTAGGTTGTGGTTTAACGCCTGTCTAAGATCAGTGCTTTCTCATGTCCGCAGACGGTCTCGAGGATGCTGGACGAGGGCAATTCAGCTAATAATATGGACAGCTTCTCCAGCGTTCCCTTGAAGGACATAGAGACGGGCACCTGGGAGCTATTCAACTCGAGGACGAGGCCCCAACTGGAAGCCAAAATCCGGTCCGGGAGGGAGCAACTGCACGTGCTGCTCCGGCAGCTGGACGCCATAATCTTGGCCGGTTCCGTTTTCCTGAAGAGGAACCCCACGGCCAAAATCTGGTCTCTTGTCTACGTCGTGTGCCTCCACCTGTGGGTGCTCTACATCTTCACGTCCCACACGCAGCCGACGCCCGACACCCGATCCGGTGCCGTCGTGTCCTTGGAAAACATGAACAGGTCGGGCGCCTGATATGGCGTGCGCAGGGCGTTTCCTGATTATTTGACGCGGTCCTTTGCCTCTGCATATTTTAGAGGCGCATTGGTTTTATACCTGGTTTCTGGGCCATGCTCATGCAATTTTTCCTTCGTGGCCTCCTTAAATAAACGAAATGCAGAGAAATGTAATGTATATTTTCGATCTTACAAGTATAGAGTGAAATGTTTCTGCATCCCATTTTCATTTTTGTTCTCTCGCCCGTAATTTTTTCCCTCAAAGCCCAACCTCATAATTTTCTTTAGGGATCTATTCAGCGGAAGTTTTAAATCTTGTGATAAAAAAGTGTAATCAAGTTTTAAAAGTTATAAATAATATAATCAAGTCTTAAAATTTATTAAATTGATACAATCAAGTTTTAAAATTAATATTGTGAATTTGACAAACGGAAAATGTTGATTGTGGTATTTTTATATTAATTTTATTTTTCACGTGATATTTTTAATTATTTTGTTTTCCCTATGGCATTATTATTTTTTTATTCAATTTTTTTTAAAAAATTAAATTTAAAAATTAATAAAGAAAAGCTAAAATTTATTTAAAAACAAAATTATATAAAAAATGGATAAGTGCAATAGAAGTCTTAAAACTGTCACGAAAATGCATCAATCCTAAAACTTACAAAATGCAATCAAGTTTAAAACTTCATCAAATTGTTTCAATCAAGTCCTAAACTTAACACCGTCAAACTTACTCACAAAATGCCGATGTTCGCGTCACGTGGTATTTTAAATAAATTTTCATTTTCCATGTGGCTTTTTAAATTATTTTTTATTCAATTTTTTAAAAAAAAAGCCGGCCCCTCCAAAGAATGGGCGGGCGACGGGGAGGAGTTGCTATATTTTCTATTTTTTTTAACAATTTTAAAAATAAATTTTAGCTTTTTTTTTAGTTTTTAAATCTAATTTTGAATAAAAAAAATTAAAAAAGCCATGTGGAAAATGAAAATTTATTTAAAATGTCACATCCGCGCCATGTCAGCATTTTCCGTTAGTAAGTTTGACTGGGGTGTTAACTTTAAGACTCAATTGAAATAATTTGACAAGTTTTAAAACTTGATTGCACTTTTGCAAAGTTTTTGTGACTCAATTATATTTTCGTGACAAGTTTTTGGACTTCTATTGCACTTATCAAAAAAAAAAAAAATTAGTAGGGTCGCCAATGGGCGTTTCTACCACTGCCACCCATCGTCAAAGGGGCTGACGACCCTTACCAAGCTTGGGCGAGGGCGCCTAAATCTAGGCATGTCGGCCCTCACGAGAGGCCAACGACCATCGATCACCCTAAGCAATGCTTTGCTAGCCCTCCATGACCCTCACTAGGCCCAGATAAGGCCTCGTTGGTCTTCACCTGGGTCAGCGAGGCTCGCCCATATCTGGGCTAGGGGGGAAAGCATCAACTCACTATTTCACCAAGCCAGTTGCTTCCAAATCAGGCCAGCCGCAAGACATGAAAGTGTAAAGGGTTATATAGTCATTGTTTTTTTTTTTTTTACAATTTTAAAAATACTAAAACTAAAAACTTAATTTTATTACACTAAAGGGCTTTTCAAATATATGTTTACCAAAAAGTTTTGCATTTCCCTAAAAGACTTTTCGTTATAGTTTACCAAACAGCCAAGATTTCTAAAAACCCCTTTATCTCAAAGGTATTTGCATTCTCCCCAAGGCGCATTTCCCAAATTTCAACCAAACGGGCCCAAAGTGGGGAACGGGACTCGGAGGAGAAAGGGATGGGGAGGGGGGAGAGATGAGCAAATCTGAAGGTGAATCGAAGAGGGAGGGGGGCGGGGGACTCCGAATTGCGTGGACGCCTACCTCCGCTGACAAAGCACAATCCAACAACATGCTTCAGAGCACAAGGAGGAGAAGACGGAGGGAATCGTCTGGATGGGAGAACCTCTATCGACAAGGCTTGCCTAGATCTGAGTGAGCCTCGCCAGCCCCGAGCGAGGACCAATGAGGCCTCGCCAAGGCCTGGCGAGAGTTGTCATCCCTCGCTTGGGACCTGGCAAGGCCTCACCTAGGGCGGGCGATGGTCCCTCCCCACCCCCATCCCGCGTGAGGCCCTACATGCCTAAATCTAGGCGCCCTCGCCAGACCCTAGCAAGCGTCTCTGACCCCTCTAGCAATGGACATAAATAGTGGAAGCCCATCGGCGACCTGCCATTTTTAATTTTTTTTACAATTTTGTTGTTTAAATGAATTTTAGCTTTTCCTTTTTATTTTTAAATATAATTTAAAAAAAAACCACATGGAAAATTAAAAAATAATTTCAAAATGCCACATCATCATTTTCTATTAATCAAATTGACAGTGTTAACTATAAAATTTGATTACACCAATTTGATAAATTTTAAGACTTAATTGCACTTTTTATAAGTTTTAAAACTCATTCATACTTTCATGATAAGTTTCGGACTTCTAATAAACATCATTTTCTTTGTGGGACAAGTCCATGGGCCTAACAGGCCAACCGAATGTTGTGGGCTTCGAAGTTTTGGCCCGTTGGGCTCGGCTTAAAGAAGATTTTCGAAATTGGTCGGACATGGGCTAAAGCCCGTCGACCTAACGCGATTTCTTGTTAAGGATTTATAGCGTGTTTTGGACTGAACGGGCTTTGACTGAGATTTGGGCCTCACCTTGGGCCTAGCCCCGGGAGTTCTTCACGAAATTTTCATGAGACCCGGCCCAAAGAGCGCTATTCAACAGGGCGAGATTAAGTGATAACGATAGATTCTTCATTCGACGTTAAACAAAATCCACATCACTATGCTCATATTCATATCTTTCCCTCTTCCGTAGTCGCAGCCATAAATTCAATGTTCTTTCAGGTTTTGAGATAGCAAGAAAGCTAAGTATATACTAATCATACTTGCAGTCGGCCGGCAACAAAATTGTCGGGCCGACATGACTCCGACAAATGATGCGAAAAGGTAGCCAACATAGAACTATTGGCGTCAGGGTGAGCGAGAACTAGCGGACAACAAAGATTAGTGTCCACAATCTCAGTCGGACCAGAGAGAGAGAGAGAAAATCGACCGGATGAACATGGTTAGAAGCTAGAAATGATGAACATTTTACTGAAAAGCCCCTTTGTTATTACAGACGTCAAAGACATCAATATATGTACCTTAATCTCTGCAAATATGGATACCACCACTCCAAAGAATATATCGCGCTAACCCATCCTCAGTCACGCCGCTGCTTCTGATCGACTTTTCTATACCTTGCAAGAATGGCAAATGTCTTGAGAAAACAGTGCATTTATGCACGTAAAAAAGTATATATCCCCTAGGCAATTAAAGCACTGTAGTTGCATTTAAATTTCAGCTGCTAAACTAGATAACACGCTTGCAACAAGATACTGACCTTTCAAATGAAATAGTAGCTAAAGCATAGATGGCGCTACATCGACAACGTCCAAACTTCAGAACAAGTCAACATCCATAAGCCAGACTAAACGTCACGATAATGATACTCAATAAGGAAATTTCTAGAACCTTCTGGTGCTCTGCAAACTACGGTGCTGAACTTCATCCATCACTAGATTTTAGATCTCTTACATTGACCTAGTATTCAACTGCTTCTCAATTTTCGCAGTGGTTTTGAACTGTACCATGTATAGGTAAAGGACGAGGCTATGCGGAGGAGCATACAATGACAGAGTATTATGAATGTCACCCTAAAAATTGACGAAAGATATAGCAGTGCAATTGTTACCACATTCCACTCTTACAAAGAACATTTAAGCTAAGCATATGAAATCAAGTTGTGTGACAGACGTGCAATAAAAGCATAATGGTAAACAAGAGGATAAAAGTTTTACTCTTAGTTACGGAGCAAAGAATCAAAACATAAAAAGTTAAAAAACCATACAGAAACAAAGCCTCTGTTAGAAAAGCACAATAAGAATATGTGGCTATAAAAGGAGTCACCTAGCAGACGTTATTTACTGACAACACACGTAAAGAGAAATGGATTAGTGGAATAGAAAGGTGCATGATTAACCAAATTGCATCCTTTGTCCAGAGCAATCGTACATGTATGAACATACTGTATCAAGACGTTCAACAAATATGCAGATAGAAATTCCAGCACAATGCATTAGAAGAGGGAGTTGCACCACATCTTATGAGTGAATCTATGTGAAAATTTATAGCCTCACCAGTTCACACCCTCGTCAGGAAGATTCCGACTGTACAAAGGAAACTCAAAGAGAAAGATTGTTTTGACCCATGGAGGCAGGTTGCCATAAACTGATGGAGGAAGCAGAATGAGAGGGCTGAAGAGAAACAGAGTTTAAACAAGTTAGTTATCTTCCCCAAATCAATCTCAATGTGAGGAGAGAGGAGACTCCAACCTGGTTGTTCTTTTATATATCCTGTATGAATCCGCATTGCCATATTTCTTGTCTGCCGATTCCTGTTCTCATTATATTCAAACAATAAAATAAAAAGAATGAAAGACCCAAAATGAATGTTCATTAAATGCAAGGCAAGAACCAGACCTCAAGTAAAGGAATGCCACTGAGAAACAGAAGCAACAACGTGAGGAAGATTGGCCCAAAAATTACAAGCCACTCAGAACCTTCGAGTACAGGGGTGGAAGCCACAAAGATTCCCCACCATAGTAAGATCTGGATAAAATTATTCATAAAAAGCAAAATGCATGAGCGATCTCAATTGAAAGTTAAAACTAGTAACCAAATTTTATACAACAATCACTTCAATATTCTGTGCTTAGTTACAACTTAAATAGGAATTTTTTCATGGTAATAGCAGGACTCACCTCACCAAAATAGTTTGGATGCCGAGAATAACTCCAGAGTCCAATATTGCACCATTTCCCTCGATTTTCAGGAGAATTCTTGAAGTTCAATTTCTGCTGGTCAGCTACTGCTTCAACCAAAAAACCCAGAAGCCACATAATCCACCCAACTAAGTCCCGAGCTTGGAGAGATGGATCTCTGTTGCTTGCATTCACCACAGTTACTGGTAAACTAACTGTCCAAACCCAGACAGCCTGTGAAAAATGGACACCAAATCAACAACCCAGTATGTGGTGTTTAATGCTAAATTGCATCTTTCAAAAATCATGGACCAACTTAAATATGACATGAGCTGGGAAACCTGGAAAATCCAGAAAATCGCCAATTTCCCCAAATTGCTGCGCATCTCATCAAATCGCCTGTCTTCCCCCCACTTTAGAATTCTGATGAATTTCAACATGATGTTAATAAAAGGAATAAAGTCCATACCCAGGCTGTATTCTACAGGAGGATAAAGGTATAGCTTTGTACCAATAACCCATGCACTGGCATCAGAAGAATCAGAGAACCACGCAGTTTGATGGGAGGACAAAATCATATAAAAACATTAAGTACATTTATTGGTGCCAACTTAGAGCTGTGGATTCACATGTAACATCTCATGGAGGCAGAGCCTACAAGTTCAGCCATTCCACTAGAATTGTAAAGCATTCATCCAGGGATTTAATATGTTCAATGGGTGAATTCTTAATGCTATTGAAAGAAAGTGTCTAGGCCTCATAAGAGTGCTTTGCAACAATCAAATCATAGATTCATCATTGGCAGTGCACTTACAACTCAGTTTTTTGTTTTGATTATCAGAAAGAAGAGAGCACATCATGCAGAGTAAATCGTGCAAGAACCCTCTCTCTCCCATGTGCAGCGATTGTGTCTAGATATAACTAGCTTACTATCAATTTAAAAGATCTGTAAGTAAATGAAAGTTGCATTTTCCCCCGTTCTACTAGATTCATACCTCATTAACAGAAAGAGACCCAGTCGGAGACCCCAGATTAGCACAAGACTTGTCAGGACCACCTGAAATTACATTGTCACAAGCATCTTAAAATTCAGTAAATTGCAGCTACAACAATTGTCTGGTTGAGCAAAAACTCTCAAATTTAGTCCTAGTGAACCTAAAATCCATATAACTAAATTCCTGATGATAAATAGCAAAGAAATTATTTGGGGAGGACAAACAGACAGAATTCCACTAGGTTCTGAACATCCTTAAAGGGCTTGCAGTTGCAATAGCACAAAGACAGTCAACCTCAGCAAACAAATATATACTGGAAAAAAATGGTTCCAGAAATGCAGATAATATTTAAGAAGCATCCTTAATTCATCTTATCTGGTCCTTCTCTCATCAACTTACTCCTAAAATGGAGTTCATCCACATCAGTCCCAAACTTATGCAAAAATTCTGTTTCATCTGTTGAATGAAGATCACTGCCAAACAGCTTCATCAACATCTAGGTCCTCCCAATTTAAATTACCCGGTTAAATTTGAAAAATGTGTGCTTCATAATAGTTAATCATGCGTGACAACCTCCTTTTGGTTTCATCACCCTCAGCATCTGCATTTGAGGTCACGTTTACTTCAAGGCTCTAAACATATTCGAGAACGCAAGTTTTAAGACTGATTCTTGTCAAGAGAGGAATTGGCGGGTTGCATGAAGGTCCTTTATGCTGTCCAAATTATCCACTGAAAATTATTGCCAAAGAGAGTCTTGAAATCAACCTAAGTCTCATTCCACACTACCCTCAGAAAGGAACTGTATCCTAATTACTACAGTCATGACTCCTACATGCTATCGACGATTTCCATGTCGATATTAGGAGAGACAGAGAGAGACAGAGAGTATCAATCGCACGATCATCAAGAGATATAGAAAGAACCTGTCTGAAATGCCATGTCCCCTTGACAATCAGCGTCAACAGAGCAATGATAACGAAGTTGGTGCTTCCTGAAACAACAAAACAAACACATTCACTGGCCATCCAAGACCGGCGTGCTGTCACTCGGCTCGAGGCCTAATCCTATCGAAACAGAAAGCGTCGACCGCCATTGCTTCGCCGATGCAATAGTAACTGATCACGAACTCCGCAACAACGCGATCACAGTTCACTTCTCATTCGCCGCTCGCACACCACTCATTTTCCCTAATAACCTCCTCAAAATTTCCACGCCGGTTCACTGACTATTCCGCAAGCAACAGATTACGCACGACATACGACCGACGCGGGAAAAAAAAAAAAAACGAGGGAGGGGCGAGCGAGCGATCACTGACCGGCGAAATCGGTGACCTTATCGAACTTGAGGAGAGCGGTGACGACGAAGAAGAGCGACTGGTACACGACCTGTGAAGCGAACGAGAGGACGCCGGAAAAGCAGTCCGGGGATCAGAGCGCGCGACGGCCAACGTCGAAGGAGTAAAAGCCGGCAGACACAGAGAGAGAGAGAGAGAGAGAGAGGTGTTACGGTGACGATGGCGGTGAGAGCGAGGAAATGTGAGTCGAGGACGGCGGCCATGGCGGCGGAGCTCCGGCTCCGACGGCGTCGCGAGCGCTCTCCTCTCTCTCTCTCTCTCTCTCTCTAGCGACGTTCGAATTTCGGAGACCTGTTTGTTATCCAACCGCGTTCTCCCTTCACCCGCATTGGATATAAGTAGTACAAAGAGATAACAACTCAAATAATCCCCGCCGCCCCCAAAAATAAATGAATATAGTTTCTGGACTTTAATTTAGTATGCAATATAATTCTTGAATTTTTCATTTGTTCGATTTAATCCTCAAACTCTCACTTAATATGTAATGTGATTCTTAAATTTTTTATTTATTTAATGTGTTCCCTAGACTTTTAGTAGATTTTTAAATTAGTCCTTAAACAATATGAAAATGTTTAATATTAGTTTAGGGATGATATTGAACAAATTAAAATTTCATAGACTACATTGCACATTAAATCAAAGTTCATGGACCATTTATGTCATTTTCCCAAGTACAAAAGAGACGCCCCGGTTCGTTATGATCATGATCCAAAAATTTGGTGAGCCTGTTATCGTAATTCTATCAAGATGTTCGTAGTAAGAAAAATCACTTTGCACGAGGTAAATCAAACTCGTGACTTTGCAACGGGCTACCATTTTATCCCCAACGAGTATTTGTTATTTTTCACGCATGGCAGTGAACACCTTCTCGGTGATAATCCATATGATTTATAATTTATATTCGAATCGTCCGTAAATTCCGCGATTAAATGTATTAATGGCCGACGTCAAAAGAAGACATGAAGATGGGTCCATGTTTCAGGTATAAACAGAAGGGCAAGAGATGGGATCGGCATAATTTACCGCTTCAGGTGCTGGTGGTAATTACCAAATCGGTCGTGTAAAAACGAATCTGAATTTAATCCTGAATTTTTCAATTTTTACAAATGCAGCCATAACCCCTTTTTTTCAAATGAAATTTCAACGTAGTCTTTATGATTTATTATGGCCTAAAATTACCGACGTGACGTGCAATCATCACCAGCCATTCTTCGTGGTAGGCTGACATTAATAGATTTACTCAAAATGGCATCCCACGTGGATCGCCAGAAGGACTATATTGTACTTTTGTACAAAATATTTAAGACTCCATTGACAAAATTGGAAAGTTTAAAAATTGAATCAGCGTTGGCATGATAAATTGGGACCGAATTGGTAATTTTTCAGCGTTCAAGATAAGAATTTCGTTTTATACCTTCCTTGCGGGAATTGCGGTTGAGATTGGTGCACGGATACTGCATGCGTGGCCCACTGTGCACTCCATCTTGAACTTCCAAGACCATTCTCAACAAGGGACCAAATGCGTGGTGGTCGCTTGTTCTCGTAAAGTCCAAGGAAGGAAACAAAGAACAGGCAGAAGTCATGTCCATAATTATGACCCGACGAAACAAGAGAATCATCTCCAATTCTTGCAAGACTAAAAGACAATGTAAACATCTCGATCATCACAAAATTTTCGGGAAAAGTGCCAAAAAAGTCATAAATTTTTTGGCTTTATATCGATTTAGTCCTAAACCTTTTTTTGGTGCCGATTTAGTCCCTAAACATTTTTGTGTTGTCTTGATTTAGTCTTTCCAAGCCAAATTGGCCGGATTTTCTCGACGGACGTCGGTGGGCGTGGCCGATCGTTAACGTGGATAACTTTTAATAATTTTTTAATATTTTTTAATTTTTTTTTAATTTTTTTGAATTTTTGTTTATTTTTTTTTTCTTCTCATCTTCTACCTCCAGCCCTGGGTCGCCGAAGCTCGGCGACCGGCCGAGGCGTCGGCCGGCGAGGTCAAGGTCGACCTCGCCGGCCACCTCGCCCGCCCGCACGAGGCCGCCCTCGAGGCCGGGCGGCGAGGCTCGCCCATGGTCGGCGAGGGCGAGCCCCACAAGCTCGGCCCGCCCAAGCCTCGAGGGCGGCCTCGCGCGGGCGGGCAAGGCTCGCCCTCGCCGGACCCGGCGAGGGCGAGGGTCAACCCTCGCCGAGATCCGGCAAGGGTGAGCCTCGCCGCCCGGCCGCGAGGCCACCCTCGCGGCCCACGGCGAGGTGGCCGGCGAGGTCAACCTCGACCTCGCCGCCCCGCCGCCTCGGCCGGTCGCCGAGCTCCCGGCGACCACTGGAAGAAGAAGATGAGAAGAAAAAAAGAAAAAAATTAATAAAAAATAAAAATAAAAAAATTATTTAAAATATTTAAAAATTATTAAAAGCTATCCACGTCAGCACCGATCAGGCCACGTCAGCCGCCCGGTGTCCAGTCAGCAAAATCCGGCCAATTTTGGCTGGAAAGGACTAAATCGGCACAAAATAAAAAGGGTTAGGACTAAATCGGTACCAAAAAAAAAGGTTTATGACTAAATCGACACAAAGCCAAAAGGTTTAGGACTTTTTTGGCACTTCTCCCCAAAATTTTCTCAATCCGCAAGCACGTGCGGCGCCGGTCGTGCTTTCTCGAAACAGCGACCAGAAGGAACGAGCTCCGGCGATTTTTCTTCCCGTGATAGGACAAGTTCATTTGATGGAAGGGATTACTTTGGCGTTCGGTTGAACTTACCACTTATCTAATGAGGCGAACCGGGTCCTAGTCTCCTTAATCGTATCGTAACGATGTTACGATTGATCAGTTCACAACACTCGTCGCAAGATTCCCGAACATCGGTACAACCTAAATCGATGCGTAACAAGCACATCAGCTGTAGAAATTCACATTATTTGAAGAAAGAGAAAGTTCTTGCACTAAGGCATATGCTAATTTGATCCTCAGATCACATCAGCTGTAAGATGAAAATGCCCTTTTCAGCAAACTCCAGTAAGTGATCATCTGATGAACTAATTTTCATTTGACAGACAAAAAGGAAAGAATTTGATTATACAACAAGAAAAATATATCTGTACAAAGAATTTCACAAACTTGTGGAAGGCAGCAAAACTAAGACAGTGAAAGAGAAAAATCACAATTGCCAATCAATCGCCGTCCGTCGGACCAACCATCCCCAGAAGTTCGATCTTCGTTGGTTTCCCGATAATGGAGGACCCGCCTCCAAAAACGACATGGGATGTGCCGACATCGTTCAATTCATGATTCTGCTACTTCAGCCGGACACCTCGTCTAACAAATCGTACATCGTCACGCTCGCTGCTCATCAGCGTGCTTGCCTTGGGATCATGGAGCTAGTTATGGGCTTCTGCAAGGGCTTCAGCGCAGCCATGATCTCGGCAAATGTCGGTCTCAATTTTGGATCTCTACAAATGTCCAAATCCAAACATCAGGCGTCGACTAACAATATGATTACAACCGCAAAAGCATGAGCTTCATCATTTCATGTAACTGAAGCTTCGGCCTTATGCTACAGGCCGCTCATTGTCGAAAGTTTCTAATTAAGTGATCCTAGTAATTTCGACATTGTCTAACCAAGATTATCCATGAGAAGGAGGGAACCATCATACCAGGCGAGGGACGGCGGGAAAGACCTTGTTTTTACCATTTGGGGATGGGGAAGGAGGAGGGGAAAAAGGAAAAGTGCAAATCTTTCCTCAGTACATACAGCAGTTCTAATCATACTCACGTTTGCCAGCACTTTTTGATGATATCTGCGACGGCAGGGTCCACGTCATCCGGAATATCGAGCCGACGGTGCTGAAAGCCAACAGCACCAACGACTTGCATAGGATTCATTCCCCCCCAAGGTTGTTGCAGCGTAGACAACTCCCATAATATGACCCCAAAGCTATAGACATCACACCTGCATGTCATATCACAGATTCAGACAGGTTTCCTCAGTCGCAAATGAATGGGGATGACCAGAGGGAAAAAATGCGAGTAAATATTTGTAAGGTAAACGAACGAGATACTTTTCATCTGAAGGTTCATTTCTCAGCACCTCCGGAGCCATCCACTCTGCCTGAAGTAGTGATGGCATATTAGTCATACAAACAACTGGAAGGGAGCATATCAATGTACCAAAGAGTACTTGCATATGAAATGTTTCTGAAGCTTTCACATTCTGGCATAGACAAGATAGAAATGATGGGAGAAAGCATGAAGAGCGCCCTGAGAAGTTCTTAGAGGGCACTGACCTACATGGTCACCTAGAAATATGGTTTGCAAAGATGTAGCCATTTCATGCGTTTAGCAGTTAACAATCAAGAACTCACGGCAAGCAGTAATATTGATGACACGGAAACATGTAAATTCAGTCTTTACTGATTACTTTGGATCTCCATGTTGCACCTAGTAGCAACAGATGTTTTTCTTTGTCCTTAAGGAAAAAGAAAATGAAGGATGAAGGAAAAAGGAAAAAGGAAATGACTATGAAAGACGTTGCAGGTGCTTCAAGATTGCCACCTATAAGGACAATCAAATCAAGAAATAAGTGTCCTCAGCTACTTCTCAAGCAGTATATTAAGATCCTTCAAAAAGAAAACGTCTCAGAATTTTCATAGAGCAAAAAGGATTTTTTTTATTTTGATAGGAAAAGGTGATCGAATCGATTCATCACAGAAATTCACCGAGGGTTACCATTACAGTAATATTCATGGGTGAACATTGCATTATTGAAGTGAACATGACCAGTCGAAACATATGGACAGGTTATAGGATCTCAAGGACATAAGAAAAGCAAGACAAACACAAGTATGAAGCATCAAGAGAAATAATGTCAAATGACATGCCAAGTGTAAACATGACTAAAGTCGTTGACGCTGCTCACCGTTCCAGCAGCGGACCTAGATGAGAGGTATGTGCTATGCTTCATCCGAGATAATCCAAAATCGCAAACCTTAAGGATAATGGAAACTCGAGTCATTTATGTAAGAGAAACATGATTTATCGTTTGCTTGTAGTGAGAAGAATAAGTCACCTTCACGACCCAATTTTTATCAACAAGAAGGTTGGGAGACTTCAAGTCACGGTGTACTATAACTGGATTACAGTTATGCAAATAATTCATTCCCCGGGCCTGAAAATTATTTGTGAAGATAGATTATTTGCAGGTAATTCAAGTGAAATTAGACCCTCGCTCACTGAAAGGACCAGAGTGATAAAATCATACTGCATCAAGGGCCATCCTTAACCTCCTTCGCTCGTCTAATTGATTGTTAGGCCGGTGAAGCAGCCTATATAAACTTCCTCTGCAGGGGAAAAATCCTGATTTAATCCCCTAAGCATAATGATCTTGAAAAGTCAACAACAGAATAAAGCTAATAAAAACATGAAAACAACTAAGGACAGTTCTTAAACTCAGAATGTTTCCCAGAGGCAAAACAATACTAGAACAAACTTCAAGGATCATCAGCACAGGGAACTTAACTTAAAGAAATGGCGTGCATAGAAATAAAGGACATTAACATAAACTAACATCAAATATACTAAAAGCTCAATGACCAGATCTCAAAAATCCCTTTATTTACAAACTGGACATGAAAATAACATAATAGGCCAAACACATATCCAATCCCAAGTTATGTAGTATCTTGTTTTGTGAACAACTTAAACCAAACGTCAGATATATGAGTTTGTAACATCTGAAACTGACAGGTTCGAGTAACCATTATAAGCAACGCATGTTGTGGGTCACTTCTGCTCAAGGAGGAAATGGAGCATCACTTGTTTAATCACTGCTACAAATCCAGCATAACAACTTCCAGAGAATCTTACTTGAATCTTAAATTGAAACAGGAAGAATTGCAACTTACCTGTGAAGAAACTCTGAAATAATTGATAGATTTGGAGGACGAGTTACAGCTCCCATGAAAAGAACGACATTGGGATGCCTAACTTTCTTCATTATCCGGACCTTGCAATTCAAAAGCAAAGTTTAAGTAGGCTATTATGCCAGTAGCAGTCCTGAAAATTACAAAGTAGGCAAACGATAACAGTAATGTGCAAAACAACGCAATGTCAGCAATAGCTGGCCTCATTTTCTGACTCAGAGAATGTAGGTTGTTGGCAAGCACCACTATACTGAGATCCATGCATCTTACTGTCATGCTTATTCTTTCGATCACAGTCAAGCTTCCATATTGGACTCAACCCTCTTGTTTTCACAGTGGTGGTCTTCCTTATCTCTAATTGTAATTGTAAAATTCATACTATTTGGTGGCTTTGCCCCAATGTTTTGTTTTTATTTTTCTTAAAGAGAAACCATCTAATGGCTGATTAACCCAAATACAAGAGAGCAGTTCTTGAAAGCTTCACTTCACATCTTAAAACCATTTATGGTCTTGCTGTAGATATGCTGGTAAAGTAAGGCTGCTTTTTTCTGGTGTAAATTGTAATTATGTCTTCTTCTTCAATGAGTATGGAATGTGTATCAACTTTATTTACATTTTCTTACTAATTTTGCTTCATCTCCTTCTAATCTAGATTATCTGTGGAATTTTAAGTACATATTATCCTATTAAAAATAGGTAATCAAATATCCGCATGAAACTTAGTTCCACTTGTTATTTGGATTGGTCCACCTTTACTTGAGCTGTCCAAAAATTTTTCCCAACACTTCTTCAATGGTTGAGCAGATGATCCTAAGCACCCAATGCTTGATTCTGTACCAAATTAGGGTGTATGGTATTGGCTGGAGATGGTCATGTTTTCTACTTAACCATTTTCATTCAGCTAAGGTGGAGTTCACAAGAAGCAGAAGTAGTACAATAAGCAGCAGTAACAGAACTAGTACCTCACTTTTGAACTCTTCAAGCAAGTCACCAGAAATATCCTGGTCTAGGAACTTCTTAACTGCAACTTCCTGCAATTAATCAGTAGAGCAGAGCATATAAGTTTTCTTAGAGTTTGAAAACGCACTAAGCTCAATTTAGAGAAAAATAATCAAAGCAATAGAGAAGTAATACACAGTGCTGTTAGTTATCCCAGATCAAAGAAGTGAAAGGAAATATATATGCAGCACACTGACAGATAATTTGGGAGGAAAAAGATGAAAGATCCAAAAATTCCAAAGCTGAAACCCTATTTAAGTACGTGGGAAACTAACCAGAGATATAAATGCAAAAAAATCCTATCCTTCAATCCACAGAAAGTATTTGCAGGATTTGTTGCAATTGTGGAATTGTTCACGTTGAAAAAGATATATAAAAAATATTGGACACCTTCAAATTGAAGCAGAAGAAATAAATAGTGAAGTGAACACCATCTAAAACCCCAAACAGTAAACAAGCTCAAATTAGGTGTAAACCTAATCTAAAAAAGCAGAAAAAATACACCTTATGCATGACTAGTTTCAGCTAACAATAACTCAATCAAGAATGGATTAGGATTATAAGACACAATTAACGCATCATATTTAATTATATTCTACATGTAACTCCCATGGCCTGATCTTTGAGAGCCAGTGCTCTAGTCAGATCCATTATGACTACGTCAATAGAGAAACAATACACCACATCTCAGACTAAAGTGAAGCAAATTCAGAGACAGGGATTCAAGACGGCCAGATAACAGGTGATCTAACAACGACTTTGATGTTAAACTCAGCCCTTCAATATTTAAGTTCATGCACATGATGCATCTGCAATAGATGTGCCTTAGTTAGAAACTCAGTAACTGCATCATTGCCCCAAGCATAGAGACAAAGTTACAAGACAAATCTTAAGGCTTCTCACAAGAAAGCAATGAGACCACAATGATAGTAGATACTTGATAAAGAAAAAGAAAGTGTTTCGGTAGACTTACGGTTCCATGCCAGTCCCCACGGTATACCTCCCCATAGGATCCTGTAAAACAAAGGATGTAAACTTAACTGACTACATCCAATTTCTTGTGTAGCAACCAAAATTAGAGAACTAAAAAACACCACAATGTTATTGATACAGTTTGCTTGTCAGTACCTAGTCCTATACGCTCTCCCAAAGAGATCTCCTCCCATTGAATCTCGCACTCCGCAACATCATCAAGGGCAATATCTGATTTTGTGCTATCATTACTAGTTGATCTGTCAGAAACCCTCTCGCCTTCTGAATTTACTCCCATAGCATCGCTCTCCCGATTAGCACTCCCTCGTTGCTCATACCCACCAGAATCTGGATCCCCATCACTTTTCACCCCTGCTTCATATTGCTTATTCACAGCCGCAGTAGTTGCCACCACGGCTGCAGCTGTTGCCGTGGCAGCAGCTGCAACAGGAATTTCAAGATTTGAGTCCGTGTTCGACTTTGCAGCAGCAACTACCATGGACGACGCCACCACTGCAGCAGCCGCTGCTGCCGCTGCCGCTACAGGGACATTTTTCACATATACCTGTGGAGTGGCATCAGATTGAGACAAAATGTACTGCCCAGTTGCTTCCCGTAGTTCTAGTGGAGGGTTGAATCCTAAACCTTCCACAGGTTTAGGTTGATCTGATGGGCCCCAGGGGGTTGTCACTTTTAAATGCGGTTTATAGGGGGGCAAAGGAGGCAAAAAGCGAGGCTCACTTCTACTATCCTGACCTTTAGTGTCTTGATTTCCAACCTGATGGCTCTTTTCATCCTTATTTCCTATCAGAGGCCTGTCCTCAGCTGGTGACTTGGCCTCAACAGTTGATGCATCTAACTGCCCAGGATAAATTTCACTAAACAAGTTCGGTGGAGCAATGACACCGCTTTCAAGTAATACGTTGTGAAGCTTCTGAGCTAACTGTGGGTTCTCTTTGGCAGCATCAATCATGTATTCTGAAACATCTTTCACTTTCATCCTGCGAGCAGCAGGTGAGCTCACACCTTCCGTCCATGAAGGAGATCTTGCATGCGTGTAAGGATAATTAGGCCTTCCTGGGATCTCTCTTCCCCCCAACTTATTCAAATTGGATTGATTTTTCAGGTCTTCTGGGGAATTCTTGGCTCCTTCCTTCACCATGATTGGCCTAGTAATATTCACATCAGCCAGGACTTCACCTTCATTAATGGACTCATTTCCTGACACTGCACTGGTTCCGAACCTGGATCTCTTGTCAGAAGTCCCAAATTCTAACTGCTCTTCATATGAACTGGTAACTCCACTACTAGAAGAGGCCGCATGCGATGAATCTCCTGACATAGGGCTGACCGATAAGTATGATTCATCAAATTCTGCATGCGAACCCGTTGCATCAGATGGTATGAGAGTGCCTGGATCAGCCATGAGGTCAACTATGTACTCCCTGAGAATCAATTATCAATAGCGTTTTAAACAGGTTACTGTCCATACTTGATATGAAGAAAAGGACCTCCTATAAATGCTTTTAATCATTCTAACATGCTATAAAATGCATTTCACAATTTAAAAATGCAAACAGCATTAAACATGCAGAGAACATGCACATGATAGATTCAGGATACAACATATATTTTTCTATGTAGAGCAAAGCAAGAAGTAAAGCATCAGCTAACATTCTTGCATCAGCACAAATATGAATAGTACATGTCAAATACCTTCCATCATCAAGCTTTACAAAGTTAATTGCTACATCATCTGAACCTGTATACTGCTGCCCCTTCACTAACCGGCATCGGATGCCTACACCATCAGCCAAAACCTGTGCAAGTGTTTCGAGCAATTCATACATGTTTGAGAAGTTGAAAAAAACATAAGCAATTCCAAATGGAAATTATCTACAGTCACCGGAAAATGGCATAAAAGACCTTACACGATATAAAATTCAAGAGAAGAAAAAAGAATACACATGGGCAGAACATTAACATACTTCAGGCCAAAATGTACCATACAGACACTTTGGTAAGCAACAGTTTAGTTAAAACAATTACTAACAAATGATATAGATTGTGCAAATATGACTATAACCTACAGTAATTTCCCCAGAAAAATTAAAGAAAAAAATACTGTAACTATCACAGATTTATATAATCTAGGAAAGGAACAGGAACTAACTATTACCATACACATGAAAAACAGAGTGTGTACCTTAAACAACAAAGCACGATGCCGAGCCATCCCGATAGTCAAGGAACCAAGAGGCAAAACCATACTACCAAGGGTTGATTTCAAACTATAGCCAAGACTTTGCCATGCTCTTAACATGTTCTCTGGATCTGCAACTGGTCCACCCATGTAGTCCGAAACTAAAACAGCTAGGTTTCGCACCAAATTACTCTGTAACAAACCAAGAGATGCTGATCTTGATCTGACTGCCATCTCTAGGGCTTTCTCTTCCAGTTTTAATAAATTTGAATCTGCAGCTCTGTTGATCAAAACTGCTTCCCAAGCGATATTTTCAGATACAGGTGTTCCTTGCAAATCAACAAGTGAAGGCATTCTCCCTGAGGTTGACGCAGTCAGGACCCCATATAGATCATAAAAACCATCCACGATTTTGTCATCATAGCTAAGAGCATTGTAGTTCTGTTAATCATTGACAAATCTACAGTATGAGACGAATTAGAAAAGAATAAACCTAACAAAAAAGAAGAAAATGTAAAAGCAGCTAGAGAACACGATTCTAGATCCATAAAGCACCTTCTAAGGTAATCTAAGTTGGTTATTTTCACTACAAGCACCGATTTAATCAGTTAGATGATTGGTGAAGCGAGAGACAACATAACTTAAGCAGAAAAATAAAGCTCCAAACTTGGGGAAAAATGCAGATAGACGGAATTCTTCCAAATAAATTCCACAGGATCACGAGATCTTTGTACTTGTACCATTTTACCAATAAGAGGAAGGATGCCAGTTTCTCCTCGACAACTCTAGATGAAACACCTCATGTACCTAAGCAAATAGAAAAAGACTAGACTGAAGTATTCAAAGTGGGTATTGCCCACCCAGCAAGTTAAGGTTGCATCTGAAGACTTATCATAGAATGGACTGGGAGAGACTAAGGTCGTATATCTTTTCAAACTCAGAGCTTAAATTTGAAGAAAGAAAGCCATGTTCAGCAGAATAACAGGTAGACAGGTTTCAGCTAGAAGAGGTAATTCCAACTTCCTAATACCATCAAGCAACCAACATCAATTGAAACAGACAGAGCCCAAAAATCTGTTCCTTCTTTCCAGCTATGATTCTCAAATTCATTTGTTTCTATATATGTATGATAAGGTAGCACTGATCCTGGGAAGTATCAAAGTCAGTATCCAATATGAAATGACTTGGGAACCTCTTCCTACATTCTTGACCTGCCAAGTAGCTTCCAAAAGCTGGCACCAGTCACACTGGAATTGCACATTTTCCCCAGTCCTTCCTGTTGCTACTCATTAGGATTAAAGCTATTCTCTAACAGATTCTGGAAGATTACCACTCCCATAAAAAAAAACCCACCAAAGAAGAGAAGAAGAAAGAGAATAAGAGAGAGGTTAAGACGAGAATTTATTCTAAAGTAAATTCAAGCTTAGTTCAAAGCATGTCTCAGCACAAGAAAACAACACCAATTTTTTTTCATTCTCCACATGATATTCTACATGAATGATTTGGCATTGCATTCTATTGATACACACGAACAGAACTGGAGCAGATTGCGATTGTGGATCATTATACGGAAAAGCTCAAGAAAAATTGCCGAAATTATTATTATTTTCCAGGGACAAATTCTTTTTGTGCAGACTTGAACTTTTGAACTTAACTTTTTGCAGATTTGATTTGAGTTTGTTTGATGTTTTGAACACTTATACTCTGCAGCAATCCTTGTGGTAGTGATGTTTATGGATGTGGATGTTTAAATCTTGATGTGTGTCTAATTCTGCTTCTGAACATATTTAGCCTTAAGGTATGGCACAGTCTGAATAAGTTCAACTTCAGCATAGAGTTTATCTTTTGATTCTTCAAGCATAGACTTTGACAATATCATTTACATATTCTATCATCTGCATAGTCTATTACTCAACCATTAAACACGTTAGTAGCCTTTGATTTATTTTGTCATCTTAAAAACATCATAAGGGATTTCCTTAACACTTTTCAGTTGCTCTTGCTAATGGTCAGTCAGGTTTGATTAGATAAGTGCCCTAACACAGAACTTAAAATAACAAACGATTACACAGAGGTCCACATCAAATGCATTTGTGCATTTTTCCAACCGAAGACATGTTGTGCCTTCTACCAGTTATTTCTCTAGTAGAGGAGACTATGAAAAAGGAGGAGCAAAAGTGAAATGTACATCCTCCGTAGCCAAAAGCTACTTGTCAAACATAATTCAATCCTTCTCTTTTGATGCTTTCCGTTCTCTCTTAAGAAGGGAGCGAAGATGACAACTTACCCAGTATCTATAAGCAATAACCTCGGCTGGAGTATTATCTGGAGCACAAGACCCCAAACTAATCTGCTTGACAGCCTCGATTTGAACTGCCTCAGGATCCTCCCTAGCACTCATCTCCATCGCCAATTGTATTTGATACTCCTCCTCTACATCAGGATCTCTAGAGTTAGACTCCGAATCCCGCAAAGATGCATCTGGATCATTATTCGCTCCACTGACGCTGACAGAATCAGATGGCTCCGTTGGCTCTCCCTTAATCTCATTCGAAGATGATGGGCCACCATGTCCGTGCCTATTAGTAACCGAGTGTAACCAAGAAGAAAGCCCTGAAAAAGGCTTGTGCTCGCCGAAATGATACGATCGCGCTTGCGTGAGCCTATCGGGCGACGATCCCCCGTCGCAGGTCTTGCTGCCCATAGACGAAGTAAGCTCTTCCCTGTCTTCTGTTTGATTCGACGTGATGTGGAGCTTCTTGAAAAGGTTCTTCATTGTCTCCTCACCCAGCCGCGGTAAAGAATACTAAAGGAATAGAAGTCCGGCCATAGACATCTCCATTGTCTTGGGCCAAGCATGAAATCTCCCCAATCACTCAAACCACAATCCACTCAATTCAAAAACTAAAAAAAAGAATCTACCCCCAAAAGAACAAAGTTGACCTCAGACCAACCCCACACAGTCCAGCGCTCCAAAAGCCATTTTCAACCCAAACCCAGTAAAGATTTGCTCGATATCAAGACGCCCAGATGCTTAAACCGCAAGACAACACCGCCTCCTTCGCAGACACGTGAAGATTCGCCCCCTAAAGACAATCAAGCTCAAAAGAAAGCAACAACCCGCGAGATGCAAAAGCAGTTGAATTTGAGATTACCTTTGCTAACAATCAAGAAAAGAAGTGCCAGGAGAAGTCCAGAATGAGACAAACGGGCGCATGGAAAGAAGAAGAGAAGAGACTATTCAGCGTGGAAAAGAGGAGGAGCCACGAGCCGGGCATGGACATCGAAGAAGGGCACGAGAAGAAGAAGAAGAAGAAGAAGTCGAAAGAAGGAAACCAACAAGTGACCCACTTGAGCTCCAAGAGGCACGATGAATTTCACGGTCCCGGGACACAAAAAAAAAAAAAAATAGAGAGAGAAAACCCACAAAAGAAAAAGTCGAAACTGGTCGGAAACCGATCTCCCTCTCTCCAAAAAGTCTGCAATCCGACGACGAAAAAAACGATCTTTTTTATCGAGGGGCCTTGCCAAAGGACTACATAGCGATTGAATCTAGCTCTACAGACGCGGTCAATACATCGAAAACCGCTATGCTTTCTCGCTAAATTTTTTGAAAGAAAAACCAAAAGGGTCCAGAAAAATCCAGTCTTTTTAGAAACTCATCTTCCCCTCCCTCTCCCTCTCCCTCTCTCTCTCTCTCTCTCTCTCTCTCCAATAAGTCTGCAATCCGACGATAAAAAAAACTATCTTTTTTACAAAGGCCTTGCCAAGGACTACATAGCGATTGAACCCAATTCTACAAACGCGGTCAATACATTGAAACCCGCTTCTCCATTAATTTTCCTAAAGAAAAACCAAAAGGGTCCAGAAAAATCCTGACTTTTCGCTAAAAAAATTCCCTCCCCTCTCTCGCTGTTCTAGGAGACTCGCAGTTCGAGAGCAAGTGGTGACTGGGAAGTACGTGGTCAGCCAAGCGTAAATGGAAGACAGAGAGTAGAGAGAGAGAGAGAGAGAGGCACGAACTTGTCAGCACTCCCATGTTTTTTCTTTTCTTTTTTCGCTGTTTTCTATGAATTTGTCGCCGTGAATTCTCGGCTGGCATTGAAGGGGAAAAGTTGGGCTCTGAATGGACAGCCGTGGATCGATGGGAAGGCGTGCGCCAATGCGACAGCGGGCGTCGCAATTTCCGCGGCTTGCTGTTCGTTGCCTCATGATACCCTTTCCACATTTTTGACACTTTTGCCTTAAAAAAAAGGAAAAGAAAATATTACAAATGTGAATGTGAAAATGGCACGTTTTCTTGAGAGAGAGTTTTGAGTAAACTTTGTTTCAGATAAGGTCCTAAGTCGCCCGGCCGGCCAACTTCCACATAGGATCTACGTTTGTAGTGGCTCGAGTAGGACCCACTTCGGGTTTTTATTTTACAATTTTCGTTAACACATTTACATAGTTTTGACTTTTATATTCAATTTGAGCCATATTTTTCTCACCATACTCAAATGAGCAAACATTATTTATCACGAAACAATTGAGGGTTCTTATTCATTTCAAACAAGATGCGTGGTAGAGATGTCATCGTGACGAGATTGGGAGTTTTTTCAACCCATTAGATTGATAAAGATGATCTTTTTCCTTCTTAAATTAGAGACAAAATCTTAATTTAAAAAAAATGAAACGTCACATATTTGGAAAATTGCGTTTTTCTCTGTCACAAATTTAGAAAGCTTTAAATGAAAAAGGGTATTTCACTTTTCCTGAAGGCATTTCCTTCTTCACATTTTCCATCAATTTCCAAATAAAGTAAAATCAAATAGTCCACTTCCTACTCTTCAAGATAAGAAAATTTTATTTCTCCCTTGCTCTCCTTTCTTCATCTCCTAAAAATTTGTTCACATTGAGCCCTAATTTTAGAATTCAGATTTTGTCTTGTTCTCTCATACTATGTAATGGCGAGAACTTAACTACTATTAACGAATTCTCATGAATTTCACACATTTGAAAACATTTTTTAATATTGTCCTAAAAGTTTGTGCAACATCGTTCATAAGGCCGTCGCAAAAATCCTTGTCAATAGACTTCAACCCCTCCTTGTCTCATTAATCTCTCCTCTTTTTGTTCCGAGTAGGAGATGTGTCAACAATGTTGTGATCATTCAAGAAATTATCCGTTCCATAAATAATGAAATAAGTGTCCTCATGCTCCATGCTTATCAAAGTTGACCTTGCTAAAGCTTATGATCATATTGAATGGGACTACATGTATTCCTCGGGCTCTTTAAACTTCTTGAATCTCGGATCTACTTCTTTATACTCCACTTTTCATTTTTTTTTTCACGACGGTTTATAGAAAGAAGAAGAAGAGGAGGAGGAGGGAGGAGGTTGCAATTCAAAGCTCATTCACTAAACTAAGAGTCCATTTATTTAAATGAAAACTATTTGCTAAAATTGCATTTTGACATTCTATTGTTTTGATAACGGAAAACTAATTATTATATAAAAAACGGTTTCCATTGACCGAAAACAACAAGTTTTAAATTAGAGAAAAATAATTTTCCCTACTAGCAAAAAGGAAATCGTTTTTCTTTAACTACCAAACAAATTAAAACTAACTATTTCTTTGAAAATAATTTTCTTGAAAAATATTCTTCTTTGTCGTTAAATTTTCAACAAGTGAAGTGTTTTGCCAAAAGGAATTAATGTGTTTTGCCAGAAGGCACTTGGATAGATTTTATTTTCCATTAGCAAAAAAAAAAAAAAAAAAAAACAGATTTTTTTTCTTGATAAAAACAAAAATCTCTTTATCCTTTGAGACTGATCGCAGAATCGTGCCGGGGAAAATCAATGGGGACAAAACTTGTCCTAGAAAAGGTTGCCAAAAGTGGGATGCTTCTCATCCAATCGATTACCGATGACCGGCTAAAAGGGGAATTTATTGATTTTCGAAAAGCTAATACTATCTCCTTTTAGCCCATTTTATCCGGTAAAAGCCCGGTCAATTTCGCTTCACGAAAATCCCCAATATCATTATTCTCCTTTTGCATCTCAACCACTTCCATCCTTTTGGGCAATAAATAAATTCGGGTAAAATAAATAAAGAAATCAAGCCCATCATAATTCGTAATTTGAATTTTTTTAATTCCTTACACACCGATTTTTTTAATGTTTTGTGTTTCCGGCCTTCCATACCCAATTCGATCCAAATATTCTTTGACTTGTGCTGCGGTGGCCCATCAAATTTAAAGTCGGCAGCATTTTCATAGGTGGAAAATTCTAAACCATTAGTATCAAATGAGGGCAACCTAACATATGATAAATTAATTTAATTTAATGGCCAGTTGACGGTTGACTAGGGATTCCAATTCTATTGGGCATCCAAGATGTGCCATCTTCGAAAGGGTAGAAATGCAAATGGCTGAAAATGACAATTTGATTGCCTTTATTTTTTCTCTTATTTTCCACAAGATGCTTGCATCCTCTAGTCCCGATTCAAACTTTCAACCAAGCATATTGAGCACGTTCTCTTTTTTTAGGTTGATTTATCTTAATAGAACTTCTAAAACATCGTGATTATATTAGTGAAATTTTAGACGATCTATAATAAGACGGAATACACGGTGCTCGAAGTATTGTAGACGACCATTAAGAAAAAAAATGAGAATACACTGAAATAAAAAAATTAAAAAAATTTGACCTCTTGCAAATTGATCATCTCGGATAAGTAAGAAAAACCCTTTTTTGGAGCGAAAATCATCTTGAATTTTCATTTTAACTTTTTCGCGATTCAAATATTATCCAAATTCCGAAACCCACAATATCACTCAATTAGATGAATAGAGCTTTTTTTTATTATCAAATTAAACTTTACGACGAATTCCACAAAAGATACCGTCATAATTAGATTCTTTATCCATTTTTTTCTAATCCTTTTGAAGTTCCCTACCTAGCAATCTTCCCACCTAATCCCCTTTCCAAAGAGAGCATCATGGCTGTGCTGCTGAACTTCTTTTTAATGGTGGGTCCAAATGATCGAGATTATCTCGTAATTTTAAATTAATACAAAAGGGTACGATCCAACCTTCAGTATTATTCTAGAATATTTCTTCTCATTATTGGTGCTTTTGTGTGGCCGATTAAATTAAAATCCTAAAGGGCGATCAGGGCTTAAATTACATTTCTTTTGTGGTCGTATCCATATCTTGAAAGCAACCTTATGAATTTGTATTTTTATCTTGCCCTCCACGAAAACAATAGTGCCCATAAAATGATTCGTGGGTTATGATTCGTGGGATTTGCGCAAATCCTGTATAATGCATTCTATGTCAACGCAGAGTAGTGTGCTTTCTTCCTGGTGTGCATTCAAATATAAAATTAATTTTCTTTTTCTTTTTCTTTTTATCTTTTTTGGACGAAACACTGAGAGGAAGGAAAAATCACCATCATGAACACGTCAACGGAAGTAAATTCTGCATATTATAATGGGTCATAAAAGTCTATAGTGTTTGTGTGTGCATATATATTTATTTTATAATTAGTGGTATTTATTGAGTGGGGCTAATTGGGGTTAGACATATCTAAGCTTAATGGTTTTTTCTTTTTTTCTTTTTGGCCAGAAGTTTGAAACTTATTCCGTGTGGAATGAACAAGACCTCAGAAGAAGATAGAAATAAAAGACTTAATACCATAAGACAAAAAAAAAAAAAAAAAAAAAAAACTCTAAACTATGCCTATTTTGATGCCAACGTCAAAAATATAATTGTGTTGCTAAAAATAGCTAGTACAAGTTTGTGTATTAGCAACACGGAAAAAAGTTCGATGATAATAATGTCATACCAAGCAAAGTTCAAAATTATCATGATAAATATAGGATATATGTGTTGCACTGATATAAATTCGGGAGTTTCGATGATAAAGAAAATTTGAGGTGTTGGTGTCACAAGAGGCATCATTTTTGGATCTTGGGTGGTTATTTGTTTCCAAAAAAAGGGGAGTAAAAGCACAAAATACGTGCTCAATTAATGGTATGTTTTTCTTTTTGGCAAGGCGGACCACCTTTTTCTTTTTAAGTAGGAAAAGACAAATATTCAGCGGCTGAAAGATTCCTCCAGTGTTTGTCTTCCTTTTATAGAAAGTGAATCCCTTTTGAGATGATAAAAATACCAAGAAGACCATATCTTGAAGGTTGGAAAAAATGGCCCATCAAATTAATCTTTTCAAATTTTCTGTAATGGGAACATGATTAAATATGGACTAATTAGGGCATTGAGGATGCTAAATCAGAATTCAAGCATAATCCCAAAAAAGTCGAGGATGGCGAGTGTTTAAATCTGTATTTTCTTATAATTCATACTCTTTTTCTTTTTTATTTGTGAACACGAGATTTCAGTTACTGAGCGTTAATGATAGACAACAACAACATTATATTCATTATAAACTCGTTTGACACTTATCCACGTGAGATTACAAGTATAATGTCATGAGATTTTTGTCTGCAAGCGTCTCGAGTGCACTTTCCAATCATCGAATTCAAAAATATTTTTTGCCAACATTTTTTCCGTTTGATTAATTTTTAGTTTTAGCGAGAGAGAGAGAGAGGGACTCAGGGAGGGGAGGTGGTCCAAACTCCAAAAAATTTTGGGCCGATAGACTAATTAGTCAAGGTCGGCATGCGTTTAAAACTACAAATTCTTATAATTCATTTTTCCACTTTTTTTTTCTTTTGCGAATATGATATTTCCATTACCGGGCATTAATGACAGGCGGCAACAGTAGCGTATTCATTATAAACTCGTCTAATACCCATCCATCTGATCTTACAGGTGTAATGTCACGAGATTTTCGTTAACAAGCGTGTCGAGAGCACTTTCCAGTCGTCAAACACGAAAAATATTTTTCCCCCCAACATTTTTTTTTTGTCTAATTAATCAATTTAATTCTAGAGAGAGAGAGAGGAGAGAGAGATGTGGAGGGTGGTCCAAATTTGCAAAAGTGAGGGCGGGGGGTTAGGAGGAGGGACCAGTTTGTTAAAACTTGCTGGGGGGCGGCGGGGCCCGGCCTGCCTTGTCTTGGAGCGCCCTTTTTAAATGCGAAAAGCAAAGCGTCCCTCTGTGGGTTTATCTCCCCCCTCCTTTATCTTTGGGATGCGTGGCTTTCCCATCGCCCCCATCGCCACCCCCAGAGCGCGTCGCACGAACGCGCTCCATTTCCATATTCTTCTTTTTAATACTACGAAAAATTCAAAGTTGTATATATATATGACAAATTAACCCAAAATTAACTTTTTTTACTTGTTTAAGAACCAAAAACCATACACTAATAATTTGTAATAAATTTATCCTCTATTAATTTTCATTAAATTAGACTAATAATTCGAAAAATCACAAATCAATACACTTATAACAAACAAATAAAATATCAAATTAGTATACTCGTCAATTGTCATATGACATCTAACTCAATAATTTTGACAATAAAATGTAACGAAAATTAATTGATGATAAATTTATTACGGGCATATTAATTTGATACGAATAAGGGAATTACATTTAATTATTTTCTCTCGATATATAATTATTGTTTTGGTATTTTGAGAAGAAAATAGATGTTATGAGAAAATGAAATTGCATTGGATTGGGAGGGAGGTGGGTGGGGGGAACAAAGACCCGGAATGGCGCGTGAGGTGGAGCCGCAACTTTGAAACCTCTCAGGGAGGGCCAACGGGAAGGAAGAGATGGGGAAGGAGGAATTTTCTCGGGCTCTGATTGGATGGCGCTTTGAGCCACCGCGTGCGTTTCCCCCCCCTCTCTCTCTCTCTCTCTCTCTCTCTCTCTCATATAATTTATTACTTTTCCTTTTCTCTTTTGTCGCTAATTTCGAGTGATCAATTATTATTTTTAATTTAACTTTTCCCTTTTTCTTTTGAAATTGCCCTCTATGTTTTTTTTTTTTTTTTTTTTCGGCGAACCTCCTCATACGGCAGCCGCTCGGCGTAAACCCCTGCAGCAATCAATGTAGCGACCCATCTCCCGGTCTTGCCAAGCCCACTTAAAGTCGCGCACGCGCACGCGGTGACTCGCACCTCCCCCTTTCACAATTAAAGAGGGAAAGGCTCAAACCAACGCGTCCATAACGAGGTGTGTTTGTCTTCTATGTTTTATAAGTAGAAAACATAAAATAATGAAAAAAAATCGCGTTAGTATTTTTCGTTAGTCAAATTAGATGGAATCAACAAAAGGATTCAATTATATCAATTTAATAATTTATAAAACTTGATCACACTTCTTAAAATTTTTGAAATTCAACTTCAATTCTGTGATAAATTTTATGTTTTTAGTGTGTTTATCTCATTTATTTATAATAATCGCATTCATTAGAATTAAAGTGGGCTTATTTCTGGTAGACCTCTATTTTGATAAATGAAAATAGCTACTCTTGCATACATATAATCACTAGTCTCATGTATTTCTTGTGGTGTAGCACATTCATCATTAGTAGATAATAGACTATTTGTGGTTGACTTTATCTATTAGAGATACACCTTATCTCATCATAATTGGTTTTCTTATTTAAAAAACAATGTCAAATACGAGGTAAGTATCATTTACCATGTAAGAGATACTAACACCAACCATAAGATGCTTTCACTTCAAGAATGGGTAACCCGATTAGGAATGAAGAAATGGATAGCCGATGTTATTTTTTAAACAGGGGGAAATTTAACCTCAGGTGAGGTGAGCTTGCCGTAAAAAGTAAAAATAGCATTTTTCAAGACACTTTAGAAATATAATATTATACGTTTTAACACAGCCACTTGCTTCAAATAGTAAATTCTTAATTTGCAAAGTACATTTAACAATGCTTAACAATTGTCTAACAAACCCTTCAACGTACGCAATGTATTATCAAATTCCATGAAAGATAAAGAATGCGATAGTTGAAGGTTATCAAATTCCATGAAAGATAAAGAATGCGATAGTTGAAGGTTTCAATAGAAGGAGGAATTGATAGAGAATTACACATTTTAATAGAGTCACGAATCGAAACTCAAACAAACGCATGTGTGACTTCTTCGGGTCCAAACTCAGCTCGGGCTGGATCGTTTCGGGCTATATAACCGAAAAGCCTTGTCTGTGTACCCGAAATTGCTATTCGGAGCCCTCTTGAACGAGCTAACTCGAGGTCAGGCCTTTTGTCCAGCGCTCCTCCGGTGGTTTCCATGACCACTGAGGCGACCGTATAATTCTTATTGAGAAGATCAGTGTTCATATGACTCCAGATACAGTCGAGAAGGACGAGACCCGAGAGACGCATACCGCACGAAAGTCTCCGGCAGGCAACCGGAGGTCGGAGCCGTGTGTAGAACAGCATTTTGAAGCTAAGCTCGCGAGCAAAATAGCATGGCTGGATCGAGGAAACTAGGACTGATGTAAAGGACGAGACATGATCTCCACAACAATGGCCAGAGACCAAGGCATTTTCGCTCAAAAACCAGAAGCTCATCTTGCCTACTACAGCTTCTTTCCACACGATGAATGAACAGGGCTCAAACAATCTGTTCCCTCCTACTGCTTTTCATTTTACAGATCTTATGTTACAGTATCTTTCCTCGACAAGCACACGGTGCAATGAAGCAATCAAGCATGTATAGATGCCAAGAAGTTAGTTGAAAAAGAGATTCAATCGACCCGTCTCAGCGCAGAATCCACCTACCGGTATACGTCTAACAAGCCTACAAACAAGAAAAGCATTGACGCCCCAATGGGTCCGTAAAGAATTCAAGAATCATGGAAAGCATGCACACAGTTACAGAGTTGATGAAAGGACACTCAGAAACATGTGACAAATATATATGATCACCAGAGTCAGACAGCAACCAGCAATTGAAACAGTGCAGACAACAAAGCAAAGCAACGGCTGCTGATCCAATATTCAATATTATTTCGGGGAAGAGGCGAAATGTTGCCCGAATTTGCAATTGCAACAACGCAATACATATCAACTCGAATGAGGAACACTGATTTATCACCTGATTGCTGCACAAAGGAAAAAGAACTACCATGTTCGGGTAAAAATCCTCCCTACTGAATTAACACTAACCAATACTAGGAACTTGCCACACCCCTACACTCAGCTTTACAGACCCTTTTCTCTTGTGAAAGTCTCTGTTAGAACAAATTGTACAGCTAAACTGATCCTCTCCCATCTATTCTGATTCTCACAACAGAGTCCAAGATCTACAGCCATGCAACTTGTCCCTCAGCTAGGCGCGACAGAACTTGAGGCTACGACCGGCACTGCGGCGAAGTCCATTGTTGTTATGGCTTCCAACTCTTGAATTGCATCAACAGCACTAATCGAACTAGTCAAGTGAGGCCTCAGTACACTAACTGCTTCCTTGATCTTCGATTGCTACAGAGACACGTACATAATTAGACAGATATAGTCCCAGTTCTTGGTTTAAAAAAAAAAAAAAAAAGGTTCATGCCAGCTTCTAAGTTAGAAGAAATTTTTACTCACAATATATTCCAATGTCCGCCGAAAATCATCATTGGACCCTGCTGCCAAAGAAGCTCCAAATGCCGCATTCTTTTCATATATAATGTCAGGACAAACAAAAGATCAGCCATTGCATTCATATATTATATTGAATATGACACAATTTGCTATTTTCACCTGCACAGTGAAGCGTAGCTAATAACAAAAATCTCTTTCCAAACAATGCAGCATCATCACAATCACAAAAATATTAACTAGAAAACGCAACTTGACAAAGCAAGGGCATAAGGAAAATTAACTAGAAAATCACACGATTTTATAACATCTTTGACAATTACTTTTACATAAATTATTGTTCCTCAAATAGCGTAAGTTTTGAGAAACTAAGTGAAGAAAGCAAGAAAATGGCACAAATGGAACAACATGACACAAGGATACTGAGTTCATCCTAGTGCACATCAGCGTTTAGGTTAGCTTAGCTGCTTTTGATAGACACAGAGTATTCTCCAAAACTCTGCCACTTGTATGAGTTTTCCAAATTTGGCAGATTACATTTTTATCACTAGATTATGAACATTGATTGATGTCAATTGTCATCATATAATTCATTTGAAGGTGATTAATACCATTGCATGATAATGTTAATTAATTTTCCTATCTATTCAATATTCTTTTCACAACAGCCATCCAACTTCACCAACTTGTGTAGTTTTATTTTTCCTATTCTCTAATGTACTCTTTATGCATTCTAAATTACTCTTGTACTTTATAATATTGTAGTTAACTAACATATTTTGGGAAAAAAAAATCATTATATCACAAAAACATAACACACGGCAAAATACCATTATGTTTCACAAGCATTTTATCCAATATATATGATTATAAAAGTGACTTAGGAGATAGGCAAATTGTGCATTTTGCCAACTTTAAAAATCACTCCAATCACTAAGCAGTAAGATTAATGATATTGCTTTTGCAATATACAACCATTTTATACCATAATACCATAATACAATGATGTCCATGCTTAGTCAAAAATATCATTAACTAATAAGAAAGCTTTAATCAAGGACAATAAAAGCCTATATATGAAATTCTGGTAGTTATAAATCTAACTTTTCACCGTTTTTTTTTTTTTTTTGGGGGGGAGGCGTAAAACTTGCTTAGAATAACTTTGGAAACCTCTCAATCCAAGCATTTGACCACAATTGTAGTTAAACTTTCTTAGAATTGGAAGTTCTTCCTTTAGAATGAATATTGGTCCTCAACTAATGCGTGCTTCAAACTTTGTGAAGTTCTTTTTTAATCATAATGAACATCATCAAAAGTAAAATAGATGATTTGAAACTACAAATCAGACAAGACGAAGCATTTGACCCAATATGAGCTAAACTATCTTAGGATTGGAAGTTCTTCAGTTAGAATGAACTATGTCCCCTCAACTTGTGCTCCAAACTTCAAACTTCACGAAATTTTATTAGGTACAAGATCAACCAAATAAGACTCTTTTTTTTTTTCCCTCCCAAAATTTGAAAAAGAAAAAAAAAAGAAATATAAATATAAATAAATAAATAAATATACTTCCCCAGAGTTGCTAGATTTGAAGGTTAAGTAAAACTCACTCCAACTAGAAACTTACCTATTTAAATCAGATCCAAAATTAAGCTATTCAATGTGAAGTTTCAATGGGCTACACTAGAATTCATGGAAGTCCTTCAGCCAAAAAAGTGCAAAACTTTCATACTATAGCAAAAGGAGAAAGTAAGTTTCTATCGCCTGAGAGGAGGATACCTCAAAATTTTAAAATTTATCGTATGTTTTCGCCTTAAAAAATTAACTATTCTAATAGTACTTTACATACACACCCGTTGCAAAAAATTATAAGTAACCAGGCACTAATCTTAAAAGCAAGCATAGTAAATCTCAATTTAAACATATTCATAATTATTTGAACAAGACTTATGATATCCAAAAGGGAACTATCACATTAGTCATGGGACAGCAATTAAACAAACATAATTTAAATTCATCCAAGCCATATATCGCTTGGAGTTCAAGTTCAAACAATTTTTTTTTTTTTTTGATATCCAGGAACCGCCGTACAACCGGCGACGTAAACCTAAGGCGACGCTTGCGCAGGACCCACCACCATGATGCTGCACTTAAGACCACTAATGAATGCACCAAGTCAAACAACTTTCGTAACCCAAGAAATCATTTTCAAGTTTGCAACTTTTTGCCACCAAAGACAAAAGAACCCCTGCGTTTTATGGTATTCCACTTGTAAATATAAAACCAAACTCCATCATCAAGAGCTCACTCAACTAGTCACTCAACTGGCTCAGAAATGTCATTACTTCACCCTCTATCTCCCTCAAACATACTCAGGACGAAAGCAACACAGCACTAGCACTACTACTCTGAGTAATGTAACCTTAGCAAAATTTGAATTAAGAAACGGCGTACCTTCCTGGCTCTGCCCATGGGTCTTCCTGTGCTCCTCCTTGGCTGTGGCGCCACTCCCGGCCTCTTCCCCCTGCCACTACCCGGCGGCCGCCCCCGCCTCTTCCCGAACACTGCTACCGCTTCGCCAGTGGAGGCCACATCAGCAACACCACCGCCATTCTTTCTAGGCCGTCCCCTGGGCTTCGGCCCATTCTGCATGCCATTGGCCAGCACAGCCACCATACTCGGCTTCAGAGGGCGGCCCACCCGGCTCTTCGCCAGGCCTCCGCTCTTCGGCGGACGCCCCCGGCCCCTCTTGGCCGGGACATCCCCAGGCACGGGCACAGGGATGGGCGCGGGACCGCCATCTGGGCCCTGGCTCGCCGGCACGGGCTCGGCGGCGGCGCCGGAACCCCCAGCAGCAGCAGCAGCAGCAGCCGGCGGCGGCGCGGCGAGCCCCTCCAGCTTGGCCTTCGGCGGACGTCCGCGGCGCCGCTTCGCCTCCGAGCCCTCGGGGGTGGCCGACGGGGGCGGGGAGGCGGCGAAGTCGCCAGATCCGGGGAGCTTGTAGGACTTCTTGACCATGACGAGGTGGCCGCTGCTCTTGAGGCGCTTGAGGTGAAGGGTCAGCAGGGAGGGGTGGTTGGTCGGCAGGTCGGCGTAGGTCTTCTCGATGAACTTGGCGATGGCCCTCTTGCTCGACCCGTCCCTCTCCTTCAGAGCCCCGATTGCCACGAATATCATCTGCGCTTGCGCCCACAAGAAAATCAAGAAACCCCACCCCAAGAAATCAAGAACAGCCTCGCTCCCTCGAACCCACCAGAGAGAGAGAGAGAGCTGTAGAGAGAGAAAGAAAGGATTTTTACTGACCTCAGGGTAAGGAGGGTTGCTGGGAGCAGGAGCGGCGGCGGCGGCGGCGGCGGTGGCGGTGGCGGCGGCCGGAGCCGGGTTCGCGGCGGCATGGGTGGAGTGGTTCTGAGCTTCGCTCCCAGCGGGGACGGGGGCGGGGGGGACGGGGCGGCGGCCGGGGGGCCTCCACGGCGGCGGCCGGCGGCGGGGGAGGGGCGGCGGGGGCGAAGGGGGCGGGATGTAGGGAGGAGCGAGCGGTGGATCCATGGATCCGAGAGAGAGATTGCAGAGAGAGCAGGCAGAGAGACGTTGGGGTCGAGGAGTGAATTTTTTTTTTTTTTCTTTGGACAGAGGGGCGAGGGTTTCGCCTTTTTTTTTTTTTTTTTTTTTGGGTGCCTGTCCGGGGAAGATAGGGGAGGTGGGAGATGAGATCGGACGGTCGAGAATGGTCCGGGATGGGGAGGCGCGGATCGATGACGTGGACCTTGCCATTTTGCCTTGTCTTCCCAGTTTATGTTCCCGAGCCAGCCGCTTGGGTAATGATTAGTTTATAGTTTAGAGGTTAGTTTTGTCGCTCAACCTTCCGCGGATTTGAGACACTCCACCCCCGAAATAGTTCATTATTACAAAATAATTTTATTATTAGTGGATAATAAAAATAGTTTTCGTTGTTCAATTTCTAAAGTAATTAAAAATATTTTAATTATACAGTTTCCTCAAAAAAACGAAACCTAAAAATTGGTGACTTAATCAGCATCGGTGAGATGCTCAATTTGAAATTGAAAATTTCGAACCATAAATCTAAAAGTTTTTGTGAAATTATGTGAGAAAAATGGTTGAGTCAATACATGCTCGACTAATTTGGAAATGATCAAATAAATATTGCCCCGCCTCTCGAATAAAGAAGTAAGTAAGCCGAAACCGATTAGTAATTAAATTGGAAAAAAGACCGTAAACAAGTCAAATTGAGGTCGGTAGCCTGATAAAGTTAGTAATTTAATATAATTAAAAAATTATGCTAATAAAAATCAGCATTGTCACGATAATTGGCAATTTGATAACTGCCCACATTCGCAAATAAATCAAACCGAATTGATAAATTTAAAACAATTTGTAAATTTATGTGAGTAAAAACGGTTAAGTCAATACAGGACTCGACTAATTTGGAAATGATCAAACAAATATTGCCCCACCTCTCGAAAAATAAATAAGTAAACCGAAACTAGTTAGTAATTTAATTGGAAAAAATACCGTAAGCAAGTCAAATTGAGGTTGGTAGCTTGATAAAGTTAGTAATTTAATATAGTAGGGAAATTATGCTAATAAAAATCAACTGGTTGTCACGATAATTGGCAATTTGATAACTACCTACATTGGTAAATAAATCGAATATGAATTGATAAATTTAAAACATTTTGTAAATTTATACGAGTAATAATGTTAAGTCAATACGGGACTTGACTAATTTGGAAATGATCAAATAGATATTGCCCGCCTCTCAAATAAAGAAATAAGTAAACTAAAACCGGTTAGTAATTCAATTGGAAAAAAGACCTGCAAGCAAGTCAAATTTGAGGTCAATAACTTGATAAAGTTACTAATTAAATATAATTGGGAAATTATGCTAATAGAAATCAATAGGTTGTCGTGATAAATGGCAATTTGATAACTACCCACATTGGTAAATAAATTGAATCTAAATTGATAAATTTAAAACATTTTGTAAATTTACACAAGTAAAAATGGTTAAGTCAATATAGGACTTGATTATTTTGAAAATGATCAAATAGATATTGCCCCACCTCTCGAATAAAGAAGTAAGTAAGGCGAACTCGGTTAGTAATTCAATTGGAAAAAGTTCATAAGCAAGTCAAATTGAGGTCGGTAGCTTGATAAAGTTAGTAATTTAATATAATAGGAAAATTATGCTAATAAAAATCAACAAGTTATTGCAATAACCGGCAATTTGATAACTACGCACATTAATAAATAAATCGTCCTACTTTATTTTGAATCGATAAATTTAAACATAAATTTAAACATCTTGTAAATTTATGCGAGCAAAAATGGTTAAGTTAATATATGACTCGATTAATTTGGAAATGATCAAATAGATATTGCCCCGCTTCTCGAATAAAGAAGTAAGTAAATAGAAATTGGTTAGTAATTCAATTGGAAAAAATACCGTAAGCAAGTCAAATTAAGGTCGGTAGCTTGATAAAGTTAGTAATTTAATATAATTGGGAAATTATGCTAATAAAAATTAGCAGGTTGTCTTGATAACCGGTAATTTAATAACTATCCACATTGGTAAATAAATTGAATATGAATTGATAAATTTAAAATATTTTGTAAATTTATGCGAGTAAAAATGGTTAAGTCAATATAGGACTAGACTAATTTGGAAATGATCAAATAGATATTGCCTCGCCTCTCGAATAAAGAAGTAAGTAAGCCTAAACCGGTTAATAATTCAATTGGAAAAAAATTCGTAAGCAAGTCAAATTGAGGTTAGTAGCTTGATAAAGTTAGTCATTTAATATAATTGGAAAGTTAAGCTAATAAAAATCAACAAGTTGTCGCAATAATTGGCAATTTGATAATTACCCACATTGGTAAATAAATCGAATATGAATTGATGAATTTAAAACTTTTGTAAATTTATGCGAGTAAAATGGTTAAGTCAATACATGACTCGACTAATTTGGAAATGATTAAATAGATATTGCCCCATCTCTCGAATAAAGAAGTAAGTAAGCCAAAATCGGTTAGTAATTCAATTGGAAAAAGTTCGTAAGCAACTCAAATTGAGGTTGGTAGCTTGATAAAGTTAGTAATTAATCTAATTGGAAAAATATGTTAATAAAAATCAGCAGGTTGTGAGATAACATGCAATTTGTTAACGACCCACAATGGTAAATAAATCAAATTTGAATTGATAAATTTTGAACATTTGTAAATTTATGTGAGTGAAAATGGTTAAGTTAATATAGGACTCAACTAATTTGGAAATGGTCAAATAGATATTGCCTTGCCTCTCGAATAAAGAAATAAGTAAACCGAAACCAGTTAGTAATTCAATTGGAAAAAAGACCATAAGCTAGTCAAATGGAGGTCGGTAGCTTGATAAAGCTAGCAATTTAATATAATTGGGAAATTATGCTAATAAAAATCAACAGGTTGTCGAGATAACCGACAAATTGGTAATGACCCACATTGGTAAATAAATCGAATCTAAATTGATAAATTTAAAACATTTTGTAATTTTATGCGAGTAAAAATGGTTAAGTCAATACATAACTCGACTAATTTGAAAATGATCAAATAAATATTGCCCCACCGCTCGAATAAAGAAGTAAGTAAGCCAAAACAAGTTAGTAATTTAATTGGAAAAAAGATGTTGAGCTAGTCAAATTGAGGTCGGTAGCTTGATAAAGTTAGTAATTTAATACAACTAGGAAATTATGCTAATAAAAATCAGCATAACCAACAATTTGGTAACCAACGACATTAGTAAATAAATCAAATCTTAATTGATAAATTTAAAACATTTTGTAAATTTACGCGAGTAAAAAATGGTCAAGTCAATGTAGGACTCAACTAATTTGGAAATAATAAGACAGATATTGTTGTGCCTCTTGAATAAAGAAGATAGTGAGCCGAAACTAGTTATTAATTCAATTTGAAATAAGATCATAACAAGTCAAATTGAGGTTGGTAGCTTGATAAAGTTATTAATTTAATATAATTGGGAAATTATGCTAATAAAAATCAGCAAGTTGCTGCGATAGCTGGCTATTTGTTAACTACCTACCTTGATAAATTAATAGAATATGAGTTTATAAAATTAAAACATTTTGTGAATTTATGCAAGTAAAAGTGGTTAAGTTAATATAGGACTTGACTAATTTGGAAATGATTAAATAGATGTTACCCCCCCCGCCAAACTAAAGAAGTAAGTAAGCCGAAACCGGTTAGTAATTCAATTGGAAAAATATCGTAAGCAAGTCAAATTGAGGTTGGTAGCTTGAAAAAGTTATTAATTTAATATAATTGGGAATGCTAATAAAAATCAATAGGTTGTCACGATCGTCGGCAATTTTGTAACTATCTCCATTGGTTAAAAAACCAAATTTGAATTGAGAAATTTAAACCATTTTGTAATTTTATGCGAATAAAAATGATCAAGTCTATACAAGATTCAACTAATTTGGAAATGATCTTATGGATATTGCTGTGCCACTCAAATAAAGAAGTTAGTAAGCCGAAATCAGTTAGTAATTCAATTGGAAAAAAGATCGTAAACAAGTCAAATTGAGGTTGATAGTTTGATTTGGGAAATTATGCTAATAAAAGTCAACAAGTTTTTAGGATAGCCAATAATTTGGTAACTGCCCGCATTGGTAAATTAATCGAATCTAATTGGTAATCTAAAACTAATTGGTAACTTAACCATATAACATTTGATGAATAACTCAAACTAAAGTTGGTAATTTTATATAAGAGTTAGTAAACTTATATTGTCGGGACACTAATGAAAATATATATTGATATTTTCAATTAGGAATCATAAGTGAATCGAGTGAGAGTTGGCAACAAAAGCTAATAGACAACTAATCAGAGAAAAGTTGACAAATAACTCGGACAAGGTCGTTAATTTCGAGAGTTAGTACATATAAAACTTTGGTAGATTGTGCAAATAACAATCAATAAATTTAAAAGGGTTTCTAACTCACTGACAAACAATATAATATACAAGCACTTACCAATCATATATTCCATCTATTCTTACGAAAATTTACCGAGCATACTTGTTTTCTTTCTTCAGAAACGAAACAATACATTTTCCCCCTTTTCCGCAAAAGAAACAATACATTTTTTTGCTTCTTGAAGGCTCTAAAAAGGTTCACATACGCATCGCTTGCTTGGAATTTAATTTAAATTCATGTGGACATTTATTTTATCACAAAAGGAATCATCATGTACTTGGTGCAAATTAAAGAAAACTATATTTTTGAGTCACTCCGAAAGCAAAAACAAAAAGAAAAAAATCGTAACAAAAGCAAGTAATTTTGAGGTTGTTTCGAAGCTTTTCAGTCTCGTTTGGTTTTATATAAATAAGGTTTGTCATTTTATAAACCACGACGTGGACCGACAATTTACTGTGACAATTATCATCGGTCGATGCAATGATGGATGGCGTGAAAGAGGACAAGAATCCATTTTCAGGATTCATCTTCGATGGAAATGCGCATCAATTTGCAACGCAATAATCATTTCTCTCTCCAAACTCAGGTGTGGGCCAACAAACTCAACACCAATCAAACCAATAATTCAACCAGTCGCCAAAAAAAAGCAACCACCATATTCAACCGGCCAATTGAACATTATGATTAAAAAAATAAAATATCAGAAGAGCTTGCTCAAATAATTTATATTTGATTGCTTGTTTCATTGAAGTGGTTTAGGAGTTCACCCAAACCTATGGATCAACCCAAATTAATTTCTCCCTTGAGATAGAAATAAATTGTGAACCACATTGATCGTCTTTCTCTCGAGGCTTCAATTAGATTTTTCGCTTTGTGCATTCTCCTAAGGTCATCTCATAGCACATATTCATGACACCTGTGAAATGTGAGCTTGTCGTTAGTTGCGCGCTCCCTGTCGTTAGTTGCGCGCTCCAATGATTAGATGTTTGATACCTGAACGATGCTTAAAAGTGAGTAATTCTAGCATTACATGCTTGTTAAAATAGATTCGACTATGTGGGCATTGAGGACAATATGATTTTAATAGATTAATCTATACTGTCAGATCGGATTGGACGAAATGTAAGTGCAATCTCATTTTCAAATAATGTAGCAACTGACTTTTTCTGGAAATTTAGTACCACATAAGAACTTTATTTATACTTACTATTAATGTCATAAAACAGTCAGCAACGACCATAACAATTTGAAGATTTATTCGCCCGGATTCGTTACAGTTGAAGACCACCATCTAAATTTCAGCAACAATTATAGGTGAACTTACAACCAACGTTAAGAATTTTTTTAAAATTCCCACGTTTTACGCCGAAAAAAGTCAAAGTGCTCATGCGGTTTTCGACAAAGAAAAAAGAGTCAAAACTCAAAGTAAAAGCGACTTCAAATGGACTTTTGCTCTACATTGGGATTTTGCTGGTAAACACTAACTTTTTTTTTAAAAAGATTGTTGTTGTTTACCTAATTGAAAGAAAGATTGTCGTTGTTGAACACTACCTAAATAAAAAAAAGATTATTGTTGTTTCGATTCAGTAAAGTTGCGTTTGTATCACGAAAAATATTTTTAAAAAAATCATCACTCGCATCGTGTGTAAAAATGATTGAACGAAATATATTTTCATTATTTATAAAAATAATTAAACATAATTAAATATTGATAATGAAAATATTTTTAGTAATTATTATTTCAAGTGATACAAGCTACCATGTAATTAATTTTTGGAGTTATAAAAGGAGATTAAATTTTCAAATAAGAAAGTAGCATCTATACTAAGGTGAGCACAGGAATCGGATTGGCATGCTGTCTTCTGCCCGCCTTCTGGGTGGATTGCAGTGTTTCCCAATTCCAAATTTTCATAATTAGGAATAATCAATACCGTTGAATAAGCATCGGCTAACTCTGTGCCAGAAGTTACGGTAATACAGAGGATGCAAGCGTTATCCGGAATGATTGAGCGTAAAACGTATGTAGGTGGCTTTTTAAGTCCGCCGTCAAATCCCAACCTAGGTTCGTGCTGCTCTCTCAACGAGGTTTATTGCCAGCGATGCTCGAAGACGAATAGGCTCTTTCCATCCTTGGAGGTGGAATAGTTTTTTCAATTTCAGGTGTAAAACCGAATTGACCAGAAGATTAATGCAAAAAAAGAAAAAAAGGAAATTGTTAAGACCCTAAATCAGATCGGTCCAACTTAAGGATCGGATTAATTATGATGGAATGGGCCAATCCGAAAACCGATCATCCCTAATCATGCACGATCGCCCGGTCGTCTCTCACGCGATTAGCATCGCTTTCACGCAAGAACAGAAATTGAGAGAAGAAAGCAATAGAAAAAAAGGAGGAACAAGTGGTGTGCGAGAGTCCAGCGGAGCTGGAAGCGCGTTATCGGCTGTAGTCCAGCGCACGAGCGCGCGGGGCAGCGACGAGGAAAGCAGGTTCGGAAAACCGATCGAAAGAAAACCCACGACGCCACGCCCCTGCCCGAATCCGACCGTACCCCAAAGGCCTCGCCTTTATATATATACGCGCACACACCTCCCGCAACATTCGCCAATTCGCAGCACGACCCCTCGTCCTTCCCCCCATCGTCAGCTTCACTCTCTCGCCGAGAAGTGCGGCGAGAGAGAGAGAGAGAGAGGCGACCCACGTTGTGTATGTACATTGCCGCGATCGGGGTAGAAGAGAGAGAGAGAGAGAGAGAGAGAGAGAAGTGAAGAGACCCAGTCGGCAGATGGTGCGAATTCCAGGCTGCTTCGGCGACCCAGCAAGATTTCGTCATCCCGGGTCGTGAAGTTTTCTTCCTTTCTTGTCTCTCGCCGGTTCGAGGTTTTATATGGGGAGTGGAGGTTTCGTTGACGGAGTACGCCGCTGGTTCCATCAACGTCGCGCGTCCGCGTCCACGTCCCTGGCCGGTGGTCACGATCCGAGAGGCGACGACAGCGAAAGGGATTGCGGTCTCGGCGAGGGCAGCGGTGCTCCCGTGAGCGAGTCACGCGCCAAGCGGTCATCGGCGATAAGTGGAGGAGGAGGAGGAGGGGAGGAGGAAGAAGGAGAGCGAGAGCTTTCGGTCGTCGAGGATTTCGACCTCTCCGGCTTGAGCCCCATCAAGGTGCCCAAGCGGAATTACTTCAGTTTCGGTCCCATGGCCATCGCTTCCCATAAAAAGGTCAGCTTTTCTTTTTATGAATTATGATCCCATTGAGCACCCTGTGGCAATTTGCTGATTTTACTTGGTGGGTCTGGTTTATCTGTTTCTGTTTGTCAGTTTTGAGAATGGGGTTGGAGTGGGTTTTTACCGATGTAGTATGGATTAGGCTGGTGGGCGTTGTGTTAATACGACGAAAGCTGTGTGATTTATTGCCCCTTTGAATATTCGTTTAATGGGTACGAATAGGATCATCCGGAAGAATCTTATCATGGGCGGTTTTCATTTGATTCCACCGTATTGGTTGACTTCTGATTGAGCAGGAGATAGTTCGCATGGAGTTCGGGCTCCGTTGGTAGATTTGTCTCGTCCGAGTCTTTCAGAATTCATGATGTGGATCTCAGTTGGTTGGAGTTTCTAAGAAAGAACTATAGATTCCTATGGGTACCCAGTGGTCATTATAACTGAGAAGTGGGTTGAAATATTCTTAGATTAATGATTGTTTGAAGGACGGTGATATAATGGCACTTCTATTTTAGGGGGTCCTTCTTGTCATGTATTTGCACTGAGAGATCTGGAGGTATTCAATACCTGGAGACTCGTGATTTTCTTCATCGATTAATTTGTTAGCTTTAACCCCTCTCTGTTGTTTGTCAATCCTGATAAACTTTAACGGTCTTAAATATGCTGGACTGTTTCTATATCCATGGTGTCACCATGGATGTTATCATCAGTGTCATAGATAGCTGGTAGGATTTCATAGTGAAAGTAGCAAGTCAACCTTACGTTTTGAGAGCGGTCCTTTTCTGATCTGATGTATCTACATTCATTGCTCGTTCATTAATTGATGTGTGAGCTGTTGAAGTTCATTAGTGACAATTTGGTATTGCATCCAGTTTCATCTTTCAAAAAACTTTTCTGTAGCATGTATGTAGTACTTAAACTGTTAATTTACCATCACTAGTCTTATCAGACATGCTGCTGCAGAATGTAATCCTTATAATGGTGTGAGAAGGAGGGAGGAAATTTTGTCCTCCCCTTCTGTATATGACTAATGGTTGCCTAGTCTTAATGCAGGGAGCTCTTGAAACAGAATTTTTTACTGAGTATGGTGAGGCTAGCCGTTACCATATTCAAGAAGTGATTGGGAAAGGAAGTTATGGAGTTGTTGCTTCTGCAGTTGATACTCGAACTGGAGAAAAAGTTGCCATTAAGAAAATCAATGATGTCTTTGAGCATGTTTCTGATGCCACCCGGATTTTGAGAGAGATCAAGCTCCTCCGGTTGCTTCGCCATCCTGATGTCGTGGAAATTAAACATATAATGCTTCCTCCATCACGGCGAGAATTCAAGGATATCTATGTTGTTTTTGAGCTGATGGAATCGGATCTTCACCAAGTAATTAAGGCTAATGATGATCTTACACCCGAACATTACCAATTTTTCTTGTACCAACTCCTCCGCAGTCTTAAATATATACATTCAGGTGTGTCTACTTTGTTGTTTTGGTTGACTTCTTTCTTCTAGATGAATTTACATTTTCTTTCTCCCCTAATATTGCAGCGAATGTATTCCATCGCGATTTGAAACCAAAAAACATTCTTGCAAATGCTGACTGTAAATTGAAGATTTGTGATTTTGGGCTTGCACGAGTATCTTTCAATGATGCCCCATCATCTATTTTCTGGACGGTAAGTGGTCCATCCCTACTGAGACAATATATGTTACTTAAAGGTCTTGATATCTTTATAACGTTGCTCTTCACAAGATCCTTCATTAGGTACCTATCTGGTAAATTTCTTATTTGTGTGCAGGATTATGTTGCTACTCGATGGTATAGAGCTCCTGAACTCTGTGGCTCCTTTTTCTCCAAGGTAAGCTGCTGTTGTATTTCCATTGTATATAACATACTGGTTCTTTTTTAGGAAAGCTGTTCAAAAATGTAGATTTCACATGCTAATTATTAGAAGTATCTATGTCCATAGAGTATAATATATTGAACTTTAAATATATTTCCTTCTTCATTGTTAAGTTGGATTATGCCCTTTCATATGCATGTCATTAAGAATAGGCACATTACTGTTGCCTTGGGTGCATGAGATTGTATTAATTGTTAATCATTTTATGGACTATCTTGCAAGTTCTCAGTTGTTTTGTTGTTGCTTTCTAGTACACCCCTGGAATTGATATCTGGAGCATAGGATGTATATTTGCGGAGATGCTCACGCGAAAGCCCCTGTTTCCGGGTAAAAATGTGGTGCACCAACTGGATATCATGACTGATCTACTTGGAACTCCTCCACCTGAGACCATTGCAAGGGTTAGTTATAGAAAGCAGTTATAGGTGCTTTTTGGATAATAATATTTTGCTTCCTCGAACTTCACTCTTATCTTGTCACTGCAAACTATTCTGCTCAATTAATTAATTTAGCACCCATTTTGTATCTGTGTTAATTTTCACAAGATTAACATCACCTAATGAAGCAATTGGCTTCCTTCTTTTACCTTAGTTAATGATTTATATCTTGTAATATTGGCAGATTCGCAATGAAAAAGCAAGAAGGTACCTCAGTAGCATGAGGAAGAAGCAACCAGTTCCTTTCTCCCAAAAATTTCCTAACGCAGATCCATTGGCCCTGCCATTGCTGGAGCGTCTACTTGCGTTTGATCCTAAAGATCGTCCAACCGCTGAAGAGGTCAGGTCAGTTAAATGGCTTTCTGAATTGATTGATGAATCTACTCCTAAATTCTGATGATGGAGCAGATGCAGTTAAACATCTGACAGCTGTTTGCAGCTAGCATGCTTTGATTTTATTCTTTGATCAGGTCCTCATCGATATTTTTGTTCTCCAAACACAGGCCCTAGCTGATCCTTATTTCCGTGGACTGGCGAATGTGGATAGGGAATTATCTACTCATCCCATTTCGAAGCTGGAGTTTGAGTTTGAAAGGAGAAAAGTCACAAAGGATGATGTCAGAGAGTTAATCTACCGTGAGGTTTGCTACAAAATCTGAGCACCAGTTCAACTTTCTGGTCGCTGTCACCCATCGTTTTTAACAGTGATTTATCGTGAATTCGAAGTATACAGATTCTAGAGTATCATCCTCAAATGCTCCAGGAGTATCTTCGTGGCGGTGATCAAATGAGCTTTATGTACCCAAGGTGTGATCTCTTCTTTCTTTTTTCTCCTCCTATTTTTATTTATATATATATATATATATTTTTTTTGGTTGGTTGGGGGTGGGGTTGGAGATGCTTGGGAAGGTGCAGCGATAAGGATTGAAGAGTTTGTTGCTTATTATTCACACATATTTGTTCATTTATTTGCTGTAGTAGGTGGCGTGTTTGTGCAGGTCTCTAGATTGAGTAATATTGATTCCAAACCATATATGAGAGGATCTGTGGTTATCTGCTTTGCCTAGTGTTTTGAATTTGGTTTCTTATAGTCTATGGTTTATTTTGATTTTTTTCTCTTAATGTTGTGCCTCATATACATGCGCAAGCCATGTATATCGAAGTGTGCATATCATATCCCTGCAGTTTTCCTTATGGTTATACTGTGTTTTAGCAACCATTAATCCTCTGTTGTATTTTTTTCTGTTAATTAGTGGTGTTGATCGGTTTAAGAGGCAGTTTGCACATCTTGAGGAGCACTATGGGAAAGGTGAAAGAAGTACTCCCCTACAGAGGCAGCATGCTTCTTTGCCTAGGTACGTGTATTATGAGATTGAGTTTTTTCTTTTGAGTTTGAGAGATGCATAATCAGATTCATAGCTTGGATTGTAGGTTTAGTTTCCCTGTACCTATCTTCAGCTTAACAAATGGATGCAATAGTTTTGTACAACCCTTTTCAGCTTATCTCCTATTATCTTCTCAGATGACAAACGTGCTATGTAATTTTTAGTGAATGTGACTTACCTTCTGTTTTTTCCCACCTTCAGACAGAGGGTTTGCCAACCTAAGGATGAAGCTGCTGGACCTAAAAGTGATAATGAAAAGCGGAGCACAGATTCTGTAGCTACGACTCTTCATAGCCCTCCGAGGATGCATCAGTCTAATGGTACAGAAAATGGGGACGCACAAAATGGCCCTTACACAACAAACTGCAATGCTCGAAGCTTGTTGAAGAGTTCTAGCATAAGTGCTTCCCAGTGCGTTGTTGTCAAGGGAAGGGAAGCTGAGGTGAGTTAGATCTAAACTTGTGGTTGCTTATGTGAGTTCAATCAGTCCTGTGGGGATGCAATCCTATTGATGGCTATAGCTTGTTTTGTTAAATTAGGGGATTGAGATAAGTTTCAAGCATTTTCAAAATCCAAGATGCCTTTGTAAAATTGTATTACAGGTTTTTCTGGGACATTTTGAGAGCCCAATATCAATCGATGCTCTTTTCTTGTAAACTATCATAATTGGTTCTTGTGATTTAGTGCCTACTTTAACTTTTGACCGCATATTTGAGTATGTTGGAATTGATGCTAGTGTTTAGCTGCCATTATTTTTTTCTTCTTCCATTTGGAAGGTCATTTGTCTCGTGGAACATCTCTTTCTGCATGTAAATGGTAGTTGGATGTCATATATGTGTCTGGCTCGAATAGTTCAGTTCTATAATTTTTTTTCTTCTGCTGGATAAGGCACATCCCTAGGTGGTTCTTTTCACTTCAACACGTAGTAGCTCAGCTTTTGAATGTGTCCAAAAGATTTTTCTTCCCTGCAGATTTCCTGAGAAATCCCTGTAAAAGTTTATGTGCTTACTGGATTCTTCCCTTGTCCTTTGGGTGGTCTTTGCTAAATTTTCGATTATCCAGTAATCAAGTGTACTTTTACAATTTATGTTAAGTATATCTTACCATCTCTTGCACGTTCCTTTTTCTCCCCCTCTTGCCCTGTTTCAACAGCAGGCGGAGCCAACTGCAGAGGCTGACGATGAGGCTGTCGACGCTTTGTCTCTAAAGGTTGCGGCACTTCATCCATGATCACTTTCATTAACCAATCTTAGAGGAGGTCGAGGGAGGCCATTTTTGGTGCTCGGTCCATCACCAGTTCAGCGCCCAAATCATGTGGAAGGTCGCTTCTTGATGATCTGCATTGACAGATCTTCCTCTAATTCAAGCTAATAGAGCTTCAACGTGGGGGCCTCGTCATGGTAACGCCCCCTTCTTTCGTATTAGATAGCTATGCTCACTCAGTACACGGCGTATGACTTATTAACTATTTAGCCCAGAACAGTTCTGCTTTTGCTATGTAACAGTAGCTGATGCTGCGGAGAAGCTTTCTTGTGTTTGAAAAGATAGGTGATTCGGTGTTGTGCTGAAAACGAAGAACCTCTGGTGACATTAAACATATGAAAATGAGACTAGCTGTGTTCCACGTATCTTTTCTATGGTCGAATCTATGCATCGCCTTTGTTGTTTTCTTCCCAAAACTGGAGGACCACTTGCACAGACGCAGTGAAGACAACTGCGTACCTTGTCATTTCCTCTGTCGTTTCAGCGGGAGTCGTTCAATCATTGCCTTTACTTCCATTTCAAGGCCACTTTGTGAAGGACTTTTAAGTGTAGCTAATTGGTGGGTCTCAAATGCATATAATAATGTAATAAGTCCTTGGTGGGTCTCAAATGCATATAATAATGTAATAAGTCCTTACTTCAGAAACCAACTCTAAATCAATTAATTAAAATTGTTGATAAGGGTAAAAACTTAGGAGAATTGATATTGTGCCTACACATACCATTTCTAAAAGTATAACCATAAGTATTTGTCCTCTCTTTACGTCAAGTCAACATATCCATATATATAAATCAAAAGGTCAAGAATATCAAATTTAATTGTATCAACATTTAATCAGTAAAATAGGTGAATTGGCATACATCCTGTGCTTTTATGAATCAAGACCGAGAATCTAAGTATTCACTCATAATCGAGGTAATTCTTAATAATATAAGATACCTGAACTTTTCGACTTAATTAATTCCTCCACAAACTGCCCGGTCTATTGTACACTCATACATCGGGTGAGGCTTCAATCATAGGATGTTGGAAATGATGGTCAAGGTTAATATGAGCGGGTGAGGCTTCAATCATAGGATGTTGGAAATGCTGTTCAAGGTTAATATGAGCGAGAGATGTCGTGATTGAACATTAGTTTATTGCCATCCAGACAAATGGTTTTTATTTAGAAATAATTGTGAGAATTATCTTCAACTTTGCTCTTCATATCAAATACCTCCTCAAATTGCAAAATCAACATTTTGCATCTTCCTAACTTAAAAAGACCAATTTGCTTTCGTGCATACCCAAAATCTACACCTAAACCTCTCCACCACTCTCTTCCCCTACCCTTCTCTCTCCTCACACGGCAGCATGGCACAGCACAACAACGATCGAGAGCCAGCCACTCCCATAACATTGAGCCATCACTCGACGCCGCGACCCGACCCCGACGTCGACGACGGCACCCTCGCCCTCGCTCGCCGCCTGCACCTTTCTCCCCTTCAGTGATGAGGTTGTTTGACCTTGATCGAGCCCGAGTTGGTGTGGCCACGGCCATCAACCTCAGATTTGAGGTTGGCGATGGCCTCGGAAGGACCAACGGCAGCGTGCGCGGTGGAGAGGGGGAGAGACATGGCGGTGGGTGTGTCGGATTGAGTAAGCCTCTTGAGCGAGGGGAAAGAGTGTGACTAGGTGTCGAGTTTCTTTTGGGTGGGAGTAGGTTGGGAAATAAAATGGCAATTCGATAAATTATGTACGGGTGAGAAATGCAACTCGAGATCGATCCCAAAAAAGTGAGGATGATAATTGTTAATTTTAATCTGACGACGAGGGTATTTGATATGAGAGTAAAGTTGAAAATGATTTTTTTTTGTTAATTTCCCTTTGTTTTACTCATAAGAGATGGAGGAGCAAACGGATGACATGGATGTTCCTAAAACCTCCCAACTACTCCTGATTTTAATCATGGTTTGAACGGTCAAAATAATGCACATGACGAAAGTACTAATGTTCGTATGTAAACTTCATAAAGTCCAGATGACGTGATTAACTTGATATTATTGGTGGTCAAATCATGCCATCATCATCTCCTCCGGTCCTTGTCTAGAGGTTAACTGGTTGCCCTGACTCCAAGAAGATAAAAAAAAGAAATCAATCAAGCACGTTGCCTAGGAACATGCATCTTTCAGAATCATCCAAGGACATATCCTAGAAAATAGTTTATAATTTTTTCACAATCTACTTATATTTTTTGGATGGAGTTGGTGGCGGCCGGCCTTGTCATTTCTCCAATCAACCTCTATTAAATAACCGACCAAGATATATGTCCTCTGATCTTGGACATACGTGCGATTTATTTATTAATTTTGCAATAGTAAATGCTCGCGGTGCAGTCAACAATGGACTAATTTGCCGGTGCTTGATTAATTTGATTTATCGAGTTGTGTTTTTTTTTTTGATTGAGAAACCGCTAGAGACTCTCTTATTGGGGTCACATCGCCCTCCGATGCCCGGTGGCACCGTCGGACGTTGTCGCAAGCCACTATTTATCGAGTTGTGTGTTGTTGCTCAAGAACGTGGAAATTAGTATGTGAGAAGCTCATGCTTGTGCAGGCAAAAGAATGAAAATCGATATTGTCATTGCACTAAATAAATCATGGATTTAGGGTTGGTGGAGAATGGGTTTCATTTCAGTTCTTTTTTCAATGTGCCACACCAATGCCGATTTGCCCTTTTTTTTTGGTCCTTTGGGTGCACCCATTAGCAATGCTGATTACGAATTGGAACGATGGATGAAATCCAGGGCATCCCCCTCTTCAAATCTCAAATAGTAGTGCATGCGAGGACGGGGAAAATTATTTAAAAATCTTTTATCAATTTAATATTTAAATTTTAATTTTATCGATTGAGTTTTAAACTTTTTCATATTATATTAATTAGGTCTATCCGATCAATTTTAATTGGAAATCACCGACATGAGTAAGGGAGCAGGGTTTCATAACGTGGCCATAGCATATAGCACACATAGTAACTTGTAAAATTGATATGAGATAGGATCGGACGGTTTTGTTTCTTGGTGTCATGATTCTCTCAAGGTGAACCTTGAGGGAGTTTTTTTTTTTTGGTCGAAATATAACTGACTATTACTTAATCACAAAGGATTCTTACAAAACGCAGATGGAGAAAGATCTGCACATAAAATATTCCATAGAGGAAATGGGGGAGAACTCAACCAATTACGAGGGAGAGATTGAAATCTATAGTTTCTTGCTATCCAATCAGATGCGGCATTAGCTTGGCGTGGACAGTGAATTACCGAGATATTGGTGCTTTGGTTTAACGCATTCTTGCAACGTAGCACTATTTCTTTTAAGTTCCATGAGGTTTCGGCCCGGCCCATGACCATATCCACCACCCCTGAACAGTCACTTTCAATCACCCACTTCCCTGTTCGGCTTCCAAAGACCCTCACGTGCGACAACTGGAGTTCCTGAATAAACAGAAGGCCGTGTAAAATCGACTCAGCTTCTCCTTCGTTCGCCGAAGAAACCCTAGCCGTAGCTGCGAAGCCCTCGAGCACACTTCCAGACGAATCTCGTAGGATTCCAGCCACTGAGCAAAGAAATTGACCGGAACACCATGCCGTGTCGACATTAAGTTTCAGATCCTGCCCTTCCGGAGGCCACCACCGTTCAGGTTTGTCTTGTTTGAGAGGGTTTCGGTTTTTGTTTGGTTTTCCTCTGCTAAACGAGATCTGTTGTTCCTGTGCAGACCTCAGTAGATCTGCTGGTTTGGGGTCGGTTGTTCGAAAGATCCAATTATTCCTCGCCTTCCAGATGTTCCACAGAATCATTCCAGTGAGCTCGCGATCAGGTGAGAGTGGGTCTTTTCTGAAAGCGTTGAGGATCCACTGATCTGTGCGTTTAATCTTTGCTATTTGGTCTCGATCTTGTCAAAAATTGGGTCACCCCAAACCTTCTGTGTCCATTTACATAAGAAAAACATGTGCTCTGTTGTTTCGATTCTAGAATGGCAGAACGGGCATAGTGGGTCTGAGATTATTTTCCTTTTATGCAGGTTCTCCCTTGTCGGTAGAGCGTCTTGACAAAGACTCCAGAGGAAGGTTCGAACTTTGGGTGGCACGTCAAGGTTCCATATTTGAGTCCATAAGGTACGTGGTGGTTGATATGAACATGAGGGTTGCTTCTGGTCTGCTCTGCTTTCCATTTCCAGTGCTCTGTTGTAGCCACTTTTAACAGAATATTGCCCTGAACTGTTGCCTGTCCATATAAGTTCATCTGGCCTTGGTTGTTGGCTTAGGGGAATTGCTAAGATCTCGTTTGCAATAGTATCTTCATAGAGTTGATGGATTTCCTGTTCTTTCCATACTCTAGATTCTGCATTTATCAATTCAGCGACTAACGTAGGCTCTGTTTGCTTTGCTTGACCCCTTATTGCTCCTTGTGATAGCCATATGTCTTCTCTTATACGAATAGACTTTCCATCCCCAACTGACCATCTGATATTGTTCTTTATTGTATCTCTGCCGAGCAATAAACTGTGCCACCCCCACGAAGGTCTATGACCCTTAGAAGCTGTCCAGACATCACCATTTGGGAAGTAGATCCCTTTCAATACTCTGCTCCATAAGGCCGAAGGAGAGTTTGCTAATCTCCAGATTTGCTTGCCAAGCATCGCTCTATTGAAGGTAAGCAAATCTTTAAACCCAAGTCCACCTGCATCTTTACGAGTTTTCAAGATTTCCCAACTTTTCCAATGCATCCCTCTTTTGGCTTCACCATTTTGCCACCAAAATGACGCAATTCGTTGTTCTATGGCTCTGCAGATAGATACGGGCAGCTTGAATATGGACATGGCGTAAGTAGGTAAGGATTGCACAACACTTTTTATTAGCACTTCCTTTCCTGCCTTTGTGAGTAGTTTCTCTTTCCATCCTGCTAACTTTGAATTTACTCTGGACAGAATCCATGCAAACATCTCCTTCTTGGATTGACCCCACTCTGTAGGTATGCCCAAATATTTTCCTGTTTTCTGTAGTACAGGAACTCTCAATTCTGTAGCCAAATTGTGCTTTAATGTTGCTGGGCAATTACCACTAAAATAAACCCCTGATTTATTTAAATTGATGGCTTGGCCCGTAGCATAACAATATTGGTTAAGAATTTGGGCTAGATTCTGGCACTCTGTAATGGTTCCATCCAGAAAAAATATAGCATCGTCGGCAAACATCAGATGTGACAGCTTAAAGCAAGATCTATTTATCTGTATTCCTCTGATTGTATCATCTTCTACTGCTTTTTTTATCAGCCAAGTTAACACATTGGACATCAGAATGAAGAGATAGGGTGAGAGTGGATCACCTTGTCTGAGTCCTCGCGAAGGATGGAAGAAAGAGGTAGGTTCTCCATTTATTTTCACGCTGAAAGACACTGTTGTTATGCATTGCATAATTAAGGAAACCCATTTAGCATTAAAACCCATGTGCAGCATACTATCTCGTACAAAATCCCATTCGATTCTGTCATATGCTTTCGCATATCTAACTTCAAGATGGCCCGATGTTTTTTCTTCCTTTTGTTATGCGTAGTTGATGCAAAGCACTTCCTGTACTATGAAGATATTGTCCTGAATTTGCCTCCCCGGAACGAAAGCACTCTGCTCTGGTTCAATGATAAGTGGCAGCCACTTCTTTAGTCTGTTTGCTAATATTTTTGAGATGACTTTATAACTGAAGTTACACAGACTAATTGGTCTGTATTGGCTGATTTTTTCAGGATTTTGAACTTTGGGGATCAACACAATATGGGTCTGATTGAGCCGGGGATCTAGAACACTCTTCTGGAAAAATTCCTGAACTAGTTGCTGCAGGTCAGTTTTTATAGTTTCCCATGAGTTTTGGTAGAAGATACCATTAAAACCATCAGGGCCAGGTGCTTTGAAAGTTCCCAGTTGAAAAACAGCTGCTTTGATTTCCTCCAATAAAGGTACTGCCACCAATTCTTCATTAATTTGCTCTGTAATTGGGGATGGGCATTGATTAAGTACAGCTTGGTAGTTTCTTGTGCCTTCTGTCCTATATAGATCCTCATAGAAAGATTGAATATGTTGTTGTAGAGTTGAGGGATCCCTGCACCAGCTATTATCTTCTAATTGCAACATTGTAATACGGTTTTGCTGCCTTCTTTTGATTGTCATAGCATGAAAATATCTGGTATTTTGATCTCCCCAATGTAGCCATTTGATGCGTGATCTCATTCCCCAGAACTGTTCCTATTGTTTTCTCAGTGTGTCTATTTGACTGATGATATTCTGCACTTCCTTCTTGCTTGTATGCTGAGATGTTTGATTCGTAATTGCTATTAAAGCTTGATTCAGCTCTTTGATCTGTGTATAAGCATTAGCAAACCTCTCTTTACTCCACTTAGCAAGTACTTGTGATGTCCTCCCTAATTTCCCTGCAAATGAGGAAGATTGATTTGTGTTTTCTGCCCACACTTGTTGGATAGCTTTCTGATAATCTGCATGGTCTGTCCAGTAAGCTTCCAATTTGAATTGTTTCTTCCTCTTTTTAAAACTATGATGCAGACGAAGGACTAGGGGGCTGTGGTCAGATCCAATAGCTGGGAGAGCCTGGACTTCTGCTTCATGAAAGGTAACTCGCCACTCTAAAGTACAGAGCACTCTGTCGAGTCGCTTTTTAACCAAATCTGATCCCTCCCTGTTATTTGCCCATGTATATGCGCATCCATGGCTGTCTACATCCATTAGAGATAGGTCATGAAGCATATTTCTGAATGCTGCAATTCTGCTATTGTCCGCTTCTTTTTTCCCACTTTCTCCCATACATAAAGTATCTCATTAAAGTCTCCCATACATATCCATGGAATAGATGTTGGAGGTTTGAGATTACCCAGCATTTGCCATAAGTTCATACGCTCCCCAAACTCAGTAGAAGCATGGAGGAAGGTGATCTGCATAATTTGTTTACTTGTCGTGGTCGATTACATCGCACATCTATGAACTATTTTTGAACTTGCTTGCACCTTTAAAGCAATTTCCTCTTGCCACATGATAGCCAATCCCCGCTATTCCTATTGGATTAACCAAGTAGAGAGACGGAATTGAAGCTTTTTACAAATCTTTTCCACCATAGTTGCTTTATTCTTTGTCTCCATAAGAAATAGTAGTCTGGGCCTTTCGAGAGCTATTAAGGCTCTTAATTCTGATTGTCGTGGGGTTGCCCGGCCCCGACAATTCCAACTCACGATTTTCATGGCTTCTGTAGTGGCTTATTAGGGCTAGCCACCAAAGCCCATTCGTGTCCATCTTGGATCAATTTCACTGGGGTTTCCAGCAGGTCTACTTCATCTATCAGGAGAGGGGATATTGCTGGTATGCATTTCTGTTTTTTTGCCTTTTGTACTTTCATAGTTTTCTTGCTACTTTTCCCAACTTTTAATATTTGTGGGTTTTGGGATTCGGGAGGGAGTTTGGTATGGAGCAATATTATAAACAAAATCTTAAATCTATTGCAATTGTGCTAATTTAGTCTTAATTTTTTTTGGACAATTCAATCCCAAGCCTCTTGCAATTAATACTAATTCAGTCTATTCAACCAATTTTGGCTAGTGGGTGTTGATGTGGACTCCAACCAAGTTTGATTTTTAATAATAATTTTCAATTTTTTTTAATAATTTTTTTTTAATTTTTCCTCTTCTTCCCCCTTTCCATTTTCTCCTTCATAGTGGCCAGCGAGGCTTCGACGAGGCTTGCTGGCCACAGGGTGAGGACCACGAAGCACCCGCGGGCCGCTAGAGAGGGTCGTAATCCTCGCTCGGCCTCACCTAAGTTTGGGTGGCCTTCCCGATTGCAAGCAAAAGACGACCTTGCTTGCGATTGGCAAGGCCATGGCTGCTTTTGCTTGGCCTTGGCCAGGGCCTAATGGTTTATTTAAATAGCCACCTCTAGTGTCCACATATGTATTTGGTAAGGACCCACTTAGAGGGTGGGGAAGTGGCATTTAAGGTTAAGTGAGAGATGTAGTGACTTTTATTTTTTCCGGTCGTAAACAGACATAGTGATTCGAACACTGTATTTATTGCATCCAAACGCAGGGTCCGGCCATGGCCTCCAAATCGAGGTCATGATCTAGCCTTGAGCTAGTCTGGCATGGATCAGTGACTTCAGAATCTTAGATTTGAGGTCAGTGATGGTCTCCGAAGGAGCAACAAAGGCACACCAGTTGGAGAGGTTCGGACATGATGCCGGGTGTGTTCGACTGAGTACTTCTCTTTAGGGAGAACGTGGGTGGGCGTTGGGTTTGTCGAGGGTGGGGGTAGTTTGGGAAATAAAATGCCACTTCAGTAAATTATATAAGGGCGAGGGACTTCAGTGAAAATCCATCGTAGAAGTGAGGATGAATAAAATGCCAATTTGGTAAATTATATAAGAGTGAGAGATGCCAGTGAAAATTCATTGTAAAAAGTGAGGATGAATAATTATAGGTTTTGAAATGTGATGAGTATATCTGATACGGAAAGTGAAGTTGAAGATGATTTTTGTAATTTTCCTTTTTTCTCACTCCCAAGAGATGGATAAACAAAACACCCTTTTAAATTATCATGTAAACATGCACATACAATTTCTATGGATAAACAAAACATGACTGTATGATACTCTACATTGAAAATTAGACCTTGACATTTTTCTCTTTTTAAGTCACAAGAGATGTAGAAGCTAACACTAAACTGGTGTGTTGTATAAACCTCCCACTCCTACTTTTAAATACTCGCAAGCATGCAACTCTGACGTGGGATTGAAGCCCCACCTCTGGAGAGTCCAAACGAAATGCCTAACCTCTTATAGATAATTCCATTGGGTTAGTTAAGGTCATGTCTTGAGCTCCAAATTTGATAGTAATAGCAAGATCTAAATGGTGGTTTTAACACCCAAAATAATGCATTTGGATGAATGAAGACACAGAAAAAGTGTTGAGTCATTTTTATTTATGATAAGGTGAAAGTAGTGCTTGAGAAGCTGTTACATAGAGTCTTTTGTTCCTAATGTTTCTATGGAAAAGCTCACAAAATCCAGATGATGTGATTAACTCGATTGTTCCACGTGTAATTTCAATGTAGAGTATAATATAGTTGTGTCAGGGGACCACCCTTTCACTCACAAGAGATGTAGAAGCTAATGCTAAACTCGGGTGTTGTGTAAGCCTCCCACTCCTACTTTTAAATAGTCGTCCACATGCAACTCTGACGTGGGATTGAAGCCCCACCTCTCGAGAGTCCAAACGAAACGCCTAACCTCTTATAGATAATTCCATTGGGTTAGTTAAGGTCATGTCTTGAGCTCCAAATTTGATAGTAATAGCAAGATCTAAATGGTGGTTTTAACACCCAAAATAATGCATTTGGATGAATGAAGACACAGAAAAAGTGTTGAGTCATTTTTATTTATGATAAGGTGAAACCAGTGCTTGAGAAGCTGTTACATAGAGTCTTTTAGTTCCTAATGTTTCTATGGAAAAGCTCAAAAATCCAGGCGATGTGATTAACTCGATTGTTCCACGTGGAATTTCAATGTAGAGTATTATACAGTTGTGTCAGGGACCACCCTTTCACTCGATTGTTCCACGTGGAATTTCAATGTAGAGTATTATACAGTTGTGTCAGGGACCACCCTTTCACTCACAAGAGATGTATAAGCTAATGCTAAACTCGGGTGTTATATAAACCTCCCACTCCTACTTTTAAATAGTCGCCCACATGCAACTCTGACGTGGGATTGAAGCCCCACCTCTGGAGAGTCCAAAACGAAACGCCTAAACTCTTATAGACAATTCCATTGGGTTAGTTAAGGTCATGTTTTGAGCTCCGGATTTGATAGCAATTGCAAGATCCAAATGGTGGTTTTAACACCCAAAATAATGCATTTGAGTTAATGGAGACACAAGAAAAGTGTGAGTCATTTTTGTTTATGATAAGATGAAAGTAGGTGCTTGAGAAGCTGTTACATGGATTTGTTCAGTTCCTAATGTTTCTATGGAAAAGCTCACAAAATTAAGATGATGTGATTAACTCGATTGTGACGGCCAAATCATGCAATCATTATCTCCTCCAGTGCTCCCCATCTAGAGGTAGCTGGCTGCCCTAACTCCAATAAGGACTTAAAAAGGAAATTAATGAAGCACGTTTGCCTAGGAACCCGCATCTTTGAGAACCACAATACATAGTGATTACTTTAATCTATTTATTTAATCTTTCTTTTTGCAGTGGAAAATTCCCCAGTGATCGTGGGTTGCTAGCAAAAAGAACAACGAAAATTTTATAGTGATGTTTAATAATAAATGAATAAATCATGGACTTTGGGGGAGTTGGTGGAAGATGATGAGCTTCATTTGAGTTTTTTTTTTTTTTCTCTTAATGCCGATTACGAATTTAGTAATCGAGCTGCGATGGGAGGGTAGGTGAGAAGTCAATCTTTGGGGTAGAAAAAGGGGTTGAAGGTAATGAAAATTGAGTTTTGATTGGTGATTTTCCAAAAAGACGGCCTTCAAGTTAATGGAGACGTCAAAAGTAGAGAAAAAAGAAGAAGAGAGATGTACATTTTCAATGGCCATCAACTTTGCCCAGAAATTCCAATAGAAGAGATGAAAGGAACAGAAAAAGTCAGCAAAAAATATAAAAAAGATGAATGGGGGCGTTCCGAGAATCGAACTCGGGACCTCTCGCACCCAAAGCGAGAATCATACCACTAGACCAAACGCCCAGTTCCCGATCGTTGATTTAAGAGATTTTATATATTTATGAATCTGAAAAGCATATCCCAGTATCTAAATCATTTTATTATTTTTCCTTTCTTTTCAAGCATTGGTAGCTCCTGCCGTGTCTTATATTATTTGTCAAATAATAACGATATCGAGAAGATAAAATTGAATTAGCGGAATTTTTAATTTTTTTTCGAGAGAATAAATATTTATCACGTATCTAAGGAAATTGAAATGGGAGTTGAAGATCTTCACGGCCTCATCAGCCTCCAAATTTAGGAGCTGGAAGATCCAAAGAGGCAACCAAAGTTGTAGATTTCCTAGCAAGTTTGCACATTCTCTTGTATATGTGTATGTGTATGTGTATGTGTATGTGTAAGGATTGTCATGTTGTGGTGCAAGATAAAAGAGGCATTTTGACTGATGGTGCCAAAAATATTTGTATTTCCAGAATTACTAGCATTTTTTTTGTTCAGTCACATGTGTATTCCTAAATTTTGGCGCTCATTTATGAAGATTTTGGTGGGCCTCCAGTGGGCCCACCTAAGAAATCTCATAAACCAATAAATCTCTCTAAGGGTTTTGAATTCCCCACCTCTCCATTATCATGTGGGAATAGTGGCTATTAGGGCAACCCTCTAGTGGTCGAATTATTGGCATTTAAAAGCAACATTTAAAGTGTTGCATTCTCGATTTATTCAATCGATTTTACCCATGTATTGGTAAGGGTGGTCACAGTTTGGCTCGTTTTAAGCATACTCCAATTTGAATTGAACTTATCCATTTGTTGGCTGTTGCAAATAACTTTTTTTTTTCTCTATTGAATAGGAAGAACATTTATAGAAGGAATTGACTTGCACAAGCTCTTCAGACATTGATTCAACGTTCATTGAACCATTATTAATTTCCACAAGCTAATCATGGGCTTTTACCAAAGAATAATAAAATCCTAAAGTGCGTTCGTCATCATCAATTAACCTTTTTGGTCTTAATTCTTGGATAAAAAGTCATGGATATGATGGTTGTGATTAGTAGTTTCTTACTGAACCCGTTATCATGTCAAGATTGGAAACACATTTTAAACCTCAAAAATGGTTTTTCCCCCTTGTAAGAAAGTCTTTTACATCCATATTGCCACTAAAATTTCCATAGTCACTTTTTAACCATTCAGAACTAGTTCCCCATCTTTCACAATGTACGAAAGTCTGTGATTTTCAGATTTCAATTGCACATTGTGAAACTAGGGTTCACAAGCATTCCAAGGCATAAGAAAAAGTGGGCCGACAGGACATTGGATGGGAAAGTAATCGTTGATCGATCGAATTTTGGTCAAACCTTTTAAGGTTTATATCCCCAAAAAGTTTCAATTATTCAAGCCAAAGCTTGGATTTGAGAAACTATATTGATTGGGATGTCTTGGAATCTAAATGGTCATACTTAAAGGAGGTGATTGTGTATTAGTTCATGGAGGCATATATGATGGTATGGTGGAGGAGTGATTGATCCTAGAGCTTGAAACTATATTTAGAGGTCTTGGGATCAAATGGAACTTTTAAGATCTCCAAGTTGTAGTAGATGATCTTTTTTCCTTGAATGTCTCAAGTCATGGAAACGACGTTTGATTCATATATCATGTCTTAGACCTTAGTACGGGCAAAAACCTTAGTTTCGTGATTTTGCAATTTTATCTAGCGAAATTGAGCTTCTTGAAAAGCTCTTGACACAAACAACCCGACATGGTAAAAATCAAGTGAATTGAACATTAGACAAAGAAAAAGTGGGCAAAATTTGAGGTGCTGCAATGTTGGCCTCAGAATTTTTACATATTTTTGTAAAAACGCATCCGGTGGAAAGTATTTTTCTAAGACAAGCAGATCAAAAAAAGAAAGTTTTCATTTGATAAGTGAATTAAATTCAATTACCAAAATTAAAAACTATATACATCTCAGTGCATTGATCTTATCTTAGGAACGATTTTTCGTGCAACAATTTTAAAGCCTAATTTTTGTCCGCTCTCATCTATATAGACATTGCAATTAAATACTTTCTTGGGTGTGTTGGCCAAATTATTTGTATGAAAAATATTCATATATTGGATTCCATGGTCTTAATCATTGTAAGATCAAATTTTATTTTGGAACAAAGAACTTGTTCCCCAAAAACCAGCCAAGAGAACTAGTTCCGACCTTAGAATCTCTTTGAACTAGTCCTAGGCTAGTTTTTAGGAATCAAAAGTAGATTTCCTCAAAATTAGCTTTGAATTGACTCGATCAAGTCAGTCCCTTGAATTGAAGTAGCTTGTTTGCAAGCCCATACACAAGGGGGGTTGCCACATATAACATTTGTATGCAAGCCTGTACACAACGAGGGGTGCCACATACAACATTTGTATCATGTGTCATGAGCCGTCACTGGATGGATGATCGGCAAAAAATTTAAATATTTGATTCAATGCACCATCTTTCAGCCATGTATGAGTTACTAGCCAAGTTGTGAAAAAGCTTATGAACCGATCACCATAAGAATGATCATATTCGGCTGTGGGTTGGTAGATAACAATGTATGTTCTCTCTCTCTCTCTCCCCGCACGTGCAAAGCCTACCCAAGTCAAAGTCGTCAGACGAGAGTAAGCGGAAACGAGAGAATTTCCAGTTTTTCTGATAAGCACAGACACTGGTTCAGTCCAACTTTGTTTTGACTAGATATCTCACCTACCACCCCACAAACAACCAAGCTGACCTATAGGAATCTGAAAGGGGCTAGAGGAAGTAAGTTAACTGGTGAAAAGAACGAGACAAGAAGGCCGATATATTTTTTTAGCTTTGGCGAACCCTAGAACGATTGCCAAAGCTTGGAACTTGAATGGGATTGGTAGGACTCGTGATAATGTAATTTTTCTTATGCAGATTCTAAACGGGGAGTGCTCACTCTCACCTACCGGGCCAGCACAACGAGGGAACCGTAAAATATGAATAATTTAGGACAATAATTAGAACCCCGAAAGGCAAAGCAATCATGATAGAAGGTTACAAAGAGAGAGAGAGAATCTCCTTGTATATATAATGGGTGGTTGTGCATGGGGCTCTTGTAACATATTAGCCATTGCCTATCAACTGAGAGAGAGAGAGGAGAGAGAGAGAGAGAGAGAGAGAGAGAGGTTTTGAAGGTGAATTGCAATGGAAGGTACCAACCAGCAATGCATGATTCTAAGGGTTTTAGTTATGATCCTCACTTGCAATATTCTTATAGCTTTCTCTGCCGCAACAGACACCAAACGTTTTCATTTCAATGTAAGCTCTCTCTCTTGCTTTCTCTCTAATGTGTTTGTGAAATCACATACATAGCATGAATAAGAAAGGAGAGAAAAGAAAGAACTTGAAACTCAAGCGGATGCGTTCCACATAATTTCATTCTTAAAACTTTATGTTGATTGGTTTTGGGTAACTCTTATCCTAAAAACTAGCTCAAAGGTGAGGTATTTCCTCGTACTTATAAATCGACGATTAATCCTTTTGAGATAATCCTAACGGAATACGATTATGACATTTGAGAATAGTTTAACTTAAAAACCTTACTTTCCAAATATTTGCTGTATCTTAGTTGAAGTGGGAACAAGTGACCCGACTGTGCCACACGAAGTCGCTTTTGACGGTGAACGGCAAATATCCGGGGCCAACCATCGCCGTCCACGAAGGCGACCACGTCGAAGTCAAAGTCACCAATCGCATCGCGAAGAATACCACCATCCACTGGTAACATATCAAAGCATGCACGCACATGATTAATTGGTTCTTATTATGTTGGGCTGCACATCATTGTACTTTTCATTCACTTTTTCCTAGCTCATTATTACATGAATATCTCCCGTTCTTTGCTTCTTTTCCCGATCATCATGCTGTTCTGGTCAATGGTACGAAATGAGTCCCTCGAATCCGACCGGGCCTGTTCCTTTTGCCATCGCACGAGGATATCAATTTTTCTGGCATGCAAGTTGCTCTTTTGTCGCACACTATGCCAAAAATAAAATAAAATGGAAAGACAAATGTTTTAAAAAAAGGTATTTCCGACTGTTTTAGGTAATTTATTTAGGAGAGAGCCACTCAATTCAAAGGATCTATAGTGCATAGATGCGCATAAACTCAATTAAAGAATTCTTGGCATCTTCTCCACTTAATTTAAGTTAAGATTAAACTTTTTTAAACCGGAAGCCAAAAGGGTTTTGGATGCCTCCAAGGGTTTGTCCTATTCGTGGAAACATTGGAAAGTGCCTAGAGAAGGCGGCTTATGAAAAATTTGTAGTTCTGCTCATATGAATTCAACCTTTGATTATAAGCCCTTTCGATTTAGTTCATTTGAAAAGCTTATGAATGTTAATGATGGAGGTGGTGTTGATCTTGTCATCTTGGGCATAGGCATGGCGTAAGGCAGTACAGGACGGCATGGGCGGATGGACCGGCCTACATAACCCAATGCCCCATAAAAGGAGGGCACACTTACACCTACAAGTTCAGCGTGGCGGACCAAAGAGGCACCCTTCTATGGCACGCCCATTTCTCTTGGCAAAGAGCCTCAGTGCACGGTGCCTTCATCATCTACCCCCGCTTGCCCTACCCGTTCTCACCCAAGATTGAAGCCGAAATCCCCATCATTCTCGGTAATGCTTAGCTATCTTATCAGATAATACCCTTTAAATATATTTAAATGCGTTGATATTCATCTCAATATGATATGCTTTGGATGACATCGACTCAAATATATATTTTAAAAGGTTTTTAATACCAAATTTGCGAGCTAATAATTAAGATATTGTATCTATTAACTATCACATGTGACATATTGTTGAAGTAAATATTAAAAATGACACATTAATTGTCGAGTCCACGTTTCTACTTTTGCACATAGTGCATGTCACATGTAGTTTATCCGTCGGGTCTACTTCTATGTTCGAGAACTTTGACCCACATCCGGCAACCAATGTCCCCTCTGTGTTCGTTTGTTCAGAATTCATGTATGCAAATGAATATGATGGCCAAGGCCTTTTTCACTTTCACTCCCTCACTCTGAATTGTTTTTGGTTCTGTCTGTACTGATTTTTGACTTGGAATTGCGCCTGGTTTGACCCTAAACCATAGGTGAATGGTGGAATGCGGATGTTGATGCAGTGGAGGGTGAAATGATGTATGGTGGTGGCCCTAATTCCTCAGACGCTCACACCATCAATGGCCTTCCAGGCCCTCTCTATCCTTGCTCTGCCAAAGGTATCATAACACTAGTGCCTGCTCAGTGAGATGTTTTTCTTTTGCTCTTTCTCAAAACTTTAGTTCCTTCCCTTTTTTTGGGTGGGCTATGATCACCTAAAGTAGTTTAATCTCCAATTGCTTCCTGCCTCTGCAGATACGTTCATCCAGGCCGTGGAACCGGGCAAGACCTACCTGCTTCGGGTCATCAACGCCGCGCTCAATGTCGAGCTCTTCTTCGCAGTGGCCAACCACTCGCTGAAGGTGGTCGAGATCGATGCAGCCTACACGAAGCCCTTTTCAACCCGGGCCATAATGGTTGCTCCGGGGCAGACCACGAACGTCCTGCTCCGGACGAACCGAGCGCCGGACCCCTCAGGAATGTTCCCAATGGCAGCCGCTCCTTACATCACCTCCGTTTTCCCCTTTGATAATTCCACAACACTTGGCTTTTTAAAATACAAAGGCCCTAATTCTGAGTGACAGAAGCACCAAGCCTAGCGTCGTGGTCCCCAATCTTCCTAAAATGACCGACACAGCTTTTGCCACAAAGTTCTTGGACAAGCTCAAGAGCCTTGCAACACCTCAATACCCATGTAGGGTCCCCAAGGCAATCGACAGGAGAGTGGTCACCACCATGAGCCTCAACCTCCAAGATTGTCCACCGAACCAAACTTGCAAGGGCTACGCCGGGAAGCGGTTCTTTGCATCGATGAACAACCAGTCCTTCGTCCGCCCGCTAATGTCGATCCTCGAGAGGCACTACAAGAACCTCACCGCGAGCAAGATGCTAACCTCGACCTTCCCGGAGCGGCCCCCGAAGGCCTTCGATTTCACCGGAGTGGACCCCCTCACGGAGAACATGAATACCGAGTTCGGAAGCAAGCTCCTGGTGGTGCCGTTCGGCACCAACTTGGAGATTGTGCTCCAGGACACGAGCTTCCTTAACCCCGAGAACCATCCCATCCACGTCCACGGTCACAACTTCTTCATCGTGGGGCGGGGTTTCGGGAACTACGATGCCAAAGTCGATCCCGCCGGCTATAACCTCGTGGACCCGCCCGAGAGGAACACGGTGGCGGTCCCCGTCAGCGGATGGGCTGCGATCCGCCTGAAGGCGGATAACCCGGGGGTTTGGTTCATCCATTGCCACCTTGAGGAGCACACTACATGGGGCCTTGCCATGGCCTTCGTTGTATCCAATGGGCCTGGCCCATCTCAATGCTTGCTGCCTCCTCCTGATGATCTTCCCTCATGTTGAGATGAAGACATCTATGCAAGCAACACTCGCTATCTTTTTTTGCCCTTTGCTCTGTGTTCCTTTGCTTTGTTGTGTATTAGATTTGTTAGGTTAGTGTCTGTGGAGAGGTTATAATGACGGAAATATAATCTTAGCAAAGAGGGGTTGGTGATTGGGGTTCATTTAAGCATCGTTAGAGAAAGCTTTTAGTAGACAATAATGTCGCTATAGTAATATAAGTATTGTTATTTAAGGCATGATCTTGTGGGTAGATTGATGGTTTCGCTTCTTGGCGCGTGACTAAAGTTCCTCCATTTTCTAATATAACTGTGACTTAATGAATCATCCTCTTAGTATCATGAATATATTGCCATTAACCTTAATGAAGGAGTATCAAAGTATTCTCTTTGGTGCACTTGTTTTGCAAAAAACCAATAACTTGCAAAAGATTTTTCTAACTTCAATCAATTGTATCACTTAATCTTCTTTATTAAAAAAAACGTACAGGCATAAGTTGTCCTTATTAAGGGAAATGTTATCGTAAACTTATTTTCCAAACGATATAAATGGTCAAAGTTAATAGAGTTTTGGGAAAAGACCACCAAAAACCCCAAACATTACCAAAAGTGATAAATTTACCCCAAATTTTTTTTTGTGACATGAAAAATCCCGAACTTTATCAACCGTGACACATTTACCAAAAACTTTTTTTCGTGACACAAAAAACTCTGAACTTATATCCGTATAACACATTTACCCTAGACTATAGGGCATTTTGATCTTTTTACTTTTTATTTTATTTTTCTTTTTTCTTCTTCTTCTCTCTTTCCTTCGCTGGCCATGGCGGAGGGAAGCCGGTGTTCGGCGAGGGTTGCCCTCGCTTGGGCTAGCTAGGGCTGCCCTCATCGCCGACCCTCGGTTGGGTCGGGTGAGGGCACCCCTCGCCCTCGCCCGACGCCGGCGAGCGCGACCCTAGCTAGCCCAAGCGAGGTTGACCCTCGCCTGACGCCGGCGAGGGCAGCCCTTGCCGGACGCCGGCTTCCCTCTGCCGACTTCGCCATGGTCGATGGAGGGAAGAGAAGAAGAAGAAAAAAAAGAAAAAAAGAAGAAGAATAGGACGAAAATGTCATTAGTGGGGTAAATGTGTCATAGTTTACAAAGTTTGAGATTTTTCATGTCACAAAAAAAATTTAGGGTAAATTTGTCACTTTGGGCAAAATTTGGGATTTTTGGTGGTCTTTTCCCTAAAGTTTTTTTTCCTAGTTATTGATTTTTACGAAACAAACCCTATAGATTTGTGCAACAGCATTGATAAGAAAAATAGTTTCATGTACAACGTGGGACTAGTAAAAAGAATTGTTAGAACTTATAGAAATCCCATGGCGAGATTCAATTTCCTTTCAATCTCAAGTGTTGCTCTCCTAAAGGCGGGTTTGTCCTCCCCACTACCTTGCTTAGGCGTACTTGGAGAATACCTAAAAGAATTCCCATCCCGTCCTCGGTTGGGAGCACCGATATCAAATTTCCACGGGCCACATTGGATCTTGTAAGCCCAAACCAAGGTGGCCCACGACTGAGTTTGTAGGTTGCTTGGGAAGCCCATCTATAAAAATGCCAATGGGCCACATAATCTGAGCCCATTTTCTTGGTCGATTATTTCCATCTCGGCTCGTGACTTATCGACACTGCTATGTTTGGTCATTCTGATTTCTAATTGGGATATGACTGAATACAGGATATGGTATGAAATCTTGGGATTTTTTTATATTTTGTCAATTATTTGGTGAATCCCTAGTATTAAAATCGGATATGTTCACATCATATCACGTACATTTTTGATATAAACTAAGATATTATTGTAAATGAACCTAAATGTTCATAAACGGAGATGGTGAAAATATCTCGTAACACTATTCCTTAATTTATTTTTATTTTTATTTTTCCTCTTTTTTATATTATTTTCTTTATTATTTCTTTTTCCCCTTTCATCATTCTTTAATAAAATTTTATCAAATAGTAAACTGTACTAACATACTTAAAATATATAATAAATATAAATATTTAATTTATGGATTGAATGTTTATTATAAGATAGAATTAAAGTTGAATATATAAATTAAAATAAGATTAATTAAATATAATTTTTATTTTATTTTTAATTTCTTAAATTAGAATTCAAATATTATTTATATTGAAATATGTTTTTAATTTTGTTAATTTAATAAGTTTGTTATTTGAGAAAAATAAATTTCATAGTTTGGACATTAAAAATCCTATCCACCTTTATCCCACCCCCATGGGATAATTTTATCCCGTCTATATTCCCCTTATATCCAACTTTATCCTGTCTTGAGCGAACACCAAACGTAGGATATGATTTATCATATCTTATTCCGAATTTTATCGCGACTACTAAACATAGCCCTACTGTACAACTCGAGTCCATGTTCACTACTAGCCAACAAATTACAGAATGCAATAGGTTTGTCTTGACCGTGAAATATATAGAAATGGGCTGTTTGAGGGCATGATTGGTCTATTGCTAGAATTGGCTCCAGCAGAACGTGCCAAATGTGAACAAGACGGCAATGAAGACACTTTATCGTATGAGTCCTGGTGAGAGACAACATGCTGAAGACATTGAGATTAATTAGAAATTCTCTTGAGTGTAATCCGTGTAAAATCCTCATTAGGGCACTTGTATTTAAAAATAATGTGAACATGCATTTGTACTTCATTTGTGTCTAATTAAATGAGATTTTTCATTAATTATATACTAGTTGGAGTAATCCTACAATGCTGTTATATTTGCATTTCTTGTAATTTTTTTTTATCAAATATCGGAATTGTAAATTCAATTTTTAATTATTTTTCTTTCTAATTTTTATTCAGCCAAAAAAATTTAACTTAATTAAAAAATATACAAGGGCTCAGGCCAACGTTTCGAGGACCGGCACGCGGGTCGACAAGGAAAATCTCTTGCTTGGCACGGCTCACTAGTTAATCCTATTTCAATTTATATAAGGAAGTGGTTATTTGAAATTCTAAGTGATATTTTTATACTTTCTTACTAATAAATCCTTTTTATGCATCAAATAGCCATTTAAAAATGCATATTGAGTATAACGTTTTGTAATTTGACCTTTTTGCTATCGATTTTTTTTTTTCATTATACTTTGTGTTTTTTGCTTAAAATATCTTATTAGTTTATTAATATATTCATAAAATATTAATTTTTTTTTATTATTGATACTTATTTTTCTGTATAAACATTTTACTTCTATTTTCATACTTTTTCCTTTTTCTAAATAAAGAGAAAAAGAAAGATTTCCTTAAGTGAAGAGATAAAAATATGCTTTTACTTATTATAAGTCATTAGCATATATAATTATTGATATTTAATTTTTATTTATGAATCTTTTAATTAAATTATGTTTCTTACTTTTTCCATTTATTTTGAATTCAAGAGCGAAAGAAAGATTTCCTTAAACAAGACAACAAAAATATACTTTTACTTATTAGAAGCCATATGCACTACATGTTAACCAAAAATATAATGGACGGTTGTAACTAAACAAAGTTCAAAGGAGCAATGCGTGTTTAACCTAGGTTTTTACTTCTATATTTTGTTTGTTTAGCGAAAAAAAATGATTTAAAAAATATCTTCTTAAAAATGATCACTTGTAATGAATAAACGAAAATATTTTTATTGTCCACAAAAATGTTTAGACATGATCTCGACATTAGTGCTTGAGTCCACACAGGCTAGGTATGTGACCCTAGTGCCCATGCCAATGTTCTCGGCAACCATACTCGAGATCACAATGCCTGTGCCCATATCTTTGCCAACCTTTGAGTACTTGACTCCTCGTCTTGATTCCATCGAGTTTAGGGTTGGTTCCTCGGTGGTTGGGCTTAGGTCCAAAAGGCTTGGCCCAGGTGCCTCAAGGTAAGGCCCAAGACCCTAAGTTCTTACTCTTACAACCAAGTCACTAACGCCGGACTCGAGACTCTAGTGCTATGGTGCTCAAGTCACAGAGTCTCGAATCACAGGCATGCCATGCTTGGATACTTGACTTTTGTGCCTAAGTCATTGGCACTTAAGCCTAGATCCATAGAGGCTTAGATTGGGACCTTAATTTGTTGCTTGGGCTTGGGTCCATCAAGGTGGGCCCAAGTCCACAAAGGTCAAGCTTGGGTCCACAGTGTCAGTGCTTAGTTCTCAATGGCTATGTTTGGAAACCTGACTTCCACACCCAAGTCATCGGTATTCCGGCTTGAGTCCACTAAGGTTGAGCTCGGAGACCTAGTTGCCATGCTTGAGCCCTAACGACTAAACCAAGGTACCTTGCTCTTGTGTTCAAGTCACCAATGCCTTGCTTGGGTCATGGAGGCTGGGTTTGAGATAGTGGTGCCCAAACTTGGTGGCTATGCTGTGGGACATGGCTCCCATGCCCATGTAAGTATTGCTTGGGACCCCAATTTGATGCTTGGGCTAGAGTCTTGGTCCATAGAGGCCAAGCTTAGGACCTTGGTGCCTATACTTGAGTCCATGAAAGTCATGCCTAATACCTAGCTCCTATGGCCAAGTCACCAACGCCTTTTGGGTCCATGGAGGTTGGGCCCAAGTCCTAGTCCCTAACAACCATGCTTTAGTACCCGGCTCTTGTGCTGATATCAAAAGTGCCCGGGGCTGGGTCAATAGAGGCTAGGCCCATGACCCTCATCATAAGTCCATAAGGTCTAGCTCAAGGTCTTGATGCTCGAGTACTCGATTCCTGTAACCAAGTCATCAGTTTCGGCTAATGGACTCTCACCATCTAGGGTGTAGTGTATCAAAGATTGAGTTATCAATTATCCCAAAAGGCCAATGCTAGAGGAAACATTATTGCAAGGCATAGCTTTCTTTTCCTCTGGCTACTAAGATGCATGATAACATTTTGTTCCGTAATCCTGGGGAGAGGCGACTCTCCATTCACCACCCTCATAGGGATGGTCTGTAGGGCTATTTCTCAGTCTTCTTGACTTACCTCTATGGAGTCGAATCGCTCATTCAAGACCTTTGGTTTCTACTCGACCCCCTTACCCAACCTCTAGAGAAGAAGCCAATTTGGCAACATTAATGAGTTGTTGGCCCAATTAAGAAATCCCATGGCTTAGCCCTATTTCTCTTGTTCCTAGGTTGCGTTCCTCCATTTGTAGGTGAGAGCACTACTATGATGAGTGAGCCCACATATATGCCAAAGACAAAATTATGAGGCTCGATGTGGAACGTGCCAAAATAGATAATATTTTGAATGAGTTAAACTAGGGATGTCACAATAACATCCCAATTCACAAATCTCTTAGTTTAAGAAATACCTAACTCATAGAAGTACATGAGAAATGACATGCCCATCCACCTACTCGAAGGACGCATTTTCAAATATGATCAACATTAACCTATCATCATGCGTTTGGGCCTGGGTTCACCAAGGTTGGGCTTGGTTCCTCGTCGTCGGGCCCAAGTCCCTTGAGGGCGAGCCCAGGTGCTAAGGTTCTCGACTGTTGTGCGCTAGTAACCGGCTCCCTCGCCCAAGTTACCGTAGCCTAAGGTTGGAACCATAGAGGTTAGGTTTGGGATCTCAGTGCTTGTGCTAGAGTCCTCAATGGCCATGCTTGGGACCTCGATGCCCATGCCCAAGTCGCCAATGGCCATGTGCAAGTCTCGGGCAGCCATGCCAAGGTCCTTAATGGCACTCAAATGAATGTTTTTTAGAAGTTAAGGCTCTTAAGTGGTCGGAAAAAGCTTATAACACTTAAATGGGCGTCATATGAAAGTTATTGCACTTGTGGTATCCTTATCCCAAAGATTGAGTAATTGATTCTCCTGAGAGGCTAATGCTAAAATAATCATTATCGTAAGTTATAGCTTTCTTTTCCTCTGGCTACTAAGATGTGCAATAACCCTTTGTTCCATAATTGGGGTGACTCTCCATTCACCAACCCATAGAGATGGTCTATAGGCTATTTCTCAATCTTTGTGACTTACTCCTACGGAGCCAAACTGATCACTCAATATCTCTGGTCTCTACTCGACTCCCTTACTCAGCCTCCATAAAAGAAGCCAACCTAGCAGCATTCATGAGTCGTTGCCCTGATAGGGAATTCCCATGGCCTAGTCGTGTGTCTCTTGTTCCTAGGTTATGTCCCTCCATTGATAGGTGAGAGCACTACTAAGATGGGTAATCTCTTGAAAAAGTGCCTATCTATACACCAAAAGATAAAATTGTGAGGTTTGGTATAGATAAACCAAAGTACATAATATCTTCAGTGAGTTAAGTAGGAATGTCACAACAGGATCCTGATTAGATGATCTCTTTGTTTGAGACAAACCCGACTCATACAAGTACAAGGAAAATGATAGGAAAAATGGCACAGTCGTTGATCTACTCGAATGATGTAGTCTCAAATATAACCAACATTAACCTATCATCATGTGTTTGGGCTGGGCCCACCAAGGTTTGGCTTGGTTCCTTTGTCGAGCCCAAGTGCCAAGGTTCTTGATTGTTGTGCGCTAGTAACTGGCTCCCTCGCCTAGGTTATTGTAGCCCAAGGCTGGTCCATAGAGCTCGGGTTTGGGATCTTAGTGCTCATGCTAGAGTCCTCAACGGCCAATGCTCAAGACCTCGATGCTCATGCCTTGATCCCCAACGGCTGTGTGTAAGTCCTTAGCAACCATGCATAAATCCTCGGTGGTCTTCTCTAGTACTTGGCTTCAGCATGTTTCTTTAGGAAAATTAAACCAAATTTTCTTTTCAAATGATGAGAAATAATTTAATAATTTTTTTTCAGATTTCAGCCAAATATTGGAAAAAGATATAATTTTCTTGAAAAATGACTTTTTGAAAAATATTTTCTAGAAAATGTCAAATTTTTCGCAAAACAAGTAAAGCCTAAGTTTGAGAGAGTTTTGTGTAATTTTCTTCATTTTCTTTTGTTGAAGTCTTAGTTGATTATTGTTAACGCAAAATCCGACTTGAAACATTTAAAGCAAAGTTATGTCAAGAATGGCATTCTTCTCTTTCTCGAGTGACTCCATGCATTAAATCGATATAATAAATCTCAACAATAATGAACTTTAATGGCATCGCTTTTTTCTCGTGGCAAAGAGGCTTAGGTACATTCAATGGCAGCAGGCTCCTACTACTACTACTAGGCACCAACGAGTTAAGCCACACATTCTTCGAGGAGCCCCCCTTGAGTTAAAAGCAATTCACATAAATCATGAGTTCATCATGAATTTGCATAAAAAATAAAGAAAACAATGAAAAGTTTCTCAGGGTAAACTGAAAAGGAGAGAACAGGAGTAACTTTAGGCTCAAGCGCATGCGTGCCCACTTTTAGCTGAGCTCGAATTTTCATTTATCTTTCCAAAAGCTAGCTCGAATTTCGGAGTCTCCATTAACCCTATTCTGGTTCTTGCATTGTCAGAGGGGAAATGGAAATTTTTATGCTCCTTTTAGGACCTATTATAAGCAACCTCTCTATACCAAAGGAATTTTTAGATTAATATATTCATGCCATGTTACCCCCAAATTAATTTTTGGATCATAAAAAATCCCAAATTAAAAACACACTCACGACAAATCTACCAAAAACTTAGGGTGAAATTGGGGTAAGAATTAGGGATTTTAGCACAATTTTGAAACTTGAGGGAGTTCTTGGGACAAAATTAGTATGTATCCCAATCTCATTTCATTTCTTTAGATGGCTTCTCCAAATTGACACTGCTTAGGAGACCCATTTCTATTGAACCTCCATATTAGATCCATCTCTCACGCCGATCATCCAAGTTATTTGTCACGATTGTTTCCACTTCAGCAATTTAACAGTAATATTAAATAGTGGTTAATGGAGAGTATATTAATATGAGTATATCAGTTTGGTATTTTTTGTGGCACAAAAATTAATTTGGCTAAATTGGTCACGGATGTATTGGTTTGTGATTTTTTGTAATATTAATCCTTTGATTGATATCCAATTCCGACTCATTTCTATAGATGAACACAAAATATTTCATCAACACAGAACATCTAACAAGTTATTTTTATGAATGATAGGTTGGAATTATCGTTGACAGACTCCAACCTGAAAGCTCGGGTGATATTGGATATATTACTGATACTCGAATAAAAGGAATTTTGCATCAAAGGACTCAATTTTTCATTGTTTGTTACTGAGGAGGCCCCACTCGAATGATGCATCTTTTCATGCATTTCTAGTTTAATGTTTTCGAAATTCCAGACGGACAGAAGAATATTGTTAGTGGAATGCCTGCGATAAAGAATGTTGGGTACTAGAGTTATAATTATTAATGACGAAATTCTCTTTTTATATTTCAGATTTTGACCGAAAAAGGAATCTCTGAGTCATGCTACTAAAATCCAAAAGCTTCCGAATCAATTATCTTTGTCTGAGAACATATGAGCTACGACCATGTAAGCAGTTTTTAAGAGTTATTCATCGATATCAGGGAATCCCCATCGAATTGTTTACCTTAAAACTATAGTTTTATATTCTGATTAGTATAAACTATGGTATCTTTTGTACTATAATCACACTTCGCCAGAAACCCCCATCCCAAAATCTTTCTTTCACCGAAGCCCTTATCCCAAATTAAAAGGGGACGTTATCTAATCTGTCTTAAACCTATCGAACATATACCGATTGAGTTATAAACTTTTAATTTTTTCAATTTAGTCCTAAATTTTTGTGCAAAAATTTGAATGTAGTTGTAGTTCCGTCGGCCAATTCTCATCGGAAATCGTTGACGTGACAGTGTGTCATATAAGATGGTCAGCGATAACTAGACTACCATTAATTAGTGATTTCTAGTGAAAATTGATCGGGAGGATTACATTGGAAATTTTGCACAAAGATTTAGAATTAAATTACCAAGATTGGAAAGTTGAGAATTGAATTAGCATTTGTACGTTAGGTTTATAATCAATTAGGTAACTATCCACAAATTAAAATAACAAGTGCAACATAATATAATAGGAACTTATTTATATCTCTATCTAGGAATTTTTTTTGTTTTCGTGGTAATGAAAGCTACTTTCATTGGAAATAATTGCTAGTGCAATATAAAAAATTACTATCTTAGGATACCATCCATATTTAATTTTTTATGCAGGGGGAATGCTTTCTCTTCCTTTTTTGGCACATATCGAAGCGTGCCATGAAGTCCTGTCACGACCATGGTCAGACTGGCCTGTCCAATTCGCCAGCCGATCATGTTGGCGTGGACCTCTCAGGGTTTTGTCTCGAACAAACACGGGTTGAGTTTCGTGAAGAATTGAACAAAAAAAATCCCTGCCTTGGCACCTGTGACTCCCTCGAACACCACTCGATTTGATACAACATCATCCGTTAAGTCGATTTCACGATTCCGATTTCGGTCCTACCGAGATAGGATGAATGTTGGGTTCATGAAATGTCCCACCAATCTCACGAATTGAATAAAATAATCGAATTAATATCAGGGTTGTTCACAAAGAATTTCATTTCCCACAAAAAAATTATTGTGTTCAACATAATCATAGGTCAGTTAATTGGGATGATTGACCAAGAAAAATGATGATTTCAATATATATGAACATCTATATTAGTCTCCATCCTTTTGTATGATTTTTAATTGCGACATAGAATAGTTCGTATGCATAATTACTCTCTTCAAGATAATTGATGTGATTCAAGATAAAAAAGATGAAAAAATTAGAATTTGCAAATGGGTGTTTAAACAAACAGGTTATAATCATAATCAAATGAACTATTTTCCTATACCCACATTGGCCATTGTCAATAAGTGAGTGACGTTTTCAATAGTAGAAAAATGCCACGTTCCCATTGATTTGCCAAGCAACAATAGCCACCATGGCCCTTTCATAGCCCAACTTACACCTTCAATCTTAGCCACAACTACAAGGACACACACTGAAATTTGAATCCCCACCGCACACACTAGTCAAATGCAAACTAGCTAATGATAGATCTAAACTAGCCCTTTAATCTCATCATTTGATTAATGTTTAACTGTAAACCCACATGACAAGATGTGGTCTTTCATGGATATTCAATTCAAAGTGAAAAAGGGCACATGCATTCATCGACAATATTGTCTTTTGATCGACTATAGAAGCGATTGAAATTGCTACAGATGTGATTTCGAATGTTCACGTGAATTCCAACATTCATACCACGCACCAAATAGCAAATTGAAAATTTGTACTCTTTCCTTAAAAAAGAATGATGAAACTAATTTCATCACTTAAAAAACAAAACTGCATACTTTAATCCAAGTTGTTTATTTCTTCTTTTTCGACGATATGTGTAATCAAATCTTCGACTTTACTAATTTTACAAATCCATGCAAATTGCTCTATCCACATGTATTGGATAAGACTCTATTCGTAAAGTAGTGAACATGAGATGCCGTGCTTGAGGTACATAATATCTTGCGTTCGATCCGAAATGCTTAATTACTCCGTCAATCTTTCGACATTCATCATCCAAGTTTTTGGTTGACTTTTTCACGTAGGAAACATACCATCATCATTACAGCTAATTCTGTTTTACGTGAACATATATGGCAAAAAAGGTCTCCATGAACATGGCTTAGTATCAAGATTCTCTCCTACCCCATCCAAACTACCCAACACCTTCATGAATGATTTCTCCATGATACTCCCTTCCAACCCCCCTACAAATGACTACTCCAAAGATAATCGGTCAATGCTGTCATTCATGCAATAAATACTCAAATCAAAATTTTGTATTTATATTTTAAAAGATTTTTGTTCACGAGGGTTTTAAACATACCCCTTAAAGAAACAAATTACAGAAAGTTCACATTTTCAAAAACGGCCTTTTTTTTCCGTATTATGTGTAATCATTGTCTTCAAAATTGAGAATGTTCATAATTAAGTATGCTTAACAAGTTCGATTCCAACTTCGAAATCTCAATTTTTTCACAGCTAGATTGCCATAGTCGTTTGAAGCGACTGCTGCACTAAATGCTGCAGCAGCAACTCAAAGGAGTAAAGCAAGGTTTCCAAAGCTTACTCCAAGCCCCACCATCCTGTCCCCTCTCTCTCTCTCTTCTTTTTTTCCACCACCTTTCATCAATTTACACTCATCATTTTCCCTCTCTCCTTTGCACACAAAAAAGCAGAAGACCCCATTGAAGCTCTCCTTCCTCCTCCTCCTCCTCCTCCTTCCTCCTCTCTTTCTCTCTCTTCTTTTTTCTCTCTCTCTACCAATGTCCCTCCACCCACCATTCTTGATCTCGATCCTCCTCCTCCTCACCATTCTCTCGCCGGCTCTCTCCACCTTGCACCACCCGGAGACGGAGCCGGAGCCGGAGCCGGCCATTGTCCAGCCGCTCCATGTGAGCCCATCACCGCCCGCCACCATCCCCGCCTTCCCGGAGCAGTCCGACGCCGCGGGCTGCCCCCTGGACCTCCCCGACGAGCTCTTCCGCGGCGTCCGGTCCGCTTGCGGCGGCGGCGGCTCGTGGGGGGAGCTCCACCGCACCCGGTGCTGCCCCGTGCTGGCCGCGTGGCTCTACTCCGCCTACTCCTCCACCGCCCTGGGCAGCGCTGCCGCGGCAGCCGGCGCCGCCGGCGGGGGGCGGGGGCCGGACCCCGGCGTACGACATGCCGCTGCTGCCGGACGACTCGGAGACGTGCGTGGACGGGCTCGGGAAGGCGTTCAGGGAGAGAGGGGTCGCGCTGGCGCGGCCGAACGAGACGTGCGACGTCGTGTACTGCTACTGCGGCATAAGGCTGCACCCCCTGAGCTGCCCCGGGGCGTTCTCGGTGAACCGGCGGGGGAAGCTGGTCGGGGACAAGAGCGTGAGGAGGCTGGAGCGAGACTGCCGGAGTGGGAACGGGTTTCCGGGTCTCGGCGGGTGTTCCAAGTGCCTGAAGAGTCTCCACCAGGTCAGTCATTTCAGCAGAGTCTCAAATTCTTGCTAATTTAGCGCACGATTCTGCGGGTTTCTTGCCGCTGCAATTTCGATTTCGATTGGTGGGTATGCCTGGAATGCGGCTGGGGTTGGTAAAGTTCCCTTCTTTCCTCTTTATCTTCTGCAATTTAGGTGGCGAGAGCCTGAGAGGGGCACCATGCAAGAATGTCCAGAGCTTACTGAGTTAGTACTAGAGCCTGGTTGGACTCTAGGCATTGTGCAATAGGCTAATTGCTCAAGATCGTTTTCCAGGATTGCCCGAAAATGTGATCTTGAATATGCTTTAAGATGTTGCTTCTTGAGCCTCATTTGAAGAAATGAGTAGTAAAGAAACTAGAGAGGGTTGAGTAGTGATGGCATTTTGCCTCAATGATCAAGAAATGAATCAAAATAGTGTGTTGCCGAAGACTCCTATGCTTTTTGGTTTGTTTTGATCTCAATCTGCGCTGGTATAGAAAGCACATCGATGACTCTGCTTCAGAACATGGTCGCTTATGAATCGCTAATTCTGACATTGATAGGCATGTTGGGAACCTCGTGCTTAAGATCTTATTGATCTCGCATCTCTCGCAAAGATGGATCGACAATGCAATTTCTGTTCAGGCGTAATTGTGAAGGGGAAAGTACTAAAAGAGCAAATAAAAGAAGGGCTTCAAATGCGTCTCTGTCATAGCTTGAAGCCAAAGTTTTGTCTACTTAATAGCTTCTTTTTCTATCAGCTTCAGTCGATTGGTCAAGATTTGTTTATTTTAAGCGACATGTTTCGGCAAATGTTTCTTTTGTCTGTTAGAGAGGCCTCAAGTGAGGCATGGAATTGACTCTGATTTCGATGTCGCACCTACTTAGTTGGAGTATTTAATCCTCGATGCACCAAACAATGCCTCCTTTGGACTCCAATCAGCGGCCATCTCTTCTGTTTGCAGCTCAACAGGAACACTTCAGACTCAAGCAAACTGGAGGAGGAGAGGACCACCAAGATGCGCAACAAGGATTGCCAGCTGATGGGTCTCACGTGGCTCCTCGCCAAGAACCGGACCGCCTACATCCACACCGTCGCCGCGGTCTTGCGAGCGCTCATGATGGCCGAGGGGAGCTCCTCCCACCCTCAGTCGTGCACGCTCAACAGCGACGGGATGCCCTGGCGGTGGATTCCTCGGAGATCTCCGAGAGCTCGTCGTTGCGCGCTCTCCCACCACTCGTCTTTTTCTTAATCGCGTTGCTGCTAGCGCTCTCGCTGGTAACCCGCGCTTCGCCGTATGATCAACTGTACTTAATGAACCATTAGCTCAGCAGAAATTTGTTCGGTCAAGTACTTCTCGTTGTGTCAATTTCAACTGTTGGCGCTTGTTCTTTGCACTGTGGCATGTGACATTGCCAGTTGCCATTTTTTTGTTTCTTTGTAGTTTTGTGGAATAGATAAGGTCTTCGATCCGAAAGAGCATGAGAATTATCATCATCCATGATATTTTGTCATTTTTATTGCAGTGGGCCTTCAACTTGTAATAGGTAAATTATGGGTACTCCTTTCTTTATCCTTGGGAAGCATATATCTTTGTGTGGTATATGGCAAGTTGTTCAATAGCAGAAAGCCCAATGTACGGGCCCTCCCGTGAAAATTGCTGAAATTGTTTGCTACACAAAAGACACGTAGGTTGTGTTTGTTTCGTGGAATACATTTTTGGGGAAAACATTTTCCTCATTTTCCGGCGTTTGGTTAACTCAGGAAAATGAGTCGATGGAAAACGTTTTTTAGTAACTAAAACGTTTTCGTAACAAAACTTAAATTCGGGAAAATGATTTCTCCTTTGAAAGGATTGGAAAATGTTTTTCGAATCTATTAAAGCTTTAGATTTGATACTTGGTTTACAAACAATTATTCTTATAAAAAAATATTTTTAAAAAATTTGAATTTGAATTTTTATTTAAAAAAAAAAAATTAAAATTTGGAAAACGTTTTAAAAATAAAAAAAAATAAAAAATTCAAATTTTCTTCTTTTCTTTTCTTCCTTTTTCTTTTTGTTTCTTCTCCACCCGTCACCTGGTCACAAGGATGGCTAGTGAGTTCTGGCCTCACCCAGATCGGCGATCTCATGGCATTCGACAACAAGACTTGAGCTTGCCCGAGGTCGATGAGCCTCAAGCCTCGCTAGATCAGGTGAGCTCGTGGCCTCCATTCGATGAGGCTCAAGCCTCGCCAGATTGGGCAAGCTTGTAGCCTTTAGTAGCCAGCTAATGAGCTCGTCACCTCCGACGATAGCTGGAGCTCACCCTTTGTAAGCCAACCAGGAACGAATTGCCAAATGAAGCAGAAGGGATGGCGTGAGGAAGCTAAGGAGTGAAGGACAAGAAGAAGGAAAAGAGAAAAAGGAAATAAAAAGAAAGAAAATAAAAAATAAAAACAAAAATATTAAAAAACAATTTTTAAAATTAAAAATTCAATTTTTTTCCTGCGATGAAGTGCGAAATTATTTTTAATGGGATCCAAACGGCAGAAAACATTTTCAATTATACATTACCAAACAAAGGAAAACAAACTATATTATTGGAAAATGCTTTCCTAGAAAACATTTTCCTTTATCATTGAGTTTTCCGTGAAACAAACGCACCCGTAGATAGAGATTCACACGATGACACATAAAAAAAAATAAAAATAAAAAATACTATATACGATGTAGTAGTCCCAGATGAGATTATAATAGGAGTTTGGACAGAGCACTCCTAAGTTCACAAAATAAATCCTACATAAGATTATGTTCGGGGAGGGAGGGAGGGGTCCCAAGTGTTCTCTCTCTTGGAAAGATCTTGATTTGGGCCCTACTTTTACATAGTTGATTAGAATTGCTACTTTTGTAGGTTGAGTATGTGAGGTTTATATTGTACCGTGAAAGCATGAACTAGCGGCTTTTTCGTGGTTCTGATTCCTCTTGTATGGGTATAATTACATAAAGAATATCCTGCATCAAATATCTAAAATAAAGACCAACTAATCATCGGGTTAATTCACAAAATCGAATAAATTTAGTTCTTTGAGTGCAATCGAGTCCAACAATTATAATGAGCTCGATTTTCAATTCTTTGTTACCCTGTCTTTCCACGGGGTATTAGGGCTTTTTTGTGACCTAACACGTTACTTCGGAAGTACATGCACTCAATATTTAGAACATTTTCCTTTTTCTCTCCTCAAAATTTGGAGGAATAGGAAAATTCCAAGACCGATAACCCAATTTCATATTTACCTCAAATTGATTTTCGTCTTACAAAAAATCCCACACTAGTACCCTAGATCTAGATATACCTTCCACATTAGATGCCATCTACATGTGGGTCAATGACATTGGTTTGAGATTTTTTCGTGGGATAAAAATTAATTTGAAATAAATTTATCATGATAGTGCTTAAAATTCAATGTAAGCATATGGGGCAAGGGGTCTCATCTCTAAATTTCTCAGCAATGGATGTCAAAGTTCGAGACATCAAGTGACAACAGTCAAGTCGATGCGAGTAGAATCAATGCAAACGCGTTGACATGGATGTCACATTTGCATGGATCGGGTACTCCAACAACGTCCTCACTTAAGTGTGGGGGATCTCATAATGCCGCCTCCCCTACAGATCAACTGCCCCATTATTGTGACGTGATGGCCGATCACCTTCGAGAGTTTTTAGTTTCCCATTGGAGGTAGCTCTTTAGTGATCCTCATCATCATAAACGTAGGCCAAAAGAGACGGAAAGAGGGAAGAAAAAGAAGTTGGTAATCTCAAATCCAATTGAGCATCAGTCTCGGGGGACATGATGAGTTTCTAGGCGTTAAGTTTTCAGGCCTTATGAGCCCAAATTATCCGGACCGTGGGCTTGAATTTTGGCTCTTTTGGTTTTTCTTTGGGACATGCGTAACATAAGTCCTTAAAACTTACGAAAAAAGTGCAATTGAATCTTAAAACTTACAAAAAGTATAATCAAATCCTAAAACTTGTCAAATTAGTTCAATTGAGTCCTAAAGTTAACACCGTCAGATTTATTAATGGAAATTGATGACGTGACACCGATATCATATTTTAAATGAATTTTTTTATTTTCCATATCACTTTTTAAATTATTTTTATTAAAAATCTTTAAAAATTAGATTAAAATCTAAAAAGGAAAAGCTAAATTTATTTTAAAAAACAAAATTGTTAAAAAAAAAAAAAAAGTCACCGGTGGAGCTTCCGCCGCCGCCCATCGCCACGGGGGTTGGCGATGGGTTGGCGGCCCGGGTGGCGGCCCCAGGTGAGGGCGCCCACCCTCGCCAAGTCGGGCGAGGATGCCCAGATTTGGGCATGCCGGCCCTCGCGAGGGGCTGGCGACCATTGCCCGCCCTCGCCTGGGGTCGGTGATGCTCGCCCAGATCTAGACGAGCGGTGTCGTTCGACGAGGCTCGTCGGATGGGTCCGAGGGGAGGAGCGGCCGCCACTCGATGAGCCGGTCAATGAGGAGGACGAGGAGGAGCTCGAGGCCGTCGCTCGCTCCGCCAGCTTTGCCGATGAGGACGGCGCCGTCTCTGCCGCCACCGACGATGCCGACGAGAATGGCGAGGCCGAGGAGGAGGAGGACCATGAGGTTCGGTTGCTTGGCGCCCAGATCCGGGCGAGTATCACCGACCCTAGGCAAGGGCCGTCAAGCCTCGCGCGGGGTGAGTGATGGTTGCCGGCCCCCTGTGAGGGCCGGCGTGCCCAGATCTAGGCGTCCTCGCCCGACTTGGCGGGGGTGGCCGGCCCTCACTTGGGGCCGGCGAGTGCCGGCCACCCCGCCCAGGGCCAGCGACCGTCGTCGGCCCCTCCGGCGATGGGTGGTGGCGGAACCACCGGTGCCTTTTTTTTTTTTTTTTTTTTGAACAGTTTTTTGTTTTTTTTAAATAAATTTAGCTTTTCCTTTTTAGTTTTTAATCTAATTTTTAAAGATTTTGAATAAAAATAATTTTAAAAAGCCATATAAAAAATAAAAAAATTATTTAAAATATTACGTCGTCACGTTAGCAATTCCGTTAGCAAATCTGACGGCGTTAACTTTAGGACTCAATTGAACCATTTTATAGTCCACCGGATTCGATTTTCTTTTCGGATTCCGAATTGCACTTTTCCAATAGGATAGACAAAGGCTTTCGGCTGCCGAGATGAAATTCCATCACTGGTGATGTGCACCTCCGCCATCCAAAATTGGGTGTCAAGACAAGGATGACCATAATAGCCACGATCCGAAAGGACTCCTGCCCAGGAATAAGCCGTCAAATTGACAGGAATATCGAATATGCAGTTTTGTGGCAAAAACATCATCTTCTAACCCAGATCTTATGTAAATTTTGATTTGAGTGGGGGTGGGGACCCTCGTGAGCACTTTTAGGAAATTTATTTCAAGCCCTTGTGTCCCAAACATCTATTTGTGAGAGATTCCGTTGGTCTATTGTTAATGAGCATAGTGCAATAGACTAGATATGATCGATTTTCTAGACTCACTTTGTCAGTGCCGGTCCCAGATTTTGGAACTTGGATCCAACTTCGAACTGAATTGGGCCGGTCCTAGGGTAGAACCTGAACCTGCCAATTATTATTATTATTTTTATATGTTTTAATTTTTTTGGTCTATACAGAAAAAAGTTAAAAGAGAGGGATAAAGAGACTTCGAGACCATTGCAGCAATAGCTCCGGCCCACGGACGCTTCGTGGTTTTCGAAGCACCTGATCCCTTCACCTTCCCCTTATCCTTCTCCTCTGCTTCGATTTCTTTAGCTTCCTCTCCATTTTTATTCCTCAAGAGCTTTGCATATTCAACCATTAGCAATATTAGGATATTAAGATATCTCTTACAGATATTTAGTATATTTGCTCTAGTTTACCATATCTATTTTGGTTATACATATTTGATTTAATTTTCTTTAATTTTCTCTATTTATGTCTATAAATAGGCTCTCTTTGTACTCTTTGTACTCTTTTATATATCAAAATATACACAATTTCTTCCTTACGCATAATTATTTTTAACTTGGTATCGGAGCTAACCTCGTTGAGGTAACCCTAGTTACATCCTCGCCGCTTGTCAGTGTACGTTTGAGTGACTTCTTCTCATTTGAGTAAGCGCCATGGTGGTTGTGTTATGACGTCAATGACACGTCGCCAATTTGAGTTTTTCTTTTTCTTGAAGGTATTTTTTGATGCCGCGAAGATGCGTCTTTGCACAAGAAACTTTTCTTAGCGGTGCCTGGCTTATTTTGCTTGTTGTAGCTATGTTAGTCATATCGGCTACGTTTGTTAAGTTACTATCCTAGCAGCAAAGTTGACTGCAAAGGGCACATGTTGTTTGGCTCCAATGCCTTTGATTCTCGACTTTTCACTTGTCGTTTCGAGAAGCTTTGCCAATGTCGTTATGGTGTTGTGTTATGACGTTGGCAACTTGTCGCCAAGTCGAGTTTTTCTTTTTCTCAAAGGTATTTTTTGATGTGACGAAGGCGTGTCTTTGCAAGTAAACTTTGCTTAGTAGTGGTTGGCTTATTTTGCTTGTTGTAGCTACGTTAGTTGTATCGGCCACATTTTTTAAGTTACTATATCGGAAGCAAAGTTGACTGCAAAGGATGCATGCTGCTTGTCTCCAATTGATTGCAAAGGGCTCATGCTGTTTGTCTCCGATGCCTCCGATTCTCGACTTTTCACTTGTCATTCCGAGAAGTTGACACCATCACCGGACTCATAGCCGTCACATGAGCAACATATTAAAATCTTCGGGATAAGAACGCTTCAAGTGCCATAACTTGGCACAAAGGGACACTTAAGTGCCATAACTACGAAAGGTACACTTAAGTGCTACATTCGAAGAAAAATGGATCACTTAAGTGCCACTCCTCAGGCCAAAGTCCGGCCAAAACGCCGACGTGGCATTTTTCGAGAGGCGCGAGCCCAAAACGACGCCGTTTTGCTGGCGACATGGCCAAATAATGCAAAAACGGCGTCGTTTTTGGGCGACGTGGTAAAAAATTAATGAAAAATTAATTAAATTAAATTAAAAATTAAATTTAGTTAAAATATTAAAAAATAATTATTTTAAAATTAAATTTAGTTAAAATATTAAAAAATAATTATTTTAAAATTAGAAAAATTAAAAAATTAAAAAAAAAAAAAAAGGGGGTGTGGGGAGGCGGGCGAGGGATCGCCCCGCCGCCCGCCGCCCGCCGCCGCCGGAAGGGCCGGCGACGGCGGGGAGGGTCGGGGGTCGCCGGGCCTTGGCCAAGGGCGGCGACCCCCGGCCGACCGGCGGCGAGGGCTCGCGTGCCCTTGTCGGATCAGGCGACCGGATCGGCCGGTGGTGAGGGCTCGCGGCCCTCGCCAGATCCGGCGAGGGCTCGCGGGCTCGCGAGCCCTCGCCGCCGCCGGCCGGGGTCGCCGGCCCCGGCTAGGCCCGGCGACCCGGCCGACCCTCACCCCGCCGTCGCCGGCCCTTCCGGCGGTGGCGGGGGGCAGCGGCGGGCCGAGGGCGATCCCTCGGCCCCCCCTTTTTAATTTTTTTTTTAAATTTTTCTAATTTTAAAATAATTATTTTTAATATTTTAACTAAAATTAATTTTAAAATTATTATTTTTTAATATTTTAACTAAATTTAATTTTAAAATTATTATTTTTAAATATTTTAACTAAATTTAATTTTTAATTTAATTTAATTAATTTTAATTTTAATTTTTTTTACCACATCAGCCCAAAACGACGCCGTTTTTGCATTATTTGGCCACATCAGCGAGCAAAACGGCGTCGTTTTGGGCTTGCTTCGCCGGAAAAATGCCACGTCGGTGTTTTGGCCGGACTTTGGCCGGATTGGCACTCAAGTGATTCCTTTTACTCCGATTTTGGCACTTAAGTGTACCTTTCGTAAGTTATGGCACTTAAGTGTCCTTTGTGCCAAGTTATGGCACTCCGGGGTTCGCACGTCTAAAATCTTCTCTTCAACCGAAGCTTGAAGCCATCACATGTGGCATAACACGTTGCCTCATCTCAGATTTGTTGAGTTTATTTTAATTGAAGATTTTGTGACATTCAGATTATTTTTCAAACTCAAGTTGATTTGTTTTAAGTCAACTTGCATTTAACAGGGATGTTAACAATATTAGAATATTTAGATACCTCTTAGAATTATTTAAGATATTTCATCTGATTTTTATATTTATTTTAATTATACATATTTGATTAATTTTCTTTGATTTTCTCTATCTACGCCTCCATATACTCGTTTCTATATATTGAAAGATACATAATTTCTCCCTTCGACATTAATATTTCTAACTAAAATACCCATTTTCTCCCTCATTTCCCTTCATCAACAAGCTTACAGACAGAAACACCCCTTCCCAAATTGTCCTCTCGCATTTACTCTATCATAATTCGGTCTCCTTTGAAAACTCATCGCCAATTCTTTAAAAGATCGATTTTCAGAAAACAACCAAACACAAAGGGAGGGTGTCATTAAGGAACAAACCTCCAGGGATGAATGGGATTGAGTGTCGAGACTTAATTAAGCTTTTGAAGTAGAAATCTTGATCATTCGTTGCAGAATAGTTGGTTGATTCAAGTACGTTCTTGAATTGATGGGTTGAGAGAAAATCGAAGCTTTAAGATCATTAAAATGGGGGCCTTTCGATGGGAATTTGAAAAAGAGGGAGCTTAGAGAGAAAGAGAAGAAGAATGGAGCGAGAAGTGAGAAAATTGAGAATGGAGTGACAAGAGAACTGATCTTTGAGAGATAATCTAGGGTTGAAGATCGGCTAAAAAATCAAATAGATCCAAAAACCACAACTTAATTTTTGGAATTGAGAACCTGATCCGGTTCCAATATGCATCGATTAGGTAAGACGGGTTCCTAGGTTGAACAAACCCAATTGTTTACCATTATAATTAACTGTTGGGGACCCCAGACTTAAGAGTAATACAAAAGTCTACTCTGTCTTCACTTTTTGACGTATAAACCTTTGTTAAGAAAAAATCTGAAGATTTTAATATTTGACAAATAATCCCTTATGATTTGTGATTTAAAAGATGCAAGTGTTGTTTTTGTTCAGGTGACTATTGATGACTCAACACCATTGAAACTATCCTAGGTGCTAAGTAAAAGAACTTGAAAGATTAAATGGACCTTAAGGGTGAACAAGTCAGAGAGAGTGAGAAGTCTGTGAGAACTTGGAAAAACCAATAGGGGAACAGATTCGTGGACGTCTAATCCACATACGTGCTTGAGAAAAATTGATGGTGTTTGATAAGCAAAACAATTGTCAACTGGATCACTGGGCAAAACCAAATAAAGTTAATAGAAGCTACGACTTATATCAAACTGAGAATTGCTAATGGACAAGTGACATAATGAAGACCCAAACATTCTTTGACCGTTATTAACTTATTACACATTTAAAGGAATCTAATAGTCAATCACAAATATGGAATTATGGATTTTTGCTTTAAAGAGAATTTGATATTTTAATCATCAGATTTTGGATAAGGATTATTTTCCTAATTTGGAGACTCTTTTCTTGGAAATGGCAAGACATTAGGAAGATCCGATTGTATGGGCAATCAAATCTTCGGTGATTTTATTGCAATCTACAACGGCTATATTAATTATCTTAAAGGCTATTCAACAGTCAATTTGAAGATCAATGATTATAAAAGGGATCTTTGTAAGCCAATGTATATAAAGATGAGCTATGAGAATTACAAGGACACTTACACACTTCCTAATTGACCAATTTGGTTATACACTAACTGTTAATCTTTTGATAAGTGCACAAGTGCGTTATAACGTTATAGTGCGTGTATACTTGATAATATGATCTACCAGCTTTGAGTAGAAGCAACACGATCTACATCTATAAAATCTCAAGAGCTGCTAGTAAATTCCAGCCTTGTTGGTGGCTGTTGGTTTTGAAGAGTGGATATAGGCTTATTCCAAATCAAACCACCATAAATTCGCGTGCATTCATCTCAATCCTCTTTACTTGTTATTTCATTTGTGTGATAGGAGCACAACTCACTAGACCGTCAAATGGGGGAGTTGGATCGGGTTGGTTTGGGTTGGGTCAAAAAAGGTTTGACCCATATCTAGTGACTTATATCCAACCCATCCCATACCTAGAACATACTTGATATTGACACCTATATTTTTGGGCATTTAATTTGGGGACTATAATAATTCAAGATTTCAAGCCAATCTCAAGATTTTGAGTTCAAACGAGTTGGCCAAACGTGAGTTTAGGGCTATGCTTAACTTTTCTCAATCCCATTAGGCCAAATTGATTTAATTTCAATATCACTTTGGGCACAATTATGATAATTTGAGGAAGTGAACATGAAATGACACATCAAGATCAACGGGGTTGGGCTAGGTCAACTTGGTTCGGTCCAGTGGGTTGCAACCCAAATCGGCTCAATGGGCTGAACAAATGGAGATGGTTGAGCTTACAAGGTAGTTTAAAGAGGGATAGAATCATTGGGAAGTCTTGGGTCAACCTGATTAACCCGATTTGACCAAGGTTGGTCCGAGGCCAACCAAATTAACCCAAAAGTCAATAATTCCAGCACATAGATCGATGGTTGGCCCATTCTCTCCAAAATTGCAAAAATGTCATTTTCTCAAATTATCAAAATTTTAATTCCATGTCATCAATCCTTGAGAGCCCTAATTATCGCCATTCATTTTTCACTTAATTCTAGCTTTATAGTGCCATGTCACCCATCCATGTGCATTTGCAAAGAGTCAATCACAAGCTTACTTGCTCATTAAGAATATAGTGTTGAGTTGTATAACTAGGATTAATTCTTAATTTGAAAACTTCCCTCCAAATTTTCTCTCTTAGGGTGCATTTGATTCAGTATTACCAAGGATCTTTCAGCCTCCAAAGTCTCTTGGGGAAATATTGAACCGTTTGACAATCATTTTGAATAAGCTTTCAAGTGAAAGCCAGTACTGGGAAGACTGAAAACCCAATACTAATAGGGACTAGTATTGGGCTTTTAACATTTGATTAATGCTAAACTCATTTTTCTTCCAAAACTACCCTCATAAATTCTTCAAATTTTTGATTTTGTCCTTGTTCTGTTTTTTTTTTTTTTTTTTTTAAATTACAAAAGGACCAAACCCTTTACCAGTCCGACGAAGGGCTATGATCGCCGGCGAGCTAGATCTAGCGTTGGTGGCCGTTGGTCGAGCGACCTCCGACAGCCTTCGTCAAGGTCATGTGACCCTCACCGGAGGTCCTTCGACCTCGGGCGACCTTGACCAATGGCCGCCAACGCTAGATCTGACTTACCAGTGACCATATCAACGGAGTGTTTGTTTGTTTGTTTGTTTTTTTTTTAAATTATATATATTTATTTTTTTGCATTATTGTTAATGATTATATTTAAAAAATTGCATGCATGATTTTTTTTCCAATTTATTTATTTTTAAATAGTATTAATCACTCAAATGACTTATTAAATGCGTTTTTTATGAAACGGCATTTTTCTCAAAGTTATTTCTCAAAATGTAGTTTATTAAATGACTTTTACATTTGCCTAAAGCAGGCTAAATAGCTTTGCATTTATTTCCCCAATGAGATTTCAAAATACTAAACCAAATGCACCTTGAAACCCCTTGGCCTAGTTTCCTAATATAGAATAATACTCTCATAAACTTTTTTATGACAAAAAAAAATTCCTCTCAAAACATTCTTCTCTTTTGAACTCTCCCTCTCGACATCTTCATCTTTGCTGGAAAATCGCAGTCGTTGGATGATCTTCGACTCCTCACTGTTGGCCGTGACTTGCGACCGACTTTAGTGAGGTATCTCCAAAGTTGCCGTGGTGGTCGTCACCTCTAGTAGTCGCCAAAGGTCCTCCAATTCGGTCAATTCTCATTGTTGCTTGCTGAAGAGCCCAATCAAGGTAGGATCTCAAGTTGTTCCATCAATTCCAAAGGATTATCTTAGGATACTTAGGTCGATCATAGTGTAAAATTGAAATAATAACTTCAATTTATGATCAATTTTAAGTTTGGATATGATGGAATTTGATCAAAGCAACATGAAATAACATATTTAGGATTGCTTGATGAAACTGAAAATCTATTACATGTTGAGGTGAGTTTAGAGTTTCATATTTCATGTTAGCCAAAGCTTTTAGGATTAAAATCAATGATGATTTGAGTGTTAATTGAGCTTAGGTTGTTGCATGTTGCACAAATGATCACTTAGGACTAAATTGAGTTGATTGATCCGTTCTTAAGATTTGTTGAATAATGTTGATGAATATTGAAGTTTGAGTGTTTGAAGATGAGTTTTAATGTTCATAGTAGCTAAGTTGAGGATGGCCTTAGCTTAGATGAATATTAATAGCATGTGTTGAATGAGTTCAAATGTTTAAATGATTTTTGAAAAATCGTAACTATTTTGACCTTATTGTATTTATTTAATTTTACGAAAAATCTATATAGAATATGAAGATACTGTCTTCTAGAGAATTTTATTTAACATTCATACCTTTAAATTTATATAAAGATAAGAAGATTTAGAATTGTAAAAGTTGAATATGAAGTTACCGTAAAAATCAGGTGTTAGGCTTGGAATTCTAGTCTTTGTGTTGACCTTTTGTGTTTTTATAAATAATTGATCTTTTAAGGACTATTTACAAAAGCCAAAAAATGAAAGTCGTATGGGATCTTGACTTGCAAATACCCAAAATTTTATAAAATTCTCTATGGAATAGGTCGGTCAATTTGAATAAATCAGGTCAATGTCGAAATTGGCCTAAAAAACTATTTCAGATTGAGTTCTCGGGGTAAATTGCATTATTATTCATATATGGAGTGATTTTTCTACCAAAGTTCAAATAATGAAAGTTGAAGAGTGTGTAATGAGCTGTCTCTCCATAAAAATTGATGTTGTTTAAAGTTCTTTTGATATTTTTACCGAATTTACAATAGATGGGTAGGAACACGGCATAATCTAAAGCAGTCGGGTTTAATTAATTTTTCTATATTAATTGGGCTATAATTGGAAAAAGTGACCTTAACAAAAGTTGAAATAGATACTTTAAGCTTTTATTGACACTTGGAGTTACTCAATTTGAACTTCTTCAAGACTTTTATTGGATTAAAACTTAGAAAGTCAGAAATAGGGATAAAAATAGAGAAAGTGACCTTTTGGTCAAGCAGATGCATACTCAATTGACCTTGTTTGTGATGGATTTATAATTGACTGCTCCTAGTTTTGATTAATGATGCATGACCCTTCGGCTAGTAGCTCAAGGATGAGGATGAGAGCTTAATTATTTGTTTAATGACTTAGTATACTGCTTGAGGATTATTCAAGTGGGGGTTAATAGTCACATTGCTATAATTAATTAACCCCTAACTTAATTAGGTGGGTGGGTAATTGAACCAAATGATTGACGTTAAATTCCCGAATTAAACTCGAATTTTTTGGGAAATGGTTGATTGGATGAACTTCTTAATGTTTGGATTATGTGATTGCATGAATAAATGACATGATTAATTGAAGATCGGCGTGTCAAGATCTCTAAGTGGTGGTGAATAGATTTAGGTTTACTATATTAGCTTAGTGTTAATTATGCTAACTTAGTTAATAAACATAGCAACCAATAACCAAAATAGCTTTAGAATTTAGCAAGTCAAGGTAAGAAAAAAAAATCAAATTAGACTATCACTTTCTTAAGAAATGAATAGCTTAGACTAGATTAGTATCAACATCCCTATAAAATGAGTAAAAGTTAAGCTCACCTGAATCTACTTCAAAATTAGGAGTTATGCTTTGTCTCTGACATCAAGCTTATGGAGGTTCATGTCTTAAGGCTTACAATAAGGCAATTTAATATTCTTTACCTAACTTGGTATTTCACGGGGATTATGTCTCGGGACTTAGAACAAAGTAATGTATATTCTTGCCTGATAATTATCGAGTTTTCTTTCTTGTACTCCACTTTAAGCATTTTAGTAGTTGAGTGTTTACTTCCACACTTTCAATAAATTGATTGTTTTTTTAATACCTTTTTAGCATGTTTAGGATAAGCTTTAGGATCATAATAACCATCTAAAAACCATTGCATGATCATGTAGCAACTTGAAAAATCTTTGGGACACATAATTGGTAACAAAAAATATTTGATCACTTAGATGAACATACCAATTGATAACTTTATAATAATAAATTTATTCTACCTATTTTAGGCTAAGTAGCATAGATACTGACACGTGACATGCGACACGACACGACACGTTGACACGTCGTTTTTAAAAAATTAGAAAATTCTGACATGTTAGGACACGTTATATGTTAAATGTATATATAAATATACATAATAAATTATCATTTTTATAATTATTTCAATCAAATTAATTGATTCAAATTCACAATAAATAAATAATTAAAAAAGCCTAGAATGAATTTACACTTAAAATATTAATCCATTATTTATTAATATAATCAATTATTTCAATTTGACAAATATAACTCCATTCTAATAATTCATAAAACTTGGAGAAAAAAATGAGCGATTCTCATTTTGGACTAGCATGTCAAACGTGTCGGAAGAGGAGAAAAAAAGAAACTTGAGGGTGAATTTTATATCATGAGAAGTGGGAGCCCGAAGAGAAGAGAGTACTAGATTTTTATTCTTTCCCTATTTATTATTTATTATTATTTTTCATATAGATACATTTTGACCTATCATTTATTGAAGTTTTTTAAAATTGACATTGGGTGTCGGAATCATGTGTTGGAAACTTGCTGTTGGAATTTCAACTTGAGGGTCAAAGAGCGTTGGAAAAGTGACTAGGTGTCGGATTTTCCAACACGTGTTGACCGAGTGTCGGATATGTGTCGGAGTGTCGACATGGCACGAACACCTCCAAAGAGTGTTGGTACTTCCTTCGATTTTAGGCACTAATAATGGTACTTTATAATGCAATATTTTCTAAAAATATTTGGATTTCTTTCTATTTACCCAAATCTTTCTTGATTGTGCAGAATGAGATATTGAGAAAATAAGGAAAAAAAGCCAAAAAGAAGGAAAGGAAAATTGTGTGATTTAGAAATTCAAATAAAAAAGCGTTGGAAGATGGATACCAAATCAACGATTTTGTGATTTATTCCCTGATTTTATGTTAAAAAAAGAAGAAGCAATTGTCTTGTGTTAGAATTCTTGAATGTATCCCATAAATAGGATAACACTGAAAGTTTTTTTTTTTTTTTTTGGGGGGGGGGGGAGGGAGGGGGACAATGTTTTTATTTTCAGATCACTTTTCATTGTTGTAGGAGTATTTCAAGTATTTTTGAAAAGAATATGAAGTGGTGATATAATTCCTGTTCTTTGATTCAAGATGTTTGGATAAAATATATAATTTCGTTTCTTCTTCTATTATGTTCTAATTTTCTTTTTTAGGGCTCCGATATAACTTGACCATGATGATATGAATTTTATGATTTTTTTGTGTACAAGTGATTTCATTCATGTGAGTTACATATTATTGTGCTTAATAATTTCAAGTGACTAGTTACCATTTAAATGATTTGATGTTCATTTATGAGATTGAAAAGTGATAATATACAATTACTCCTTAAAATATATAACCATGAATTAAATGTGGATAGAAATACACCATGTTATTTGTGTAACTTTTGATGATAATGTGATCTAATAGACTCATTGTAAGCCGTGAATATTCATAGATTTTAATGCACTTATATTTATTTAAATTCACATAGAGGTTATAGTGGATTAATAAATTAAGTAGATTTGCTATTCTTGGTGATATGATAGTAAATAAATTAGGAAATTCTACCAACACATATTTAATATCATTCTTATACGCGTAATAATTTGAAATTCATATTTAGTGGTTATGGTGAAATCGAGAACATATTTATCGATTGATTTACTACATTTAGTCTTCAAATTTTGCTTTAAAGATTTTTATTTACTTTATTCTCAATTCTATTTTGATCCATTCGATAAATTTTAGAATTAATTTATTTTTAATTTATAATTGGTTTGTTATTCATCAATTTCTATCAAACGATATTATTTTCTCATCATTATATTACTTATTTCATAGGTCCATTTGCATTTAGAATTTTACGAACATCAACCAAGTTAGAGCTACTAAAAGAGCACTAATTAGACTATGAGCGTAATCAAGTCCCAATTTCTAGATAATATTTGGTTGTGTAGAAAGTGAGACAATCTCTCCCGTCTCACTTGGTTTTTAGCCAACCTGAAAAAGCCAGTGGCAATTCTTGTCTTACATAGAACCCTTCAGGATTAATTTGAACTTCAAATGAATTCAACATTGCGGGAGGTAATGGCTTGGGAGAGCCTAAACCTAATTGAGGGTTGTTGGCCCGCATTTTGGGCATCACCTCTAAACCTCATCTTTGGTTGCGACACTAGACCTAAAACACTTTCATATTTAACTAGATATAGGAAAACTCCTACCCAAACAAGATGAGAGTGTAGAGTGAGCGAGTACAAGATCAAGTAAGGGTGAGAGAGAATTATAAAGATGGGTTTGGTGTAAGTAAGTTGTGAACCTATTTAGCACTCATATTATTTTAGGCTTTATCATTCTAAATCCATTTATGACCAATTTACTGAATATAATATATATATATATATATATATATATATATATATATATATATATTCACATAAAATAATTTAGCCTATCAAATATTGGTTAAGAAATGGATTTATGACCCATTTTGATAGGTCTACCGCTCACATAGTTCCTACATATATAAATTTGATTCTACTCAATTTCACAAAAAGTTGTCAAGCTTAGTTATTTAACTAATTTACACCCGCTGAGTTATATCACTAGGCTCAATAACCTTGACTCCCACAAAGGCTCTTTCCTTTCATTTCTTAAGCATGGTGTCTATGATTTCCTATGCAATTCAAAAAATGCTATTTTATACTTCTATCTAAAGTAAACATCAATTGTCAAGCTGAAATAATACGATTTAGGAATTCTTTCAATCTATATGCTAGCTAGGGGTGAGCATGGTTCGAGTTGGGCTGTTCCACCTCCTAATCCTAGGACTAACACAGTGTTGGTCCTCAATTTTGGGATCAAGGACCAACCCCATTGAGCCTAGGATTGAGGACCAGATCAACCCAATGGGTTTGGTCCGGTTTTAGGGTCAATTCAAGACCAACAGATAATTTTGTCATTTCATTTTTTGTACTCTCTAAAAAGGAAAACCTATCATTTCAAATTACATATCCATCGATAATGCAGCGTTGTGCAATCAAACTATAAATACCAATACATATTCAATAAATTTAAGATAAGGCAACAATAGAAATTTCGCACATGCCAAAAGTAAGAAATCATAAAAATGATTAAGATTGCTTATAGTGATATGGGACAAGATGGGAAGTTTTTGTAATAATCAATCAATAATACTTGTAACACCATATGTAAAAACGTTGTAAATTATATATTGGATATATTATATAATATATATAGTTAGGGTTGATCCGAGTTAGATCGACCCTAAACTCCTAGGACCGAGGACCAACTCGCACCGTGCTAGTCTAGGGATCTTAGGACCAATGACCGACCTAGTCCCTTTAGGAATTGGACCAGGATTGGTAGGGTTGGGTTAGTCCGATCGATAATTTTTTTTTTTTCTTGTTTTTATACTCCCTAAATTGCAAACCTACAAATTCCCATCCAGATCGATGCTCACCCCAAATTTAATGCTAATAGAAATTTTGTACAGGTTAAAAATGAATTTATCATCCGACACTAACACCATATGCAAAAACGTTTTCCTGCATTTGATCATGGGGGCAAACTTGGTTTAAGTACTACTCTAAACCATAAAAAGTTCTTCATGAATATAAACTTCTACCATTTGAAAACAAAACAAACGTGTGTGCCATTTTAGACACATAATTAATACTCAACAAAAGAGGAGAGTAATGAATATATGATTAAATAATATAATGTAATATAATATATATACGGGGTAGGGTATCTCCCTTGTGCCAAAGAAGTATTCAACAAAATGGACCACCTGGGTCTTCACCATGGGTCGGGCAAACTTGGTTTAAGGTGTGTGCCTTATAAGATTTTAGGAGGAGAGTAATGAATATATGATTAAACAGGTAGGGTATCTCACTTGTGCTAAAGAAGTATTCAACAAAATGGACCACTTGGGTCTTCACCACTTCCCAGCATTTTGTACAAAGAATGGCATGAAATCCATCTGGGCTTGGTGATTTAAGAGGGGCAATCAATTTCAAGACGTTATAGATTTTATACACTATTGGAATAGTTAGTAGATCTAAGTTTTCCTTGGAAATTGTCTCACGTAAGAGTTCCCTAATTAGAGTATATGGAAGTGTTAGCTTGAGAAAAGCTCAAAGTTGAAAAGTTTAGAATTAAATTAGCATATGTATAATAGATTTAAAATTTATTAGGTAAATTTCGCATCCTATATGAGATTATAATATGAGTTTGAACAAAACATCAATAAACTCGCAATAAAATTCTATAACGTTACATTGGGAGGAGGGAGGGAAGGAGGAGAGAGAGAGAGAGAGAGAGAGAGAGAGAGAGAGAGAGAGAGAGATATGAAGCACTCAGCCAAGGTGGTGTCAATAAACTCTCTTGGGAAAAATCTTGATGCCTTACTCTGGCATGGTAAATTAGAATAACTACTTTTGGATGTTAAAAATGGGGTTTTGCAAGTTGAGGATGGGGTTCTAATTGTACCATATAACATAGCTAGTGACTTTTCTTTGCAATTCCAATTCCTCTCACAATTATGGGTGTGATTATACAAAGAATATTTGACAATGGATCATCTAGTTCACTACTTAATGATTTTAGTTCTTTGAGTGAAATTGAGTCTAATGATAATATGAGATAAATACCCAGTTCTATTTTATCAACTGTCACCTCGAGGTATTAAGTTTCCTTTGTGCTTTAATCTTATCTTGACTTTCCCAAAGATGAACCACAAGAGGAAAGTTAATGGATTACTAGGTGGGCACTAATGGTTGTATTAAAGAGATGGTGCTGTCACTTAGCACGAATTCTCTCAATCCCATATCAATCGCAACTTGAAGATTTTAATTTAAACATCACAAATTTTATGAAATGTTGACTAAAAGTTGATTTTTTAAGGTTTGACCAGTAGGTCAATTGAAAAGTCAATCTTGGACTTTGTGACATCCTGATTTTCAAGTTCTGCTTTCGATTGAATGAGTCGGGCTTTTCATCGACGCGTCTATAGTTCTTTTCTCTGAGTTGGCCACTCACGGGATAACTAGTTTATCAGGTGAAGCCGTTAAGGAATCTAAACGCAATAGACTTGAGAATTCGACTAGGAATCGACCGTTCGACCGTGCTAATCTGCAAGAGTCATTACGGCACTATCAAAATCAATTAGAGACCGGAGATAGGTTGATTCGATAGAGGTATGTGATTAGTGTGTGGGTGATTCTACCTAATTGCAAAATTTTCGTCGAACGGTACTAGACCGATTTTTCTGTCATTTCTATTTCCTGTGTTCGTATTTGAAACCTCGAGATTTTGCAACAACTGAGAGTCGCCAATGTGTCGAAGATATACAATGTGGCTCGAAAATAATTGACCACGGGTCAATTGTACTAAAAATTCCTAAAAGCTACCCGGTAGGTTAGGTCATGCTAAAATCGCGCCAGATTGAAATTAATCGCGAATTTGAACCCGAATTAGTTCTGTCGTGTCACGATTCATTTTAGGAGCGTCGACTTACCTTCCGAAATTTTTTCTGCAAACCGAGATTTTTGGTAAAGATTCAAAGTAGGGCCGTTTGGACTGGAAAATTCAAGGGACCATTTTTGGTCGTGTTTTTGGCATTCAAATTGGACAAATTGATGAGGAAAAATCCTAAGAGGGACGATGACACCTTGATTGATTTTATAGGGACCGAATTGAGTTCAATGGGAGGATAATTGAAGGGGAATTGAATCCAATTTGATGGCCAATGGTCCAAATTCGTAGGCCATGGGGGAGACAATATTTTGGACCCATTGGGAAGCTTATTTGGGAAGCCAAGGAGTTGTAATTGGGCTGAGGATGCTAGCCAAGGTGGTAGGGCCAAGAACTCAAGTGTTCTTGATATTTTGGTGGCCCCCTCCAAGCTTTAGCAGCTTCTTCTTCCTTCAACAGCCCACTTTATCCATTGTAGAGGTTGTTGAGAGCTTGAAGGAAACCAAAAATTGAGCCAAGCCAGCCCCTTCACCGTCGACCACCGTCGGAGCTCCCTCGCCACTCGTTCGCGCCGCCCGAGCATGCCTTTGAGTGGCACCCGTCGTCCGCTCGTCTCGCGCCAAGACGTGTGTTCTTGGCTGTCCCGCGCCGTGCGTCCGTCATCCAGGCCGTTGACTAGGCCACCTTCGCCGTCCAAGCCGCCATAAGTCCCGCTGTAACCCCGCTTGGACCACTGCTACCATCCGCCGTCCCGCCTTGGCCATTCTAGCCCCGAGCAGCCCTCCTTTGGCCTAGTGTAGAACCGAAGCTTTAGCTTCGGGCTGAACCGTCGTGAAGCTTTTCCGAGCCCTTTTGGACCTCCTTTGGTGTCGCCGTGGGCTTGGTTGTTGCCCGCCTTCACGTTGCCGTCGCCATGAACTCATCGGAACGCTAAACCGGTGAGTTTACTTGCTAAACTCTGCATAGGGATTTAATGATGCTTAGGGGATGGTTAGTTTAGGCTAATTAAGGTTTAGGTGGTTAGTTAGAATGTATTAGTGATTTAATTATCCGTTTGTGCATGTTAGGTGGTTAGAAGTATAGATTAGGGACTAAAGTAGTTGTACTATTTATTGAGATAGGTTTGGAAATTTTCTAGGCCCGTTTGGGCAGTTAATTAAGCATTTTCGGCCTAAGTTTGTATTTTTGGTATTTAATTTGTATTATTTAATTAATTTTGGTAATTATTTAATTATTTAATATTTTTCGGAAATTATACCGAGATAGTCGGTGACCGGAATTTCGTGCTGGTTGTAATGGTGTGCTTAATTTCTGCAATTGAGTATTTAAATGTGCTAATTGAGTGGTGATTGTAATTTTGGGGTATTTAATTCAAAATCGTGAAATTTTGGCAATTATTTAGAAATTACTGGGTGTCGGGTTTTGATACCGAAAATGGTTTTTAGGTACTATATTAAATAGTGGGATTTTAAAAGGAAGGGTATCAATTTTTCTGGTGTAAATTGATCGTGTACCCACACGTGATTATTTTATCGTGTTTTAATACAAAGAAAATAGGCCAGGTTCACCATTTTAATTGAGGCATTTGAGTGCAATACACGGTGTCCTAGGCCGAGATTGAATGGTCGTGTGTTGGTTATGAGAACCTATCCCTGAAATGAGTCGGGTGGATGTGCCTCTATATGGGATGCTCTTGGACAACGGAAGCTGGTCATAGTAGATTTTGGACTTATGCTCCTTCGGGAAAGCCGTCTAATAGAGATGTTTTGTGCTCAATGGGGTGAGACCACGCCTGGTTACGCTAGAAGACCGCTAAACATCAAGTAGGCCGTGCCCGTGGGGCTGAGATCAAAATTAGGAGCGCATGATAAATTGAGTCGAACGCGCCGAATTATGGGACAAAATTGTTTGGGACAGTATGCGACGTGTCATAACGATTTGGCCCTATAATCAGGACCTTTGTGGTCGTTTGAGATTGAGTGTGGTGTTCCAGTTATTTGAGCTTGTTTACTGCTCTGCAATATGAATTGTGTTGACTTGCAGGGAGGAGTTGAGACAAGATAAGTCTCTGTAGTTGTGTGATAGTGTGATTGTGTGGTTAGGACGCCTCTAGGTGTATTACCCTCTTAATCGGGGTTTAGAGTGTGAACTCGCTGAGATTTATATTTCACTTCCGTCGTGGGCTCAATTCTTTTCAGGATTATAGAGTGGAGGACCCGGAGCCGAGGTCTAGAGAGCTTGGAGTTTAGAGTCTCCTTAGACTTTTGAGCACAAATCTTTTTGTAGATTTTTGTATATGACTCAGTGTGTATATAAAATAATGTTTTGTTTGTGAATATGTTTTCCCGCTTTTCTATCACAAGCTGTTTACTGTCAAGGGATATTTATTTACTTCCGCATGTGCAATAAAATGAATGGGTTGGCGACGCGTCTTGAGACGTCGCAAATTTTATTGACCACCGAGGGATGGGCACGCGCTCGAGGTTCGGGGTGTGACGGACTTATTTGAGAAATGACACCTAAATACAAATAGAATAAAATGACACTTAAAAGACACTTGAAAGATTTTTTTGGCCGAGAAATGAGCCCTCTTGTGATTAGGCATCTCGAATTTCGAGTTTCTATGCTATTGAATTTGTTCGCAAGTTCAAGTGTCAACGACACAAAACCTAAATTATAGAACTTCATTTCTTAATTATCCAAGAAAAATTGCTTCAAAACACGTGATATAAAACCTTATCCAATTGCTCCATTTTTTTTTTTTTTTCTTTGACCTTGGCCAGTAAACTATGTCAATTTCTTGATCTTATGTGCTTGGATAGCTAAGGGTCTATGTGGGCCCTGTTTGGTGACGTTTCCCTTTCTTTATTTTGTTTTATTTATTTTTCGAAACGAAAAAAAGAACATAAATTCGTTTGATAACGTTAATTAATTTTTTTTTTTTTTATTTTCTGAAATAGATTAATGGCCAATGAATAGATTTGATATAGAAATAAGAAGTAGAAAAAAACTTACTTCTTTGTTCCTAGGAACAAAAAGAGAAATTATGTCATTTTAGAAAAACAAGCTCAATATAACCTAATGCTTGTCTTTACACAATCCACACAAGGTCTAGTCTCCTCACCTTATCCGAGTCCCCATTTTTCAGAATAAAAAATAAAAAATAAATAAAAAATAAAAAATTTAGGAAAAATTTTTAAAAATAGATTTTGAGTAATTTTACTACATTTTAATGTTAATTCTAGTTTAGAATTAGTTTAGCATTAAAAAATGTGAAAATATTTGAGGAAAATTAGATTCAATATTGAATAAGCTGTTAGGACTTTACTATATGGATTTTCGAATGCTGTTTTTTTTTTTTTTTAGAAACAATGCTAGGTCGTGAAAGCATAATGACTCCAAGCAGCTTTTGTTTTTCTTCTCAAAAGATCTACACTCCCGTTTATTGTAATGCCCAAAGATTTACTTTCAACCTCTTTGAGTTATAAATCAATGAGACTCTCTATTGCCATTTCTAGCCATCCATCTTTGACTAACCATAATGTTGGATTTTCTTAGGTCATTTTAAAATATCTTGATCAATTAAATCATTATAAAAGCCTAGTTTCATTCAAACATGAAATGTTAAGTCTCTTTATAATTAAATAAAAAAATTGGGTATAAAATTTTTTAGGGTTATACCAAACGCATTTTTGTTCTTTTTCTATTTTGGGAATATAAATTTTGTATAGTTACTAAACACATTCTTATGCTTAAAATCTCATCCGGGTAATAGAAATAGGAAAAAACTAATTTTGACTAGAATTTGTTCCTAGAAATAGAAATTAACCAAACACACCCTAATAACTATCACGTTTTTCTATTTTTCTGTTCTTCCATTTCCTAGAATGGAATACAGAAATTCATTTGGTAACATCACCTAAGTTTTCTATTTCTTGGAATAGAAAAGTGGCCAGCGAATATATTCGGAACAAAAACAAGAAGTAAAATCTACTTCTTTGTTCCTTGGAATAGAAATGGAAAAAATTAATTCTAAACAAAAATTGTTCCTGTGATTAAAAAATATTACTAAATCCCCCCTAAGTGTCTTCTCAAAAAATGGAAAAATACAAAAACTATAACAAACCCAACCCAGATTCAAGGTACAAAGTACCCGCAACCTACTTTTGCTTTGAACTAAAATAAAAACCATTCCCTTCTTGTCTGAGGGAGACAATTTTCAAAATGTGAAGATGTGTACAGAAAAAATTATCATGAACCGCTTAAATTTTGAATATATACAGATCTTGACATTCGAACACTCCTTGTCCACCATGCATATATGAATCTAGATGGTGACTAGTTCTTCAAGGCTATATCATAATTCTACTAGGAAACTTATTGACTGTAACATAGACAATGCAAAGCAAAAGGAAAAGCACAAATGTTGAAAAGAAGTCCCCTTCGATAATTAGGATTCCTAATTATTGGCAATTAAATTAATGATTATTCTTTTGTTGCGTGAGCTTTGTTGGAAGATATGATTTAGTGATTTTGTAATCTGTATTGTTAGGAAATTAAATATACTTTAGAATAGAAAAAGGATAGGCAAATATTGAGATTCCTTTATTATTTCTCTTTTCTGTAATTAAATACAGCATTACATGTACGTAATTAAAATCAATGAAAAGGAAGACAGTTGCTTCTTCATTCTTGTTCTACCTTCTGTCTTCTACGAACATCTTCATCTTCCTTTTCTGACATGGTATCAGAGCCATTCCGGTTCTGAACTGTTTTGCTTCCGCTTCCGATTACCTTCTACATCATCCTCGAGTTTCAGAACCTTGTTGCCAAAGGAATCAGAAACATTGATTACCTGAAGGAACAGCACCTGCAAAAGAGGAGATAGAGGAATCAATTTTTTCGATATGTCAACACCACCAGATCTCACCCTTACTCCCATCGATGAATCTGCATCAGATGCTTCGACACGTGCTTTGGAAAACCGAGATCCAGCCGCTATAATCCCTGCACCAGAACAGCAACAACAAATCCAAGGTCCACCTGCGCACGTGCTATGGCAACAACAGGCTCGGGCAATTGCAGGGCAACCATTCGCAGGTCACCCTTACCAATGGATGCCATATCCATGGTATCCTGGGCCCATCCCCAATGCATCATTGCTCGGCTACCACAGCAGTGCGCGGACTAATGCAGGTCCGCCAACCAGTGACGGGGCAAACCCTAGCATCAGCCCGGAGCAGACGGGCGGATCGAATATTCCAGGTCAGGGAACTAATCCCTATTCAGATTCCCAAAATGCGGATTACGGATTCGGGCTCGGGGGTTCGGGTCAGGGAACAAATCCCTACCCGACTCCTACACCGGGTTTCTTCCCGTACCAATTTTTTGCTGCAAGTGGCCGGCCGGAACCCGGCGACCCATTGTATACAACAAACAGCGACGGCCCAGAGTTGAAGATCATAAGTCAGCAATTAACAGGTGCAGACAATTATTCAAGTTGGTCGCGCGAATTCCGGCGGGCACTCATAACAAAAAGCAAAGAAGTTTTCATCGACGGATCGTTTCCGATTCCGACCGACGTGAGAATGGCACGACTCGGAGGCGATGCAGCCAACCGGTAAGAACTTGGGTTGGAACCGCATCGCGCCCGAGGTCGCGGCCGGGCTTCCCCGACGGAGGATCCGAAGAAAATGTGGGAAAACATAAGGGAGATGTATGGAAAACTCGACCAAGTGAGAATTTTTTATCTAACACAGCAAATTTCAGATCTGAAACAGGGGAACATGAGCATCACGACCATATACAATAAACTTTCGAGTCTGTGGAATGAGATGGAGGCAGCCGAAGAAAAATTCGACTGGCCAGATCACATCCAACAACAATACAAGCAGATGCGAGAAAGGGAGAAAACAACGAGATTCCTCCTCATCCTCAACGAGGCATACCTCCCATTCCGATCCCACATACTTACCATGGAGCCATTACCAAGTCTCGGGCGGATCTATCAACTCGCCATACAGGAGGAGAGCCAACAGAGATCCACGGACCATGGCAGAGGAGGAGACGGAATTGCTCGCGCGAAGAGCCATTTCCGCCGTCACGAGAGGCTCGGGGAGGAGAGAGGCGGATCTAGGTTTGTTTTCGAAAACGAAAACCCTAGATCGGTTTTAAAGGGGAGCACGGACGGTGGAGATCATTTCCACCATCAATCGGATGGGTCACGTTTTATTCAGGGGGCGACGGGATCGGACGGTTCACGTGGCATCATCTCCGCTGCATCTGACGGCCCACGATCATCCTTTTTAAATCCATCCGACGGCTCCCGAAATAACTACTTAATGGGATCGAACGGCTCACGCTTGCCCAGCAATAATGGGCTCGATGGCTCGCGCGGCCCATTCCTTGGAGGATCCGATGGTTCCTATGGGCCTATTTCAGCCCAAGCTTTTCAATTCAACAATAGGCCCAATTCAAATGCAAAAAATAATGGGCCAAAAGGACGAGGTAAGATGTACTGTGATTATTGTAAGCGCCCACATCATACAATTGAAAATTGCTGGAAATTGCATGGAAAGCCAGGAGAAAAAGAAAAGGGGAAATTTTCCTCAGTTTTTCAGGTATCAGGTCAGCAATTGGGAAAATCAATTACCCATGAACAATATCATGAGCTGATGGAAACATTGAAGAAATTAGATCCTTCAGATAAAGGAGGCAGTTTCACAGGTACATCCTATTGTTTCATGAACTCAATTTCAAAGGATGCATGGATTATTGATTCAGGTGCTAGTGATCACATAGTCTGTGATAGGAATTTACTTTCAGATATTACAAAATTATTTTTCCTATATCGTACAACTTCCAAATGGAAATACTACCAAAGTCACAATGATTGGGACCGTAAAGCTTAGTTCTCTTGTTACTATTAAAAACGTGCTTTACGTACCCGATTTCCATTTCAATCTGATCTCAATTGCTCGAGCCTGTGAAGAAAATTCATGTCACATTCTTTTCCATTCTGATAAATGTTTCTTTCAGGCCCGTTTGACTGGCAAACTGATGGGCTTGGGTAGAGTCAGCCATGGATTATATTTTTGGTTGGATTTTCCACATCTTCTTAAACTATCTTCTGTTGAATTCAATAAGTCCCTATGTAATGCTACTGCCAATGGCATCAATTTTCTTAATCATAAACGTTTGGGCCATAGTGCGTTATTTCCTTATCCTAAATGTCCCATTTGTCCTATGGCTAAACAAACACGTGCTCCATTCCAGAATAGCACTTCTCGAACAGAAGATATTTTTTCTCTTATTCATGCTGATGTTTGGGGGCCTTATCATACTTTAAATCATGATGGCTCTAGGTTCTTTCTCACAATTGTGGATGACTACTCCCGTGCCACATGGATTTTTCTCATGCAATCCAAAAATCATGTCTTTTCTCATTTAAAGACATTTCTTTCCTTATCCAAGACTCAATTTCAGAAACCCATCCGTAGGATACGTACTGATAATGGAAAAGAATTTTTTAATACTGAATGTAATTCCTTGTTCAATGTAAATGGGATATTGCATGAGAGCTCTTGTGTTTACACACCCCAACAGAATCGAGTTGTCGAGAGAAAACATCGTCATCTTTTAGAAGTGGCACGTGCACTTAAATTCCAAGCCTCTGTTCCTGAAGAATTTTGGGGCGATTGTGTGATTACTGCAGCATATCTGATTAATCGCATGCCATCTCGCATTTTAAAAGGAAAGACACCTTTTGAGTTATTATATGGGAGAAAGCCAAGTTTATCTCATCGCAGAGTCTTTGGGTGTTTATGCTATGTCACTACAGTGGGCCATAGAGATAAGATGGCACCACGAGCTACTCAGTGCATTTTCATGGGTTATCCGACTTTGCAAAAGGGATATAGGCTTTATGCACCATCTACAGGGACTTTCTTTATCAGCAGGGATGTTGTATTTCATGAAGATGTTTTTCCTTTTTCATTCACATCTTTACCTACAGAAGAGAAGACAAATCGCCAATTCTTATTGGAAGATGATAATTCATCACCTGGAGAAACATTCCTTATTCCTACTCTTCCTAGAGAGGTTGATGTCTTGCCTACAACATCTCTTGCGAATCCTGCTGAAGATTCCATTGAGCAGCCACACATAGAAGGATCGCCATATGCAGAACCAGCACAGTTGGAAGATACTTCAGAAGCAACGACTACTGAGGAATTATCCACCACACCACAGGTTCCACAGAGGCGTTCTCATCGAACCACTTGGCCACCAACTTGGACGAAGGATTATATATGCGGTTCCTCAAAATCATCAGGTGCTCGATATCCTATCTCATCTTATGTCTCCTTTGATAGATTATCACCAGAACATCTGTGTTGCATAAGCCGTATTTCTGAAGATCAAGAACCTTCTAGTTATAACGAAGCCAAAGATGATCCTCGTTGGCAAAAGGCCATGGAATCTGAATTACATGCATTAATAGACAATCATACTTGGGATGTTGTATCAATGCCTGTTCATCGCAATTGGATGTAAATGGGTATACAAGATCAAGTACAAGGCAGATGGCTCCGTGGAGAGATATAAAGCCCGGTTGGTGGCAAAAGGCTTCACCCAGCGAGAAGGTTTCGACTATCACGAAACATTTTCTCCTGTAGCAAAAGATGTCATGGTTCGTACTTTTTTGTCTATTGCTGCTTTTCGTGACTGGTCATTTCACCAAATGGATGTCCATAATGCCTTCTTACATGGTGATCTGGATGAAGAAATCTATATGGAGCTTCCACCAGGATTACGGAGACAGGGGGAGTCGAAGGTATGTCGTCTCCGCAAATCTCTTTATGACTTGAAACAAGCTTCTAGACAATGGTATGCTAAATTCACCAGTGCACTTTTGGCTGCTGGATTCAAGCAATCCAAGTATGACTATGCCTTATTCATCTGTACAAAAGGTATGTCATCTATTTACTTGATGATCTATGTTGATGATATTCTTATCCTGCTGTAAAGAAACTTAAAGAGTATCTGCACTTGACTTTTCATATCAAAGACTTAGGATCACCTAAGTATTTTCTTGGAATTGAAATAGCTCGCTCAGATCAGGGCATCTCATTAAGTCAGCGGAAATTCGTGATGGAAATAATATCAGAAGCAGGATTATCAGGTTGTAGACCATCAGTCATTGATATTGAGCAGAATTCTAAACTGACTTCTGTCAGCTATGACACTGGCATATCATCTTCTTCTGATGATCCTCTGTTGCAAGATCCCTCAGGATATCAGAGACTAGTAGGAAAACTGATATATCTCACTATGACTAGGCCAGACATTTGTTATGCAGTGCAGACTCTTAGTCAATTTATGCACAGTCCGAAGCAGTCTCACTTGAATGCAGCCCTGAAGGTTGTGAAATACTTGAAGACCTGTCCAGGTTTGGGAATACTTCTTTCCCGACAGTGCAACATGGAAATGACAGCCTATTGCGATGCAGATTATGCCACATGCCCATTATGCCACATGCCCTATGAGTAGGAGGTCTATTACTGGTTTCTGCATTAAATTTGGGGAATCACTACTCTCGTGGAAGACAAAGAAACAGTCTACTGTATCTTTATCATCGGCTGAAGCTGAATACCGATCTATGGCCAAGACTGTATGTGAAATAGTTTGGTTAAGGGGTCTACTTCTGGATCTTGGAGCTCCTGTAAAAGGGCCAACTTTACTCTTTTGTGATAATGATTCGGCACTAAAGCTTGCGGCAAATCCAGTACTACATGAGAGAACGAAGCATATAGAAGTTGATTGTCATTTTACACGGGAGAAGATTCAAGAAGGAATTGTCGAGACAAGAGGAATCAGGACTTCAGAACAACCTGCTGATATATTTACTAAACCTCTTTGTCAAAGACAACATACATATCTTCTACAGAAGCTAGGCGTCTTGGACATATACAGACCACCAGCTTGAGGGGGAGTGTTGGAAGATATGATTTTGTTATGATTTTGTAATCTGTATTGTTAGGAAATTAAATATACTTTAGAATAGAAAAAGGATAGGCAAATATTGAACTTCCTTTATTATTTCTCCTCTTTGTAATTAAATACAGAATTACATGTACAGAATTAAAATCAATGAAAAGGAAGACAGTTGCTTCTTCATTCTTGTTCTACCTTCTGCCTTCTACGAACATCTTCATCTTCCTTTTCTGACAAGCTTTTTAAGAAAACTGCTGATTCCAAAATTCTCGTATTTCACTTATACTTTAGTAGTTTCCTTTTAAATAGTTAGCTTTCAATAATTTTCTTAATATTAATGCTTATAAAGCATTGTTCTCAATTTATCATGTAGCGTCCTGAAGCGGGATTTTCTTGTCTCTGTCATTTTATCCCGAAGAATCTCAATACAATAGTCTGCTCTTATTTGATGCAGGTACAAGTGGGTCACTCTCCTGTATAGAAGACAGAAAGCACATTGAGAAAAGGTGGCTTTGGCCAAGTGTTTCCTTTGAAATGATTGGCTTTCAATGATTTTCTTAATGTTGAAGTTTATTAAGCATTGTTCTCAATTTATCATGTCTAGTCCTGAAAGCGGCATTTTCTTGTCTCTATCATTTTATCCCGAGGAATCTCAATACAACGGTCTGCTCTCATTTGATGATGGCACAAGTGGGTAACTCTCCTGTATATAAGACAGAAAGCAAGTTGAGAAAAGGTGGCTTTGGCCAAGTGTTTCCTTTTAAGTAATTGGCTTTCAATGATTTTCTTAATGTTAAAGTTCATTAAGCATTCTTCTCAATTGATCATATCTAGCACTGAAAGTGGCATTTTCTTGTCTCTGTCATTTTATCCCAAGAAATCTCAATAAAATAGTCTGCTCTCATTTGATACAGGCACAAGTGGGTAACTCTCCTGTATATAAGACAGAAAGCAAGTTGAGAAAAGTGGCTTTGGCCAAGTGTTTCCTTTTAAATAATTAGCTTTCAATGGTTTTCTTAATTTTAAAGTTTATAAAGCATTGTTCTCAATTTATCATGTATAGTCTTTTCTTTTTTGGTCATAAATCATGTATAGTCTTGAAAGTGGCATTTTATTGTCTCTGTCATTTTTCCCCGAGGAATCTCTATATAATAGTCTGCTCTCATTTGATGCAGGCACAAGTGGGTAGCTCTCCTGTATATAAGACAGAAAGCAAATGGGGAAAAGGTGGCTTTTGCCATGTGTATGTTGCCAGAAGGATTGGTGGTGGAACCAGACGTGCCATATTTCACTGAAATCGTATGTCACGAAATAATTTTTATGAAAATTTGTTTTTTTAATTTTTATTAAGAGGAGACGGGTTTTGTGGTAATTTTGAGCATGGGTCATAGCAATGGAACACAAGGAAGTGATACTCTTAAACAGAATTTAATCTATGATGAAGCCTGATGACATAAAAAGTTTTGCTGAAATTTATTGACGATAAAATGTAATGACAAAGATATAACGTTGGAATTTAATCAATGACAAGATATCTAAAATTACGACTAAAGTATGGGAATTGAAAGATATTTAAATTGTGAAAAAGTAAAGATAAAGATAAATTTGCGGAAACATTGAGTTTTTTCATTGATTGTTAGGCTTTAAAAGAGTATGACGAGACTATTTATAGCCCACAATCGACCGTTGTGGTTACAAATTTGGAATTCAAATAGATAAATAACATCCTAACGGCGGTTACAAGAAACTGTGTTATCCACTAACTCCTTTTATCTAGAACACTTATCCACAATAAGTTATAAATGCCCTAAATTAGCAATAACAAAACATAGTCGAGCACCCATTATCGATAATTTTGTCGATCAACTTCTCAATTCTTGATTAAGCTCCTATCAATAACTGATGTAATCAATGACCTCCTTTGTTAGTTGCCAATTTTTATCAAGTTGTTGATTTTTCTATTAATTATTGGCCAAACTCTACTCTTATCGATTGATTTTGATACTTGTCAATAATAACCAAAAAGCTGATAATTTTGAGTGTCTAACACTTTTTCTCAAAAAAAAAAAAAAAAAAAAAAGAAAAAAACGAGATCATCCACTTGCGAAAATCGGTTTTTATCCTTCAACTTTTGGGCAAGATATTATACCCATGAAAAGATTTTTAATTTGTGCCAATAGCTTTATATATTCCTTTCCGATTTTCATTCCGCAACGCGTGTAGTACTTTGTTTACATAGATCGCTATAGTATGATTATCGAGTGATCTTCCCGGACGCTTTGCAGAATCGGAATCCACTTTCTTGCCATACATGTGAACGATATTACTTTACCCTTAAGGTGTGGATACAACAAAAAAGCAATTTTTCTTTTCGCTTTTTGGCATTCAGAACGACTCTTCTTTTCAATCTAGAATCTCTTTGCATGATGCAGCATGTCTCGATCTCTCCAAGTTTCTTTTCGCCCCCATTTGCACGCCCCACGGCCAGAAATGGCTAGTTTATTTTTGTACACTCCCTCGCCCTTTGCTTTTAATCCAAAAAAAGAACACCATGAAAACAGAAGATGCTTGCGGATGATGCACCCACCGAAAAGCCAAAGGAAAGAGAGAGTTGCGCTACAGTACTCCAAACCCATGCCATGCCAACATACAACTCCATCCGGGAACGCCTCATCTTGTCGTCACTATAGTGCAGAGAGTCTAGTTGGTTCCCAAAAAGAGCAGTAGATATGCCGCCGACCTCCACGTATGTATCGCTCGGTCATCTCCCTGCAGTTCCGAATGTGATTTTCGCGGGATAAGTACCGTATCAATGCCTTAGTATTTGTAAAGTCCATTTTGGTGCCAATGCTTTTAGACCGATCACTTAACTGACTCAAGTGATGGTACTTGACGTGACTCACCGGAATAACTTAAGTAGACAACTTTGACACTACACTGATCGTTCATAAAGTTTTGGCACTGAAATGATCATTCTTAAAGTTTTGGCACAAAACATTTAGAAATTGTGTGATGCATTTATGTATTGGACAACGTTTGTTAAATATATCAAATTTTCACAACTTGAGAAATCGGAGTTAAATTGGTTCGAAAACATTTCCTAGCATTGATCCTCTCAATCAATCAAAGATAAGTAGTCCATTTCTATAAGGCTTCAAGCTCTGTTGTTCAATCTCAAAGCAGGGCAAGATCAGAACAAATGTGAAGTTACAAACCATGGAGAAATGTTACTTCTTTCTTTTTTTTTTTTTGGTGAAAAGAAAAATATTAAATGAAATTATTTGGAGAGAATGTTTGCTCCATGATTTTGCTTTTTAGTCTAATAAAACAAAGAAAAATAGTGGCAAATTTAGAATTTTTGCTTTTGACTCACGTAGCCATTTTGTCAAATTTTTAATTAACAAATTGAAGCACAAAAATTAAGTGATCAATTTAGTGTCAAAACATTATGAAGGATCACTTTAGTAAATTTTTTAAGTGATTTAGGCTAGCACGTCAAATTTTCCAGCAAACAAAGTAAATGGAGTAACTTAAGCAATCGCTATTAAAAAGTTGTGGCATTTAAATGATCATTTCAAATGTTTTAAAATCTAAGTGAGTGCCGTACAAAAATTTGTGAGGGTGATACCAACACCCACATTACTATTAAGCCATAGAATGTAAAACCACATCTGGCGAGTGGGACACATCAAGCCCTTTGGTTGGTTTTACTGCTCTTTACCAACCGTCATAATCCGACACGACACACATGAGCTAAGCCCCTAAAGGAATACTCAATGTGGTCGTAATCAAGATTGAAGCAATTTGTGAGTGACTTGAACTCGAGCGGCTAAACTTTGAGTCTAGGGTCGAGGTCTTGGATTTGAGCTTTGAGATCGAAAGATGAGAAATCCGGTCCGGCCTCTAGATGCTTTTTGTCTCGTGTTTGTCCCAAGGGTTCTTGTTTGAGCAATTTGAGTGTCGGAGTTTTGGTTACGAGCACCAAGGACTTGGGTTTAGTCCTAGGAGACTTGGGTACCAAAAATCTAAACTTTGCACCCTCAAGATTGGTCCCTTGGGTCCTGGATCCGAGCATCAAGCATCGGGGGTCCCAAAGCCAAGGTCTTGAGTTCGAGTATGTGGCCGAGGTCCTGGGTAAGTTCAAGGCTCTAATTTGGTCTAAGTGTCATAACGTCATGTTTGGAGCCAGTTGGCATCTCGAGTACTTCTCTAAAGCTACATTTGATATCTAGAATAAAAATTATTTATCCTATTCCGTGTTTGCTTCCTATGTAAGATAAAATAATGTCAGATATAAGAAAGATATAATCTGGATAAAAATAACCCATAGGAGATGTGGAATAAATAACAAATATAGATAGGATTTCTTATATCCAAGATATAAAAATTATTTTTCTTGGATAAAAATATTTTTAAATTAACAAAATGAAAATAATAATTAAATATAAATAATATCTGAAATCTAACAAAAAAATTCAAGATAAAAAAAAAAATTTCCTTTTCATTTATTCCTATTGTTATATAAATTTTGGAATATCTTCATATTCTATGATATAAATTTTATATATGTAGTATTTATATTTGTTGCTAATTTTAGGTAAAATAGTGTAATTTATTATTTGATAAAAATTTATTAAGGAATGACAGAAGGGGATACAAAGTAAATTAAAAAAATTAAGGAAATAAAAAAGAGAGGGAAAATAATAAATAAATGAATAAATAAAAAAAGAAGGAGAAGAACCTAAATTTTAAATGAATAAATTTAAACTTGAAAATGATCTTTCTAATTCTTGAAGAATGATTTGCATCAAAGAAAATGAAGCTTTCACGACTCTATATTTCTCTTTCATGTTGAAGTTTTACAACTTTTCCATAGTTCTTTGGTTCACGTGACAGATCCATGAAAACAACAAGAGTTGAAGCTCTCTTTCTTTTTTTCTTTTCTTGTAACTCTCTAGTTCATGTTAAAAAACCTTGAAAGTAGCAAGAGAGTTAAAGCTCTTCGTAAGTCTGTAGTTCATGTTGAAGCTTCACGAAAGTAGCAAAGGAGTCGAAACACCATATGTTTTAGAATTGAGAAGATAAATGATAATGTTTTTCTCCCTTCCTAGATTTGGCATTTGTTGGTTGATCTACCTCGTTGATATTGCCAATGTTCGTTTACAAATCTTGTCATTGTCAAACCTCTGACTTTGGAATGCCATGATGTGCTTTTATGGTATTTACAATTTGGATTGTACAATAATTCTAGGTTGATTGATGGAGGTTATCTTCATTTGTACAATTGTGGTTTCTTTAGTAGTGAATTGTGAGAGATTCTTGTCATCTTCAATTGCTCATTTTCAGTTTCATTTACACTAATATGTTACTCATACCAAATAATGAATATGAAAGTAACCGGCTTTATTATTACGATTCATCAAATAATGGATATGATATAATAAAATTCTTGAATTTCTTGTCCTATTCTATCTCATTCTATTTTGATTAAAACTTTGGATGACCAAATGCGGCCTAAGGTTAGTAATTCGAAAAATATAAATGGTTGTAGTATCTATGCAACTCAAAGTTGGACTCTAGAAGATCAAACACAATCTTCAAATAGGCAAGTCTTAAAGAAAATATTTTCCATAAAACCGTTCTTCTAAACGATCCAAACGACTACAGATTGATAAATTGTTTTTTGACAACGAAATTCCCATGAAAGAAACAAAACCCTAGTCTGTGAACTTTAGCTAATGAGTTGAGTCAGAAACTCAAGTCAGCCAAAACTTAGATCGGGTCGACCGCAAACTCGAAAAGATTAGTTCGATCAAGCTAGAAACAAATTTCTGTCCCGAGTTGGGTTCGAACGACATTCAATTTGGGTGATCGCTGGCCTTTTTTGTGGGCTCATGCTCATGCTCATGTTTATGCTCATGCTGATCTCAAGGATCGCAAAAATTTGGTGAAACGGACCATCTCTCTCTCTCCCTCACCCCCAAAAGCGAGGGGTCAGGATCATCTTTAACGGACGGCCAAAAGGGAACCACATGTTGCACGGTAAGAAAAGGGATGGTGATCTTTATCTCTCTGGGGAGCCTCACACGTGGAGCACTGTGGCCCTCCATACCTTTTGATGCCCTATGCATGGCCTATAGATTACACGATTCTATGAGCCCGCTCGCATAAAGAGTCCCTCACTGTTCTTTTATAAATATCACAAGTCCTTTGTGGCCAAATTTATCCATAGAGCCCAAAGTGTCAAGTCTCTGTGTGTGTGTGTGTGTTCTTGCAGCTCCTTTGACCACAAAATTCTGTGCTTGTCTGTCTGCGCGGTTTGATCATCTTGAACTGCATTCCCCTGGGCAATCAAAATGGCTTCGTCCGTCGATCCTCTGGTGGTGGGGCGCGTGATCGGCGACGTGGTCGACATGTTCGTGCCGTGTGTGAACATGTCCGTGAGCTACGGCTCGAAGCACGTCACCAACGGCTGCGACATCAAGCCCTCCCTCGCGGTCAACGCCCCCAAGATCAGCATCTCTGGCCACCCGGACGAGCTCTACACCTTGGTACGTCGTCCCACCCGTGTAGCCGGTAGTGCAATCCAGAGGGTAGGTTATTACATGGATCTGGCGCATGCATCCTTCTCGGACGAATTCGGCAAGAATGCATGCACCAGATGCATGAAATAACGAATTCTCATCCTGGAGGGGGTGTTGATCGCATGCATGCATGCATGGCGTGGTTTGAGAGTGTGTTTGGAGAGAGAGGAAACAGCCATGGGGAAAACATTAGCTTCAAAACTGATAAATGCAAGAAGGGTCGTTTTTAATTTTATTTCTCTCTTTTGCGCGCAGGTGATGGTGGATCCTGATGCACCGAGCCCTAGTGAGCCAAGCATGCGAGAGTGGATCCACTGGTGTGTCCACTTGCTCACGTTAATAATACAAACTTATGTGTTTCTTCAGCTCATCTCGTAATTCTGACAAATGTGTCGGAGGACCAAATCCCACGGCTAGTCACAAGTGCTCATTATGATGTCATTGGTCCTTGCTTTGTCTGTTCTCCTAGCCATTCGACTGACTTTGTGCGACTGTGTCATCTTTTGTTTTCTGGTTATCAGGATCGTGGTCGATATCCCTGGAGGCACAAACCCTAACCGAGGTAAAAAAAATAAAATTCGTTGAGTTCAATCTCTTTTCTCCCCTTATGGGTCGTCATACGCGAAATACTGATGAGAAATCAGCATGAATTTGCACGCCTCCATGATGCACTTGATTCCTGGAGAGTCTTTGTTATGGTTAAAGTCAGTACAATTTGGACATGCAGTCTAGTCTGTGCCTATGTATCTTGATGACGAGATTTTGTGTGGCTGGGCGAGATCAGATTGATTGAACAACTTTTAACTCTGCTTTCTGGTTTTGAGTTTTATAGGCGCACTTTTACATCGAACATGTCAATTTCTTATTTTCTCAAAATTATATTTCTTATTTGATCATAAGAAAAACAAACTAAGCCTAGCAAATGCAAACTTTCCATGATCTCAACGCCAATATGAAATGAACGATTTCTAATTTCTTTCGTTGAGCAAAGGGCCATTAAGATGCAGAAACCGGATTAACTATTGTGAAATTAACACGTCCTTAAAGGTCTAAAATTTAAAGTTTAGATTCTCAGACAAAGGTGTGATATTATGTAAGTATTATGATCAATAATTAATTATACATGCAATGAGAAAGTGTAATCTCATGAGAATAAAATCGATTTTAAAGGGAAAAGGATCTCTTTGGAAATAACTGGAGGACATTCCAGAAATATCAAACTGATACACGAAGAGTGATAATAAAGTATATCCTGATGACATATTTTTTGTGTTTAGCTGCAAATTATCTTAACGTATGTTTTATATTTGACAACTTTAACCATAGTTAATAGCGATTATCATAAGCGGAATCTCGTGGAGATAAATCTAGATAGCAGTTCAGGTATCTAATCCCTTGCACCGCTTCGGTTGTTAGTTGCAATATTTCTTGCATTTAGATATTAAAGATCGTATTGGACATGACTAGACAGAAATCAAACCCCTGAAACTGCTCCTGTCATCAGCTAGGGTTATCGGCAGCATAACCCTTTCTTCACAAGAAGGTACCGTGGTTGGCCAAGAAAAGAAAAAGGGAAATGGTGTTGAATTTTTTATTGAGAAAAAAAAGGATAAATAAATTTCACACGACAGTATCTGTTTCGTTCGTGGAAATTCACAAACTGTTGCGTTACATCGCATCGTCTCATGCCCCGTTTTGCGCATGGAAAGTTTGAAAAAGACAGTCTCTGCGTCCAGATACAGATACGTAGGTTCTTCTACTTTCGCCCTTTGTTTTATAGCGCACGTGTACTGCCCGCACACACCACGTGTCGTATATGCAGATTCTTGTTCTCGTTTTGCGTCTCCCTTGCCTCTGCAAGTCTATGTTTTCTGGTTTTTCTACGTTGTCTCTACAATTAGTGAAGGGACACTTGGTTACGTGATCAAGAACCAAGTATCATGCACGCTGGCCTGTCTAATCTGGCACGTGTCTGCCACTTGTCATCTGTTTGACAGCAGGACATCTCCGGCTGAGATGTTTTTTTACTGATTTTTCTTTTTTCATATATGTAGAGATATTTTGCATAAAACTTTAAATTGCATAAGATTTAACTTGAAAGGGGAAAAGGGGGGGCTTGCATCTTCGAATGTGAAATTGATTATTTTGTACTAGAAAATGACTCGATAAAATATTCACCTAATCAAATTTTCCCAGCTCATTCAAAGGTTTGTCGTATGATATAAATATGATGTACATAATTAACCTCAGTTTAGATTCCATGATCTTCATCTCTTGGTAAACAGGCTTTTCTTTCCGGAAATCTTTGTGCCTCTAGTACAGTCAAAAGGGTAATTTTTTCTTCCTAATTAGAAGAAATTTTCTCTGACATGTTCATTATCTTATGTAAAAGTAAGTAAAAACAAACATCGATTGTCTTATTTTTTGACAGAGTTTTCTCCAATTAGGACGATGGAGAACATAAGTCTAATAATACAAATAAATTCACGAAGAGCCTTTTCCTAGAAAATCACTTTTCCTACGAATCTTGATTTCCTTTCAATACGTAGAGATTGACAGGTCTATCCTTCTTCTTCCAGGGGAAAGATTATATCATGACATAGCTCGAATGAGCCTCGTTATACACATACGACGAGATTGACCAAGCTTAAAAAAACAATAAATAATAATTTGGAAAGGATGTGAAACCCTAAAGAAATGTATATCGAAAAATATGGATATGAATCTTTTTTCTCATTCCTTCCGTTTGGGCAGGGAAAGAGATATTGCCCTATGTAGGTCCACGCCCTCCGGTGGGGATCCACCGCTACATCCTGGTGCTGTTCCAGCAGAAGACGCCCATCGGCCACATCGACCACCCCAACTCGCGCGCCAACTTCAACACCCGCCTCTTCGCCGCGCACCTCGACCTCGGCCTCCCCGTGGCGACTGTCTACTTCAACTCCCAGAAGGAGCCCGCCAACCGCCGCCGCTGACGTCCGGGAGGAGCGCAGGGGCAGGCGAGGGAAAAGCCTAAAGGCACGGGCGGTTGTGCTTATGGAGGCTTAATCAAAGCGTTGAAACCTTTTAATGTATGCCGGGTTTGGCTGCGTATTATTGCTATATATATGTCTAGGCGTCCTTATTACTAACAAGAAGTGAACGAAGAAGAGAGGGGATAGATTAAATTAAGATATTTGAAGTATGTATTAAGCAGTGAAGTCTTCTTGCGCTCTATGAATGTAGGCAATTGAGCAAAAATAGAAGAAATGAGTTATGGATTTCTATATATATCCAATTATATTACAACTGCACAATGCTATTTAGATGTCGCGGATCTCGTGTTTTCATGCGTCTGTTGCGATGAGCTCCAAGATTACATTATTCACTTAGTGATATTTGCCGGATGATATTAACTAGATAAGAGTAATCTCTAAGACTTCTAAAATCGGTCTGCAGAACTAGTTCATTGAGCGGTGTGCTGCGATGAGGTATTCCGGCGGGTGAACCACATGTAAGAATTCAGTAGGAGAGCAATATTCGATACCACATCATTTGTAGATCGGTAATTAATTGTATCTCTAACTTTATTTGGTGTAGTAGTTAGGGCCTTGTGAAATTGTTTGAAAGGTGCATTACTTTGTAAAGATTGGTCGGAGCTCTAGTAGTTGCTTAAATAGCCTTACATCATCGACAAACCCAAAAAAATGGAGTACACTATATATTAATCGAAACAAAACAATGGAGATTACAACCAAACTAGAATCATTTAAATTTCTTAATATTTATTAGCTCCTAATTTCAACCTAGTGTTTAGCTCTATAATTTTCATAAATAATCTTTCAATCTTACAAAGGAATTATATAAAATCTTAATACAAGATCTTCACGGTTTCAAACACTAGCAATGTAATTCATGCGTATCAAGCTCCTTGTAGAATAATCTTCACATAGAAGACATTTCTTATATATAGACAAGAGCTGGATACAAAATGGGAAATCTCTTTTAGAAATCTAACTCCACCTAGTAAACCATCCAAAACAAGAAACCTATTTGAATTAGGAAAGTTTTTCGTGAACTCAACCACTAAGTACATCTTTCAAGTTTGAGTCTTGCAGAAACTTTATCATAATCATGGACATCATTCAAACACCAACTCCACTTGCACATTTACCCGCTCCACAAAAATTTTCAGAGACAACCTCCCCAACCATAGATAGAGCAAAATCACAATTGCGTCTATATTTGTCAAGAGATCGAATATAAACCTTATCACCCCAAGAGTGTTGACACTTAAATTTTGGTTTTCCATTTACTTGTTCGCCGCATAAAAAATTAGAGATCGACCATGACCCCTATCCAAAAATGTTATTAAATTGCATATAGATATTAGGAGCAAATTTCATTTAATAGCATTATGCTCATATAATTGCAAACTAAACGTACTAGTGCAGGGACGCTTTGCGCTTAATTAAATTGATTAGATGAAGCCCGTGACAGCACGATAGATGGCCAAACCCATTAGAAAGTTATGGTGACAGCATTTTTACATGCCAAAGTTTTGATTCTCAACGCAAAAAGTCATGTTTCTTTAGACACATGTGGCAATTCTTTCAATCTCGCGTGGGCGCAAGATTTTTGTCTATTAAAAGAAAAGAAAGAAAGGGTAGTGGGTACCATTTGAAGAGATTCGCTGACAATGGTGGCAATCTGAACATACACACTCAGTGGCTAAAGAACGTGCACTTGTCGATTTCGGGAGACTACGTGCTGGAATTTTTGGGGACCGCATAGAGAGAGAATGGACCGTTTTTTGCGCTCAAATTTTGTGAAGTACATTAAGACATTGTTCATGAGTTTGACTGGTGGGATTGAGGAGTATCCGGAAGTACTTATTTGATGGAGAAAATGCCGGACTTATGGATCAAAATTAGAGAGCTCAATGTGCCATACTACGAAAATGGTGAGTACGCATTTGTTCTAAGTCAGAATGCATTGAAATTAGGGTTAATGTTCTAAAAAATTCAAAACTGGTACATTTGTGATAAATTTATCCTAAACTAAATTTTTACCATAAAAACCCCAAAATTGTATATTTTTGATAAATTTGCCCCAAATTGGTATATTTGTGATAATTTCTATTAAATTTTACTGTCAAATTATTAAGTTAAATGACACGTGACGGTTAACTGGTGTATCCGTTTGTCACAATTATATAATTTTTATAATTTTTGTGTGGTATTAATCCAATTTAACGGATGATATATTTGTCACAAATGTATCGGTGTAGAGTTTTTGGCGGTCGAAAACCGGTTTGGGATTTTTTATGGTCAATTGAGGTAAATTTGTCACAGGTGTATCAATTCGGGATTTTTTCTATAGTAAAAAAATTAGTTTGGGGTAAATTTATCACACGTATATCGGTTTGGGATTTTTCATGGTATTAACCCTTGAAATTTTGAGGAGACCTCCACAACACTTAGTTCTTCAACTTCATCGAAGGAGTTGAGTATCAAAGATCCAAAGATTTCATTGTGATCTTCACAATCCCTAATGTTGTTGTCCTAAACTCTTGTAGTTCCTCGTTAGTTACCACAATCGTCAATACTCCTTCGACCCCGTCAGTATCAGTTGTTGTTTGAGTCGGTAATCCAATTCTAGTAATTTCCTAAGTTTTTTTTTTTATTTAAATATTCAATTGCCTAAATGTTGGTTCTACGATTCTAACACAAATTGGTTGAGATTTTAGGCATTCTCCAAATAGAAATTTCCCGTTTAAATTGTGTATACAATCAAAAATTCGATCTTTAAGAGTTAATTGGGATCTCGATTACATTTATTTCCTATTTTAAATTGAGGTGAATATTTGATTATATAGACAATTTATTTTTGACATCCAAAATTTAACGTTCTATTTAGTAATTTCTTACTTTAGAAAATTAGGAATTGACCCGGCCCCTAGTAAAAATAATTTTATTAAATTGCATAGTATATAGTTATAGTGAGCATTTGCATTAATAGTAATAAAATTTATTATTAATTATTAACTAATTATTATTTAAAAAAGAAAAACTGAGACTCGGCTGGGGCTAGTCGGCCCGGCCTTCCTTCTTTTCTCTTCTTTCTTTTTCCCACTTAGGCCCGACCCATTTTTCCTTTTCCCCTCCAGCCCAGCCCTCACATTGCCCATCTCCTCCCCTACGCCCTGTATGTCTCTGCAAAATAGAGGACACCGTACGCGGCAGCAAGCAGGGGGTGGCCGTCGACGGGGTTGACGGTCGAGGGCAGGTTGGCATGGCAGGCTGGCGGTGGTAGAGGCCATGGGCGCCTGCCAGTTGGGGTTAAGAGAGAGAGAGAGAGAGATAGAGAGAGATAGAGAGAGAGAATGAGAAGGGAGAAGGGAGAAGATTGCAGGGGAGTGCCAAGGGGGAGAGGGGACGGGAGGGGAGGAGAGAGAGAGAGAGAGAGAGAGAGAGAGAGAAGGTTTCTTCAGTGATGGACACACTTGGGCCTTGGCTAACGACCCACCGACATTGCCCCACCGTCCGGCTCATGCGAGCTCCAGTCCCTGTAGCCCTCGTGTTGTGTTGTAGTCAGTATTGTTTATCGTCCGTCGAGGGTCTTGACGCTACTTCGAGTCTCGGTTAAGTCGCAAACTTTACAATTCAAGAGCAACTCCACTCGTTCGATGAAATGCCTTGATGAGATCCAGTTTTCGTTCCCCTGTTTCGGCTAAAATCGAGTCACCCATGCTCAGTCTCGACCTGTTGAGGCGTCGTAGTCGAGATGGCTGTGCTTTTGCTAGGCCTGTGGTCACCCATAGAGGTCCTCGGAATTCTGGTGGATTAGGCACCCAAGCGCCGTCCACCATAGCTGTCACTGGAGCGTCGTCGGTTAGGTGAGGGTCGAGCTTTCGGCCCGGCTTAGGTAAGGCGATGGTCGGAGGCACCCTCGACCGGTCGGAGACGAGTGGCGTCGCTTGCCGCGGCCGTCTCCAACGCAGCAAAATTCCTGCAGGCAAGGGAAGACACGAGCCGGGTCGAGCTGGGCTTGTGGGTTTTGCCGGCCAGGCTTGCGTTGTTTGTGGGCCTACTTATTTTGGGCCAAGTTAATTGTAGTTTTTGGGTGGCTTAGTTTAATTATGAGTTAGGGTTATTTTATTGTGGGTCGGGCTTACTTATTTAGGTTTTCTTTTTTGGGTGGGCTCAATTTTGAGCTAGACTAGGCCCGCATATCAGGCCCAATTCGGCTGAGGGCTTGGTGATCTAGGTCGGTCCCGACTTGGACCGAATTCGGAGGTTCCACCCAAGTCCCTATTTTAGAATTATTTTTAAAATTCTTTAAAAATATTTTTTAAGATATATTTTTCAAACTAATAGCATTAATTTTTTTTTTAAAATTTCAGAAACTTTTTATTTTTCTAAAATTAGGAAGAAACTTAAAAATTAGATTTTGAGTAGTTTTCTTTGGGGTGTGCACCAGGAATTGCTCGAACCAGAACGCCCGGACCCGAATTGGATTGGCTGGTTTTGGGTGGTTCCCAAAGAGGGTGGTTCGGTTCCCAATTCCCACTTTTAGAACCGGTGGCCGAACGGTTCGGTTCCCAATTCCAAGGTGGGAACTTGACCAACTGCACCAACCGCATTGGACTGGTTAATATATGATATTTTAAATTTTTTAAGAAACCAACCCTAATTCCTCATAATTTCTCCCATTTTTCATTTTATTTTTGGCCCAAAAAAGCAAATTTACCGGTTCCACTAGATTGGACTAGAAACCGATTAGTCTTAGTTTTCTTTAAATTGTGCAAAAATATTTGATAATTTTTTTTTACTCAAAATAAGGTTCTAAAATGCTTTCATTTTCTCACTTGAAGTCGATTTTGTTTCAAATAAGAACCTAAACTACTCTTATTTTCTTAAATATAGGTCTGAAGTGAACTTTGTTTCAAATAAAAGTTAGAAATGACCATGTTAGTGGCAAAGAAAGGCCTAACCTCACTAGTTAGTCAAGGGAATTTTCATGCATTACATTTTTCTTAGAAAATTTTCTTTCCTTTTTCTCTATCTTTTTTCCATTTTTTTCCAAAAAAAATAAAAAAAAGAGAATAAAAGGTTAAAACTTAAAAAGAATGAAAAAAATATAGGCAAGAGGAATGGCAGCCCCTCCCTTGCCTGGATTTTTTTCTTATTTATTTGTTTTTTTTAAGTGTTAGCCTTTTTTGAGTTTGTCTTTTTTGGAAAAAAAATAGGAAAATGAAAAGAAAAAACAAAAGGAAATAAAATAAAGAAATATAAAGATGGAAATGCCCTTGACCAGGTTGTGAGATTAGACCCATCTCTAAGACTATTATGGCCATTGCAGACCCATTTTTTGAGAAAATGAGGATACTAAAGGTTTTTATCTGGAATTTTTCCAAGATCGAATAAGTTCTTAGGGCTTTACAACAGAGCTTTTAATGTTCGTATAGACAAAAGCTGAGTCTTTGTTTGCGCACTTGATTGGGCACTTTCAATATTCTTATTGTTGTTTTCATTTTAACCTAGTTAGGAATGAAACCTTAAGACTCATAATTAGCGAGAAGATATTTGGACATTGTAGTTGGTGATTGAAAAATGTTAAGTACTAACCTCAGATTTTCTCTAGTTGTGTAAGAAGTGAAGTATACTTCCATGTCTCACTTGATTTCTAACCAATCATAATACGCTAGTGGCAACTCTTCATTTGAAAATCTACATAGCATCAATTTGACTTAACATTGAATTTCTTCACATCGTGTAAAGTATAGATTTGGGAGAGCATGTGTCTAATTGAGAGTCATAGGCTCGTCTTTTAGGCAATACTTTTAAACTTATGTCTTTTACCCTTTAGACAAAAAAGGTAGATCGTAACAACTAGGCGATTTGATTGGGGATATGGAAAATTTCTTAGTGGATTTAGGCCGAATTTCATTTTATCAAAAATATTTTTATTTGGCAGCGATGATACTAGATATGTGCCTAAAGTGAATGTTAAATGTTCTTGCGGTTAAGAGTTATAAGGGGAGGAGTGATTGTTGACCCCTCATTTAGTAGGTTTGCAGTTTGGGAATGAATGTTTATTTTTGAACTTTTGAAGCGGTGTTTGTTTATAAACTATTATGCATTCTTTAATACTTTAGCACTACATTGTTGTACACACAACCATGCTATTGGACCTGAGCTGCGATAAGATATTTTAGGATGGTGTTAAGAAAGATATAATCTTAAATGTGACACTGCGATATAAAGATTGCCTTTCTTTTCCCTGAAGTTTCTTTCTTGGTGTCGCAAGTGTTTATCTTTGTCCACGAGAGTGCGGGACTGTAAGATATTCATTTCAACTAAGCCAAATTTAAGAGGACTCGACACCATAAATGCACGATTGTGACGGGTCAAATCACCCTCTTAGCTTCACTTTGCCAAGCTATTTAGATAGAAATCGAACCTCACTTTTCATGGGCATATCTATGTCATTATCATCGGTTTTTTTGTTAAATAAGTTTTCTATCTCTATGCTTTGCAATTACTTATTTTTCCATATGTTTCAGTCAATCCATGAATAGTCTAGGTTAGTTGTGGATTTAATACAATAATCATTTCAATTTGGAAGTAATAGTCATTGAGTCTTTTGAAAAATGAAAAGAAAAGAAGAAAACAAATTCAGAGAATTTAATTCCAATTCATGTCTTTGTTTTCCTAAGCATGTCATAAATCATTGTTTGCCTGAGAAATTTCCTATCATTTTCTAAACAGGGAGAAAAATGGCATAAAAAGGGGGAACTTCTAAGCATATTTCAAGTTAACCCTGTTTGCTTTTTTGACTCATTTACTTCATATCTCAAAATATAATTCTCTTGGCTTATTACAATATTAAAGCATCTCAAAATGACAAGTCAATTTCCTTTGATGGTGAACCCATTGATTCGATTGATAATCAACAAACTTAGGAACATGCATCTAAAGGAAGACAAAATTGACATGGAGGTAAAGGTGTTCAATGCTTCCTATCTCAAATCCCTATCCCAAGCCGTTTCCTCGTACATCAATGAGAAATTGGGGATAAGACATGAGAAGATCATCTCCCTTTCAAGGTGAAATATGTGGGCAAATCTCACTACTTACTTGTGTGAGATATCAATCCCTAAAGAGTCAAAAGGAGTCCTTAACACTTCTCATGTAAATCAAAGAAAATCACCCTATTTTTAAAAGCAAAAGGGCCAAGAGCAAAAATGTAGCATTCATCAATCGAGGATCATACTTCCAATTTCGTTGGTTGATTCATGTCTTTTTCCTCAAAATAAGGGCAATCCATGGACACCCGCTTCTAAGATAACCCCTCTATATTTAACACTTCTTACAGAGGCAATTCTTTGAACAAATGCTCAAAGTCATGTTTGATGAATTGATCGTTATGAAGTGATGAACTTTCTCGTGCATAAGGATGCTAAGTTCAAACTGCTCATGTCTTTTGAAATGAAATTTTGCATGGTAATTTTGCCTGTATAATTTAACAATTCCACTGAAAGTTGTTAGGACAAACCTATTTAATGAACGATATGGAATCTATTGAGAATATTAAATGAGACATGTTAGAATGATGAAATGTAAGCTTTTTTCCCATACATGTCCCACATACTAATCCCCAATGAGTTGAGCAAAAAATTCTATGTCGCAAGGTAAGGGGGTTTCTTGTGAAAGATATGACAGTTAAGATGATGAGAGAGTCCATTTCTTTATCCCAAACACCATAGGCAAACCCTTGCTAACCTTTTTGAGCCTAAACACTTGGAGAATTTTTTTAAAACTATTTTTGTCAAGAACCATCTCACATTAGAGCAAACCAAAGGTAAGTCGGCATTGTAAGGTAAGGAAATAAATATAAATTTTCTTACTTTCACTTGCATCAATCTTTGAGTGTCTCCGTTACAAATGAACTTACACAAAAATTCAAGCGCCTTAGCATGACCAATATCATTTTTTCTTATATCCTACACACTTATATCCATTGTATAGCCTAATTGAGCTAGCAATTTCATTTCATATAAACCTAGTCGATAATCATCCCCCATATAGGGGCAAGGTAAATGTCACCATCGCTTGAGCAGCATGATTCGAAGTGCCAACCAAAGGAGAAGACCTTTATAGTCTAATAGCATTGTTTTGTTTGAGCTTGTTTAGGCTAGTTCCTAAGGAAAAAAAAATGAAAAATCAAAGGCATGAAAAAGCAGCATACTTAGTAAAAATAAGGTTGATGCCTATAGAGAAAGAGTTGAAAAAAAAAAAGGAATAAGTTAGATGAAATGAAAAAATAGCGTGCCTAGTAAAAGCAAGGCTGATATCCATGTATTGAAAAATGGAGTAAAAATATTGGGGATGTATGTATTGAAATCTCAAAGTCATCCTTAGTGAAACAATAGTTGTCCTTCAAGTCTAGAGTCAATTTCCGAATTCTCAGGGCTAATAGAGCATCTATGAAGACAATTCTTGATGGTGAAAAAGAAGATTGGTGACGATGGTGAGATGATCATCAACTCTGTTACCCCTTTACACATTTTTGAGCCTAGAAAATCCTTTCGTTTTTTTAACCCTTATCCTAGCCCATGTTATGTCCCTTAAAAAGTTTTTTCAGACTATGGTAGTTGAATTAATGTAGGAATGCATATGTTTGTGAGTATCCTCGAAGAAATATGAGCAAGATTACTTCTATCTCATTTTGTAGGGTTTTTGACTTGTAAACTCGGATATGATTGCAGGGTTTTTCTTTCATTGCCTTGACTTGAAGAGTTCCCTCTATTAAGCCATTAACCAAGCCTACATTATGATCTTAATCAATATCCATTAGATAGGTAAGGTCGTATTGTTTGTGAGAAAACTCGGACCCTTATCGACATCATGATGGTGAGATCAAATGATTTAGATATTCCTACATCAATGGTCGGGAAAAATAGCCTTCCTAAAGAGCATTGAAAGTCCTTCCCAACCAAAGGTCTCTCATTTAACATATTCAAGAAATTCACGTTACCAATGAAAATTATCTTGAACGATAATTCTTCCTAGTGAAAATTTGGTGATACAAGCATGGTATAACCATTATGCATAAAATTGAATTGAATTGGCAAATCTCAACTGAATTGATGAATCCTCAAATGTGCATTCTAGAATAGCCTTGGTTGACTATCTCTTTGATGAATGCATGCATATTTCTTCTAATTGTGTCTAATAGGTAATATTTCCCTTGACATTTGAGTTGCCTTGTTATTTGTCTAGAAAATCTTAAATTTTCTTTCTACAGAGAATTGACATAGGGAGCTTTCATAGCCCAAGGCACTTCATTGACCCAGCAAGCTTTTACAACCTAAAATCTCCTCATTGACATGGTGAGCTTCTACAGCCCGAGTCTCCTTATTGACTTGACGAGCTTTTGTAGTATGGAGTATTCTTTTTGCACGACGAGCTTACGAAGGTTAGGGTATCTCATTGACCTAGCATGCTTTTGTAGCTTGGAGTCTTTCTTCAACGACCTGACGTGTTTTTGGAGCCCGGAGTCCCCCTTTAGTAGCTTGGCTGCTTTCGCAACCCAGAGTCTCCATCTTCAATGGCCTAGTGTGCTTCGACCTAACGTGCTTCTGTAATTTGGTGTTCTTCATCGACTTGGCGTGTTCTTGTAGCCCAGAGTTCTTCGTTGACATGGTGTGCTCCCGACAAGCTTCGTAGCCTAGAGTTGCCTTCATCGATGTGATGTGCTTATGTAGCCCGAAGTCCCTTTTAATTGATAAGATGTGCTTCTATAGCCTAAAATCCCTTCTATTTTCAACTAACAATAAAAAAAGTATCATTTCCATACCCCCAAGTTTACTCTTGCGAACCCTCAGGTAAGTAATGGCAAGTATTCTTTCCAACATTGCATTAGTATTTGCATCATATTGTCTATTATTGCATTAAAAAAAGGGCGTGGGTTCATTAGGATCCATGTCCCAACAAAAGATTCATCATAAAATCAAAATTTAAGTATCATTTTGTCGTTGAATGTTTGTGATTGTATAGGTATTCTCCAGAGTATGAATGCTTGTGATTATCCAAGTATTCCTATCTTTAAATATATGTGACTGTCCAAGATTTTTCCAGAGTATATCTTTGAATATTTGCGATTGTCTAAGTATTCCATTGTCTTCGAATGCCTGTGATTGTCTAGGTATTCTCCAAAGTATGAATATTTGTGATTATTCAAGTATTCCATTGTCTTTGAATGCCTATGATTGTTTAAATATCTCTAGGGTATATGTTTGAATACTTGTAGTTGTATAAGTATTACATTATCTTTGAATGCTTGTGACTGTCTAGGTATTTTTCAGAGTATATCTTTGAATATTTGTAATCGTCCAAGTATTCCATTTTTTTGAATGCTGTGATTGTCTAGGTACTCTCCAAGGTATGAATACTTGTGATTGTCCAAGTATTCTAATATGTTACCTGCGACTATATATATATAAATACTCGTGATTGTCCAAGTATTCTATTGTCTTTGAATGCTCATAATTGTCCAAGTATCCTCCAAAGTATTCGATTTTTTTTTACTGCCTGTGACTGGTCAGGTATCTCTATACTAGTGTTATATGCCTCTAGCAACACCTAGGCACTTCAAAATTTTCTCCCAAATCATCAGGTAAGGTGATGCTCGGATACCTATCACATAATTCGGACTCCATGCCTTGAATTATTTTATCCCTTCCACAAGGTAAGTATCTCCAGGTATGTTTTATCCGCTTTAGCATGCATCATAATATATTGCATTTTAGAATAGGACTCATACTCTTGAAAAATATCATTCATATCATTTACATGGTCAAAATTTAGGCATCGATTTGCTTTTAAATATAAATTCTGCGAGCTCACATTCAAAGATGGGTAGTTATTGACCCCTAAGTTTTGACATCTAATTTAGTAATATGTTACATAGAAATTAGTGATTAAACCGATCCCTAGAAAAATAATTTTTATTAAATTGCATAGCATATAGGTATTAGGAGTATTTGCATTAATAGTAATTTAATTTATAAAAAATATTATCAATTATTATTAAGAAAAAAATGAGACCGAGCCAGGACTAGGCAAGCTTGACCTTTCCTTTTCTCTTCATTCTCCTCTTTCCTGCCTGGGCTCGACCCATTTTTCTTTTTCTCCTCTAACCTAGCTCGCACACAACCCATCTCCTCCTCCACGCCTTTGTTGGCGTTAATAATGCTAATGATTGGGGACTTTGGCATGGCAGGCTAGCAGTGGAAAAGCCATGTCGCACATGTCGGTTGGATTGAAATGGAGAGATGGAGAGCGAGAAAAGGGAGATTGTCAAGAAGAGCCAAGCGAGGGGGGAGGGGGAGGGAGAGAGAGAAGAGAGAAGAGAGCAAGGCTGAGAGTTAAGAGGGTTTGTCCGGCGATGGACACGCTTGAACCTTGGTCGAGCTTTCTACAAAAAAAAGCGACGCGAGAACATATTCTCTTATCTAAGCTTATTCCCTGTGCATTCGCTCCCCCCTCTTCTCGCACCAAATCCATATTAGGTCCCGGTTCTCTTTGTTTGTTTTTTTCCTTGGGACAGGTCAATTTCTTGAGGATCCTGGCTCGGAAGCGTGTAAGATGACCGTCGAGCTTGCCTCAAGCTGGGTAGGGACAAGCATTACCAATGCCCTGCCCATTTTTCTCTTCCCTTTCTCGGTAGCCCCTATTTTCCTTTATTTTGGGCATGCTAGGCTTGGCTTGCAGCCATCCGGCTCATGCAAGCTTTGGTCCCCATAGCCCCTGTATTTTGTTGTAGTTAGTCTCGTTTATCGTCAATCGGCACTATCTCAAGACTTGGTTGAGTCGGAAACTTTTAGATTTAGGAGCATACTCCACCTATTGTTGAGGTGGCCGTGCTTTTGCTCGGCTCATGGCTACCGTTGTGGTCACCCATGGAGGTCCCTTGAGTTTTTGTGGATTGGGCGCCCAAGTGGCGTCATCGTGGCTATCATCAAAATGTTGCTAGCCATGTGAGGGTTGAGCGTTTGGCCTGGGTTGGCTGAGGCAACGGAAGGAGGTACCCTCGGCCAGATGGAGACGAGTGTTGTCACTCCCTATGATTGTCTTCGTTGCAGTGAAATCGCCGTAGGTGAGGGGAAGATGTGAGCCATGTCGAGCCTCGCTTGTGGGTTTGGCAAACTCGGGCTTGCGTCGTTTGTGGGCCGGCTTATTTTAGGCTAGGCTAATTGTAGTTTTTGGGTTGGCTTAGTTTAGTTACGAGTTAGAGGGTTGTTTTATTGTGGGCTAGACTTAGTTTTTTTTGTTTTGTTTTGTTTTGTTTTGTTTTGTTTTGTTTTGTTTTTTTTTTTTTTTTTTCGGGTTGACTCAAGTCTGGCTAAGGGCTTGGCGACTTAGGTCCCTATTTTCGAATCAAAAAATTATTTCTATAAAGAAATATTTTAAAAATAAAAAAAAAAAAAAAAAAATGATTTTTTTTTTTCTAAATTTGGGAAAAAGCTTAAAAATTAGATTTTAAGTAGTTTTCTTGAAAATGAGTGAAAATCTTTGATAAATTTTTTTTTGATAATTTTTTTTTTACCCAAAACTTGGACAGCCTTTTAGGGCTTTACAATAGGGCTTTCAATGTTCCTAGAGACAAAGGCTAGGTTTTTGTTTGCACATTTCTATTTCGATTAGTAATTGATTGTGCACTTTTAATATTTTGATTGTTGTTTTCATTTTAGCTTGATTAGGAATGGAACCTTAAGACTTGTAATCAACACAAAAGTTGCCTAGACATTGTAGTTGGTGATTGAATAATGTTAGTTATCAAAAAGGCACTAATTAGATAATTAGTGTAATCAAGTCCCTAACTCGAGATTTTTTTTTTTTTTAATTTCGTAAGAAGTAAGGTATACTCTCATGCCTCTTTTGGATTCTAGTCGACTCTAATAGGCTAGTGATGACTCCTTATTTGAAAATCCACATAGCATCAAATTGACTTAATATTATATATCCTAATATTGTGCGAGGTATGAGCTTGTGAAAGTTCACATAGAATCGAGGCCCATACGCCTAACTTTTAGGTAATATTCTTAAACCCATGTCTTTTGCCCCTAGATGGAAAAGGTAGGTCGCGATAGTTATAGTTATATTGGATGTTATTAATTAAATAATCTTTTTTGAAAAACACAAAAATATTGTTGCATTGCATGTTAGATAGATTACATTCACATTGGTTTCTAGTTTAGAATTTGCATATTTAGTAATAATGTAGTAATTTGGAAATTATCTAATTTAGAATAGGATTTAATCTATATTAATTCCTAGATTAAATTAGGTGATCACAAATTTTAGGTAGTTTTTAGCTTTAAAAGAAAATCAGAAAAAAGAAAAGAAAAGATTTATGTCATATAGAAGTAGTTTAATCATTGCCATGTCATCATCACTGCATTATAATTGCCATATCATTGTTGTCGTGCCATCATATTGCCATGTCATAATTTCTATGCATCGTATCCATGTTATATGCTTAGGCTCCTAGAGACTAGATTGCATATTATGTTAGATTAGTTTATAATTCTCTTGTCTGTCATAAGAATGAGGTCACATATAAATTGCATTTGGATAATTCATGTCATATGCCATTAGTTTGATAATTCATGCATGTTAAACTTAGACTAAGATTGCATATAGTTTATTTTTCATTAAAAAGAAATATTCAAAAAAAAAAAAAAATCATTGTCATTGCGTTAGAAATCATGTTTAGGGTGAGCATGCATCTTTAGTTAACATCTTGCAAAGATTGAGAAATTAATTATAGTAAAGTGGGGTTTTTATTTTTTTTTGAGTTGTTTAGATCTTTTCCCTATTCTTAACAATTCATTTATTCCTTTGATTATTGAGTGTTACATATCTGATTTTGCACCTACATGATCATCCACTGCATGCTCGTGGCTTAAGTTAAAAGTGACCAAGACTGCCACAAAATGTTTTTGAGATAAAAGACAAAGTATTGAAAGGGTGTTAGATTTATCTAGCGTAATTAAGTCTTTATATTCATGAATCTTTGGTTCGTATAAGGAAAGAGCTATTGCATACTTTACTTAGAAATGTAATCGACCTACTAATAACTGATTAGTGGTGACTCTTGAATAAATTGATTTTGATGTTAAGTTAATTACATTAAAACCCAAAAGTTGTGGTTGGTATGAGCTTGGGCGAGTACCTATTAAATCTTTGAGTTTAGTAATCCATTGACTTTTCTTTTGGTGGTTCCTTTCTAGGAAGGTCGTGATAGACAGCAATAGCAACCGTTGGCTCTACATGCTATACCTCGCCACAAGTGCCATCTATGTCGATTATTATGCTAGTACCTATTACCTTAGAAGTTTTTGGTTGCAACTCCTCCTTAAGTTCAACGTTGTTCAAATCCGTATAATGTAGCTATAAGCACCGCTATCCGACAATACTGAAGACTCGTCAAATGTAACTTTTTTGTTAATAATAGATGAATTTAATTCCAGCACCATAACTGATAACTCTACTCACCTTGTGCATAACCTAGGAACATTCACTTTCTTGCCCTCCCATTGAGCTTTTCATCACTCACTCTAACATAACATAAGCAAACAAAATATTCTTAAAGTAAAATAATTAGCAAAAGTGTAACCCGACCACAATTCTTCGAGAGTTTGACATCCAATTATAGTTGGTAAATATCTATTTATCAAGTTTCTCACTGTACTAAGTGCATCCACCAAGAATTTCATAACCATACTACCGCTAGAGAGTATTTCATGGATAGTCTCTAATAATGTTCTTTTCATCTCGTGACATCCTGAAATTTTGGCCTTAGAATTCCACTTAAGCTTGTGCTTGTCAATGGAAGAGGAATCGGGATAGGTGGATCGTCCGATGGGCTTTGCGTGTGGGCTAGGCGTGTGATGGCCTAGTGGCCCTAATTTTGGGTTGAGTTTGGACTAGAGAGAGGACGGTGGACCGTGAATAAGGCCTGTGGGTTGGACGTGTGCGGAAGGCCTGGTTAAGAAGGAAAAATGCTGATATTTTTTGCCAATGTTCATCTTGTGTGAATTCGAGTGATTTCGAATTTTCGATGGTGTTTTCTTGTAACTCAATTAATGATGTTGTGATGTATATGAAATTAATGGTGAACATAAGATCCTTGGATATTAGAAATTGTGACTTGAAGATGTGTGCAATCCCACTAAGTTTTTGGTCATGTTATTAGTGGACGATCTTGGAATAAAGTTGCTTGATTAATGCTTAGTATTGGAGGTGGTCGAATTCTTTGGGCTAGGAGAATGATTAGTTTTATTTTGTTTAGATTAAGCTTTGTTTAGAGCATGTAAGCCAAGGGGAAAAGGACAAAATCTAGGATTTTCTTGCAATAGGTTTTGGCTTCCCCATGCAAGTTTCAGTTCTCCCCCTTCCCCTAGCCAAAATTTCAGCCCCCAAACCTCATGATGGCCCTAAAATTTCCCTAGCCAATCTCCTCCTTTGCATGGCTGCAGTAAGGGGAAAAATCCCCAAGGAAAGCCATCATTTTTGTGGCGCCCGAGAATTTCGACAATCCTCGAATGTACAATGACCATGACTAATCAATAGAAGTACTGTTGAATGGTGTCATTAGTATTTTTGCACGAGTATTAACCCATCGTCGAGACCAATGAGCCGCGTTTAGAAATATTGTGATCGTCGCATAAGGCATAGTCCCATCCCGCTTGCTATCACCGATAAGGCCGATGGAGTACCATAAGATATGTCGACAAGATATTTTTCCATATTGATTTCTGGCCATCCAATTATATACCTTACTAACCGAACCCTGATACATTGTTGCGACCCCGTGTAGTCATGAAGGTAATGATTTTCAGCACTTGCATATGCTGAAATTAAGAGACAAATATTGGGGGAGGGGATTGAGCCGTGAGTGAGGACTTGACACGGCCACACACACAGCCCTGTGAATGGACTACATTCAACTTATAGATATATGGAGGTTAAGGCGAAAGTTTAGAGCAAGTATGGGCTGGATATTAAGAATAATACCGCAACCTACCGGCCCAAGATAGCCCCACACTACTTCTTCAATTAGTCACCAGATTAGTCAACTAATGGGAGCAAATTGTTGACCAAGGCCTAGCTAATGACGTCCACGTGGCTGGAAATGGGGCTGCCAGCGGATGCCAAGGGGTCTTCAACGGAGGACACGCCATCCCCACCTGTTTCTCTTTGCTGCTTCCACCAAAACTCCTGCATGCAAAAGGAAATCATTAACTTAGTTAATAATTTAAAAGAAACAAGTGCTCGTGTGTTTTGAGAGGGAGAAGGAGGATTTTGAGCGACAAAGCAGTGAGTGAGCAACAAGTGAGAGAGAGAATCCGTGAGAGAACGAAGAGTGAGTGCGAGGAGAAGGACCATCCCTTGCGGCGCGTGTGTTGTCGCCGTCGACGCCACTCAAGTTCGCCGTCGCCGAGCCACGTCCGAGACCCCGAGTTCTCCGTTTTGCTTGCTGTGGTCGCATAGGACTTAAGGCAAGTGAAAATCCATTAATCTACATCATGTTGTGCTGTTGTTGTCTAGTAGAGTGCAATAGTTATGGAGATGTTTGGATTGTTGATGCCGGATGCTGGATTCTAAATGAGTAGAAGTAGTTCTCTTAGAATTAGTAAACTGTTTCATGGAAGACAGCTTGACCTTTGGCGACTCCGTGAATTTTCTGTAATTATCTAATTAGAAATGGACTTCGGACCCTTAATGAAAGTTATAGATTACATCCTCAGGAATAACATATCAAAAATTGAGAAGAAATGGACAAGTTTTGATCGATAAAATGATTTTCTTTGTAAACGTTAAAGCTGGAAGCTATTCTAGAATGTTAGTGAGAGATATAGCGATTATTGCTCTTGATATACAATGAATCTGACTTAGTGTTCTTCACGAGACTTTTTCCCCCTAGGTCTTATCTATAACATATTAAAATTTCAGAATTTTCTGAGTTCATTTAGGGGTTATATCGAAATTGTTACTGAAACTGTGCATAGTGATGTTTGAGCTTAAGGTTGTGATGCATGGACCGTTGCAATTTATACGAAATTATCTTGGTTTAGTGTTCTTCATAAAACGTTCTCCCCTAGATCTCGTTTATAACGTGTTAAAATTTTAGAATTAATCAAAGTCATTTGCTGGTTATTCCAGAATTTCTATTAATAGCGTGCATTCTGTCTTTTTTTTTTTTTTTTTTTTAAAAGAACTGTTTTATTTCAAAATCGTTCAATTTGTCTAAGAGTTGTTGTATCTTGAGTTGTTATTTACGCGATGGATGCGGTAACATTCAGCATATCATATGACATCAAAATTTGATAAAGTTTCATAGATCCATGAAACCCTTGACATCATTGCATCAAAATGTACTTTTGCAATGAGAGAGAGAGAGAGAGAGAGAGAGAGAGAGAGAGAGAGAGAGAGAGAGAGAGAGAGAGAGAGAGAGAGAGAGAGAGAGAGAGAGATATATATATATATATATATATATATATATATATATATATATATATATATTATGATGTTGATGTTATCGTCGGACAGGCCGAGTCGACGATGCCCGGGAGTTTCGGGATGCCCATCAGTCGAGTGAGTCGACGCTCTGGATGCCCGGAGGTTTGTGTCAGAGGGTCCCCGGGAGTTTCGGTATGCCCGGTTGTAGGGATTGCACGTAAATCAGGAAGGAAAGGGCAACCATTTTCATGGCGAGCCCTGGATATGCCTCATGATGCCAGGTGGGGTGCGAGATGCCCAGGGGTGTGACGGAACATGCTTTGGATGCTCGGAGGTTTGTGCTGGAGGGTCTCGCGGTGCCAGGTTGGGTGCGAAAGCCCGGAGGGATGCAAACATTGGTTCCCGGGGAAAATGAAACTTTTGAATTGATAAAACGGGATCGACAGATTAATCGAATGTATGTGTGTGCGTGCATTGTGGCGTGGTATTGAATTGTTTCCATGAAAGTGGTGTAGGCATCTCATTCCTTAATAGCATGCACTAATATATATATATAGATGTATACATCATTGCATAAACAATATGTGCATCTCGCATGAAATTGGATTGTCATATTTGTTGCATTATGTAGTTTGATGGATCTTTTACTGCTAAGTGGTTGTACTCACCCCGTTTGGGGACTAACATTTCAGACTAGAAAGAAAATGCCTCTGTTGCCTCCGACTCCTAGTACGTTATGTTGGATAAATTCTCCTCAAGAGGTTTTGAAGTTGACAAAACATTTCTCTCGTCTAGTCCGAAGACTTGCGGACTCCCACGGGCAAAGCCTGAAGATCAAAGTCTGACGCTAACAAGACTCAAGTTTCAAAGTCTACTCTCATGGACAGATTCTAGACCGACAAGATAAAAACTTCTATTATGATTCTATATAGTTTTTATCTCAATGGTTAAGGAATATCTTTCGACTGGATTTAGCACTACAAGATCTTACATTCGTATCCGAATTGATAGAGATTCTCTAAGATTCGCAACTTATTTGGAAAGTTCTACTTATGGAAACCAAGATCCTGATTGTATGGGCGAGCAGGATTGATGGGCTATCTACACTTACCTTAAAGAGCTCGAGATCTCTCCAAATTGATTCTGTCCAACGGGTTGATTGGAAGAACTTCTTTGGAAGGTGCCAACGGTAATGAAGGCATGAAGAAGCGTATAAAGAGAGACGTTCGAGTTGTTGAAGTGTGCTGGATAGAAGAATTCCAAAGTCTGAATCTCCATATTACGTTTGTGATCTTATTCTTTGAGCAATACATGTAATCAAAAGAGAGACCATAGAGTGGTGAGACCTTGAGGAAGTGTAGTAGAAGTTCTACATTGTGGACTCAAGAGCGTAAGACTGTAAACACTCTTTTTGATTCATAGTGAAATCCAGCCGTAAGGGGCTGTCCGTGCGGGAGAGTGGACGTAGGCTTGATATAAGCCGAACCACTATAAATCTGGAGTCTTGATTCTCTAATTTGATTCTCTCTCCCTAATCCTTTTATCTTTCATTACTTTCATTTGCTGCGATTGTTGTTTTTAATTCATTAATCTCATAATCGGATTTGATTGTTAAAATCGCTTTAATCACCTATTCACCCCCTCTAGTTGCTAATTCTAGTCCTAACAATTGGTATCGAGCTTGTGTACTCGTTTATAAGAAGTGTCTTTACTTCGAGTAAAAGATCTATGGCTAGTATGTTACCTACGGGGTTGGTCGAAGGTCAAAGCAATACCAGACCTCCATACTTTGATGGAAAAGACTACAAAGATATGGAAGAACAAGATGAAAGCATTCCTAAGATCGAAAGATCCTTTGGAATGGGAAGTGGTAGACAAAGGAATCATTCCCGCTGCAAAGCATCGGGATCCGAGAGAGGAAAAGAAGTTGCTGATCCCACTCTAATGACTCAAGAAGAAATCACCAAGAGACGGACTCTTGACGCTAAAGCCATTTACTCCTTATATTGTGCTTTATCCCCTACGAGTATAACAGAATATCTTCTTGTGGTACAGCAAAAAGAAGTCTGGGATAGGCTTCACATTACCTATGAAGGAAGCGATCGAGTGAAAGAGACAAGGATCAACATTCTTTTGGGACAATATGAAGTCTTTAAGATGAGATCGGAGAATCAATAACCGACATGTTTAGTCGCTTTACTGAAATTGTGAATGGTCTTGAATATCGGGACATCCAATCTCGGGACATATGAAGGTCAACAAACTCCTACGAGGACTCTCTAAAGACTGGAATCACATAAAAACCTCAAATAAGAGAGACACAGAGGATTGCTCCACTCTGTAGACGAATTGGTTGGGACTCTTCAATCTTATGAAGTAGAGCAAACCAACGAAGAGGAAGATTCAAAAGGTAAGAAATCAATTGCCTTAAAGTCTAATGACTATTACGATGCTACGATTTCGAAGAAGATCTAGATGATGATGAGCTGGCACTTATGATAAAGAGATTCAGAAAGTTGAACGAAAAGGAAGAAAATTCAACTGGAAGAAACGAGCTCACAAAGGTTTCAGAACAAATCAACAGAGGAAGATGACTCTAACAAAGAAGTGACTTGCTTTGAATGCAAGAAAAGGGACACATCGACCCAACTGTCCTCTCGTTAAAGAAGAGAAAAGGAAAGACCGAGAAATACAGGAAGGCACTCAAAGCGAGACCGGGTGACACCGAATGTGAAGAAAGTGATTATGACTATGCCAATATCTGTTTAATGGCAAAATCTCGATTCGGACTCGGACCACTCGATTCGATACGACTCATGACAGTGAACTCGAGGTTAGTAATCTCAGAATTCCTATCAAAGTTTCGAAATACATTGATGAACTTTGTCTTAGTCTAAAAACTTCTCTTAAGAGGATCTCCGAATTGAAAAAGGAAAATTCTACATTGAAGCAACAGGAAAAACTTTGGAAAGAGAAGTTTGAAAAGTTAGAAAACAACTTTACTTGTCTTGAAAGAAAACTCGACTCTGTTTCCAAAGAAAATAACCTTTTGAAAAATGATATTTCTAATATATCAAAAAGATTTTCAAATGGTTCTGAAAAGTTGGATAAGATTCTTTCGATACAAAGACCCTACTTTGATAAGTTAGGTCTTGGTATGACTTCGAAACTATTCCTCTAATTGATTTTCCAAAGGTGAAGGAAAGAATCAAACAAAGACCAACCAGAATTGTTTATAAAAATCATTTTCAGAAAGTCTTTGTAAAACCTGTTGGTAGAAATGCCTTGAAATGTTCCAAGTGTCAAAGCTCAGAACATTTTGAGAAAGAATGTCCTTTGGTTTGGAGACCTGTTAAAAGGAATTGGGCAAAGACTGTTTATTGCTCTAACTCTTCTGGACCCAAGATGATGTGGGTACCAAAGAAAGCTTGAATTCTTTTTAATTGCAGGTCACTATCAAAAAGAAGATTAAATGGTATCTAGATAGTGGCTGCTCAAGGCATATGACGGAGACTCAAGTTGCTTCATAACACTTGAGAAAGACGGAGGAAAAGTTTCCTTTGGAGGTAACAACAAAGGAAGAATCATTGGTCGTGGAACAGTCAAGATTGGAAGTCTGTCAATCAAGAATGTTTCCTTAGTTGAAGGATTAAATTACAACTTGCTTAGCATAAGCGGTTATGTGATACTTTTGGATTCAAGATCAATTTCCGGAAAGAAAGTGCTCGGGAATCGGTAAAGACCTTACTCAATCCTTTACCGGACGAAGACATGGAAATATCTATCTTACGGATGTAAATCATGAAAGATCACGGTGCTTGATATCGTACAAGATGAAGCTAATCTATGGCACGTAAAAAACTTGGCCATATCAATATGAAACAAATCAGCAAGATCTCCTCCAAGAAACTTGTTCGAGGATTGCCTATTCTCAATTATTCAAAGTCTCGATCTATGCACACCATGCGTACTGGGTAAACGGGTTAGAAACTCTTACAAACCAATAAGTAAAGTTTTTACTAATCGTGTCTCGCAGCCTTCTACATATGGATTTATATGGACCTACTAGAACGCAAAGCATTGGTGGAAAAAGGTTCTGCCTAGTAATAGTGGATGATTATTCACGATTTACTTGGGTCTACTTTCTTTCAAGTAAGTCTGAAACTTTCTCTCTCTTTTCAAAGTTTGCTAAGAAGGTGCAGAATGAGAAATGTTACACTATCTCAAGTATTCGTAGACCATGGAGGTGAGTTTGAAAATCAAGACTTTACTAAATTCTATGATGATTCTGGTCTTCAAGACAAATTCTCCTCTCCATACACACCGAACGAGAATGGGGTTGTGGAAAGGAAGAATAGGTCTTTACAATAAATGGCAAGAACTCTTTTAATTGAAAGTAATATTTCTTCAAGGTTTTGGGCTGAAGTCTGTTTGACCGCTTGTTATATTATTAACAGTATTTTTAAGACCAATTCTTGAGAAAACTCCTTATGAAATTTTTAAAGAAAAGAAACCAACTGTTTCTTATTTTCAAGTATTTGGTTGTAAATGCTTTATTCTCGAAGAATGCAAATGATCGAGTTGGTAAGTTTGAAGAAAAATCGATGAAGGATTCTTTCTTGGTTACTCAACCGCAAGCAAAGCTTATAGAGTATTCAACAAGAAGACTCGGATCGTGGAAGAATCAATGAACGTCAAATTTCAAGACTCTCCACAAGTTCGGTCAATACAGATCGAAGAATCGAACTGTTCCGCACTCGCTAGATCTATCTCCCATAAAGCAGTCCAAAATCCAGATGCGGTACAACAAGTTGTCGATGGAGATTCAACTCAAGAAAATGATCAACAACCCATCAGACCATCCAGTAACTGGAAACACAAGTCCAGTCATCCCGAAGAACTCATTATTGGGAACATTAATGAGGGAATTCGTACAAGAGCCAAAAGGCGAGAAGAGTCTAGTGCAGTTGCACTTATTTCTCGAAATAGAACCCAAAAACATTGAAGAAGCCTTAGTTGATGAAAGCTGGATTGAAGCAATGCAAGAAGAGCTCGAACAATTCAGTATTAACGACGTTTGGGAATTAACTCCTAAACCAAAAGGTAAATCTGTTATTGGAACTAAATGGGTTTTCAGGAACAAAGTTGATGAAAAAGGCAAAGTGACAAGAAACAAAGCAAGACTCGTGGCTAAAGGATACACGCAAGAAGAAGGGATAGACTATGATGAGACTTATGCTCCGGTAGCAAGGTTAGAAGCAATCAGATTACTACTTGCTTTTGCATGTTATAAGAATTTCAGGTTATTTCAAATGGACGTCAAAGCGCATTCCCGAATGGATTTATTCAAGAAGAAGTCTATGTGGAACAACCTCCGGATTTGAAGACTCAAAGAAACCAGACTCAGTGTTCAGACTTAAGAAAGTTTTATATGGATTAAAACAAGCTCCTCGAGCTTGGTATGCAAGGTTGTAGAGTTGAAAGAAAAAGCACTTCGGGGAACTTGTCAATTACTTGGTAACGGGGTGGTATCTTAGTTTTCAAGAAAACAAAGTACGTGGCTCTTTCAACGGGCGAAGCGTAATACGTAGCACTTGGAAGTTGCTTTGTTCTCAAATACTTTGGATAAAACAACAACTACGAGACTTTGGTATTGAAGACTCTTGCACTGAGAGATCGATGTGACAATACCAGCGCAATCAATCTTACAAAGAATCCTATCCTACATTCAAGAGCCAAACATATTGAGATTCGCCATCATTTTATAAGAGATCATGTTGAACAAAGAAGTCTTGATACAATTTATTGACTCGAAGAATCAACCTGCGACATCTTCACAAAGCCACTTGAGAAAAGCTTATTTGAGTCTATTCGCTCAAGACTCAATATTGTATCTCTTGAAGAATGTTGAAGCTCGGACTCGGAATCTTAAAGTCGACAACAGTATCGACTCAAAAGGGTGTAGACCGAGAATACCAATCGACACGACCGTAAGTTCATTTACTTAAACTTTTATCTAGAAAAGGTAAGTTTGTACATTTATTTATGCATAATCATGTTTATTAAGGCAGTTTATTTTATAAAGGGTGGTTATCGATTTATTAAGGCAGTTATTTTTCAAAAAGGAATTTATTTTGCGACGATTCGGTTACCACGATTCGATTACCTTTTATACTTCTTCTCCTTCTTCGTTTTAAACTTTACCCGTAAAACCCTAGTTCAAAAGGTTTTCACTCTCGGAATTTCTCTCCTCGATTTCTACTTCTCAAGTTTTTAACTTTCTTGCGACACAAGTGTGAAAGTTTCTCCGAAAGCGACAATGTCTTACCAAAGAAAATCTTCAAGGATTGCAAGCGGGGACCACGGGGCTCGAGAGGGGCCTACGCACTCGATCTCACGGAAGAAAGAGACTTTCCAACGAACAGGTCTCCTCAACGATCTCAACGGCGCTCCTCCTCAACTAGACCTCATGATAGTCGCCCTCAACATGCGTAAGAAGTGCTTGAAAATGTTGAACCGGTAAGATCACTCAAGCCCGCTTTTGTTTATAGGCTTTACTGCATTGAAGGAAGGTGGTTCGCAATGACCTTCATTGATGAATTTCGAAAGAAAAAGGCTATAGAAATGAAACACATTTTCTCACCGTGATGGAAAGATCAAGCGTTGTTCTCATTTGAAGCAAAGAAAAGTTTTTGCAAACTTTCCGGTGACCCTAGGTTTGGTAGTTTCAATCAACCAGAGGGAAATGATGATGATGAGAAAATGTTTTTACATTTTAAACCTTGGATGGGTATGGCTGCAAACCTTCGAGGAAAGAATGATGAACTGTTACGATCTGATGGACACAGGAAGATGTATGAGAAACTGCTGAAGCGAGGGGTGATAAATCCACGAACCGTGGACTTTGATTTTCTGGATTTACTGAGCATCAATCTCGAGAGAAGTTTGAGAAACTTCAACTGCACAAGTTTTGCACGAATGTGATGTGGCTTATTCGAATTAACCGCATATTTTTACTCTAATCTCGGTTTCCTTGATGCGAACAGCTTTTCATTTAGCGTGCGAGATAGAGAATATGTTGTTGATACGCACACTCTAGCAGATGTAATTGGTGTGGAAAGAGGTGCTTTCCAATCAATTTCGTGTGCGTGAGTCATGCAACCATGGAACTTGCAAGAGACCGAATTCTGAAGGTCGTCTCTCCTACTCGAATGAATGCAACAAATATATTCGCTTCACAAGATTGTGATCAACTGTCTTAGACCAAAATCAACATCAAAGACAGATGTATCCATCTCGAGGCAAAGTTGATGTATGCAATCAAGATTGGTCTTAATTTTCTCTCGCCACATACTATCATGTTTCACATGTACAAGTCTATGGCAAAGGACAAGGGACAACTCCCTTATTTGCTCTCATCACACGTCTTTTCGACATTCAACATCCAGCCTCCCCACATTCTCTCTCGTGAAGACTATTGGTCGAATGGTCATCGGACTGAGGATGATAACAAAGATGCGTCTGAAAGAACTTAGCAAGAAGCTGGAGCAGTTCAAAGAAAAACCCCGTGAAGATCAAATCGGACTCTTCGCGGCAAAGAGGAAAGGAAAGGAACCCGTGGATCGGTCATATCAAGAAGAGGCGGGCAATCATCTTGGAAGATGAAGATGATGAGGATGATATGCCCATCTCGCCTTTGTTTCTCGCATTCGCTCCGTATCCCGTTCGAGAACAACAATTTGCAGAAGAAACTGAGAAAGGAAACCAGGAAAAGGAATCCTTGCAAAAGGAAGAAGAGACAGAGAAAGAAGAAGAGAAAGAAGAGAAAGAGGAAGAGGAAGAAAAAGTGGAAGAAGAGAAAGGGAAAGAGGAAGAGAAAGAGGAAGAAGAGAAAGAGGAAGAAAAGATGAAGAGGAAGAGTCGCCAGACGGACTCTCAAGCATAAACCGAGCGAGACTCACAAGCCAAGTCGATTCTCCAGCGAAAAGGAGGATCAAGCACAATCTTGTCACCGAGGAGACTCCTCGAAAGAAGAGTTCTTCTCCCCTCCGGAAGGCATGGAAAAGGGGGAGATATCCAAAGAGTAAGTACTCCTCTTCTCCCCGACATTTACAAGTGCAAGTGTGAGTAGATCGCCACCGATGCGTAAGAAGATGTTTATGCTGCTCATAATCCCGAGGGAGAGGCATCATCTCCAAACATTGATCTCCCCGCCGACATTCACACCGGCTTAACTCCACCATCGGACCGAGTTGACGCAAGCACACAGACTGACAATTCAGTAGATTTCAGAAGGTTGCTTGACATCACATTGGAGCTCAAAGGCCAAATATATGCTATGGGGTGTGACTTTCAGACTATTCAGAATGAGAATCATGCTATGTTCATCTCCTTACATGATCGCCTTAAAGATGTTCAAAGTAAGGTTCGGGACACAAGAAAAGGCACCGCTCTCGCCGAACTTCAAGAAGACTTAAGGAAGCCGGAAGGAACCTGTCAAGTCTATGGAGGACTTTCAACTTGTTCGCGTTCCTCGTGCTCCTTGATTTTCTTACTTTTTAATGCTGACAAAAAGGGGGAGAAGACTTTGCAGGCAGATTTTCACTCTATTCTCAAACATTCTCAAACCAAACTCAAACCTTTCACTTCTAATTTTTTTTTGGGATTTAATATTTTGTTTGTGATTGACATTTTGACTTTATCTTGAGTTTTTTGAATGATTGCTCACTACTGCATTACTTTAAGCCTGTTAAATTTAGATATAGATAGTAAAGTCTCAGCACCGACTAATGAGGTTTCGTGGATGCGGACGTGTACAGTGGTAGGTCCGTGTGTACAGGACATCTGTGTACAGGATATCTTATACTATTCTTATTCTAATGATATATTTGCAAGCTTAAAAGTTGTTTTGCAGGGCAATAGTATTCAAATCTGCAGGAAAGTTTTGTCACCATCAAAAAGGGGAGATTGTTGGATAAATTCTCCTCAAGAGGTTTTGAAGTTGACAAAACATTTCTCTCAGTCTAGTCTGAAGACTTGCAGACTCTACTAGCAAAGTCTGAAGATCAAAGTCTGACGCTAACAAGACTCAAGTTTCAAAGTCTACTCTCATGGACAGATTCCAGACCGACAAGATAAAAACTTCTATTATGATTCTATATAGTTTTTATCTCAATGGTTAAGGAATATCTTTCAACTGGATTCAGCACTACAAGATCTTACATTCGTATCCGAATTGATAGAGATTCTCTAAGATTCGCAACTTATTTGGAAAGTTCTACTTGTGGAAACCAAGATCCTGATTGTATGGGCGAGCAGATTGATGGGCTATCTACACTTACCTTAAAGAGCTCGAGATCTCTCCAAATTGATTCTGTCCAACGGGTTGATTGGAAGAACTTCTTTGGAAGGTGCCAACGGTAATGAAGGCATGAAGAAGCGTATAAAGAGAGACGTTCAAGTTGTTGAAGTGTGCTGGATATAAGAATTCCAAAGTCTGAATCTCCATATTACGTTTGTGATCTTATTCTTTGAGCAATACATGTAATCAAAAGAGAGACCATAGAGTGGTGAGACCTTGAGGAAGTGTAGTAGAAGTTCTACATTGTGGACTCAAGAGCGTGAGACTGTAAACACTCTTTTTGATTCATAGTGAAATCCAAAAGGAGGCTGTCCGTGCGGGAGAGTGGACGTAGGCTTGATAGAAGCCGAACCACTATAAACTGAGTCTTGATTCTCTCTCCCTAATCCTTTTATCTTTCATTACTTTCATTTGCTGCGATTGTTGTTTTTAATTCATTAATCTCATAATCGGATTTGATTGTTAAAATCGCTTTAATCACCTATTCACCCCCCTCTAGGTGCTAATTCTAGTCCTAACACGTTATATGGGCTCCTGATTGACATGTAGTGGGAGATGTCAGAGCACCATCATCCTGGGGTGCACAGTTTGGTATTTGAGCACGTGAGGATTTTGCTGACTTTTAAGGTAGGCCTCTCTGCCGGGCCTATTCACCAGGAGTTCATATAAGTTCTTGTCCGTATGGATGGCCGCTTTCTGAGGGTGCTGCCGCCACCACTAGCCGACGGACCAGACTGGATATGACCTAGAGTCGAGGGTAGTAGGAGATGCATTTTTTGGACGCTGACACATGGGTGATGGACTGATGCAGATGATATTCAAGGATGGAAGTTGGTCCTCTTTTGGGTAATCGCCAGGCACAAAAAGACCTCGGCGTTTTGTTGTAACAACTGTCATAGTTCATCCCTTATATAAATAAAAATGTTCGGCTTAATTTATAAAAGTTTTAGTTTGGTGTGCATCACTTTATATTTTGATGAGGGGTAGTCGGATTATGCTTCCGCCATATTATTTACGCAGGGACCAGGAAGGAAAACAAATGAAAACCCCAAGGTATTATAAGTTATGTTAAAAAATTTTTGGTCTTAGAGTAGTATGCTCCAAGAGAAAGTGATTGTGGTGACCCTAACGGATCGGGGGCCGTCGAGGGGTGCCACAATTTTCCCCCCAACTTCTTCTTTTATTTTCCCTTCTCATTTGTTCTTCTTCTTTTTTCATCCCCTCACTTGCCTGACACCTCCCTTTCTCATTTTCTTATTGTTTCTGTTAAAATATGTCTCGAGTTTGAGTTCAATGTGAAATTCCGAATATTTCGAATTGGATATGTTGCGGAGTTCGAAATCAAGCAAAGAAGATCCAAAGATCAACTTCCCAAAGTTTGAATTCGCATAGGAGAATTTGGCCGCTGAAATAGGAAAGTTCAACTTTGACTTGGATTTGGATTATGTTTAAAACATACAGAGATATATTTTGGATAAAATTATTTTAGATAGGAAATAGAATCCTATAAGAAGTTGGCAAAAGAATAAGGGTTTCACTTATATATAGACTTGTGGCCATGGGTGGTAGTGGTGGATCACAAATTGTCTTGAAGCGCCGCGTGAGTGCTTGGTGTTTCGTCGTTGATCATGAAGAAGTGTTCTTGAAGCGCCATCTAGTTGTCGAGTGCTTGGGAGGGATTTTCTTTGTCGTTCTTGTTCGTGAATTACATCCAAGAAGATTTAGTGTTCAAGCCAATTAAATCTTGTGGTAGGATTTGCGTGTAATTCTTTTGTGAGATTGAGAGATTATTTCTTGAGGAATTTCGGGGCTAAACACTGCGTGCGTTGTTGGGTGTAATCGGGGCTTGGGAAACACCGAAAGAGTGTTTGAGTGATTTGAGTGTGTAATCTCCTTGTATCGATTGATCTATAGTGAAATTCGTTGCTGCTCTCCCCGTGGACGTAGGTCTTTACGACTGAACCACGTAAATTTGGTGTCCGATTTATTTTCTTCTTCTATCTATATTATTGTTCGATTGCTCGCCTTTTCGCAACAGTTTCCTTGCTGTTCTTTGAAGGACAAGCGACTAGAGAAGCAGCCAGCCTTTAAAAGAGCTTGAGAAAGCATTTTTTAAGTCCTAAACTTGGTAAGGGAATAAGTTAGGTATTAAACTTCGACATCCTCTCGACGCTTGAGGGTGGAATAGCTCGATCTAGTGGATTTTTGGGTTATAGGAGCTAGATCTTTGGATGACTTTAGCTTGCATGTATGCTGTGATGTGTGGGAAGTATTGCATGTGAGTTTTTTTTGAAGGTTTTTGGTTATTAAGCTTGCAAGAGACGTGCTCATAGGAGTTGAGGTTGGATTTTTCTCAAGATCCATTTTTTGGACCCCATGTGTTTGTTGTTTTCGTGGGTTGGAATGTGCTATGAATTTGAGGTTGCTTTCTTCTTGATTATGTTTTAAACATTTTTATTTATGACATATTTTACTCAAGATTTTCCGGATTTAAAGGAACAAGATTTTAGCTTTGTTGCATGCAAGTCAGAATCTCATTTTATGTTGGAATCCGTGACCTTTTGGTGTTCGAAGAAATTTTATTAACTCTTGAGGTTCAATTTTCAAAAGGGTTTCTTCATAAAAGTTGTTCAGCACATCTTGAAGTTTAACATAGTCAAATTTTAGAACAAATGGCTGAGTTTTGGATTTCAAACCAATCTAGTTTTTGAAAACGTGATTTTTGGACACGGGAATAGTTTTGGTAATTGTTTGAGCGATTTACTACTCCTATTCTAGAAAGAACTAGGTCAAAGTCTTTTCATGAATTTTTTTAAGTGTTCTTTACAACATATTTAAATTTGAGAATTTTCTCAACTCGTTTGGTTATGTTTTTGGATTTAATCCTAGAATTGTGCGTGTGGACTCGATTTTTGCCGGTGAGGGCCAATTGTGGTCTTGTTGTTGTTTTTGGTGTTTTGCTTGCTGGAAAATGTATATTTGATGATTTTAGATGATTTTGGTATGCTGAGAACCTATGCTTGATGGCTATGCTTGATGGCTATGCACGGGTGGTGCTCATCGTGTGTGCGAAATGAAGTGGAATGGGCTTAGAGGTGGTGAACGGTAATTCTATTTAGTGCATGTTGTTGCATTGTGATCTTGGCACATTGATCATGTTTTGTGGTGATACATGTGTGTGTTGGTGGTGTTAAAAGTATGCCCTAATGGAAGATTGTGATGTGGTGAAATGTGTGAATGAATCAAATTAAGAGATATTATATCGGCTAGCGTCCCGATGCTCAGGGAGTGGGGATGCCCCAAGTTGTGTGGTTTGGGATACCTCGGTTGAAGTCACAAGGCCAGTGATCCTTGGACACCGGGATGCCTCAGAGGGAGATGCCCAAGGCTAGCATCCCCTGGAAGTTCGGCCAGTGACCCGGAAGTGACTCGAATGGATCTGGCCAATGTCCCGGGTTCAATTCGTTTCGAGGCTTGATATGAAATGTTCACACATTGAAATTAATCAACAAGGCGTGTGAGTACGTGTGATAGTGTTGCCGTGTGTCATGAGATGCATGAATGAGATTGTGTGTGCCGTGTGATGCATGAATAGAGTACATATGCACTTTGCGGTGTAGTCTTCATGCATTATACTCACTTTAGCTTGTCTAGTTCGCTCGATATTATTGATACCGTATGTTGCCCTATTTGATGTAGTCCATGGTTATCATAATTCACTATGTTTGTGCTATTTTCACTAATGAGCGAAGTTAGGAACTCGTTGTTTAATGCCATGCTTTATTCTTTACCGGGCATTGTTGTTCACCCCTTATTTTTCCTCTTAGATTATTAGCTATGGATGTGACACCTTTGGTGACTTATGGCATGCTTGTGCGAGTATATGGTGTGTATATGGACTTTGAGCATCGAGATTCTGGCTTTGTTTTGACTCGTTATATTTGTACTGTTTGGATAGATGATGGACGCCCTAATCCTGTTCTTATGCGATTTGTGTCCGTGTATCTCAATGTGAATGGGAGGTTGTTTGGCCCCATCCGTTGGTGATGTTCTGAGCTTGGAGTAGGAGGTGCGCGTGGTATGGAGGGTTGTAGTGGATGAGGAAAACTACCGTATAGAGGAGTTAGGCACATTTTTGGCCTCTCCCAGGTGTTTTGTTCAGGTCATCTTGATGAGTGTATTGTCATGATGTAATTGTCAAGATGTTGTTTTCCTCTTGTAATCCCTGCTTATGATGAATGAATGGAAGCATGTTATTGTGAACTTTGTTCTTAAGTGAAATTTCTTTATATGAAAAGTGTATACTCTTCCGTTTGCTTAATAAAAATTAAAGACTATAAATGAGGGTCTAGAGTGACGGCCTAGGATGTCACATCATCACCTCTATAACCTCTTATAATTCACTAGCACTAGGGTGGTGTCTCACTATGCCTTCATTCATGTAGAATTTGCTTAACAGCTTTGAGCAAGACTCTATGTTACCATTAGTCCGCAAATATTTGATTGTCTTACAAATTTCTTTTTTTTTTTTTAATCAAAAAGCTTTTAACCGCCTCACCCTATCAATGGGACCTAACTTGTGTTTTAGAACAAATATCTAGATCTTCCTCGAATAGTCATCCACAACCGTTAACAAAAATTTGACAATCTTCCTCGAAGGAAATCACAATAGCCTAAGGACATCAAAACAAATTTACTCTGTAATCTTTGTGGTTTCTTTGACAATAGGATTGAACTTCACTCTCTATTGTTTGCTTAAGCCACAACACTTATATAAATTCAGTTTCTCAACCACATAACCATATAGCACACTCCTTTTACTCAGAACCTTCAAGCTTCTCTAGCCAATGCGCCCAAAATGTATATTACACAATTCAAACTCTCAAACAAGTGCATTCGATGTCTTCATGGTGAAGTCCAATATTATCTCTTCTTAAAACTCATACAGGCTACTATACTCGATTCCTCTCATTATAACCAATGAATCTTGAACAACCTTTAGAATTCACCTTCTAAAGTATCTTGGCACCCAATTGAATTCAAGGCACTCAAGGAAATTATATCTTTTTTTTTTTTTTTTTTCAATTCTAGAACATGTCTTACTTTAGTCAATGTTCTCACAATACCATCATACATTTTGATTATGATGTCACCAATATCCATGACATTGCACTTAGTGTTGTCACCCAATTACACTTTATCATTATTTATGTATCGATAAGTAGTAAATCGATTCCTATTTGGTGTGCAAGAAATGAACAACTAGAATCCATAATGCATCTCTCAATTCTTAATGACATACAAAGTATAATCAGTGCTATCTAATTTACAATTAGTTACAGCTGTAACATCATTTGGTGTGCTCAACTTTAATTCCCTTACCATTCTTATTCTTCAGCTTATTGCAATTCCTTTTGAGATGTTCTCTCTTGCCACAATTCCAATAGACAATTCCATCAATCCTAATTTGGCTAAATTTGTTCAAGTTCAAACTACTACTACTAGCACAAGTATTAATTCTTCCTTAAACTTCACCTACTAAAGCCTTAGGTGCATATTCACCAAATTATCTTCTACAAATGACTTAACTTAGAATCAAATTATGAACCTCATCCAACATCAAGCTTTTTTACCTAGTAAAAGTGAAAATTGACAAATTTGATGGGAATGACTTTGATTTCTTTATGCTTGACTTTGAGGCTTCTCGGCAATATTATCTATGGATGGTCACATAGCCTCGGCAAAAGCCTCAATAGGAAAATCATGATCGGATTTCTTGGTCACTTTTCATCAATCAATTACAAGATGATCTCTAGAATTTCATTGGTTCGTCAAGGCTTCTCAAAGCTTAAGGATATTCCAAGGAAGAAAAAGTTTGAAAGCTTTGGAGATGTTTATGAGGCAGAAATTGTATTTAATTGACTTGTCAATTAGAGCAATGAAGCCAGTATTACAAGATCAGATATGCCTACTTTATTCTAGACCTCTTAGGTTGTAGTCATGGTAGATACGTTAGCTATCCTCTCTACTGTATTTAGAGGAATCACAACAATCATATGAATTTTTTTTTTGAATTAGGATTCTTGCAACTACATAAAAATTTAGAAGTGTATATCATGTAGATCAATGGATTGAAGCATGTCGTAAAGCCTTCAAAAGCAGTTAGTAGATATTAGTAACCTAGGTTGCACATTGAGTCCTAGTAAATGATGTAAAGTGAGCTTAATTGTGAAAATAGTACAAAAGTTAACGGATCTTGCAATCTATGCTCAACACGAGAGGGAGAAAATTACTAGAGAAATGAATGAAGAACGATAAAGAACACCAAAGATTTATGTGATTTGATCCGAGTATTAATACATACTTTATGGGGTTCAACCCCAAAAAATGTACTATGAATTCGAAAAATATAGAGTTTACAATTGCTCAATTGCTCAAGTATTAACCAGCCCCGTTTACACCCAAAACAAATCCACAAATATCATCTCACAATTTCTCACATAGAATTTGCTAAGAAAACTCACGGAGAGAAAATTTGATAGTCTTCTTGTTTGCTCGTTGTATCTGAAATCAAAGTAGAATTTAATCTCATATTATACCATATACAACCTAACTAAAATAGGGAATTTTTTTTTTTTAATGAACCTACCCAAACTAGGATATATACCTACACTCAAGACATTTTCACAAAAATCTTCATCTTAGCTCGACGTTTGAGCCAAGTCATAGTGCTCATTATTCATTGCATCTCCTACAATGTCCAGACGGATGCCCAACCATCATAGATCTTTATCAAGCTCAGGTGAAGTTTAGACTTGTTTAGAGAAATGAACTTAGTCCACATGTTTGCAGAAATCTCCACTTAAGAAGCTTCTTTAAGGTCATATCCTCTCTTAACACAGCAAATCTGACTAAGTAATTTTGGCCACAAATAAACTTGATTCTTTGGTGATATCTTTGACTTTCACTTAACACCGCATCATTTGGGTGTATTGTGTCAATATCACTAACTAAGTCATTAGACCACAATGCTTTTTCATCTCCTTTTGTTGTTATCATGTTTTCAGTCTTACTCGTCGATTAAACCATTGTGTTTATTGATGGCGCCTTCCAAATCATGGCACAACTAACATAAGCAAAGGCATAATTGCTTATAAATCGACCATCTTCAAGTTAACTACTTGACTTGGTTTCTTAGGCCTAGTCACTGCCACACCACTTGAATTGTGTCATCCAAAACATACCTCGACGTTTCTCTTCCCTAACAAGAATAAGAGGGGCCTCTTCTCAACATCACAATGCATACTTGAATTAATCGTATACATTTTCCCAACCAAATGTTTAAGATAAAGCCTAGCACTATCCATAATATAACTTAGACAATCAACAATACTAGCATGTGAAGCATGGGATAAGTGCTCCACCTCCATTAATGTACACAGCGATAGTCTAGACAATTTATTGATATATAATAAGAGGAGTACTTATAGAATTTCTCTACCGTATGTTGAAGTGCCTTGACACTTTACTAACATAATTCTTTTGAGTTACTCGTAACATTCAAGCAATCTCTCTCTATATCTTCATACTTGAAATTGTCTTTACTGCACCCAAATTATCTATTTCAACATCTATAAACCATTGTCACTCTATCTTATCCACCTCCATTGACCAACTCGAAGTTTCATCAACTGTTACCTCTAAACAACTATCGATTGCAATGCAATCTAGTAACTCTGTGGTTGCTATTGTATATATTGCAATCTTAATATAAAACAGAGTAAAATCATCATTAGTGTACCACAACATGTATCCTTTTACCCCCATGTGTATTGTAATATCCTCAACCCGCACCCTTATTTAGACCGTGAGAAATGAACTAAGGTTCGGTACATCAATAACAAGGATAGGCCGTGACTCAATTCTAGGGATTGTTCACGAGCTGACTAGCTGATGGGGGCAAGGCAACTCAGGATCATGGTTGCGATAGATCGGAGCATCCTATCATAAAAGGACTGTTCGACCACAAGGATCGCTGCGGACAATCATGATCAAGTATAGATTGATTCGGCTAGAGAATATACCAGTTGCGTGTGACGTCGCATGATCAATGTACCGTTTAGAACGACCTAAATCCGATCTTGAATGAACGTGAGACAGGGTAGGCTGATCGATTCTACTTGATTACGTGACAACCGAAGGTTATTCATGAATTGAGTAAGCTAAAATAAAAGGCACCCGTAAAACCCTAAATAGGCGTCGAACACAGTTCGAGTCTAGTCGCATGAGCTTTACTAATATTGTAGAAAGTCACATAGTTCACGTTAAAGCCATTTCCGATTGAAACTTAGACATAAACCCTGGTCCAATTATAGGTATCAATTGTAGATGTTATCAACCAAAAATAGAATTACTTTCATTATAGTCATAATTAGGTGTAGTTCCTTTTATGATATTTGTTCTATGGACTATTTTTATCCACTCATTACTTCAATTTCGGGAATTGTCATGTTGAAAGGCGAATTACTATTTTAAGCCCTAATTAGGGGATCGGAATCGATTCTTCATGAGTTGCGAATGAACATTTGTATTCCACTCCTTTTCTTGAGATAAGTCTAAAACCGAGATTCATTTTGAGAAATTCACTCGAGAACTTCTCAATTTGAGAAATTTTGCCCTCTTAAAATTGAGTTTCAATTGAAGAAATTCAAGTTGACCCTTTAAAGATAAATGTTTAATTTCATCAATCAAGGTCCAATTTTGATATTAGACCTTGATTCATTTTTGACCTAATCTCGTGACTTCAATTGAAGGTCAACTTGAATGCAATTGGTTATCCTAAGCATAGGTAATTAGTTGAATGAGTTTATCGTAATAAAGTCAATTTTGATTAATTTGCGAATTCGAGCGAAAAGTTGCAAAAATTGCCCATTTTGGCCTATAGGTTCAATTACATGTACCTATGGCCTAGGTATGTTATTTTTCGCAATAATTATTTAATTAGGTCAATAGAAAACCCATAGATTGTATTACGGGGTTTAATTGGCTTAATTTGATTAAAATTGGACAATTTTTGGTCAAATTGGATAAGTTCTCTTCAATTTGGTCCTCCAGAGACCAAATTGCACAAATTTTAAGCCTATAGGGCTAGACGCCATCGAGAACTAGCTCGAATCGGTCAAACGAGATGTGAACCGATTCGAGCGGTCGATTGATCGTTGACAAGGTAGGCCGGTTTGGCCCTTAGGGTCATCGACGATTGGTTTCGAGATCCTCACTATGTGCATTTTATTCCATGCCCTCAAGTTTTCAAGATTTTGCAAAGTGGCCCATGAATTTCATGAATTTATGATTTTGCCCCTAATTAGCCCTTAATTGCGATTCTCGTTTTAAACCTCGATTTTTGCGAATCGAACCCATCTGATCGGTCATAGGACACATCTTAAGTGTGATTAGCCTTTAATGGATTTGATTTAGTCATTTAATGAAAATTTTGACGGTTGGATTGAACTGGGGGTCAAGATCCGCCGATTCGACCATAGTATAAGAGGATTTTTCCCTCCAAGATGCAAAGGGGGGCCTCATTTGTGAAAAATACAAGAAAAAATCTCTAAAATTCTCTCTCTCTCTCTCTCTCTCTCTCTCTCTACACCTTTCTCACCCAAATCCTCCCTCTCTCTCTTTCTCTCGCCGTGCTCTCTCTCTCTCTTGCCGTTGCGCTCGTTTACCACCATCTAAGGCCCTCGTTGGCGGACCCTCTCGCTCGCACCGACAATCGGCAGTGCACCTTCTCGCTTGTGGACCTCACCACCACCTCCTCCGCCGCCCGGTAGGCCCTACACGCTTGTTTCGAGAAGTTGCTAGAGGACGACGATCAAACCGATCCCCATCTAGCGGCTTTGACCGGTGGATCATCGGTCTATCGCTCCTCAACAGTCCGCTTTGCCAATCAATTCTTCGGGTCGTCCATGAATCCTCGATGATCGGAGCTCAACCATCCAGTTGGAAGACTTCCACCTAGCCGATTCTTCTCCAGCAAGCAAGGCCGGTCCAATTTGGGACCGGTTGTGTTCTTGGTTGGACTAACACGGTCAACCGTGCCTGTCCAATCCATAGGTGATCCGATCGTAGTCGTCGGAGTTCCAACCGCGTTCTGGGGAAGTTGATTTCGTCTGATTGCACGTAGAGTCAAAGAACAATGTAAAGGAAAACTTTTTTGATCTCGAATTTGATTAGGCAAGATCCGCGTAACCAATTGGGGCTATGATTCAAGCTTAGATTTACATGATATGAATAGATCTAAGATTGATGATGTGATTGAGTGATCTGCTAAAGTTTGATGTTCATTGAAGATGAACTTGAGTTTGTTTGAATGTCATTAGTGTTAATATGCAATTTCGTACTTCTATGATATGCTTACTGTTTTGACTGAAATGAGGTAATAGATGAGCTTTTCTGACCTCGAGCCCTCTAGGCTTAGAAAATAGACTTCCTGAGCTTTGATTTGATAGGTCGCACATCCCGAACGGATGTCGTTTGGTCATGAAAAACGCCTCGAAATCAATCTATTCTCGAGTAGTTTTAGGTTGATTTGTAGTTGACTTTGTTCCAATTTTCTGTGTTGTTATTTTCATATTGATTTTTGGATTGGATTTTAGAAAAACTTACTTCACAAGATTTGCACAAAATAGTATCATTTACAACATATATTTTTTCCAGAATTTTTGGAGATGTTTTGATTATGCAAAATCATTAAAAACCGAACCTAGGTCTATCTCGCCCTGCACTAGGTCCGAATTGCATTTGTATGAAACTTGTTGGATAAATTCTCTTAAGATATTTTGAAGTTGACAAAACATTTTCCTCGCCTAGTCGAAGACTTTGCGACTCTACTTGTGCAAAGTCCGAAGATCAAAGTCCGACGATAACAAGACTCAAGTTTCAAAGTCTACTCTCATGGACAGTTTCCAGACCGACAAGTTTAAAACTTCTATTTTGATTCTATCATATATGGTTTTAACTCCAACGTCTAAGGAATATCTTTCGACTGGAATCAGCACTACAAGATTTTATATTCGTATCCGAATTGATATAGATTTTCTAAGATTCGCAACTTATATTTGGAAAGTTCTACTTATGGAAACCAAGATCCCGATTGTATGGGCGAGCGGGATTAATGGGCTATCAACACTTACCTTAAAGAGCTCGAGATCTCTCTAAATTGATTCTGTCCAACGGGTTGATTGGAAGAACTTCTTTGGAAGGTGCCAATGGTAATGAAGGCATGAAGAAGTATATAAGAGAGACACTCAAGTTGTTGAAGGGTGCCGGATAGAAGAATTCCAAAGTCTGAATCTCCGTGTTATTTTGTGAACTTATTCTTCGAGTAATACATGTAATCAAAAAAGAGACCATAGTGTGGTGAGACCTTGAGGAAGTGTAGTAGAGTTTCTACACTGTGGATTCAAGGGTGTGAGATTGTAAACACTCTTTTGATTCTTAGTGAAATCCAGCCGACGAAGGGTTGTCCGTGCGGGAGAGTGGACGTAGGCTTGGTTTAAGCCGAACCACTATAAATCGGAGTCTTGATTCTCTATCTCTAATCCTTTTATCTTTCATTACTTTCATTTGCAGCGATTGTTGTTTTTAATTCATTAATCTCTTATTCGGATTAAATTGTTAAAATCGCTTTAGTCACCTATTCACCCCCCTCTAGGTGCTAGTTCTAGTCCTAACAAAACTGAGATTGAAGATGAGTCCATTTGATTTCATGTCCCTCATGAGATGTCAAATACATGTCGTGCATGTTCTAAAGAGGTATGATTCGTATGATTTGATCATCGTTTGGTGTGTCAATTGCATATGTGAATGCATTTAGGTGTTGTCGCGATTAATACATGTCATAACATGCCTATGTCTTGCTATTTTCATATAGGATTGTATGATCAAAACTGAAATTGGATGTCTTAATGAAAATGTTTGTCATATTGCATTCCACATGTAAAATTTTTCATGAGATTTTTTGCATGTCATTAGATCATTGAAATCAAGCATGTTCTGTGATGACTACATTGGAATAGGGGGTTGTCTAGAGCCTACTAAAATGCATTTATTTGGGTCCATATGTGAAGTATGTGTTACAAGCTTCGTGTCCATATGTGACACGTCATAATTGAACTTCATTTCGTATTTAAACATCATGCATCAATTAGGCTAGTTGCAATGGAAAATCATCGAACATGCATTTCTTAGTTCTAAGTCATTTTGCAACATGGTTGGATCATATGAGTCTTTTGCATCCTGACTTAGGATTAAATATTTTACCCAAATCATTGTCACATCTAATCCTTCATCATATGGGAGTTTCATACCATTAATGCATTGTTTAAGTGGTCCTTTGAACTATTAAGCATAAACCGCGTTCTGTTTTGCAAATGGCTAATTCGCATGCTTTCGCGAAATCGATTTTCAACCTTCAATTTGATCTCAATTGAATTCAAACCCTTATAAGAAGTCGTAGAACTCATCTAGGTCTTTCCAATGCCACTGATTTTGTGTGATTTGCTTATCATTTGGCCCCTTTTCCATTTTTACCAATTTAGGTTAGAAATCTAACTTAGGTTAAATTCGGAACCCCAGTTTGACCCTTATTGAGTTAGACTTTTGCTATTTTTGTGTGATTATCTAGGTAAAGATTCTTAAGTCAGACCCTTAACGAATTTTATTCATTCTCTTTTGACTATGTTGTGGTGAAATTTTACATTTTTAGAACTTGTTTACTAGGTCAAATTTCAGTTATAATGGCATGTTACCCTACTTTGTTTTATGAAATTTCTGATGCAACATCGAACTTCATTGAATTTTTAAAAATTCTTACATGACTCCTTTCAGAATACTTTCGTAACGAAGTTTGTTTTTGTGATGTCATGCACGTTATGCAATTTTCTTGGGACGATTTAGCAATGGGTCTTTCCCCAATTTTGCTGATTTTTTTGGCCTTATTGTAATGTTTTGTTGCAAATTCTTGCTGTGATTTTCTATTAGGATTTTTTTTGGGTGATTTGTGTGTGGAATTAGGATTCAACATTTTCATAAATCCATGTTTGATATGTATTGGTGTTCATAATTTAGTTGATCAATATCACATTATTGATGGATATATAATTTGAAATGGTATATTTGTCCTTTTAAGAAATACAAAAAATGAAACAAAAAAATAATCGATTGATCCAAAGTTGACCTTGGAACAAGACCATACCCATAGGGTCGGTTCAGTACTTAGTCCTAGGCTTAATAGGGGCGGTCCCTAAGTCTCAAAATTGGAGACCAACACTTTGTGTGGGTTGTCTTTGGGTTATGTTTTGGATTGGCCCAACCAGGATCATACTCATCCCTAGTTGGGAGGTTATAACCTTGGCCCAAGGCAGAAGGGGATTTAGTTTTCGAGACTTTTAATGCATCCCAACCTGCTTTCCTTGTGAAACTAGATTGGAGAGTATATAATAATCCCGAAGAACTCGGGTTGAGGATCCCGAATGGGCTCTATCTTCCGAGCATGAATTTCGAATGCTAGAGAAGGGGAAAGAGCTTCCTAGAGATGGAATAGCAAATGTGAAGGTCTCGAAAGTCTTGAAGGAGGGGGCTATTTGGCATATTGGGGATGGAAGAAGTGTCCGAATCGGAAGGATGGTTGGATTCCTAGTGGCAGAGATGTTATGCTTCACACCTTT